>OX344724.1:70360666-70960666 GCA_947034835.1 Ballota nigra
TGAGGGAAGTCTTCAAATTGCCATTCTCAGGCATCAACCCAAGAACTTACAAGGAGAACTTAGAGGGAGAGCTTCTTGGGAAATGGACCAAGTCAGGGTCATCAGAATTCAGGGCTCGTCGGAACAAGAATACTCTAAAGCCTGAATACAGAGCGCTGGTGGACTTGGTGTCCAAGATAGTGATGGGTGCAACTGGCTCTCACGAGCAGTTGAGTCTGCCCAAGCTGAGGCTCATGGGAGCAATTGCTGATGGAGTGGAGGCAAACTGGGAGCAGTTCTTCCTTGATCAACTCCATCAGGCCGGTTGGACAAGCTTTCGCGAGACGAGGAGAAGAAGCACATTTCCGTCAGTGCCATCTTGCCATTCAGAACGAGGATGTCCATCCTGATAGCTCATGCTTGCCATGAGTATACCTTCGACTTCGAGGATAGTCTCTCCTCAAAGAAGGTAATGTTTTCCTCACTGAGTGATACTTATTCAGTGCTAGGGCTGACTGATCCCAATGCGAAAGCAAAGGGTCAGGCCAAAAAGCTAGCTGGTAAGGCCAAGAGAGTGGCAACCAGTCTCATTGAACGAGTAGATGACCTCCTTGAGAGGAGTAAGGATGGTGAGGAGGTTGCAGCTGAAGAGGTGGAGCAGCCTGAGGCTGAGAAGAGGAAGAAGGTAAGGGTCGTGCTGTCAGGGAAGAGCACAAAGTCAGGGACTGAGTCTGATACCAAGAAGGCCGGGTCAGAGGCTGAGGGAACTGACGATGACGTCAGGAAGGAGGGTGCTCAGGGTGAGAGGCCCCTAAAAAGGCTTAGGAAGGGAACCAGAAAATCCCCTGCTAAGAAGCTGCCTGAAGTGAGTGAGAGGGAGAAGTCAAGCTCTCCTGGAGCCTCTGACTTGGAGGAAGTGAGAAAGACTGTCGAGACGGCTGAGTCGTTGCAGCCTGAGACAGCACCCACTCAAACACTCCCACACCCTGAAACCCAAACACCTTCCATCCCTGACCCCACACCTCAAACCCCCCAACCACCCCAAACCTCAGAGCCAAATCAGCCTACTGAGTCAGCGCCATCAACTTCACACACGAATGAGCCTGACCAGTCAGCAGAGCCGAATCTTCCAAACCCCGCAGACTTTCCATCATACCCCAATCCCAAAGACTGTCCCAAATCCATTTCAGCTGAAGAGGATGAATTCCTTGAATTGGAGGAGGAGGAACTGGATGAACACATGGCGGGAGGGATTCTGGAGAACACCCTCAGGGGGAACGCCACAGAATGGGCAGGGAAGTGTTGGCCTGGGCTGTATAAGTACACTGAGCTGCTAGTGTATATGATTGAGCTCAAGGTTTGGTTGGACTTCAAACAATCAAACATGCAGGAGCAACATATGCTAGTGGATGCTCGCGGCTGGGAGCACTGGGAGGCGGAGGAGGCCAAGATTTGCTCTTTCTTTGGACTAACTAGCTGGCTTCAACTATTGAACTTCGACAACCTAAAGCAGTTAGTGGCTGAATTGATGTCCAAGAGCAAGGCTGACATCCTGTCAGGTGACGAGAAGGAGGATGAAGATGATGAAGGAGCTCAGGGAGGAGACCTGGAGAAGGCAGTGGAGGAAACTGCACAGGAGGTTGATGAGATGAACTCTGAGCCTCAGGCTCAAGGGGAAGGTGATAAGAACACTGGTGCCAAAAGTGGACCAGTGGCTGAGGATGTTGTGAACATCTCAGCTGCCAATGAGACATCTGTCGATGAAGGGATTCCCTGCCCTGAGACAAGAGAGAGGCATCCAAGGAGACTCTCAGTTCCGAGGGACTTGCTCCTAAGGTTCAAGTTAGCTTAGCTGAGCCTGAGGAGGTAGTTATGACTACTTCACAACTGCCGTCAGTGCACCTTGACGAAGGGACTGATGCTGCAGGGGCTGACAAGGGAAAGCAGCCAATCACTGATGCGGCCGTTGATGATGAAGATGTGATCATAACCGGGGTCGGCCGTGCTGAATTCACAAGCATAGTGGAGGTCAAGCAGGAGAAAACCACAGAAAATCTAGCTGAACTTCAGGAGGAAATAATGAAGCTACGAGCTGAGAAGGAAGAAGACTCCAAGGCCCTGGCAAAACACATCAGGTGGATAAAGTCAGCTTACAACACCTTGCTAACAGGGAGCTGATTCTGTTAAAGAGAACGATGACTGACACGGCCAAGTCAGTGAGGAATGAGAGGAAACGCACCAAGAAAATGCTCAGGAACACTCTCAAGAAACTTGATGAGAGGGATGCGATCAGGGATGAGAAGCTGAATCAGGCAGTTGACAGGCTTGCAGTTCAGACTGGAGCTATCGTCACTCAGGCCATGAAGGACTCAGCGTCCAAACTGGAGCTGGAGTCAGGGAAGCTGGATCGCACTTCTCAGTTAGTGGCGGACGTTTTGGCGAAGGCCACTGAGGAGTCAGCAAAGATACTGACTGAGGTCAGCAAAGTCAGCGGTGAGTCCTTGAAGGTGGAGGAAAGGATCACCAAGGCTGAACAAAGACTCCAACTCTCTATGGAGGTCTTTGAACAGAAAGGCAATGCTGCTATCAATTCGGTTTCTTTTGCAGGGACTGGAATTTCGATGGGAGTTGAATTATTGAAGGAGGGAATTAATGATGTCCATTCCCTAGCCTCCTTCGTAATCAACAGCGGATCTGACGCATTCCCATCCGAGGCCAATGATGATGCCAAAAAGGGGGAAAAGAAGAAGAAAAGATCTCGCCCTGAGGCATCGGAGGCAGTCAACCAAGGTGAGACCGTTCTAGCTGACCCTGAAGCCAATCCTGAAGGGAATATTCTAAGGGTGAGGAAGTCAGCTAGGTTAGCGGCGGTGGAGAAGGAAGGAGAGGAAATTGTTGCCAAGCTGAGGGAGGAGGCAACAAAGGCAAAGGCTAATGAACCTTCCAAGCAACAACCTGAGCCAGTTCAGAGATCGTCTCCCATGAGCTCAAGGAAGAATCCCATCACTTACTCAGGGGAGTTGGTGGCGGAGTTATGTGCTGAAGCATGGGGAGATCACTCTGAAAAATCTGAGGCTATGCGCAGAGCTGAAATCGCTCAGAAGGAGAAGATGCGCATCTTGGAGAAGAAGGTTGAGAAGCTGACTGATATCACTGAGCTTCAACAACGAGAACTAGATGATGCAGTGATCAGCTTACTAAGAAGGAAGAAGGCGAAGCCTGAGCCAAGGAAGTACAGGAAGAAGCCAACAGTTAGGAAATCAACAATTCTTCAAATCAGTAGGCCAGAATCAGGAGCAAGGGAAGCCTTTGTCGATGAGTTCGTCTCAGAAACATTGAAGGAGTTCTGGACTGATGCAAGGGATGAATTCGTTAGACTATGGTATGTTGTGAAGAAGTGGGGCGACACTGACGATATCAACCAGAAGATCTTGGAGGAGGCTGATGCAGCCAAAGTTCAAGTGAAGGCTCCTAAGTTCACCATTCGAACTCCTCCCTTGGTTCCTGGAACTCAAAAGCATGACACAAAGGCCATAATGATGGAAGTCTTGAAGATAGCTAAAGCTGAAGGATACGTGAACCAACCTAGAAGACTTGACGAGCTGAAGGCAAGAGTTTATGCAGGATATGGACTCAAGCCTGAAATGAGATTAGTCTAGGTGTTCATAGGCTTCTTTGTAATAGATTAGATTCATTGTAATCATTTCCACATCTATCAATGGAATCTATTACTTTTGCCCACAGACAAAAACTCATTGTCTTTTTGGCTGATGTTTAAATTCTGTACTTATCAAGAATTGCTCTAACACTGTCTTATCTTATAGATAGGTTTATCATATTTCCTCTAAGTGTTTTGAGGATCTTTTCAGTGTTTTGGCATCATCAAAAAGGGGGAAATTGTTGGGACATGGTCAGTTTTGATTAAGATCCCAAAGCCCCTGAAAAGATGTTTGCCTTAAATATGTCTTTGTCAGGCTAGTCTTGGTTAGGATTAGTAATTAGTCATTTTACACTTCACAGGTACTCAGTGAGAGGAGAACTCACTGGAGACAATCAAGACTCAGAGCCTGAAGACGAAGAGCACCATCCTGAACTTATGGCAGTCCTCTAAGCTGGCTGAGTAAGTGTCAGTGATGAAGAGTATGACCCTGAGGTCATTACTAACTCAGTCCTGAAGGGAACAGGATGTCACTGAGTTCATGGGAAGACTTGGAGTAGAGCCAAGCAATGCAAAAGGAATTTCAGCGTCAGGACAAGACCGGTGAGCCCAAGACAAAATGAACTTAATAAGACAAGCCTGAAGCTCAGGAATAAGTTCTGACATTCTCACCAACCTGATGACGTGGCCCAATCCGAGAAGGACACGCACGTACGGAACCTGACATGAAGACTGAATTCAGACTGCATATTCAACGGGCAAGCATTTAATGTGCATTTAATGCAAATACCAAATCCATGCAAGGGCGGCTGCTGCATAAAGATATATCCGTTCGAAGCCACTCTACATAGATGACTAGAAGGTTATCTCTCCAACGGATAGTTATTCAAATCATCTATAAATACAGAAGACCTTGAACCCATTCAAGGTTACGGGAAATTTCCAAGCCAGAAATTACTCAAACTCTCAAGCATTCAAAGCATTCAACCCTTAAGAGAAGCACTCGAAACCTTCTAAATTTCCCAAGTGTTTCTTAGCAATTGAGAGTTATTCTGTATTCCAAGAGCTAATTAGAATTATCTTAAGCTTAGAGAGATTATCCAATCCTTAGCATAGCTTTGCCTTGTAAGGATAATCCCAACCTAGTTGGAATCCAAACTGAAACCAAAACCCTAAGTTAGGCTTGTTGGGAGTAAGTCAGTTAGAGTGTTAGTAAGTGGAGTTGTATAGATCAGTGAGGATAGCTGGTCTTGGTGCACCTTGGCACATTAAAAACAAGAATCCCTTGAGTGGATTTCCTGTTAAGTCAGGCCGTGGACGTAGGAGCTTGAGACTCTGAACCACGTTAAACTCCTTGTGTTCTTACTGCTTTGATATTGTGCATACTTACCATATTTCTTGTTCATTCATTGCATTCAAGTTTATCAGGCCTGAATCAATCAGGCTGATCTTCAAAAGAGCACTGCCCTACTAAACACTTTTCAGAATTGAGTAAAACAAGTCTTTCAGAAAGTAAACTAAACAAGACTTTAAACTTTCAGGGCTCAAACATTTCCGCACTGAACTTGAACTGATAGTTAGCCAACTGGCCCGCACCAAGTGTAGTCAGTAGGTGTATTATCAGCTCCTAGTTCTTTACCACTCTGAGTAAAGGGGACTCAGTCAGTTTTAAGGTTGAAAAATTGGTATACGTGTATTCCCCCCCCCATACACGTATTCCTCAGTCTTGTACCGGGACCAACAACCATGTTCAACGCAGCAAAAGTTATAGATTCACCAACAACGAATCGAGTACATAGTTGTATAACATCCTCTATTATACTAATAGGGAGTTTTACTTGCTTATGTGTCGATTTGTGGTTGATTTGGATGATGTGTCGAATTTTTATGAAGTTTACAAATTTTCTAGATGATGTGTTATTGTTCTATTGGTGTATATTCAATATGTGGAATCCATGTGGCATCTTAATGATGAGTCTAATTAAAAAAAATGTAATGACATAGATTCGAACCTTGAACCTCTAGCATAAATTTTAGTATTAGTTACCAACCAGGCTAATTTAGAAGTTTTTACATGTTTTGAATAAATATTTAACTTATGTCCATAAATGTTATTATTTGATAATCTATTGTAATTTTATCAACTTATATATCTCATTATATTGATGAATTGATTAATTAAATTTTAATAATTCTAATTCTGTGTAAATTAATATTTTAATTAAATTATTCATATTATCTTAAAATCAAAATAATTTTATTTTTATTCATTTAATCTTATCATATTAATAAAGCATTAGGCCTTCAATTGTGAGTTGCACGGAAAACTCCATATTAGTATAATAGGAAATATGAGATATTCAACTATATATTATGTTTGAAAGAAAATATATACAATATTAAAAAAAATATGTTTGAAAGAAAATATATTATATGCAAAGAAAATATGTTTGAAAGAAAATATTATATTAAAAAACATAATGTAATATGTTTGAAAGAAAATATATTATATGCAAATATATACAATATTAAAAAAAAAATTATAGTTGAATTTTTAATATATATATATAATAATAATAATAATAATAATAATAATAATAATAAGTCTATTATGCATTAGGTGCAATACGCAATTCAAGAGTACTTTTAAAATGTTATGGTTGTTTTTACGAAACATTTAGTGATGTTTACATTGAACAATAATGATTGGGCAACCCTAATTGTTTAGTATAAACAACTCTTATTATTCGATATAAATTAAATTGTCTAAAAATATATTAAGTTGTATGGTGCACCTGATGCATACAAGACCTTGACATATTTAGAAGAAAAAACTTATTTCAACCCGCGTATTACGCGGGGTTATATTCTAGTAAAACATAAAAGATAAATTAACAGAATAAATTCTTACAGTGCTTCGAAGACAGAATCCTCAACTACGGTATCCACGTAACTCACGTTCACAGATCTGCACAGATTTGTCAGCGTTAATTCTCGAGATGAATTTGCTAGAAAAAATCCAACTAGGGATTTTATGGAGAGATCATAAAATTATTGAACTCATAGAAGTAATAAATTAATGAATCCCCACAGTCTTATATTTACAGGGAAAGCCCAGCTTGAATCGCAAGCTATTAAGATTAGAAAATATATTCCTTAATCTTGCAAATCAAATCTCATAGATTTGATTTCCCTATCTATATAAAATCCTACAATAATATTTCATACATTATTCTGGGATTCCTATTTAATTAAATCTAACTTAATTAAATAGTAATAATAATTAATATATTATTAATTCTCCATAAATTAAATATTAAATCCAATTTACTACTTAATCAACCAACTTTAATCTGCGAAGTGAATTACTTGTTGTGTGACCCATAGGCCCACATATATCGAGCGATTAGTCAAACTAACAGTCTTAATTGAACCCTAGATAATAAATCAGATATTCTCAATATATGAGCTACATTGCGAGGAAATGTGCAACTACTTGTAACTATACTTAGGCTATTGTGATAATGTCCTCTCATTCGTGAATACTCGATTAAATCTTGAACATGACGAAGTGTTTATTCAAATAACTTAATCATATTATCTTTAATCACTAATTGATCACTCATGTCACACTTGGCCACAAAGTCCAAGTTGACGTGTATCAGCCGATGACTTAGATTCAATTATGATGAGAAGACGAGTATTCTCCCTAAATCCACATTAAGAAATGAATCTTATTATTGACTCAACTACCATGTACATGTATTTCGTGATGAACTCAATCCAAGTCATATCTACCCATGGAAGGGTGCAAGCGTCGGTCATGGTCAAAGTTCATCACTCCACATATGTCATGCGTATTGGCCTCAAGCCAAAGGAATATCACATCGCTCTCACTAATCGAGACACCCGAAGACATGTAAAGTAGAATTATATCAAATAGTTTTTCGGATGGGTATACCAATTCCTCTAAGGTATCTGTGCATCCATCATGAGATGCCTAGTATCTCGTAGTAAGTGAGATCTTACTACACCCTCTAAGAGTATGATGTAGATCGCACACCAATCTCAATTGCATCATCAATATCTCATTCTTATGATCCTTGATCGGGGCTATTTGAGAATCATGCTTCAGTCATCTGAGTTCTCACACTCTCAGTGACAGCAATGACTCATGGGAACACAAATAAAGTGTAATGTCATACATTTAATATTAAATAAACAACAATATTAAAAACAAAACTAAATATTAACTTAGTATTATGTCCTCACAATAGTATTGTCTCTAGGACACTAACACTAACAATCTCTCACTTAGACTAGAGCCAATCACCTACATGTTTAACCCCTAGACCATTAAAATGTCTAGTGTGTACATGAACACTCAAAGCTTTGGTGAAAGGATCAGTCAGAATACTTTCTGTGAAAATTTGTTCTAACTCTATTTCTCCTCCAGCAATTATCTCTCATATTAAGTGATAACGCTTAGGTACATGCTTGTTTCTGTAATTGGATCTTGGTTCCTTTGCTTAGTTTGTCACAATATAACTTTATTGGACTGTTGGCACACAAAACTACCCCTAGTTCACTTCAGAACTATTTTATCCAGACAACTTCTTTCGCAGCTTCTACCACAGCAATGTACTCAGTTTCGATTTTTGAATCCGCGGTCATTTTTTATTTGGAACTATTCCAGCTAACCTCCCCACCATTGAGAGTAAGAACATATCCCAAGTGTGACTGTAATTATCACAGTCTGACTGAAAACTAGCGTCAGCATAGCCAGTCGTAACTAATTATGACTGTCCACCGTAGACAAGAAAGTGTTCTTTAGTATGTTTGAGGTACTTCAGAATATTCTTAACAGCAATTCAGTGAGGTTCATCTGGATTCTGCTAGTATCTACCAGTGATGCTGACAGCAAAGGCCACATCAGACCTAATGCAAGTCATTGCGTACATGATGGAACCAATTGCAGATGCATATAGAACGTCTTTCATGTGCTGGATATCAGCTTCTTCAGAAGGGCAATCCTTCTTTGGCAGTTTTATCCCATGACATGTCGATAGAAAACCTCTCTTAGAATTCTCCATCACAAATCGCCTCAGCACCTTGTCTATGTAAGTGGATTGTGACAGCCCCAACATCTTCTTGGATCTGTCCCTGTGGATCATGATCCCTAAGATGTAGCATGTTTCACCAAGATCTTTCATCATGAAGGTCTATGATAATCAATCTTTCACGGACTGGATAAGCGGGATATTATTTCCTATAATCAATATGTCATCGACATATACGACCATAAAGACAATATTCTTCCTATTGCGTTTATGATAAAAGCAAGAATTTTCCGAATTTCTAATGAAGTTAAAGGATTTGACAGCTTCATCAAATCTGATATTTCAACTCCTAAAAGCTTGCTTTAATCCATAAAGGGATCATTTAAGCTTGCACATGAGATTAGATTTTGGCTTTAATACGAAACCTTCCGGTTGGGTCCTAAACACTTCCTTATCAATGTTACCATTGAGGAAAGTTGTTTTGACGTCCATCTGTCAAATCTCATAATCGTGGTGTGCTGCTATAGCAAGTAGAATTTGAATGGACTTAATCTTAGCAACTGGTGAGAAATTCTCGTCATAGTCAATACCTTCGCGTTGAGTATAACCTTTCACCACCAACCTAGCGTTGTAGGTTTGTACTTTGTCGTTTGCGTCGGTCTTATGCTTGAAGACCCATTTGCAGTTCTTTGGGTCTAACCTCTATCGGCAACTCAACTAAGTCCCAGACTTGATTGGTGTACATCATGTCTATCTCGGATTTCATGGCTTCATGCCACTTCTCTAAGTCAACATCTAATGTTGCCTCAGTGTAAGTTATAAGATCGTCTTTATCCAGGATCACCACATCATCATGTTCCTCTATGAGGAAACCATAATATCTAGTGGTGGATTATGAATCTTAGTAGACTTACAGAGTTGTGCTTGTGCAGGCTATACATTCTTATCGTGAAATTTTGTGGTGCAAGGATTTCATCGTTGACCGGGGAGTCCTCAAGAGTAACACTTTTAGATGTCTCTTGGGCGGGAGTTTGAACTATGTTGTTCTCATTCAGTCCACTTGGTGTTTGTTGTGAAGGCAATGCAACTCCAATTATGCTCCCACTGGCTGAAAGAGGATCACCATTAGTGATAAACTTCTACCATGAGAGTTGTTAAATGCTCCCGCTGACTTGGTCGTAAAATACTAGCTTTACTAGTAGTTACCCCACAAGAGTATGGAATCACTGTAGTATAGACAAGTATAGGGACCAAGTAGTATTGAACCCGTGAGAAGGCTTGCACCCGAGCACCAAGTGCTCAAAGCGGGAGAGCTCGAGCGCCCTGAGACCTCTGTGACCGAAGACTGCTTGACCTGCGAGAGCTCGAGTGCCAGGCGCTCGAGCGAGGGCCCAGCTCGAGTGCCCTGGGCAATTTTTGGCCTATTTCGTATAAATACCCGTCTCAAGCATATTTTTACGTATCTACACTCATTTTTCAAAAGGGAAGAGCTTGTGACGTGATTTTGAGAGTTTGGCAAGAATTTCACGTTTGTAATCGAGGTTTTTATCGTACGGATTCATTAGATTAATTAATACTTTTAACGGATTGGATTTATCTTTTTATTTCTTGAATTCTTTGATACTTAGACCTAATTTTCCAGATTTTTATAGATTTGATTTTCAGATTTGATTCAATTGATTTCATTGTGAGTTTATGTTCTTGATTTTCTTGATTATTATCATTATGTTTATGATTGTTGATCTTGTTATTGCTTTTATTCTCGTAATCACCATATTAGGCTAAACCCTTGTATGCTTAGGATAGGATGAACTCGTAGAAGTAGGATGTTGGTACGTAATTAGGATAATTCATGATGTATAGTTTTAATTCTCTTAATTATTGGATAATTCTAATAAACCCTAGAATAATCATAGAATTAAGTACGAAAATTGTTAGAGAGAAGACGACCGCATCACTCTTTAATAACGAATAGGCTTAAGGAGAGGGTTTTTGAAGGGGTTTATAATCAACCGGTTTATCTAGGGAGGACGGCCGAATCACCTTAGTTAAATTAGAGCCTCAATAATTAAGCACAATTCATATAACTTAATTAGTGGGTTAGTGAAGTAAGTTGTTAGATTTATAAGTATTGAGATTATTTCCGAGCTTTTATTCTTTCAATTCTTTGTGCTAGATTAGGGAAGTTGATTGCCTAGTTTATAGTACACTTAGGATTTTAACTTGAACATCAAAATTATTTTAGTTACCGTACTAACACCTTTAGTATACGTAGGGATTTCTATCCCGAGCATCACCATCATATTTGTACTTCAAATCGGAGTTAGAATAGATTTATTTCTTTTTTGTTTGATAATTAGTAGAGTAAAGTTTAGAATTAGTTTAAAACAAAATCGCATTCATATTAGCTACGACACGCAAAAGCTTTACTAGTAGTTACCCCACAAGAGTATGGGATTACGTACCAACATTCTACTTCTACGAGTTCATCATATCCTAAGCATACAAGGGTTTAGCCTAACATGGTGATTAAGAGAATAAAAGCAATAACAAGATCAACAATAAAAAAACATAATGAAAATAATAAAAAAATCAAGAACATAAATTCACTATGAAATCAATTGAATCAAATCTGAAAATCAAATCTATAAAATTTGAAAAATTAGGTCTAAGTATCAAAGAATTCAAGAAATAAAAAGATAAATCCAATTCGTTCAAAGTATTAATTAATCTAATGAATCCGTACGATAAAAACCTCAATTACAAACGTGAAATTCTTGTCAAACTCTCAAAATCACGTCACAAGCTCTTCCCCTTCGAAAAACGAGTGTAGATATGTAAAAATATGCTTGAGACGGGTATTTATACAAAATAGGCCGAAAATCGCCCAGGGCACTCAAGCTGGGCCCTCGCTCGAGCGTTTGGCGCTCGAGCTCTCTCTGGTCGAGCAGTCTTCAGTCACAGAGGTCTCAGGGCGCTCGAGCTCTCCCCCTTCGAGCGCTTGGTGCTCGAGCCTGCTCAGGTCGAGTGTCTCTTCTTCACAGAACGGTTGGGGCGCTCGAGCACCTGTGCTCGAGCACTTGGCGCTCGAGCCCCTCATGCTCGAGTGCTTCTTCCTTTTCAACTAATTGATACTTTTTTTGCTTGAATTAATACTTTTCGTATTTCTTCCATATCATCTCATCCGGGAGTCCGTTTGAGTCGATTCAAAGTCCTACGAACTCTGTTTTTTGCCCCCTTTCCTAATATGAACACCAAAGAGATAAATTGATGAGTTTATGAAAATGTTACTTAAATAACTCTAAATACTCACCAAAAACGCTCAAAATATGGACTAATCGGGCACCAAAACATCACAATTTAATGTCTAATCACCCACTGATTCTTTGTCATGTTGCTTTGACAAATCATCGATCAGTCTCTATGTTAATCTGTGGTTCTTGAATTTCTTCAAGTTCTACCTTCTTACGACCTTGTTCCTTAAAGACATGGTCTTCTTCGATGAACCTGGCCTGCCTAGAAACAATCATTGTTTGTTTCTCAAGTATATAGAAGTAATATCCTCTAGTTTCCTTAGGATATCCCACAAAGTAACCATTTTCACCTTTTGATTCCAACTTATTGGTAAACATCTTTTTCACAATCATGGGGTAATCCCACGTCTTAATGTGTAAAAGATGGCTTCTTGCCACACCATAGTTCATATGGCGTACGCTCAACCGATTTAGATGGAATCCTATTCAGAATATAAATTGAGGTTTGTAACGTGTATCCCCATAAGAATGTTTGAAGAGAGGAGAAGCTCATCATGGACCTCACCATGTCTAACAAGGTTCGGTTTCTCCCCTCGGACACACCGTTCATTTGAAGTATCCCGGGAAGAGTCCATTGTGATTGGATTCTATGTAACTTCAAGTAATCAATGAATACATGGCTAAGATATTCACCTCCTCGATCCGATCGAAGAGTCTTGATACTATTACCAAGTTGCTTCTCTACTTCAGCTTTATAGTCTTTGAACTTCTTAAAAGATCTGGATTTATGCTTCATAAGATACATATATCCGTATCTCGGAAATCATCAGTAAAAGTGATGAAGTAGCCGAAGTGACCACTAGCTAAAGTGGGCAATGGTCCACATACATCACTGTGGATCAACTCTAGAACTTCGTTGGCACGAACCCCTTTCCCAGAAAATGGTTTGTTGGTTATTTTTCCCTTGAGGCAAGATTCACAATTACCATAAGGCTCTAAGTCGAACGGGGTTAAGTAGTCTAACTTTCAATTATTTTCTCATTTGCATGACCAAGTCTACAGTGCCATAAGTATGTCAGTTTTTCATGATTACTAAGTTTGAGTCTTTTTTAAGAATATTATTTCCACAATGCAACAAGTATAAACCATTAGATAAGGGAGCATATCCATAAACATCACCATCAAGCGAAAAATAACAATCATTATTCGCAAAATGGAAGAAAAAACCCTCAATGTCTAACATGGGAATTGAAATAATGTTGCGAATAATAGACGGAACAAAATAACAATTATTCAGTTCTAATGTAAAACCAGAGGGTAAGTCTAAAACATAAGTGTCAACACGTTCAGCAGCAATCCTTGCTCCATTGCCAATGTGTAAAGCAACTTCATCCGGCCTAACTGCTCTATTGTGCTTGAGACCCATCATATTTGTACAAATGTATGAGCCACAATCGGTATCTGTTGGGATATTTTAGTTTTGATGATTTTCCAAAACAACATGTAATAGGTTTGAAAGCAGTCAGGATAGTATCTTTTAGTTTCAGGTCAGGCTAGTTTGTTTCTCAGTAGAACAGGTTTTCAGTGGAAGAAGAACTCAGCTGAGGGGGGAACTCAGTGAGAGGGAACTCTACTGAGGGGAAACTCAGTGAGGGGGAACTCTGCTGAGAGGAACTCAGCTGAGGGAAGAACTCTACTGAGGGGGAACTCAGTGAGGGGGAACTCACTAATATAGCCTGAGGAAGTCAAGATGACATCACAAGGAGAACAGTCTGAAGCCATGTCAGAAGACCTGAACCTGAAGAGAAGCCTGAAGGAAGTCCCACTGAGTATAAACCTGACTTTCTAAGCTGGTCAGTGGACTACTCAGTGAAGAGCATGATTGAGAGGATCAGTGCTGTGCCTAGTAGGACCTAAAGGAGTCAGGCTACTGAGGCTGGGAAGCTTGACAAATAGCCTTATGTCAACTCCCCTGAGTGGACTTCAAGTCTACTGAAGGAAGTCCACTGAGAAGACTTAAAGTCCAATGATGGTTCCTAAGAAGACTTCAAGTCTACTGAAGAAAGGTATCCTGAGAGGATTACAAGTCAGCTGAAGACAAGTCGCCTGAAGTCAGGACTACCCTGATCAAGTACCCTGAAGAAAAGAGCCGTTGGACTCAGTCCACGTGGACCAATCAAGTCAAGGCAGCGAATCTGACAAAAGCTGACAAGGCCATACTTCACTGAAAAGGAGAATTTCACTCCAGAGATAGTCTGGATTTGAATGTTACTCTCTCCAACGGTAACATTCAAATCCAAACTATAAATACAAACTCAAGCTTCATTTGAAAGAGAGCTGGTGGTGCGAGAGTGGTGCGTTTCAAGGGAGGCATAAGGAGGCACCATCTCCATCAAGAACACTGACCTGAGTTCTTCATAGTCATATTTGAGTGTTCCAGTTTGTATACTCGAGCTCATCATATACATCCTAAGCTTAGAGAGATTTTCCTAACCTTAGCTTAAAGGCTAAAACCATGTAAGGGAAAACCTCACCTAGTTGGAGAAGAACCAAACCAAACTAAACCCTTTCAGTTGAGTGTTAGGTGTTGAAGTGAGGTGAGGAGAGGCAGTCCCTGAGTGAAGAGGGATGTGAGGCCAGTTCAAGAGGCAGCCCAGGGAGTGGCGTGAGTCCAGTGTACCCGTGCACCTTGGCACGTTAAAAACAAGAATCCCGGGTAGTGGATTTCCTGTTAAATCAGGCAGTGGATGTAGGAGCTTGAGCCTCCGAACCACTTTACATTGTTGTGTTCATTATTGTCATACATTAGCATACATCAGTGTTTTTTTAAAAAAAAAATCCCTTAAATTCCCATATTGTCCTTGTCTGTGAAAGAAAACGGGACCAACAATTGGTATCAGAGCGGGTTGTTCACATGACCACTGATCTAGTTTTGTTAAGAAAAATGGTCAACCGAACAGATCTTAAATGTTTTAAAACTATGGGAATTTCTGCATGTTTCAAACTATTACATGTGCTCTACCTCATTCTTGTAATAGAAAATCTTTTTGTTAGAAGTTTTGGAATCATCAAAAAGGGGGAAATTGTTGGGATATTTTAGTTTTGATGATTTTCCAAAACAACATGTAATAGGTTTGAAAGCAGTCAGGATAGTATCTTTTAGTTTCAGGTCAGGCTAGTTTGTTTCTCAGTAGAACAGGTTTTCAGTGGAAGAAGAACTCAGCTGAGGGGGGAACTCAGTGAGAGGGAACTCTACTGAGGGGAAACTCAGTGAGGGGGAACTCTGCTGAGAGGAACTCAGCTGAGGGAAGAACTCTACTGAGGGGGAACTCAGTGAGGGGGAACTCACTAATATAGCCTGAGGAAGTCAAGATGACATCACAAGGAGAACAGTCTGAAGCCATGTCAGAAGACCTGAACCTGAAGAGAAGCCTGAAGGAAGTCCCACTGAGTATAAACCTGACTTTCTAAGCTGGTCAGTGGACTACTCAGTGAAGAGCATGATTGAGAGGATCAGTGCTGTGCCTAGTAGGACCTAAAGGAGTCAGGCTACTGAGGCTGGGAAGCTTGACAAATAGCCTTATGTCAACTCCCCTGAGTGGACTTCAAGTCTACTGAAGGAAGTCCACTGAGAAGACTTAAAGTCCAATGATGGTTCCTAAGAAGACTTCAAGTCTACTGAAGAAAGGTATCCTGAGAGGATTACAAGTCAGCTGAAGACAAGTCGCCTGAAGTCAGGACTACCCTGATCAAGTACCCTGAAGAAAAGAGCCGTTGGACTCAGTCCACGTGGACCAATCAAGTCAAGGCAGCGAATCTGACAAAAGCTGACAAGGCCATACTTCACTGAAAAGGAGAATTTCACTCCAGAGATAGTCTGGATTTGAATGTTACTCTCTCCAACGGTAACATTCAAATCCAAACTATAAATACAAACTCAAGCTTCATTTGAAAGAGAGCTGGTGGTGCGAGAGTGGTGCGTTTCAAGGGAGGCATAAGGAGGCACCATCTCCATCAAGAACACTGACCTGAGTTCTTCATAGTCATATTTGAGTGTTCCAGTTTGTATACTCGAGCTCATCATATACATCCTAAGCTTAGAGAGATTTTCCTAACCTTAGCTTAAAGGCTAAAACCATGTAAGGGAAAACCTCACCTAGTTGGAGAAGAACCAAACCAAACTAAACCCTTTCAGTTGAGTGTTAGGTGTTGAAGTGAGGTGAGGAGAGGCAGTCCCTGAGTGAAGAGGGATGTGAGGCCAGTTCAAGAGGCAGCCCAGGGAGTGGCGTGAGTCCAGTGTACCCGTGCACCTTGGCACGTTAAAAACAAGAATCCCGGGTAGTGGATTTCCTGTTAAATCAGGCAGTGGATGTAGGAGCTTGAGCCTCCGAACCACTTTACATTGTTGTGTTCATTATTGTCATACATTAGCATACATCAGTGTTTTTTTTAAAAAAAAAATCCCTTAAATTCCCATATTGTCCTTGTCTGTGAAAGAAAACGGGACCAACAGTATCCAATACCCAGTCGTTAGTATCATTTGTGGACATTTTTATCTCAATAACAAACTGTTAGTGTTAGTGTCTTAGAGACAATCCTTTATGAGGACATAATACTTTATGATATTCAGTTTTATTTTAATATTATTATTGATTTAATATTAAATATATGGCATTGCACTTATCTGAATATTATGTTTGATTGTTTGTATTTATTCATATATGTGTTCCCATGAATCAATACTGTCATTGAGTGAATGAGAACTCAGATGACTTAAGTATGATTCTCAAATAGCCACATTCAAGGATCATCAAGAATGGGATATTGATGATGCAATTGAGATTGGAGTGTGATTTGCATTATACTCTTGGGAGAGTGTGGTAAGATCTCACTTACTACAAGATACTAGGTATCTCATAATGGATGCACAAATACCTTAGAGGGTATTGGCATACCCATCCGAGAAACCGTATGATGTAATTCCATATAATGTATCTACGGGTGTCTCGGTTAGTGGGAGCAATGCGATACTCCTCTGACTTGAGGTCAATATGTCGTGTGGAGTGATGAACTTTGACCATGACCAACGCTTGCACCCTCCAAGGGTAGATATAACATGGATTAGGTTCATCACGGAAAGCATGTGTGTGGTAGTTGAGCTCAGAATAGGATTCATTCCTCGAATGTGGATTTAGAGAGAATACTCGTTTTCTCATCATAATGGGATCTAAGTCGTTGGCCGACGCGCATCAACGTAGACTTTGCGGCTAAGTGTGATACACTTGATCAATTAGTGATTTGAGATACTATTATTAAGTTATTTTAATAGACACTTCATCATGTTCAAGACTTAATCGAGTATTTGTGAATAAAATGAAGATATCACAATAGCCTACAGTATTACAGGTAGTTGCAAATTTCCTCGCACCGTACCTCGTATATTGAGAATGTCTGATTTATTGTCTAGGGTTCAATTAAGACCATTAGTTTGACTAATCGCTCGATATACGAAGGCCTATGGGTCACACAACAAGCAATGTCAATTCACTAATTATAGTTGGTTGATTAAATATTGTATTAGATATAATATTTAATTTATGGGTAATATAATAATTATTATATTTTGAATTAATTATTATTAATATTTAATTAAATATGAAATCTCAATAATAATATTTGAAATATTATTACATAGAATATTATATAGTCAAGATAATAATTCGTAGAAATACATCTATAAGGAAATAAAATCCATAGAGATTTTATTTTACAGGCTAGACCTGTTATCTTACTTAGGAATTAAGTCATGACTATCCTTATAAATATGAGTCCTATGGGAATTCCTGAAACACGCAAGTAATATAATTTCTCCATAAAATCTCTAGCTCAAATTTTTCTAGCAAGTTCGTCTCGAGATTCAACGCTGGTAAATCGATGCGGGTTGGTGAAGAGTTGTTACATGGATACCATAGTAGAGTATTCTCTGTACGAATAGTTGTAAGAATTCTTATTTGAGATTTTTCGTATTTAATTATGCAATTAATTGTTCGTTGTTGGTGAACTATTTATTCCGCTGCGCATGTATTATGTGTTTACGTGCCTCTAAAATCCAACAGTTGTATCAGAGCTCGGTCTCTTGATTAATTGCATAATTGGGGTAATTTAATTTTTTTAAAATTTGGATGCACCTTGGGTGTTGTTTTATTTTAACTGGATTAATAAGAATAACCCCCCCCCCAAATTATTTCGTCCGCCCCATTCATCTTCTTCGCCACACCCGGAATTTAGGGTTTGCGCGTGCAAACCTTTTCCACCGTCGTGCCGCTTTCCGTCATCTCTTATGCGATTGGGACGTCGCTTGAGTCAGCGGCCTTGCGCCATAACTCGTGATGCCCGTATGCCCATGGTTTGAGCCGAAAATCGATGGGTTAGACCCATCGAGTCACGACCTCTGTCGACCCGATTGCTTTTGTTTTTCACCGGACTCTTTTTCAATTTGACGGAGACGACATCGATTCACTGTGAATCAACTAGTTTTGCTCGATTTTCGATACGATTCACGGTGAAATGGAAGGCTACAACGTCGCACTGGTCGGAACCACTGCTCACGGTGTTGCACACTACCTTATCCGATAAGAGTAGCGGTGCAACGCTATGCATCGTTCGACCCACCTATTTCATCTCTTTTGTTTCGAACAGATTTGATTTTGTGGGTCCCTTACGCACTCGACATGAAGCGGCTGCAATATGGAGTCTCCCGCACACATCCAGCGGAGGTGGCAACTCGAGCGCACGCGCCACTGAGTCCCGTCGACTCCGCCTTGAAGCATTTTCTATCGTCTGTCATTATAGCCTACGGTATTACAGGTAGTTGCAGATTTCCTCGCTACGTACCTCATATATTGAGAATGTCCGACTTATTGTCTAGGGTTCAATTACGACTGTTAGATTGACTAATCGCTTGATATACGAGGGCCTATGGGTCACACAACAAGCAATGTCAATTCACCAATTATAGTTGGTTGATTAAATATTGTATTAGATATAATATTTAATTTATGGAGAATATAATAAGAATTATATTTGGAATTAATTATTATTAATATTTAATTAAATTAGATTTAATTAAATATGAATTCTCAATAATAATATTTGGAATATCATTATATAGAATATTATATAGTCAAAGATAATTGTTGGGAAATTGTATAAGACTTAAGTTTTGATTAAGATGCCGAAATGTTCCTCTTAAGTTGTTTGTAAGTAAAATATTCAGTAGAGTTAGAGTTTAGTTAAACAGTTCAAAATGTTAAGAACTGGAGTGCAGTTAGTAACTTCTAGAGTGTATTGAAGAACGAAGTCCGTTGAAAGCAAAATCTGCTGAAGACGAAGTCCGCTGAAGACAAAGTGATCTGAGGAAGTAGTCTAAGTCTTGAAAGTTTTCTAAGTGCATTCTCACTAAAACTAAACCCATCAGGAGAGGACCAAGGTCCACTAATGAGAACTAACAAAGCACATTCAATACTAAACATATTAAAAGTTGTTAGTTAATCTGGTTGGAACAAGGCAAAACGAATTTCAGTGAAGCTTACAATAAATGAAGGAATAAGAAGGTTCACTCAGAGGAGTTCCACCTTAAAGCAAGACAAGAATCTGGGCAAGCAGACTGAAGATTGATGGTCCCGTTTTTCGAAGGGCAAAATGGGAATTCAGGAGCACAAATTTTTTTTTTTAAAACCTTGCGTTGCACTCTGAAAGAGTTCATTGAAGGACTACTCAAGTCACTACGTTGCTGAGAGTCAGAGCTATCAAGTCAGTGATGAGACTTGAAAGCTTAGGCTCTCAACAAGGCAGTGACTCGAGAGACTGAACTCTCGAGTGCCTGGCCTGATCTGGTCAGTGAGAGGAATCTCTCTGACCTGATTGCTTAACTAAAGTTTTCTTAACAAAGCTCTCAGTGAGCTGATTTTCACAACACTTTAGTAAATACTTTGAAAGATAAGTACGCTCAGTTTAACGTGGTTCAGAGTCTCAATACTCTTACATCCACGGCCTGATTTAACAGGAAATCCACTCCTGGGATTCTTGTTTTTAACGTGCCAAGGTGCACTTACAACTGGACTCACGCCACTCCCTGGGCTGCCTCTCCTCACCTCACTACAAACCTAACAATCTTTTGAAAGGGTTTAGTTTGGTTTGGTTTTCTCCAACTAGGTGAGGTTTTCCTTTACAATGTGTTAGCCTTAAAGCTAAGATTAGGAAAACCTCTCTAAGCTAAGAGTTACAAGCTTTGACACTCAATGAATATGTGAAGACTCAAATGGTCAGTGTCGTGGGTGTGGAACACTTCCTTATGACTCCCTAACAACTCTCACACCCTCACAGCTCGTAGGTGTAGATTTTCTCCTCTCACACACACTTCAATCCGCAGCTGGAAGCTTGTATTTATAATGGGGATTCAAATGTATCCGTTGGAGGGAAGATACATTTGAATCCAACATTTAATGGTTTCAACCACTTTTCTTGGAATGCGGCCTTTGTCAGTGTCAGAGTTGCTGCCTCGTGCTGATTGGTCCACGTGGCCTGAATTCACGGATCTTTGACTCAGTGGGTTGACCAAGACCCACTGACTTTAGGTAGCTTCCTCCTTCACTGACTGGTGATCTTCAGTGGACTGAACGTCTTCAGTGTGGTTGTCCTTCAGAGACTGTTTGAAGATCACTCCAAGAAGTTTGTCATAAGGCTGAATGACAAACTTCCCTGACCACAGTAGCCTGACTCCTTCAGGCCTACTTGGTGCAGCACTGATCCTCCTGATCAGGCTCTTCACTGAGTGGTCCACCAGACTTGGCTTAGATCAGCCTGACTTGCACTCAGTGGGACATCCTTCAGGCTTTTCCATTGGTTCAGGTTGATGGCAGGTCTTCAGTCAGCTCTTCTGGCTGTCATCTTGATATCTTCAGGCTGTGTTGAGAAGTTCCCCCTCACTGAGTTCCCCCTCAACTGAGCAACCTATTCTACTGAGAGCTAACCTAGCCTGACATGATCTAAAGGATACTATCCTGACTGCTTTCAAACCTATTACATGTTGTTTTGGAAAATCGTCAAAACTAAAACATATCCCAACAGTCCAATGAGAACATGACACATCAGTGTACTTTACTGACAACCGATCTGTCCCAGACTGACAAGTACCAAAAGTCTTTCCCTAGCAATCTACAGAAAGTTGGTGAACAGGCATGATCTTTCAGCCATTTCTTGACAAGACTTAAAGCTTCAAATAGAGTCGTTTGAACCAATCAGATACAAGAAGACTTACTTGAGAAGATTCAAATCCAACGGGAAGATTTTCAAGGAAGCCTATAAATATAGAATGACGTGCTCATTTCTAAGCACGAGAAACTCACAAGATCAAAGATATCTCTACATTCATAACTACCTAGAAGCACTCGAAATTACCTTTGTTTCCCAAGTGTTTCACATTTGTAGAGAGCCTAACAAACCTTCTGTAACCAAGCTTAAAAGCTATATCCAAACCTTAGAAAGAGATAATTCATCCTAAGCCTTGAGCTAAACTGTAAGTATTATCTCACAACAGTTGGAACCAAAACCCTACTCAGTTGTTAAGTTGAGAGTTAGTGTTAAGTGGTGTTAGTAAGCTGATTGTTTGTATCAGTCTGAAAGTTGGTTTGTTTTGGGAACTAGGACCTGGAATTATCCTAGTGATCAATCATCCTAAGAGAGGATTAATTGATCAATGCACCTTGGCACTATAACATAAGAAATTCCAAGTGAAAGGAATTCTCCTGTTTAATCAGGACAGTGGACGTAGGAGATTCATCTCTGAACCACTTTATTTCTTGTGTACTTACTTTATGGTATTTCTTAAGTGTGTGTTATTCATTCAAATTTTATCAAGTAAAACGAGTTTTCTAAAGGGCTCACTAATCCGCGCTTGAAAGCTAATTAGATAGTAGTTCAACTGAAAGTCTTGAGCTTTCAGTGGAGGTATTATCTCAGTAAGCTTTCACAAGTAATTCTCAGCAGACCTAAAGTCCACTGACGAGTTACTATCTGAAGTAGCCTGATAAGTTTTAAAGAAGTTTAAATTTTTAACCTCATGTGTATTCCCCCCCCCCCTCCCTACACCTGTTTACTCGTTTCGGGACCAACAATTGGTATCAGAGCAGTGGTTCAAAAGACCATTGTTCTAAGTATACCTTGTGCTAAAGGTATTTTCTTTTTGGTCATCTGAATTGATCATTGATAAACTTGTTTGGATATTATGGCTGACAATGCAGCTAGGGTAGCACCACCAGCAGAGAACAATATGGGAGTTAATCCCTTGAACCACATGTCCCATCACAAACTTCCACAATTCTCAGTGGGAAATTATGACTTCTGGAATATCAGAATGAGAGCTCATCTTGCCTGTGTACATGATGAAATGTTAAGGGTAATTACTAAAGGCCCATTTATTTTTATGACCCCTAACCCTAGAACCACAGCTGAGACTATTGCAGATCCAAGAGAAGAATGGCCCAAGGATGAAGATAACTTCACTGCAGATGAAAGGAGGAGAAATAACCTCAACTTTATAGCCATGAATATTCTCTACACCACCATTCCAGATTCTGTAATGGGAAGAGTGATCTACTGTAAGACTGCAAAGGAACTTTGGGACACTCTTGCTCTCATGTGTGAAGGAACTGGCAAGATAAAGAAGAACAAGCTTTCTGTAGCTATTCAAAAGTATGAGCAATTCACCATGGAGCCCGCTGAGACCATTGACCAGCTTGATGGGAGGTTCACTGACATCATGAATGAGATAAATTCTCTGGGAAAAGTCTACACCAAGAGAGAAGTTGTCTTAAAGATCCTGAGAGGGTTAACCTCGAGATGGGATGTGTACTCTGTAATGATGCAGAATACCAAGGATTTGTCCAGCATGTCTATGCAACAGGTATTCTCAGAACTTAAGGCTTATGAGTTTGATCTTAACAGGAAAAGGGCTCCTGATGAGACCTCAGCTGAGAAGGGAGTTGCCTTCAACGCTAAGGAGACTGAGCCAAAATTTCCAAAACCTCAGAAGAGTACAAAGGCAAGGAAGTCTCAAAGCAAGACTAAGATGCAAGAAGAACTCAACCTGATGGCTAGAAGGTTTGAGAAACTTAACTGTCGTTTTGGCAAGTATAAAAGATTTTACAGGGATAACAGAGAAGGAAGAAGTTATCCACAAAAAGACACCAGAGAAGGAGAGAAAAGCTCAACTGAGCTGGAGAAGAGAAAGGATTACAAGAACTATAACAGAGGTGAAGGATCATCATCAAAGACCAAGGAGTCTACTGAGGAAAAGAATGATGATGCCAATAGATGCTTCCAGTGCAAGAAGGTTGGGCATTTTCAATATGATTGTCCTCAACTGAGCACAAGGAGAGGAAGGAAAGGCAAGCCAAGAGAGACAGGAGATATGGAGAAAGGAAAGTCATGGTGGCTGAGGATGTTGATGAAGATCTGGAGTCATCTGATGGACTGTTCTCAGACAGCAGTGAAGATGACATGTGTCTCATGGCAAGAGAAGAACCAGAGGTACAATCTAAACCATCCATTTATCTAGAACACTCACCTGAGCTGAGCTCAGAGTCAACTGAGGAACTGAATCTTCAGTCCGCTTTGGAACAATTGATAATTGATTTCTCAAGGTTGCAAGAAGCAAGGTTTTGTCTCCAAGATGAAAAAAAAATCTCCTAAGAGAAAATTCTAAGTTAATTGAGTCTAGGAATCAGGCAGATCTTAACTCAGCCTAATCTACCATTGAATTGATAAAAGAAGTGGAAATCCTCAAGAGTCAAAGAAATGGTAAAGATCAACTGATAAAAGATCTTACTGAATCTAAGATAAAGTTAACTGAAGAAAACTTAAAACTGGTAAGCCAAGTAAAGGATTCTCTCTTGAAAATTGATGTCTTACATAAATCTGAAGAGACATTGTTAAAAAGGATTGATGCTCTTAACAAACCCTCTCTTGTCATAGAGGAGATTCAAAACTTTCAGATCAATCCAAATAACAAGTGTGGAATAGGCTTTATTCCAAAACCTTCAGAAGGTCCTCTGGGTGTTGCTTCTTCAAGTGGCACAAATAGAGTCTTTGTTAAGTCTGTGACCTTTCAACCACTGATTTTAGATAAAGGTAAAAGACCAGCTGAGGTCCAACAAAAGAGAAGTCAAACTCAGCCAAAACCAAATGGAAAGGCTCAGTTGACTAATCAGAATAGATCTCAGCAGAGGTACTATCAGCCGAGGTCTTCACAGATGAAGCAACCTCAGCTGAAAGCACCCAGGCATGAGCACTCCTCAAGGAATGATTCATACAGAAGACCTATTCATTATGTGCCTAAAGGAAAAGGCCCTTCATACCTTTATCAACAAAAACTTAGGCCAGGTGCACCCAAGCCTAAAAGAAAGAATGTAAAGAAGGTTCTTGTTCCTTCAAAGGCTAACACCCATAGAAAGTTTACTCCCAAGGCACCTAGGGAGATAACAATCTATGTAGATGTTTATGGAAGACAAATTAGTCATTCTAAAGTGATTAGAACTGTGAGGCAAATTTGGATTCCGAAAGGTACAGCTAACCTGGTAGGACCCAACACAAAATGGGTGCTTAAAGCTTGATTTTAATTGTAGGGCTCAGTGGACCTCAACAAAGGAGAAGCTCTAAAATCTTCAGTCTGGTACTTGGACAGTGGATGTTCCAAGCACATGACTGGCAACAAAGGTCTCCTGATAGAGTTTGTTGAGAAAGAAGGTCCACAAGTCACTTTTGGTGACAATTCACAAGGAGCCACTAAAGGTTATGGTACCTTAATAATTGGCTCAGTAAGAGTAAGCAATGTATCCTATGTCAGTGGACTTAAGCACAATCTTTTGTCCATAAGTCAGTTTTGTGATAAAGGATACAGTGTTAAATTTTCTTGTAACCTGTGTTTTGTCAAGAATATATCTTCACAACAGGTTCTACTAACTGGGTCAAGGAAAGGAAATGTCTATCTTGCATGTTGGAAGTCTTGCACACCAAATGCATGTCTCATTGCAAAGAGCTCAACTGATACTAATTGGTTGTAGTACAAGAGACTAAGTCATCTGAACTTCAAGATGATGAACAGGATAGCAAGACATGGACTGGTGGAGGGAATGCCAAATGAAGTATACAACAAAGAACATATCTGTAAAGCCTGTCATGAGGGAAAGCAAGTGAAAGCATCTTTCAAAAGCAAAATACCAACCTTTACTGACAGAGTACTTCAACTGTTACATATGGATCTCTTTGGTCCAGTAACCCCTGTAAGTATCAATGGGAGAAAATATACACTTGTTGTTGTTGATGATTTTTCCAGGTACACTTGGGTGGTATTCCTAGCAAGCAAGAAGGAGACTCAAATGAGGCTGCCAGAGCTCCTGAAGAAAGTTAGCAATGAAAAGAGCCTGAATATTGTAAAGATAAGATCAGATAAGGGCACTGAATTCATTAACTCTATTATATCTGATTTCTGCAAAGAATTAGGCATTGCACATGAGACCTCAGCTGCAAGAACTCCACAATAAAATGGAGTAGCTGAAAGAAGAAATAGGACTCTCAAGGAGGCAACAAGAACAATGCTTGCAGAAGCTCAAGTTCCTAAAAGATTTTGGGCTGAAGCTATTAATACTGCCTGCCACACTCAAAATAGATCCATGGTAACCAAACATCAAGGAAAAACTCCATATGAGTTATGGAATGGCAGAAAGCCACAGGTATCTTACTTTCATATCTTTGGTTGTAAGTGTTTCATTCACAACAATGGGAAAACTCAACTGAAAGCTTTTGATAGCAAAGCTGATGAAGGAATCTTCTTAGGATATTCCCAAATCAGTAGAGCTTTCAGAGTTTACAATTGTAGAACTCTTGTTGTGGAAGAAACACCTAATGTGGTTTTTGATGAGTCTACTTTTAAGTCCAGGAGTAAGGAGAATGAGGAAGTGATAAGCCAAAGACTAACTAGATTGAGTATCAAGTCTAAATGCTATCCTGAGAATTGTGTTGATACATACATCCCAACCTGGGATAACTTCAATGATCAACAATTCAAAGAGGTCACCCAAAGTTAAACTACTCCTCAAAGCTCACCTGAGAGCTCTCCTGAACAAGTAAATGAACTGATGAACACAATCCCAGTTCAAGAGGTAAGTGATGTCAATGAAGATGTGGTCACAGCTAAGACATCCACTGAGCCCATCATTCAAGTGAGAACCAATGATATTACCATTGAGAATGAGAATACCTTGAATGATGACTCAGGACTTCAACCCTCTGTTTTATTTCCTGAATTTGATTTCATTCCAATATCTAGTGACTCAACTTCAGAAGAGTTAAACTTTACTGAAGGACATCAGCCTAGGAGGACATGGCTCTCAGATCACCCTATTGAGCAAATCCTAGGTGATCCTACCTCAGGAGTCAAAACTAGAAGTTTTCATGGAGAAAGTGTTTTGTTTGTTGTTTCTTATCTAACCAGGAACCAGGTTCCATTGGAGAAGCACTTCAAGATTCAAATTGGATCATTGCTATGCAAGAAGAGCTCAACCAATTTACAAGAAATCAAGTATGGGAGCTGGTTGACAGACCATATCACTGCAATGTGATAGGAACCAAGTGGGTATTCAAGAACAAGAAGGATGAGAATGATGTCATAGTCAGAAACAAGGCCAGGCTAGTTGCAAAGGGCTATTCTCAAGTTGAAGGCTTTGACTATGATGAAATTTTTGCTCCAGTAGCCAGATTGGAGGCAATAAGGCTATTTCTTGCTTATGTTGCTCACAAGAAATTCAAGGTGTATCAAATGGATGTTAAGAGTGTCTTCTTGAATGGAGTACTCAATGAGGAAGTCTATGTGGAGCAACCCCCAGGTTTTGAAGAAAGCCACAAAGTATATAGACTGAGAAAAGCTCTATATGGACTGAAACAAGCTCCAAGAGCTTGGTATGATACTTTGTCACAATTTTTTTTAGATCATGGCTTTATCAAAAGAAGAGTAGATAGAACTCTCTTCAGGATCACAAAAGGAGAGGACACCTTGCTAGTTCAAATCTATGTGGATGATATCATTTTTTGTTGTCCCAACCAAGTCCTCTGTGAGAAATTTTCTCAACTGATGAAAGAAAAGTTTGAGATGTCAATGATGGGAGAAATGAACTTCTTCCTAGGACTTCAAGTTAAGCAGTCTCCTGAAGGAATCTTCACCAACCAAGTCAAATACACAAGGGAGCTGATCAACAAGTTTGGATGCCAGACTAGCAAAGTTGCAAGAGTTCCACTGAATACCAACACCAAGATGGAACCTGATGAAGATGGTGAATCAGTAGACCAGACTCATTACAGAGCTATCATTGGATCTCTACTATATCTCACAGCAAGCAGGCCTGATATCACTTTCGCAGTTGGGATATGTGCAAGATATCAAGCAAATCCTAAGAAAAGTCATCTGGAAGCTGCTAAGAGGATTCTTAAATATCTCAAGGGTACTGTGAATATGGGATTGTGGTATCCCTCAGATGACAATCTGGAACTTACAGGATACTCAGATACTGACTATGGAGGGTGTAGAATTGACAGAAAATCAACATCAGGCACTTGTCAATTCTTGGGAAGTAAACTGATCTCTTGGTTTTCCAAGAAACAAAATTCAGTAGCTACAAGCACTACTGAAGCTGAATATATGGCAGCTGGAAGTTGTTGTGCTCAAATTCTTTGGCTAAGACAACAACTGAGAGATTACAATATCTTTGCTAATGAAGTTCCTATTTTCTGTGACAACAATAGTGCAATTGCTATTTCAGAATATCCAGTTCTCCACACAAGATGCAAACATGTGGATATAAGGCATCATTTCATCAGAGATCATGTGGAGAAGAAGGATATCAAAATGCTCAAGATTCATACTGACAAACAAAAGACTGACATATTTACTAAACCCTTGGCTGAAGCAAGGTTTCAAGAACTGTCAGTAGAGCTTGGACTTCTAGATCCAGGAGAATAAAGGAAAGAGCCAATCTCAGATGAGTTGATTTCGAGTCAGTAGAGGCTCAACCTCAGTAGAGTCACTGATCACAGAAGAGCTTATGTCTCTCAGAAGAGGTTCCACCTCAGTAGAGGTCAAGTTTTAACTCTGCCATTTTTTCAAGCCTGAAGGCTATTAGTTTTATTTTATAAAACTATTATCAAAAATAGCTAATGAGTATTTTCTTGGAAATTAAATCTTTTTACTCTGTTTCAAAAAGATTTCATTATGGCAAGCATTTAATGCGCGTTGTACAAGTCAGTTTTTCTTTTACAGTTACCTATCTCACGCGCCTTAAAAGCCGGATGATGTGACCTTCCGGTTACCAACTCCTTTAATCCATACCCTTCATTTTAGGCGGTTCTTTTCTAACCGTTAAGATCACTCAAACTCCCCACTAATTCTTTCAACTATCCACGACCCCTCATCCAATCAATCTCAGACGTTGATTGCGGGCTAAATCTCATCATCCGTTACTCACATAAATACCCCCAAAATCAGCCAAAGAACCTTTTCGAACACACTCTTCAAGCAAACACTTCACTTTCTCCCCCAAAACACTCTCTGCAAAATTCTCAAAAACCTTTCAAATCAGATGGCCAAAATTAATCTAGGGTTCCTTACCCACAAGGACAACTTCTGGTATGAGCCAATTGTTATCTTCAATAATCCAGAGGTGGAAATGAGACCAGAGTTTGCACACATTAAGGAGGCCCTGGAGATGGTCAAAACTGCTGGATTGGAGAATTTCTTATCAGTTCATCCTGAGAACTGCTTCGATAGACAGGTTCTTGAGTTCTTCTATAACGTATCCAATTCTGACTCAAGAATCAAGTCATGTCTATTCTTACAAATGAAGGAAAAGGTGGTAAGAGACAATATGAAGGTTGTTGAGCACCAGAGGATCAAGAAGGAGATTCGTCTGAGTAGTGAGGATTTGAAGGAGTTATTTGAACTCCACTCTGAAGGTCCAAACCCAGATACCTGCATTGCTGACAAGGAGGAGGAGTGGGTGTACACCATTATGCAGAAGAAGATAAAGTACAGCCCAACGATGAACAGAAGTGTACTTTTACCAGTTTACAATGTCCTTTGTAAGATTGTTGGTAAATATATATTGGGAAATCAATGGAGCACGGAGCAAGTAAGCAAGCCAAAGCTGAGGTTAAT
This sequence comes from Ballota nigra, assembly GCA_947034835.1. Lineage (NCBI taxonomy): Eukaryota > Viridiplantae > Streptophyta > Magnoliopsida > Lamiales > Lamiaceae > Ballota > Ballota nigra. The sequence goes on from OX344724.1 coordinate 70,389,881, forward strand.
GAAGGCAATTGTGGAGAGCAATGAGAAGTATTTCAACTGGCAACATTTTTTTAAGGGCTCTGAACAAAGAGCACTCTAAATTCCAGCCGGAAAAGACTCCCCAACTATCAAGTAAGTTGAACTATGCAACTAAAATCTCCTACTTAATAGAGAATGTGGATGTGGGAGTGGACTGGATACAAGACAGAAAATAGAGTAATCTGAAGGCCTTGTTCAAGTCTGGAAAGGCACTTGAAGGAAAGCAGATAAAGCCTGCTGTGGAGAGCCCTGAGGCAGTTGCAGAGGAGGAAGAAGCCGGCCCTACTGAAGGAAAAAAGACCAAACTTAAGAGGAGACTGGTCAAGCTGAGTGATAAGATGGCCCTGCACAAGGAGGAGGAGGCACAGAAGGCCTCAAAGAAGGAGAAGAAGAGGTCTTCTGAGGCCGTAAAGGAGAGTGCATCCAAGAAAGTCAGAGTCACAAACTCTACTGATGAGTCATCATAAAGTAACCCTGACTCTTCTCCTAATGTGTTCTCAACTGAGTCTGACTCAGATGTACCTGCCCCTACCCCCATCAAACCCAAAACCAAACCAAGAATCCCTGTAAAAACAAAGAAAAATTCCAAAATGTCTAAAACCCCCCACTGAAGGCTCTCAACAGCCTGAAAGTGGATCCCAGAATACCACCCCATCTGAGGCATCCTCAACCCCATCTGAACCTATCACCTTAACCCCCACTGAACAAAACCCAAACCCAACCTCATCTGAAACTCAACCCCAAACCTCATCTGAACCTAACCCACCTGAAATCCACTCAACTCACCTGGAGTCTATCCCAGAAGAGCCCACAGATATCAGATCCCCTACCCCTTCCTTACCATCAGAAGATGAAGAAGAGTACTCCTTTCTGGATACTCTTAAAGATGAGGTGGCTTACTCTCTAGAGTCCAAGTATCCTGAGCTTGATGGGTTTCCCACCCTGAAAGCAATGTTCTTGAGAGTCAGACTTCTTGTCCAACTCAAGGACAAGAGGTTAGGAGAAATTTTGCTGGCTGTTGGAGGCAGCAATGCTGATGAATGGAAGAAGGAGGAGAGGGAAGTATTAGAATTTGCCAAGATGACCAAAACCAGACTTCTCTGTGATGAGAAGATATTTGAGAGTCTGGTTATGGACAAACTAGCTGAGGTAAGAAAGGGAGATGAAGTAGAGAAGGTAGATGGAGGTGAGAAAGGGAAGCCAGAGGAGATTGTAGCTGAAGCAAGAGCTGAGAAAGAAAAAGAAAAGGAACAAGAGAAAGTAAAAGCTGTTGTAGGAGGAGAAGAGGAGAAGGGGATAGAACAAGAGGGAGGTACTTCACCAAAGCAAGGTGGTGGTGAAGTAGCCGAGGATGTATCTTTGGCAAGAGATACTGAGGCACAAAATTTGCCAAAGGAGAGCTCAGTAGAGGTGTCTACTGAAGTTCTCCCACAACAGCCCTCAGTGGTGACTAAGGAGTCAGCTGAGGTGTCTGGAATTATTGGAGTTGAAAAAGAAGTTGAAAAACCTGAGGGAGGTGAAAAGGATGTGGAAATTACTAATGTAGTGAGTGGAGAGATAAGAGCAATCATCCCTGTAAAGGATGAATTGGCTGAAAAGAAAAGAGTTGAAAAGGAGAGTGAGAAAGAAAGTGAGAAAAGTGAGGAGGAGGGAGCACACATGGAGGTAGATATATCAGGAGACCTAGGATGTGAGAAAGATGGAGAAAATACTAACATTGTTTGTCATACAGGTGTACAGACTGATGAAATCCCCTCAGTCCAGGTCGATCTAACTCCACTGAGAGAAGCTGTCCAACTCTTGTAAGATGAAAAGCTTCCTTCTCTACAAGCTCAGCTGAGAGATGTCCAGGAATTAGTTCAAGCGGAGGTAGATGAGATGGTCATCTTCTCAGACCACGTCGATGAGCTAATGGAGTCTACCACCAACTCACTTCAAAATCTTACTCTTAAAGTTAAAGATTCACAGCAGATGGTGCTGGATGTTGTTGAAGGCCAGAGTGTGCTGGTACTTGAAGCAATGAAGAAGCTGGAACAGAAAGAAGAAGAAGCAAGAGCTCAATTCCTGAAGGACTCAGTTGATAATGTATACATTAACCTAAAGTCCTCTGTTGAGGCTTTCTCAGCTGACCTTATTGGGAAAGTTGAGGGGTTATGGAACCAGAAGATACTGGAATTTGAAGCTAAGCATGAGGAGCTTGGAGCCAAACTGGGTGAAGTCATAAAGAAGGCGGCAGAGGACTTTCCTACCCAGGAGAAGAAGAATGTCTTGATTGAAGAAAAGTTGGCCCAGTTTGTGAGATTTGGGCAAACAGCTGGAGCAACTCTGGAGAAGCTGGAGGATGAAGTTGATCATTGCTCTACTGAGTTGAAGGCCCTTGCCCATGATCAGATGAAGCTAAACATAAATGTGGCCGAATGCATGATTAATGCCGGAAAGGGGGAAAAGAGGGTAAGTGCTAAGGAAATGAAGCTGGACCCTAAGAACAAGATGAACATTATTCTTGAGACCCCTGAGTTTGAAAGAGGCCAACAAGTCAAAAGCACATTAAAGAAGGTAGATGCTAAGGCCCAGAAGATTGTTGAAGCCAAGAAAGACAAGGAGGTTCCCTCAGGAGACCTGACAGAATACAAAGAAGCCCACGAGAAGGAGAAGAAGAAGAGGGCTGCACAGAAGAGGGAAACAACAAAGAGGAAGGCCACTGATGTCCTCTCAGCGGAGGTAGCAAAGAAGACCAGAACTTCAGGAAGGTTGGCTGCAAGGTCAACTGATTCAAGTGGGTCATTAGAGGTACTTCTTGTTTTAAACCCTGAACCCATTGCATCTGAAACTCCTAAATCTGCCCCCACAAGGGTTACAGAGCTCACTGAGCTTATCAAAGAAGCTGGTGGGATGAATGAGAGAGCACAGAAGCTTGCTTCTCAACAACAAGAGAGGAGAGACAAGGTGGTTGGGAAGATGGAGACCATTGCTGAGATGGCTGAGAGGAAGAGGAAGGAGAGGCTAACCACTTTTGATAAGACGACTTCAAAGAAATTCAGAAACAATTATCAAAGATGGGCTGCCAAGCTGAAGAAAGACAAAATTGCTCCTTCAAAGGCCAAATTCCCTCACCACGATGCGTGGGTACCCAAGAAACTCAATGATGCATGGGAAACTGCAAAAAGGGAATTTGTGTATTCCTATTATATCAGTGGAGAATTGGGAAGGGACAATGTGCAAGAAGTTTTCAACTCATGGATGTTTGAAGTATACCCAAAACTCTTCCCTGCCATCATTGAAGCCTGGAATGATAGATTCCCAGATCTTGCTTTGAAGGCTCCTGAGCCAATCACCTACTGGCCTCCTCAAGATGCAACTGGAGCTGTGGACAGAGAGCGGATTACAGATGAATGGGTGTCTTTGTGCGAGCAACTAAGACTCAAGGGATACTCAAAAGAAATCATGGAGAGGAAGAATGACTTGAAGATTCGTGTCTTCAAACAATATGGACTTGAACCTCTGTTTAAGTCCATCTAAGGAATTAAGTGTTTCTGGGCATTTGTTTAGAAGTCCCAGTTGATCTTGTTTTGAATCATTTCAGTGGATATTTTGTAATATGTACTCAGTTCCTCCTTAATGAAAACTCTGCTGTTTTTTCCCAAGATAATATCTCATTATCATTTAGGCTTATGTACTTGAATGTTTTTACTTACAAAAAAAAAAATCCTTAAACATTTGTGTCATCTGAAGAACCTCATCTGAAAGAAGATATATAATAAGATAGGTTCCGGCATAATCAAAAAGGGGGAAATTGTTGGGAAATTGTATAAGACTTAAGTTTTGATTAAGATGTCAAAATGTTCCTCTTAAGTTGTTTGTAAGTAAAATATTCAGTAGAGTTAGAGTTTAGTTAAACAATTCAAAATGTTAAGAACTGGAGTGCAGTTAGTAACTTCTAGAGTGTATTGAAGAACGAAGTCCGCTGAAAGCAAAATCTGCTGAAGACGAAGTCCGGTGAAGACAAAGTGATCTGAGAAAGTAGTCTAAGTCTTGAATGTTTTCTAAGTGCATTCTCACTAAGACTAAACCCATCAGGAGAGGACCAAGGTCCACTGATGAGAACTAACAAAGCACATTCAATACTAAACATATTAAAAGTTGTTAGTTAATCTGGTTGGAACAAGGCAAAATGAATTTCAGTGAAGCTTACAATAAGTGAAAGAATAAGAAGGTTCTCTCAGAGGAGTTCCACCTTAAAGCAAGACAAGAATCTGGGCAAGCAGACTGAAGGTCCAATGAGAAGATGACACGTCAGTGTACCTTACTGACAGCCGATCTGTCCCAGACTGACAGGTACCAAAAGTCTTTCCCTAGCAATCTACAGAAAGTTGGTGAACAGGCATGGTCTTTCAGCCGTTTCTTGACAAGACTTAAAGCTTCAAATAGAGTCGTTTGAACCAATCAGATACAAGAAGACTTACTTGAGAAGATTCAAATCCAACGGGAAAATTTTCAAGGAAGCCTATAAATACAGAAGGACGTGCTCATTTCTAAGCACGGGAAACTCACAAGATCAAAGTTATCTCTACATTCATAACTACCTAGAAGCACTCGAAATTACCTTTGTTTCCCAAGTGTTTCACATTTGTAGAGAGCCTAAAAAACCTTCTGTAACCAAGCTTAAAAGCTATATCCAAACCTTAGAAAGAGATAATCCATCCTAAGCCTTGAGCTAAACTGTAAGGATTATCTCACAACAGTTGGAAACAAAACCCTACTCAAAACCCTACTCAGTTGTTAGGTTGAGAGTTAATGTTAAGTGGTGTTAGTAAGCTGATTGTTTGTATCAGTCTGAAAGCTGGTTTGTTTTGGGAACTAGGACTTGGAATTATCCTAGTGATCAATCATCCTAAGAGAGGATTAATTGATCAATGCACCTTGACACTATAACACAAGGAATTCCTAGTGAAAGGAATTCTCCTGTTTAATCAGGACAGTGGACGTAGAAGATTCATCTCTGAAACACTTTATATCTTGTGTACTTACTTTCTGGTATTTCTTAAGTGTGTGTTACATATTCAAAGTTTATCAAGTAAAACGAGTTTTCTAAAGGGCTCACTAATCCGCGCTTGAAAGCTAATTAGATAGTAGTTCAACTGAAAGTCTTGAGCTTTCAGTGGAGGTATTATCTCAGTAAGCTTTCTCAAGTAATTCTCAGCAGACCTAAAGTCCACCGACGAGTTACTATCTGAAGTAACCTGATGATTAGGCGTGAAATTGTCATGATTTGTCACTCGAAATACCCTAATTTTGGCCAATTTTATCGAGTATTTGGAGTTAATTGAGCATTATTTCTCTACATTGATGAATTTGTCTCTTTGATGCTCGTAGGTGAATCGAGGGCGAAGAACGGAGTTCGTAGGACTTTGAATCGTCTCAAACGGATGCCCGGATGAGAAGATATCGAAGAAATACAATTGGTGTTAGTGTTGAAGAAGAAAAGTGCTACTTGGTGAAAATTTGGGAGCACTCGAGTAAACCACTCGAGCACTAGCGCTCGAGCACGTTGCTCGAGTGCCCAAAACATACAGAAGATTTCGAGCGCTCGAGCAGCTCGAGCGCCACCGCTCGAGCGTGTTGCTCGAGCGCCCCAATTTATGCAGAAGAATTCCACCATTCGAGCAGCTCGAGCGCAAGCGCTCGAGCACTTGTGTCATTCGAGCTCTACGCTCGAGCGCCTTCAATTTTTGCGTTTTCAAAGGCGTTTTTCGGCCCATGAGTTCACGATTCGGGCCGTTGCATATATATATTCATCTCAAGCACGTTTTTTAGGGATACCACACTTCACGAGATAGTTTTAGAGTTTTAGAGTTTGTTTTTTGAGAGGAAGAAGAGAAGCAAGTTTACAATTACGTTTTTGGAGGTTTTCATTACGAATTCGAATTACAATCTTACTTTTTAGTTTCGTTTCTTTATATTTTCCTTCTTGAACACATTGAGACTTCTTTTCTTGAGTTAATTTCAGTTATTCTTTTATTTCGTTAAACCCTAGTTTATGTTTGATCTCTTCTTCGTCTTAATTATCATGTTCATGTTCGTTACTTATTTAATTGCTATTATTTACGTTAAACCTATGTCTAGCTAAAACCCTTGCATGCTTGGGGTAGGATGAACTCGTAGAAGTAGGTTGTGGGTACGTAATTAGGGTAACTTGTGACGTTAGGTTTTAATTCTCTTGATTAATGAATGCTTAAAATTAATCTTAACTTTACTTTTGAATTTCGTTCGAAAGGTGTTAGAGAGAGAACGACCGTATCACTCTTTAACAACGAGTAGACTTAACTAGAGGGTTTAGAAAGGGTTAATTCATCTACCAGTTTAGTGAAGGAGGACGGCCGCATCACCTTAGTTAAATTAGGGTCTCATTAATTAAGCACAATCTATTAACTTGTTAGTGGATTAGTGAAGTCGAGTGTTAGGGTAAAGTATTAGGGTTTAGAATCTTGAGCTTTCACCTTGCATTCTTTTACTTAGGTTATTTCTTGCACGTCACAGTTATTTTGATTATGTACCTGCTCCGTTAGTATACGTAGGGATTCCTATCCTAAGTATCACCATCTCTTACTTGAAAACAACCCGTAGTTAATTCGTCTTCTTAAGTATTTTAGTTTAATTAGTTTATTTTAGTCTTTTAATTAATCTTTCAAAAACCAAAAAACATTACACTCATATTAGCTACGACGCATAGATCTTCAGGGATCTGTTCGCATACACCCCATCTTGTGGGTTCGATATACTTGGTCGTTATACTTACTCTTACTACAGTGAACTCGTTCGCTTGCGGGGAAGCGACTAGTAAAAGCTAGTATATTCGATTCAAGTCACCTGATAAGTTTTAAAGAAGTTTAAATTTGTAACCTCAGGTGTATTCCCCCCCCCCCCCCTATACACCTGTTTACTCGTTTCGGGACCAACAATAATAATTCATAGGAATATATCTATAAGGAAATAAAATCCGTAGAGATTTTATTTTACGGGCTAGCCTGTTATCTTCCTTAGGAATTAAGCCAAAATTATCCCTATAAATATGAGTCCTATGGGAATTCCTGAATCGCACAAGAAATATAATTTCTCCATAAAATCTCTAGCTCGAATTTTTCTAGCAAGTTTGTCTCGAGATTCAACGTTGGCAAATCGGTGCGGGTTGGTGAAGAGTTATTGCGTGGATACCATAGTAGAGGATTCCACGTACGAATTTCTATAAGAATTCTTATTTAAAATTTCTCGTATGTAATTATGCAATTAAGTGTTCGTTGTTGGTGAACTATTAATTCTGCTGCGCATGTATTACGTGTTTACGTACCTTTAAAACCCAACACAAACATATATGTTCCAGCGGCTGAGACGCCTTGTGCCTTTTCAGCTACAAGAACCTTGCAGTCCTTCTTCCGATGCCCCTTCAAAAACTCGGGAGTCATCCCGAACGACATAACCCACTAAGCTTGGGAAGCATCCTCTTGATGCTTCTTCTGAGCTGCAGCGTCAAACGCTCCAGCATCTTTTGTACCAACCTCAGGGACAACAGGGATTGTCGTGTCCAACACGTACTCAATATTTTGTTGTCTTTGCACCAGATACACATTTTGGTGACAGTCCAGAAAATTTAGCCCAACCAATTTGTTCGTTTCCAGAACACTTCTCAACGACAAGTTATTTATTTTAACAATCATAGAGAAATAAACTAAAATAAAAATTAAACACATAATTTCAATGATCAATATTCAGCAATTAAAATAAACATGACCTTCTAATTTATTTTGTCTCAATTATTTTCACATATTCAACGACCTCATCGAAAGAATACGGATTTATATCTGATATAAATCATAATAGACTAGGATCTACATTCCTATTATCACAATATATGCTTGGGCTGATTACTGCAATAATATAATTGGTAGGTTCCAAATCAATTGCACAAAATTGCAATTTCTAGTTGATTAAACCTAGTTCAATCGAATTTTCCTTGACTTTTGTTTCTCTGCTTGGGCTGGTGAAACAAAGTCAAGTTGATTTACAACCATCAAGCGGCGACACTTCGTGTCCCTATAAAAGTCTTGTTAGATGTAAATCCGAGCAAAAGACTTGGGCCTTAAATACTCATTGGAACGAAATCTCCGGTTTACTTTTAACTTTTATGGAAGACATCGTTGAATATAATAAAAATTATATTTTAGTGAGGAACATTTTAAAGGGTGGGTATTAATCGCTTAATCGAGATCAAATATGATGACTACGTCACATTTGAGCAATTGTTGGGCGCCACCTACCCAAACATGGCATGTGCGAACTAACATATATAGGCGTCGTCTACCCAAACATTTAATACGGTCTGACAAATATTGGGTGTCGCCTAACCAAACGATTTAATGCAGGTTATAACTAATAATATAAATATTGATTCACATAAGCAGTTATACAAGTGGGGAGCAACTAATGAAGTTCTCATGCTTTATTTCAAAATTTAAATTTGTATAAATAAAGCATTTAATAAATATTTAGCACATAAATCAAATAAACATGCAAAATATTTCATTTGATAACTAACACGTAAATCAAGTAAATTTGCATAATAATTAATTATTCGTATGTAAAATATTTCTAAATATAGAAATATCAACAAGCTCCAAGCTTTTGATTAATTTCTAAAGTGTTCTTAAAAAATTATAATATTTAAAATTATCAAAATTTGGTCCAACCAAACATTACTTAATTTAGCTTTCCTGAATTTAAAGAATTTGGTCAAGTGTTGGTAGCTTGTTGGGATATGTTTTAGTTTTGATGATTTTTCAAAACAACATGTAATAGGTTTGAAAGCAGTCAGGATAGTATCTTTTATTTCAGGTCAGGCTAAGTCATTTCTCAGTAGAATAGGCTGTTCAGTTGAGGGGGAACTCAGCGAGGGGGAACTCTGCAACACAACCTGAGAATATCAAGATAACACCAAGAAGAACTGACTGAAGCCATGCCAGAAACCTGAACCAGAAGAGAAGCCTGAAGGATGTCCCACTGAGTGTAAACCAGGCTGATCTAAGCTAAGTCAGGTGGACCACTCAGTGAAGAGCATGATCAGGAGGATCAGTGCTGCACCAAGTAGGCCCTGAAGGAGTCAGGCTACTGTGGTCAGGGAAGTTTGTCATTCAGCCTTATGACAAACTTCTTGGAAATGATCTTCAAACAGTCTCTGAAGGACAACTACACTGAAGACGTTCAGTTCACTGAAGATCATCAGTCAGTGAAGGAGGAAGCTACCTAAAGTCAGTGGGTCTTGGTCAACCCACTGAGTCAAAGATCCGTGAATCCAGGCCACGTGGACCAATCAGCACGAGGCAGCAACTCTGACACTGACAAAGGCCGAATTCCAAGAAAAGTGGTTAAAACCATTAAATGTTGGATTCAAATGTATCTTCCCTCCAACGGATACATTTGAATCCCCATTATAAATACAAGCTCATAGCTTCATTGTAAGGGTGTGTGAAAGAAGAAAATAAACACCTACAAGCTGTGAGGGTGTGTTAATTGTTAGGGAGTCATAAGGAAGTATTACACACCCACGACACTGACCTTTAGGGTTATCACTTATATTCATTGAGTGTCAAGCTTGTAACTCTTAGCTTAGAGAAGTTTTCCTAATCTTAGCTTTAAGGCTAACACATTGTAAAGGAAAACCTCACCTAGTTGGAGAAAACCAAACCAAACTAAACCCTTTCAGAAGATTGTTAGGTTTGTAGTGAGGTGAGGAGAGGCAGCCCAGGGAGTGGCATGAGTCCAGTTGTTAGTGCACCTTGGTACGTTAAAAACAAGAATCCAAGTTAGTGGATTTCCTGTTAAATCAGGTCGTGGACGTAGGAGCTTGAGTCTCTGAACCACGTTAAACTGAGCGTTGTTTATTGTCTAAGCACTTGCTAATTATTTGTAGTGTATGCTCTCTGAGTGTACTTGGAAAGTTTGAAAAGAAGATTAGCTAAGTATTTTAGTCAGGGAGAACCAATCTCACTGACAAGCTTAGGCTAGCACTCGAGAGTTCAGTCTCTCGAGTCACTGCCTTGTTAAGAGCCTGGGCTCACAAGTCCGTTTGGACTGACTTGAGTGCTCTGACTCTTAGCAACGCAGTGACTTGAGTATTCCGTCACTGAACTCAGTCAGGGTGCAAGCTGTGGTTTATAACGCACTCGAGAGTTCAGCACCTCAAGCCACTGTCATTGCTCAGAGCATGAGCCTCCAAGCCTTCTCACTGACTTGGTAACTCAGCCTCTGAGCAGAGCAGTGACTTGAGTATTACTCACTCGTGCTGAACTCCCTGAGGAAAAGGTTTTCAAAAAAAAAAAAATTTGCTCCTGAATTCCCATTTTGCCCTTCGAAAACGGGACCATCATAGCTCAATTGGTTGAGGCCATCACCTAAGACCCTAGGGGTCTTAGGTTCGAGACATGGAGAGAAAATTTATTTCCCTCTTGTGGTGGGGTGGTGTTCCCCTCTTGTGGTGGTTGCGGTTCCGGCTACAGCGCGGTTGTGGTTCGGAGTTGCGGGTTTGGGTGGTCCCCCTCTTGTGGTGATTGCGGTTCCGATCTACAGCGAGATGAAAAGATGTTGCCATGTACCCGGTGGTCGAAGGAACTATTGTAATTGATTATGTTAGGAAACTATTGTAATTGATTACCTTTAAAAAAAATATTAAGAATTTGGTCCAACCAAATAGTCCCTTATTTTAATATAAAAAAAATTAAGAAACAACAAACAGGCCCTTAGCAAGTTTTTCAGTTTTTAACAAATTAAATTATGTCAAACATGGCCTTAAGAATTTTAAGATATTTTTTTAATTATTGGGGGCTTATTTGCAATTAAATGGATAATTGCATGGAAGGGCCCAGGGAGAATCAAATTCTCAATCCCAAGCCACCAAATCCTTTTCGCTAGGCTATGCGCCAAAGCAGGTCATCACCCGCTCCATCCCACACACCGTGACCGATCGGTGCTCTGTCGTCATCGGAGACAGTCATCCAAAACCGCTAGGTACTGTTATAGCAGTAACCGTTTTGGACCATCTTTAATCGATCCAATCGACGAAGAAGACTCGGCCGCCTGAAATTTTCACGGTCTCCCTTTCCGGCAAAAGGCCTGAAATTTTGACGGTCTCGGCTGCGGCGCTGCCACCTGGAACAAGCAGCAACGCCCTCTCCAAAACCAGCTATGTGTGTCGATGGCCGATCTAGTTGCGGAGGATCGACACTCGCCCAGCAAGTGATCTCCAGTGGCGGCGGTATACCATAAAAGCGATGACACATTAATTCAATCGATGCGAAGAACTCGCCCAGCGAGTTTAATTCCGGCAGCAGCGTGATTTCAAATCACAATAGGTATGCAATCTTGGTTCTTAACCGGCATTCATGGAAACCGGCGCCTTCAGATGCTCGCCGGTGAAAGGATGAACCCATCTGATCCACCACCACCACAACTAGTCACCACCAAGGTTGCAGAAGTTGAAAAATTCTAGGCGGCCATTTTTGGGCCGCCTAGCGCCTAGGCGCCGCCTAGGAAATCCGCCTAGAATTTTTTTTTACACTTTAAAATTTTAGAGATGAAAGAAAATCACAACAATTAACATAAAGTCATAAAATCATAGTCATAAATTACAAAATAAAAAGTAAGAAGTCTCAAAGGTCTACTTCAAAATAAAAACAAATGTTTCATCATTCATCAATGAGACAATAACCAAATTAAACGGTACGATTATCGGAAGGTTGCTCATCTCCATAAACGCGATCATTGTTATCATCAAACTCAAACTCAAAGTCCTCCTCTACTTCCTCACATCGGAAGAGAAATCATCCTCATCAAGATCTCTTAGTCGGATATTTTTTCGAGGAACATCCCCCATCTCATCATGAGAACTCGTAGTCAAAGCCATGCTTAATCCCGAACCCGAGGCGATACTTCCTCCACGACATCATCATCAACAGATTCAACCCCACCAATAATCCAATCTTGTGCAAAACTAGTGTCTTCCTTTGCTAAAAGGACTTCCACATCCCTTTCGTTTGATCTCCTTTTTTTGTTCAACAATCTTGCATTGAATTGGACATACACAAAATTGTTTACTCGTTCGGCTAGAAGCTTATTTCTTTTCTTTGTGTGTATCTAAAAAGTAAAAAAATGTAAAAATAAATAATTCACGTTTAACAATATTTAAAGCTAAAGAGTCACATAATAATTTATTAATTTAACACAAATAAATTTTACTAACCCCTTTAAAAGCACTCCAATTTCTTTCACAACGGGATGAACTAGTGGTCAAAGAAAGTATCCTCATAGCAAACTCTTGCAAATTAGGAGTGCGCAAACCATATGTTGACCATTAAGAGACTACACATACACAAAGAAAAAAATATAAAGATGTAACTTGCTTCAATTTAATTAATCTAAACCAAAATTTCAAAACTATAAAATTATTAAATTTTACCTGGATCAAAATTTTCAATGTTTGCTTCCTTGCACTTAAGAGCCAACTCTACTCCAAAGAGAGACTCTTTATACCTGTACATTGGTAGCTCCTCATTTATAATCTTATTTTGCATTTCAATATTCTGAGGAAACATACCACCCAATCATACAAGGGCTCCAGCTACAACACCGGATCCAAGTAAAGAAGAGGATCTCGATAATGGTAGAATGGATTCAAGAGATAAGTCGTCAAATGGAGTGGAGTGTTGAGCTTGTCTTTCATCTTTGCATTAATAATGTCAATGATAGGGTCGTGGCTCTTAGCAATGTTGTTCAAAGATGCTTTAATTTCCTTCTTTGTCTTCAAAAGTTCACCATATACAAAGGACATAGATGATTTCTTGTCTCCATCAACAAGTCGAAGCACCTTCACCAACGGGCTGAAAACTTGCAAGCACGAGGAGACACCATGCCAAAATGACATACTCAACACTGTGTTGTAGGCAGTTTTTCCTTTGGCGGTCCTTGCAAATTTGCATTGCTCCCACTCTTTCATCGCAAACATTGCCTTTAATTGACTTCTTTTCTCGGATAGGCTCTAGAGAGAGAGAAATGGCAATGCAAATCTTGTTACTTTTGGTCTAATTATGTCCCTCTTCTTTGTGTGCGCCCTCATCATAGCTAAGGTTTTGTGATGAGCATAGATGAAGATAGTCAGTGATTTAGCTTGATCAATTGCTTTTTTGAATCTTGGTAGATTTCCAATGCTTTCAAGCATAAGATTCATCAAGTGAGCCACACACGGGGTCCAAAAAATTTGAGGTCTCTTTAGCTTCAAAAATTTTGCAGCTGTCATATTGTTCAATGCATTGTCAGTTACCACTTGAACAACATTTGTCGGACCAACCTTCATTAAGAAAAAAAAATAGTACATTACACAATTGAATATTATAAATAATATATATTAATTTATAAAACATAAATATGAACTTTAATCTTCAAATAATAAATTAAATCACGTACCTCTTCAATGCACTTATCGACATAGTCATGGATTACTTGGCCTGTATGTGGATTGTCGGAGAAGTCCTTGGAGGAAATAAAACTAGTGCCAGGTCTACAATTCACACACAAATTTATTATACTCCTCCTCTTTCTATCACTCCAAACATCCGTCATAATTGAGCATCCATTGACTTTCCACTCTTCTTCTTGTGGCTTAAGTTTTGCATTTGTCCTCTCAACTTCTTTCTTCAAGAAAGACTCACTTATTTCATAACATGTAGGAGGCTTATACCCTGTTCCATATTGACCAATAGCCTCGAACATCACCTTGCAACTATCCAACTCGAATACTGCAAAAGGAATATCTGCTTCATAGGCAAATCTACAAACATATTCTTTCACTTTGTCAAGCTTTTCTTTGCAAATGACCTCTTTAATGTTTTGGTCACGCAAGTTCTTTTGATGATTCATGGCTTCCTCCGGGTTAATTTAATTTACAAATCTATCCATAGGTCCAACGGTCTCGCGCTGCGTCTTGGACCCTGTAGACTCTCTCAACGATATCTCTTCATCAATATCAATGTCATCACCTAAATTCACATTCGATCTTATATCTTCATCATGTTGTTTCTTCCCGACCCTCTTTCTCTTTCCCTCACCGATTGCATTTCTACACTTGAGTTGATCCTCTTTGGTAGATTTTTTGCATGCAGCCACATTTCCCCTTATGCCCGCAATGTGTTACTTAATTCTATAAATTCCTCCACTAATTTCCTTTTTACATAAAATGCATTTCAACCTATCCAAATTTGTTGGATCTACCGACACAGCATACTCCAACCCGACATCACTTGATTTTCTTTTGAGAGTCTCATTCACAGAAGTTGAAGAAGCCATATGCCTAACCAATAAAAAAAATCAACAATTCTATTTCTTATATAGTATAATACATAATTACATATAGCATAGCCCTTAAACAACAATTAAACTACCATATTTGCTATCAAAAAAATCAACAATTAAACTACCATATTTCTTATATAGTAATAGCATACACATAATTACATATATACAAAATGTAAGATTTTTTTTAATTTAATTAGGCCACAAAAATAAGTAAATAACAGTAGCATAACACTTAATCATCTAAACAGTAGCACTTATTTAATTATTTAATATCAATTAGGTCACAAAATTTAACGATAACACTTAAACATAAATTGGTTGTTTCTTAATCTTAATTTCTTAAGTCATAAGTTCATAATCATAACTCTCCTTTCCCCAAAATAAATATGAAATCAAGATTCAAGATATCAAATAATGAAACAAGGGCAGCAGCGAGCCAAGCCGAAAACAAGAAAATACTTACCTAGTGGAAGTGGACGACGACGGCGGCGGACGGGCGGGAGCAGTTAGGGTTTTTAATATTTTTTGGTTTCTTACTTTCTCTCTCTGAGTCTCTGTTGTTGTTCGAATGAAGGGCCTGATGTGTTTGTTAATTAATTTGGTTTTCACTTTTCAATTTTAACTTTTAAGTTCTAATTAAAAAAAATGCAAAATCTGATTCAGCCGACTTGGCCGCCTAGGCGGCGACTGGAAGGGAAAATGCCTGCAATGGCCGATTTGGGTCGATTCGGGGCGGACGGGCGGCGCCTAGCGCCTAGGTCATTTTTTGCAACATTGGTCACCACTGGTCGGTGGACGATCTGTTCCCGGGCGCACGACTGAGACCAATCCGGCATTATATCCCAACCGCCATGTTAGGTCTCTGCCTCCATCCTCTCAGAGTGAACTACTTGAACAGTTTTAGAAAAATGTGGGCGTGAGTTTTGGGCGTGAATATCAATTAAAGTCTGCTTCAAAATATTTTTTTTTAAACCAAAACCTAGTTTTGATTAACGCAGTCTCAAACATGATATTTACCAAAATCAAAATAAAAATTGAATTTTTTTCAAAAGTTTTCCTAGAAAAACATTCACGCCTAATTCAAATCATCAACTCGAGTTCATGATTTCAAAAATCTCACCGGGCAAAATTAAATTAAAAATTTCGCACATAATTTTACCCACGAATAACAACAATAATAATATACAACCATTAAAAGAGCATGAGGCTCTGATACCACTGTTGGAATTTGTTGGGATGAACATCATGTTCGATGCAAAGAAAGTTATAGATTCACCAACAATGAATCGAATACATGGTTGTATAACATAAAATATAAAGGATAAATTAACAGAATAAATCCTTACAGTACTTTGAAGACAGAATCCTCAACTACGGTATCAACGTAACTCACGTTTACAGATCCACACAGATTTGTCAGCTTTGAATCCCGAGATGAATTTGATAGGAAAATTACAACTAGGTATTTTATGGAGTGATCATGAAATTATCGAACTCATAGAGGTAGTAAATTAATGAATCCCCACAGTCTTATATTTATAGGGAAAACCCAGCTTGAATCTCAAGCTATTAAGATTAGGAAATATATTCCTTAATCTTGCAAATCAAATCTCACAGATTTGATTTTCCTATTTATATAAAATCCTACAATAATATTTCATATGTTATTCTGGGATTCATATTTAATTAAATTTAATTTAATTAAATATAAATAATAATTAATTCCAAATTAATATATTATTAATTCTCCATAAATTAAATATTAAATCCAATTTACTACTTAATCAACCAACTTTAATGTACGAAGTGAATTACTTATTGTTTGACTCATGGGCCCTCATATATCGACCGATTAGTCAAACTAATGGTCTTAATTGAACCATAGACAATAAATCATACATTCTCAATATATGAGGTATGATGCGAGGAAATGTGCAACTACCTGTAACTATATGTGGGCTATTGTGATAATGTCCTTTCATTCGTGAATACTCGATTATTTCTTGAGCATGATGAAGTGTCTATTCAAATAACTTAATCATATTATCACTAATCACTAATTGATCACTCATGTCACACTTGGCTACAAAGTCCAAGTTGACGTGCATCGGTCGATGACTTAGATCCAATAATGATGAGAATGTGAGCATTCTCTCTAAATCCACATTAAGGAATGAATCATATTTTTGGCTCAATTACCATGTGTTGGGGTTATACGTGAAAGTATGATTTTAATTTGTATAACCTATGTATTAAACGCTTATTTATGAGAATAAATCTTTTACCATTGTTGCTTTAAATATGAATGAATGTTATATATATTTATTGCAAACCGTTCAATATATATAGTACGTATTATATTGTAGTTAATGTGGTGATACCAGATCACATAATATCGCATTAACAGTTCCTTGTATATAAATGTACAACTTCATGACCTAGGTGGAATTGAACAATCCACCGTGAAAGGTTGAAGTGTAGTTGTCAGATTGACATGTCTTGACCAAGAGATTGCACTAGCATGTTTTGTATGTGGTGAAGAGGACCTACAGAGAAGATAAATTATTTATGTATTGAATGAAGAAGAATTAGACCTCATTGCTTGTTGATTTCTTAATCTCTGTCACTTAAATAGGACTATGTGTGATTAATACTTATTGCCTTAATTCATGTTGGGTGAGAATCATTGTGAATTCGATACCTTGTGTTTTGGGCAATAATATTAATTATACGACAGTTGATAAGATTTAATACTGAGAAACGTGTGGAAGTACATCTTGTGTGATTTGTCCCCTTGGTGGGCTCAAAAGTTTTATCATTTCAAATCTTGCTAGTGAAAAATTAGTTTCCGGCATGGATAATAATATTGAGTTGTCTTTACTCCAAGACACAAAATATTAATTAATTTAGAGTTATTCAGAAATTCAATTAATTAATGGACTAAGTGATCTTAAACACGGGAATAATAACCGGGAGCCCATATTATCGTAATATGGATTAAGATGAATAGTGCAATATTAATTTAATAGTGATATTAATTAATATTAATGGGTTGAATTGTATTGTGGCTCAATATTGAAAATTCAGAAGCTCATTGAAGGTCCAATCTTAATTCTCCTAAAGGCCCCTCAAGTAGCCCAATAATTAACCCAATAATAATAATAAGATGATTAAAGTAAAAGAAAAATACTGTTGCCTAACTTTTTAATAAAATTCGAAAATAATAAGATAAAAGGGAGAAATATTTTCTTTGAATTTTTATGGAATGAAGATAAGTATTCTTGGAATACAAGATTATCTCATTAATTCAAGAAATCTCCCGCTTGGCATCTTATTAATGTAATTTTCAAAAATTTGATAATTAGGAGAGAGAAAGATTTTGTTGATTTTCTTGAAAAGATATTATGGAAGATATGTATTCTTGAAATACAAAATTATATCATAAATTCAAGAAGATCTAAATCTTGGATTATCTTTTCTCCTAATTTTTTAATTCATCCATAAAATAAGGAGGTGAGATTTTTGTGGAATATTTAAATGAGTGAAACTGGTTTATATATAAATCACTGAAGGGTATTAGTTGTTTTCATTGAAGAGTATTAGTTGTATTTGTTGAAGAGTATTACTGATTTACACTAAAGAGTCTTAGTTGTTCAGTGAAAATGATAAGACTCTTCAGTGTAAACCACTAATACTCTTCAGTAAAAACAACTAATATTTTTCAGTGGAAACAACTAATACCCTTCAGTGATTCATATATAAACCAATTTCACTCTATACATACTCTATTTAATTATGGAGAAAAGAATATACTTCCTCCGTCCTTGAGTAAACTTCCTACTTTCTTTTTCGGGCCAACCCTCAGTAAATTTCTAATTCCATAAATGACAAAAATAACACTTTACTACATATAAACTTTAACCTTCAAATTCACACAATATTACCAAAAATGTCACTCATTCAATTCATTTTTCAACACTATTCATTATTTTATCTCAAAAGTCAACACGTGGCCCACAATATAAAATAAACAAATACATTTTCTTAAATCATTCAACAAAAAGAAATGAGAAACTTACTCATGGACGGAGTGAGTATAAGATATATTCAAGATTTTTTGGAGATTAAGAAAGAGATTTTCCCATCTTATTCCAAGGCCTGTAATTTTCGGCCATCTCATCTTATAAATAGGGGATGAATTTTTCATCCCCAGTTGATCAATTTCATGAGTTGGAAAAATTAAGTGCAACATATTTTTCTTATCCCTTGCTTTATTAATTGTTCGTTAACCACTTCCCAACGGTGAACGAACAAGGCTAGAGGGGAATACTTGAGAAAGTCTTTCGGTTGATAGGATTAATTAGTTTGTCCCGTTCTCAACGGTCGTCTCTGCAAGAGGTACATAATCGCGTAAACTCCTACATATTCCGCTATATGACTTTTACGTAAATTAATTCATATGCGTGAAATTATATGTTGTTGGTAAATTATTATTTGAATTAATTAGAATAAATTCATGCTAGTAATAATTATATTTAAATTCATATTTAAATTTCATCCCGATAGATCCGGGCAAATCAATTTCCCCAATACCACGCACATGCATTTCGTGATGAACCCTATCCAAGCCATATCTACCCATGGAAGGGTGCAAGCGTCAGTCATGGTCAAAATTCATCACTCCACACATGTCGTGCATATTGATCTCAAGTTAAATGAATATCACACTGCTCCCACTAATCGAGACAACCGTAGACACGTACAGTGGAATTACATCAAACGATTTCTCGGATGAGTATATCAATACCCTCTAAGGTGTATGTGCATCCATCATGAGATGCATAGTATCTCGTAGTAAGTGAGATCTTACTATACCCTCTAAGAGTATGATGCAGATCGCACATCAATCTCAATTGCATCATCAATATTTCATTCTTGATAATCCTTGATCGGGGCTATTTGAAAATCATGTTTCAGTCATCTGCGTTCTTACACCTTCAATGACAATAATGATTCATGAGAACACAAATAAGAATAAATGCAAACAACCAAACATATTATTCAAACAAGTGTAGTGTCATACATTTAATATTAAATAAACAATAATATTAAAACCAAAACTGAATATTATCTTAGTATTATATCCTCACAATAGGATTGTCTTTAGGACATTAACACTAACATAAACACCTATTTTTCCTTAAAACTTGTGCAAACAATAAAGTAGCAAATAAGTATGGGACGAAAGGAGTAACAATTTTCTATCTTTGATTTGTTTATCTGTCATTGTAAGTCTGATCACCTTACTTAATTAAATTATTATTCACAACTAAATTCCATTTATATAATCTGTAATTGTTAAATTCGTGTGATTATAGTACTCTCTCCGTTCTATAAAATATTTGAGGAGTAATTTTATAAACCTTAAAAGTAAAATTAAAGAAATGAGTTGGATGGTGTCTGTGTAGGCTAAAAGATAATATAATTTTATGTTAGAGTCGATGATATTGTGACAGTAAAATTTATGAAGAGTTTTCTATGTTAAGAATGTGAAAAAATTTTAATGTAAAAGATATTACGATGCGGGAGGAGTAGCGGATAGCACAAAACGCTCTAGGGACTAGGGATGTTAAACGGGCTGGCCCTAACCCATTAGGGCCAGCCCTACAGGGCTGCGGGCCTAAACGGTCCCGGGCCTTATCGGTTCATTTTAATTGGTCCACTAACACTCGAAACCTAACTCTAACCCTAGCGGTCCACGGGCTAAACGGGCCACTGACGGGCTCCGAAAGAAAAAACTAAAAAAATTAATTTTTAATATGTAATATATAGACATTTAATTGTAATACGATGTCATTTAAACTTAAAATTCACACATCGTTAAAAAATTCATGAAAATTACATTTAAACATTGTTCAACATTTCACTTTTTCATGAGATAACTTTATAACGTTAATGATGATTTAAGAGCCGGCGGCAACCGACAATGACAATTTGAGAGTCATGCGACGATCGATAATCTCCAATTGGAAAGATAATTATGAAGTACGAATGTTGAAGCCCTACATTGTTCATGAATTTATAAAAATTATATTCACACGTTGTTCATAAAGTTCAAGAATTAATTAAATGGTTAAATTCAATTTCAAGTAATTTAATAAATTAATTAAATGAAAACATAAATTAACTAAATAAAAACTTGAAATATATATATATATATATATATATATATATATATATATATATCAGACATTGGACTTGGATTGAAAATTTGAAGTTGAAGTAAAAGAGGTAGGTTGCATATCCGGTTGTAATTGTACAAAATATATAAAAAGTAAAAAAAAAAAAATCGGGCTAAACGGGTTGGCCCGGTAGACCGGCGGGCTAGCCCTTTTAGCCCGCGGGCTAAACGGTCCGGTTTTAAACGGACCACCAAATGCTTGGACCTAACCCTTGTTCGGTCCAGGGCTAAACGGGCCAGCCCGCCAGCCCGCGGCCCGTTTAACATCCCTACTAGGGACAACGACAACAAAGTTTAAGTTATATGATTCAGAACGTTTTCCTCTCGTAATCATGTTTAGTGCTTTATTTAATTGAGTTGGAGAATGGAATGAGCTATCCAAGCGCATTTATTTTTTATTTATTGACCATTTTAAAGTCAAATTTATGTTTTCGTTTATTGCAAGCTAGTGCAACAAGTGACAACTAATTACAAAGGAGCCCCAGTCGTAGTTTTCAACGAAATCTTTCTCAGTTAAAAGCACAGAACATTTCCTCTCCGAGAAATAAATTTTAACCGGCGATCACATCAACCGCAGCAATGGATGAGGAACTGCTCGAACTTCAGAGGCAATTTGAGTTCGCACAGCAGGCAAAATCCAGCATCCGATTGTCCGACCGAAACGTCGTCGAATTGGTCCAGAAACTCCAGGAACTCCGAATCATCGACTTCGATCTACTCCACACCACTTCCGGCAAAGAGTACATCACTCCGGTAAATTATTTAACTGATCAGTTTTCAACCCTTGATTTTGTTAGTTTTGGAGTTAATTCGTTGTTGTGTGGGTTTGTTCTGATAGGAGCAATTGAGGAGTGAAATTGTTGATGAAATTAATAAGAGAGGCCGAGTGTCCTTGATCGATTTGGCGGATACCATTGGAGTAGATTTATACCATGTCGAAAAGCAATCGCAGCACGTCGTGTCAAATGACGCTTCGCTTATGCTGATTAATGGCGAGATAGTTTCCAATTCTTATTGGGATTCTGTTTCTGAGGAAATTAATGAGAAACTCCAGGAATGCAGCCAAATTTCGTTGGCAGAAATTGCAGCTCAGCTGCAAGTGGGTTCCGAATTGATCGTATCCATTCTAGAACCCCGGCTGGGGACGTTGGTAATGTCTGCCCATAAGCTTTTTGTTCGAATTTCTATATGTTGGGGAAAATTCTTGACTTGGGATATTTTTTTTTTGTGATTGTGTTGTGGATATTTATAAAGGTGAAGGGTAGGCTTGAAGGTGGGCAACTCTATACACCGGCATATGTTGCCCGTGTGAATGCAATGGTTCGAGGTGCAGCGAGGGGGATTGCTGTTCCCATGAATTTGTCGGCATGGTGGAGTTCGTTGCAGGTTCTGTTGCAAGATATGGATGGGTTCAGTGGAGTGGTAGTTGAGAGTTCTTTTTTCCAGTCAATGTTTAATGGATTGGTCAAGGGAGAAGAGATTCTTGGCTCGCTTCGTGCTGGAGCACACTGGACACCTTCTGTATGTGAGAGACTCTTTCTTATGAAAAGTTCTGTTTATCAAGAATTACTTGACTTTGAATGTTGACTGTATATTATATGTTGATCATGTGTGCAATGGACATTATGATGTTTTTTAATAGTCATTTTTCTGTTCTTGGATTTAAGTTTTGTAGCTAAAGGTATTGATATGTCTTAAACATAATATATACTATATTTTGTATTCATGGATCAATATGTTTCTATGTACTGTGTGCAATTCTTGTTTATGATGTTGCTGTTTGACAGGTATTTGCCATTGCTCAAAAAGAGTGTGCTGATGCCTTCTTCTCACAGGTACAGTACTACCTCTCTTTTATTTTTCTCCCCTTTTAACATGGATAGCATTACCTACGAATTCACTATGTTCATTGGGAGAAGTTGTTTGTCTTATTGTACCAATCTTGAACCACATGTTCTGAATGGTTAATATTGGAAACCACACATTTAAGTTCTCACAATTTTTTTGTGAAAAATCATACATCTGCCAGAAGTGGTTGAAGTAGTTGATGTCAATGAATATTTTATGAACTTTTTTTGGTGTATTTGGCTTCTATTTTATATGATCTAACAGATCATTTCTCCTCATCCTTTTGAGATTCAGAAGTCAAATTCTTGTGGTCATCTGTTTTTCCTCAATAATCTCAAAGTTGAACTCTTCCAGGATGTTTTAAAAATTTCTTCTTTGTGCGCAGAATTCTTTCATAAGTTATGAAACTCTCCACAAACTTGGAATACCGCAACCTCTTCAGTTTTTGCAGGTATCCTGAACTATTTTCTTAATTTCTCGAATTTTGGGTGATTTAGAAAATGACTAAATCAATAGAACAACGTCCGAATACATAATTAGTCTTTTGGTGGTTTTCTGATAAGTTTCTTCTCATGAATAAATAATATAGTCCAGATACCCTGAAGGTAAACCTCTTGCCACTGTCTTTGTTCACGGTTCACTGATTGAAATGTTGGATGCTTCTGTGGATGATGCTGTTGAGCGTGGTAGCTGGTGAGTTCTAATCTGCATATACCCATTCATATTTTCAGTTTCTACTGCTCACTGTAGCTTCCAGATTTTTTAAACAGCAAACAATATAGATACTTTTTGCTTTTTTGTCAAATAATATGGTCATTACTCTTCTCATAATTAAATGTAACATTTATAATTGCTTTATATAGAATCAAGTTGCTTGTGGTTAACCTAGCTTAAGTAATTAAAAGCTGCTCAGTATTGACTTAATAGATGGAACAAACAGGGCAGAACTAATGCCCATGTTTTTTGTTTGCTTGACCAGTATTAGGTTCATTTAACTAGAAACAGAGAGCTGCTTTGCTTAACTACCAATTTTCTAAAGCTCAGTAAGAACCCAAAGCTCAAGTTCAATAAGATTACATGCATCACCATGAACAGGTGATGTAGAGGTGTTAGCCACTGTGCTAAATAAAATAGCCTCATAAGACATGCTACAGTCTCTTAACATATATGATTTTGGGCTACAGGGCTAGTTTTTTGGGACTGCGTGAAATAATTAATTTAGGGTGCTTTGGACTATGGAAGATACTAAATTATCAACTACCCTCAACTGTTAATAGTCATGAATAGCTCATTATTGGACAATAAAAATGCATATGTTTCATCTTAGCTTCACTAGATGTAGCCCAACACTCAGTGCATGTGAATCATGATTTTTCCATTCTTTTCATACACTCGACATGTCTTCCTCGTCGGTGAACAAAGTGGTTGGATGATCTTGGAGGCTGGGACTTATAAGGATGAAAGTATTTGACATTTTGAAGAACAGGTGAAAATTTAAACCTTGAAAATGTCAGTGCTGATGACTAAGACCTTGAGACTATTTTTTAGGAAGAAATACTTGATGAACTCCGCGTTCCACTCATATAATCACCCAGGATGTATTTCCAAAATACAAAATGTACATACATATGTGAAGACGTTGCTATCATCAATTTAAGCACGAGAACATGCAATGAATTATGGAAGAGATGGGCAATTTCAGTGTTAAGTTGTCTACAATTTTGACTGCAATATTTATCAGAGCTATATTGATAACATAATCATAGAATATTTTCCAAGTATCCATTCAGTTGTATTTATCGTTTCTTCTAGCTGATGTTTGTTCTTACCTTCAGCTTTAGTATGAATCACTTGCATGCCTTTGTCCTGGTTAATTGCAGGATAGATTCGCTCACGATTTTACCCACATCTTTTGCATTGGAAGATGCATCTAAGATTCTCTCACTTTGTACATCTGTTCAAAGAGCTCTAAAGGTGTCTCATTCTTATTTGTGCTCTATAACCTCTATTTATATGCTACTCATCGGTAGATTAATTCCTTCGACTTCTCTTAACTTTTCTTCTCTTTCAGTCTGGTAAAGCACATATGCTGGGAGAATCCTACATTTTTAGTGATGCTTTTGTAAAGGTAAGTAATTTAAAGTTCCTCAGAATTTTTTTATGCCTGATGAGAAAGTTCATTTGAATTCCAAAAGAACCAGGAAAAAAATTCAGAGTTCCTACCTGTACTTTTGCTTAAATTATAAAAATTATTAATTCAATTGATATAAATGTCATTAGTATATTCTCTGAACTTTTGTAGGAAAAGGATTCTGAGTAGCTTATGCAAATATTTCATTATGTTGCCAGATTTTTACCTATGTATGTTTACATGGTTCAGTTACTAATTTCATGCAGCATAGCTGTATTCGACTGGATTATGGTCTAAAAAATAAAAATGGATAAGTTGGGTTAGGTTCAGACAGCTGATAATTCATGTGCTAGATTTGATGGGGTAAGCTGGGTAAAATTTGTATATTGGCAGTCATGATGCTACGTATATCTACTTGAATGCTTACTTATTCCTGTTAGCATACTGAGGAACCTAGAGGAAAATATTCAGACCAAGTCAGTTTTCTAGGCACAGTTCCCAGAAATACACTTGTCCTCTTTACATTAATGATTTTAGAGTTATCTCAGATTCTGTATTCTAGATCTCGTGATCTGCATCACGACTTTCCTCACTTCCCCTCTTAGCCTTCACTGCATAAGGATGAAATTAAACGCCAGACCCCCAAAAAGGTTATTCATTACATAGAATATCCAATTGCATCTTGGAAGGTTCTTGTTGGTGTGTATTATCCAAATTAGTTCATTATCCACTATTATAAATGCTTCCTCTGCTTGTATGAAGGTATAAACAAATGGTTTATGTATCCATGTGGAACCAAAAAGATGGTAATGTAGCATCGCCTTTGTGATAGAGTGATGCTTATTAACTCTGTGTATTCCTTTTAATGCAATGCAGCATTTGTTTGAAAGCATCCAGAAAGAGCTGGAAAATGTGAATTTTACTGGACTCGCAGCTGTTGGGTCATCAGACAATGCGCATCTCACCAAAGCTGCAAACCAGGGAAATGATGATAGCAGTGCTGACCCAGAGGAATATGATAATCAAAGTGGCATTGGTAAATCAGCTCCAGAGAAAGGATCTAAGAAGAAAAAAGCAAAAGGAACTGGAAATGTGAAGGCTGGGAATACTGAAAGTGTTCCAGAGATCACAGAATCTACTAAGAAAAAGCAGAAAAAGGGAAAGGCTGCCCCAGCTGCACAAGTAACAGGCTCGAAGTCAGCTGCCAAGAAAGATGCTGAAAGAGCGGACAACCCTAGCTTTTTGTCAGAAGAATCATTAATCCGAAAGATAATGTCTTTGATTCCAGATTTAGAGGAGCAAGGTATGTTTCATTTTCATCCCAATCTCTTCAATTCAAATATTATTATACTTTTTTAATTAGCTTTTTGTTGGATCTGACAAGGACTTGTGTTGTGTTACACAGGTATGGATGATCCTGAGACCGTTCTTGCACCTCTGGTGAACTATTTGAGACCCCTACTCCTAAATTCATGGATGGAAAGAAGAAAGGCTGCTTTCACTGAGAATTCTCAGCAAATGAAAAGGTTGATCGATAATTTACAGCATAAGCTGGATGAGGTAATGATAGATATCTAATTATGTTACTTTGGCATGTACTTAATTATTGTAACACCAAAATATGTCTTGAGTTAAATGCGCTCTTGGTCTGATGAAGCATTCCCAACCTTCGCATGATATATTGCAATGCAAATCCCATATTCTGTGCTTGGTTCATGTCGTATTTTCTGTGCCAAAGTGATATATTCTTCTGGTAGAGATACACTATCTATATTATTTCCAATTGATCACATTGTCCATTTGGCCAGGCATTCTTAAATATTCAACTATATGAAAAGGCACTAGATATGTTTGAAGATGACCCATCAACTGCTGTAAGTTCTTTTCCCTATTTTAATAATAATCTGATTCTGTTGTGAAACACACTAATAGAAGTGTTTTCTTCTTTTCATGATAGGTTCTCTTACACAAACATTTGTTACGAACCACAGCAACCCCAATTGTGGACACTCTCTTAGTGAACCTGGTAATTTTGCAGTTTATTGACAGTTAGCATGAAATAATTGTCATTCTGGCTCTGAAATACCATGATGTTTATGCAGGATATGCACAACAAATTGAAGAATGGTCATCAGCTTGAGGAATCTCAAAGTCCTGAAACTGCAGCGATGAGCTCTGCAGATAGAATTGCCCTGGTAAATGAGTAGAGGCTCAAGTAACATTTTTTCCTAATTCAAACTCTGAAATCCCGATTCGCATGCTTTTGATCACAGGCAAAGGGTTTACCTAAATCCTTGTCAGTCAAAGCTGTTGGACTTATTGAAACTTTAGAAGGGAAGGTTGGTGTAGTCCCTTTGCATCCTTATAGCACATCTGATCCATTATAACTTATATTAGCACTTGAGTTGCTCACATACTTGCATTATCATTATTTTATAATGGCAGCGGGTGGATGTATTCCTGAATGCAGCAAGAGAGCTTGTAGAGGAAAGGTAAAAAAGATCCATTCATGGCCGTGATTTTCAAGTGTTGGTTATTAAAACCGGAACTTATTTTCCATCTGTTGTTCTGCAGTGGGTTAATTTTCAAAAAACTTGATAAGAAATTGGAAAGGACTCTACTGCATTCGTATCGAAAGGTATGTCCAACATATATAATTTTGTTGACATCTAAGTACTAAATTTTTTTACCAAAGTAATTGCAGAGTTATTTCAGATTGGACACCTGTGCTTCTCAGTGGGTTTTATCATATGCATTGTTATCAACACATTTTTCTTTGTTTTGTTTTTGAATACGCAGTTATGAAAATCATGGTTGTGTATAACTCTTCCATACCTCTCACAGTGATTATGTTTATAATCCTATTGTTTTACAAGAAAAGAGTTAGATGACACCAACTATGCTTCTTAAAAATAGGTGCATGAATGATTGATGCTTGTCTGATGTATTTTTAACATTATCCCTATTTTGTTCGAGATATTCAGGATTTGACATCCCAAGTATCTGCTGAAACTGATCCTGTCTCCCTTCTGCCTAAAGTTGTTTCATTGCTATATGTCCAGGTGATTTCTGATGTTATCGAGTTATATGTGCACTAGTAGACAAGAATTATCATCTTTTGTTCATTCACTCCCGCATTTTTTCTGGTTTACATGCAGCTACATGGAAAAGCTCTTCAAGCTCCTGGCAGGACAATTTCAGTTGCTGTGTCTCGCTTAAAGGTAAAGGTTTTATTTTGGTTTCTTTACTAATAAGATCTTTCAATTAGTTATCCGAAATAGAGGATATGAGATGCCTTACATGGTGGCTCCTGTAGATCGAGGATTGTCTTAGGAAAATAATATTAGAATGAAAAGATAGTATTAGACTCATACATATTGAATATTGAATGCTGAAGTTCATTGCTAGGACTCCTCTATTGCATATCTTTTACCAATATCAGGCACTTCCAATAATAATGCTTTTGACGGTGGGCATCTAACAAGAACTACAATCGAATTAAACTCTCTTTGATGATTGTGGGGTCCCCATTTGAACAGCTTTATATTAACCAAGATCTTGAATTTTATAAATACTTTTTATAAGATGTACTACCAACAGCAATCTTAAACTGAAGATTGTTAAATCTGGAAGCAGTATTGAGATTGTTGTCTCATGGCTTTTCCCATGACTAGTCTTATATGATGAAAGTAAAATGACATTGACAGGCCATGATCCCTACTATGTTTGTTTTGAGATTTCCCTGACCGGATGTGGGATATTACATCTCCTGTCCTGTTCTGTTCTGGGATTTAACATCCGGATTTCAAAATCCAACCCACATTCACACCTAGAAATACCTACCCACTCTTACACACTTGATTGACATAAAATTTCTCTGACAAATAATATAATAATACCACATCACATACTCTTACACACTTAATTTTTACATAAAGTTACATCCGACCCTACTCAAAATCCCAAAAACAAACACGTACTTGCACAATTCATTAGGATTTTTTAAAATTCCCACCAGCCACCATAATCCCAAAACAAAGATATAGTCTAATAGTGCCATCATATGTGTACTCACTCCATTTCTATTAACTCTCTTACTCGTCACATGATAGTTGTCTTGGAACCATGAACTGCAATAAATTTGAACTTTTGTTCAGCAGACATGAATAGTTGTAATTGGAGTAAATCTTTAGTCTAGCATATATAGGAAAAGGAGGTCCTCTGGTAAGCTCAACCGTTGTGTGCTAGCTCCATTGCATCTGTGTTTTCAATAATCATCCAGATGTCCCAATCATTTTGGTGGTGGATATTCATATTATCCTAGTCATCGTTACTGCAAATGATGAACTAAAGTTAAGACTAGAGTCACGAGGATCATTGCATTTTCGTTATTTAACGGCTGCTAATTGCTTCAATTTATAGGATAAACTGGATGATTCAGCATTCAAGACATTAGCAGATTATCAAAAAGCTGCAGTCACCCTTCTATCTCTGATGTCTGCAGGAACTGGCGATGTGAGTTCATATTACGAATTTTCTTCTGGTGCACTTTCCTTTATCATTTAATATAAACCGCTGATAATTATTCAACTTTGATAATTAAAATTTGAGTGGGGTGTATCTTGGTGCATTATTTTTAGGAAGAAGATTGTACATCAGATAGAATATTGAGCAAGAGGGAGCTACTTGAAGGTTCGATGCCTGCATTGAAGAGCTTGGTGTTAGGTGGCAATAAATTAGATCCAGTTCCCAGTAGATAATAATCTCTTAACAGGAGAAAAGTACATATAAATGTTGCTCCTTGTTTTTACTATGTCAGAAAAATCATGCTCATAGATTTGACTGTTTTTATCAACTGGTGCACTCCATGGATGAACTAGAAATCTTCAGATTCTCCTTGCATGTGTCTGAAAATAAGATTAGACTAATCAAATCAGGGACGCTTTCGTTTTAGATTGATAAACTTCTCCTCTTCCGCAACATTAAGGTTGCATTTGGATGGAGTCATTTGAAATGTTATGGATTTGAGAATTCATGAATTTCGAATGGCATGGTTTTGCTAGGTTTTTTAAATTCCTCCATTTTGAACTAAAATTATAGCTAGAAATTTGAAATTCATTCATTTGAATATATTATTCAAATAAGTGGAGTGAATTTAGGTCGTGGATTTAAAATTCATAGTTCAAATTCCTCCATCCAAACACAACCGAAATTCATTTTATAGCACCGTTAAAAAAAAAAAAATTAGCGGAGTTTTTTTTTTTTTTTTGGGACATCAATGCTGTTCTTGCTTGTATCATGCAGACCTGGCTGCCACAAGCCTCTTCGTATCATCAAAAGCCTGAAAGTCATAATTGACAATAAAACTTGTGATTAGAATTATTTATTTTTGTTTTATATTTTAAGTAGCGTAGTCTGGAGGTTATTACAATATCTGGGGTAATGAGCTAAAGAGTTCACGGGAAGCAAAAACATATGTAATTAATTTTCAAAAAAAAAAAATTTGTGCATTGTACGACTTAAATGCATTTTTAAATTAGTAATAATCAATGTACAATGCAAATAATTAATTATGTTAAAAGATATATTGGAATTGCATTGTGTACGTTTTTTTTTTTTTTTTTTTTTGAACAGACAAAAGAAAATTTAGTAAAAAGCACACGTGAGTATAAGGCATACTCATGGTTGGAATAACAGAGAGCTTTGCATAACAGATAGCAGCAGTCTTTCACCGTCTACATGCCCCTCCTACTACTCTTACAGCGAATAACACACACGCATATCCTTACCGCTATCCATCCACCAATTCTTGCAGCCTCCATATGCAAAAATAACACAGTTACAACTTACTTAATTCTAGGATTACCACGCCAAGCCCCGAATGTAATATTACTTGCCTTGATGTATTTTGTTGTCACCGACGCCCACGTCCTTGCCTTTATACCTTCGACCACCATTCTTGGATCCGGGTTAGCATTCTCGAAGAATTTTTCATTTCTGGAATTCAAAATCATCCACACTGTTGTTGTCCAAATTGTCAACCCTATCCTGTTGAATTCACTCGACCCAAACATAGCTTCATGTTGTAGATAATGAGAAATAATATCCATATGCGGAGCCATCCACAGTCCCAACCACTTGTAAATGTCATTCCAAATAGAGGTTACAAACCTGCACTCGAGCATGATATGAGTAACCTTTTCGACCCCCGAGCCACAAAGTATGTAAGATAAATCACCATCTGTTGGTATGATATTCCTTGCGCAGAGGTTATCCCTTGTTGGTAGCCTGCTTTTGAGAATTTTCCACACTATGGATTGAACTCGACGGGAGCAAAATTGTTCCACAACGATTTGAATGCCGCCTCCTTCGTGTTGTCTTCTTGGTCTTCATCCTCGTCGAACGAGCCGATGTAAGCCTCCTTAGCTGAAAAGCTCCCATTCCGTGAACCCGACCAACTCCATAGATCACACTTTGTCTCTTCCAAATTAATCCTGTTAATGAACAAAATAAGATTATTGACACTCTCTACCTCCCTCTCCCTCAACTCACGACTCCATTGAAGGTTCCAAATCCACCCCTCCTCTCCCCCAAAGCCCCACCTCACTTATTCTCGCTTCCTTTTGAACACTCAATCTATACAGCCTCCCAAACCTTTCAATTAAAGGAAGATCCCCACCCACACATCTAACCAAAAACTAGTTTCCCTCCCATTCCCCACTTCTCTTTTTAACTCCTCCCTCATCCCACCTCTCACCCCCCTTACATAAATTTTACAAATATCCCTCCACCACCCCTCTCTCGGACCCCCTCCCGTGTCTCACATGATAGAAACTCCCCCTCCTATCCACCCTCTCCCTTAAAGACTGCAGCCCCCATATTTAAAATGAATCACCCTAGCCCATAATCTATTTGGTTCATTCAAGAATCTCCAAATCCATTTCTTGACAAGAGCTTTATTAAACCAACTCACTTCTCTAATTGTACGTATAAGACCGATTTGACATGTGTTGTTTATTCTTATAAACAAAAGTCACGCACAGGGGCAAACTTGGATTTTTATATGATTTGTGTTTGGTATGTGTGCAATTTACAAAGTGAAAGCTGTAAGATACATAAAAATTTGAAGTAATATACTTTTCTCGTTTTTTGTAGAATTTTGACTTTGCTTATCAACTCAACGAGTGATACTATATGCACACTGATTGGACATATGTCCAATCAGTGTGCTTGGTACTTGTAGGAAACAGCCGAGGCACACTCAAGTGGTTTTAGAGTGAATGAGTGCAAAAGATGGTGAAATATTTAAAAAAAAAATTTAAAATAACTATAAAGAACCATAAATATTTTTCTTCATTGCACAAAATAAATAAATGTTTGAGATATGTACTCTTGGATGTGAAATAGATCTAAATCAAACATACATATCTACTTAATTTGATATTTTTCTTTCTAATTAGTTAAAGCAAATTTTGATTTTATTAAAAATTTAATTATATAATTTTATTAATAATTATTGTTAATAAAAAAAAGTTAAAATTTTGGAAAGTAATTTAAAATATTCTTCATTCATTGATTCAAAAATTCAATAAAGTAATTTTTCTTAAAATTTGTGCCCACACAAGTGTGAATATTAATAGGGAACCAGAGGAGTACTTTATAGTGAAAGGGTGAGTATAAATTTTGGAAAGCTCATTATGCTGAAGAAAGAAGAATATATTCATTTCATTTATTTTCTTTACCTTGTCACATTCCCCAAAAGTCTTTCGTACTCTTAATCGCATTTGTGAAAACTCCCTCCCTGTATCTATCACAAATGGGACCCAATTTTAGAGTTGCCGACATGTGGGTTTGTTGCTTGAATCATATGAGAAGAGACTCCAAGAAAGTAATTATTAGGATGCAATTTCAAACAAGAATGATGTTCTTAAAATGATGTTATATGATCTTCTAATATATAGGTGGGATGAAGCCACGAGAATGATGTTCTTATATAATCACTATATTTGCTTCATTTATTCATTTCTTCTTAACTAGCAATTTTTTTTTATAACTTCTCAATTAGCAAATTTCTTTTACGTTTTCAATTTGTGATGAGTTCTTATTATGATGCTGGTTATGTATCTGAGGATGTCACGAATGATTTTTTAACTCCGGCCGGGGGTATAAAAGGAAAAGAAGCAGTGAAGTCATATGTTAAGTGGATTGCGGGTATGCGAAACATCACCTTAGCCATTCGTGATTCTAAACCACATAAGTTAAGGTATGTATGTAGTCAAGGTGGACAGTATAGACCTTCAAAAACAAAAAATGAAAGAAATACGAGCACACAAAGAAATTCGTGTGAATTTTGTTTAGTTGCTAGGGAATATGATACTGATCAAGATCTTTGGTGCATCAATGTTTTGAGCGGGACACACAATCATCCCTTCCCGGAATTTGCAGAGGGTTCGAGATTGGGTACCTTAACACCCAACCAATTTGAAGAGATACATCAGCAAGAACTGCTTCATATAAGTCCACGCAACATGTTGACAAATATAAAGAGGCGCGATCCAACCAATGTTACGGATATTAAGAGGGTGAACAATGCCATCAACAATATAAGGAGTCAAAACTGGGAAGGACGTACCCCCATAGAAAACTACTTCCACCTACTGCAAATGCGAAATTACAGGTAAAATTTAGGAGTGAATCTTTATGAATTTAATATTTCAAATATTATTTATTACATTTATAGTAAAATCAAATCAAAGATATACTTCTTCCGTCCCAGTTTTGTTTTCCTATTTTGACTGTGCACGGAGTTTAATGCGAGAGTTGAATTTTAATATTTAAATAAATAAAGTAGTATTGATAATGATGAATGGTGAATAAAATAGTATTTAAATGAATAAAGTAGAATGAGAAAACAAAATTGGGACGGAGGAAATTTAAATTTTTAGCACCTAAGTTTGATCGTTATGGTCTAGTCTTCGATTATTTAACTTTGCATTTTACTCTTAATTAGCGAGGAGGTTAATCCTAATCAAGAAGAATAAAAGTAAAAGAGAAATAAAAATAGAACTTATGCGCAAATGCAAAAAGTTGGAGACGAAGGGAGTTTATGTATATAAAAAATTATTTATATCAAAATATTACTCCCTCCGTCTCAATTTTGATTAAAAGGTTGAGTTTGTAAAAGTGGTATT
The DNA here is from genome assembly GCA_947034835.1 of Ballota nigra. NCBI lineage: Eukaryota > Viridiplantae > Streptophyta > Magnoliopsida > Lamiales > Lamiaceae > Ballota > Ballota nigra. Next base: position 70,423,704 of record OX344724.1, read on the forward strand.
GTTTTTTGCCATTTTAGGACATGGGTAAATTAAAAAACCTTTCTTTTGGGGTTTTTTGGTAAACAAAAAATAAGTGATTCTATCTCTTTAATAGAATTTGCAAACACTCACTATGAAGAATATATTATTGAATTAATTGTTTCTTTTTAATTATTCAATTTTCTTATTTATGTGATACCTCACCTGATATATATTTTCAATAATTGAGTGTATGTATTACTAGGACCTAAATAATTATTACTATCGTCATTTAGCTAGAAAAAAACAATATGTTTTGAAGTAGAACTATTTTTTGTAACAAATTTTTAATTATAGTTTTAAAATAATTCGAATTTAAGGATGACGTCACAATCCATGTGTGTGGTCTAGTGAAGATAAACTCAATTATTTTTGTATATTAACATGATGTTTGTTTCTTAATTGAGTTGTGTTTTTAAATTTGATCGTCATATTAATTATATATTTAAAACAAGTACAATAAAAGAGCTTCTTCTAATAAGCAATATATGTGTATTGTAAATCAAATTTACCGTAATGCCAACCACAAGATTTTCGAAATTATTAAATTGTTCAACTTATGAAATTAGGTATGATTTTCGAACGGTGGATGGCAGTAACGAACTACAAGATGTTGCTTTCAGCCACCCAGAGTCTTATGCAATGGTGAACACATATCCACAAGTACTGATTATTGATAACACGTACAAAACGACCGTGTACGATATGCCTTTACTTGAAGTTGTTGGGGCAACAAGCACAAACAAGACGTTCATCATCGCATACGCATTTATGCAACATGAAACGCAAGAACACTTCGAATTTGTCTTGCAATTTATTCGGGGACTGTATGAGAGTGTTGAACCGAATGTTGTTCTTACGGATAGGGATCTCGCGTTGATGAAAGCGATGGATAAAATATTTCCAAATTCCCAGAAACAGTTATGCAGGCGCCACATAGAGCAATGTGTTCTAACTGGGGCTCTACAACAGCCAGGTTTCAATAAAGAATTCGCTGAATGTTTTAAACATCAGTGGAATAGAGCAATAGAAGCGGCCACACCGGAAGAATTTCTGCATAACTGGGAGTGGGTAAAGAAAAAGTACGAGCACTATCCTGGACTAATTCACTATTGCGAAGAAACATGGCTTTCGAAACACGTACGCAGAGTTTTAAGTGCGTTTATCGATCATCAGCTGCACTATGGAAACTACACGACAAACAGGTAATCATACAATCTTTTTAAATATAATTATTTAAATACGTGTATTCATTAATTTAAATATATATATATATATATATTCATTTAAAACGTTACGAATACTTACATTTTACATGTATTTGCTTTAATTGTAGGGTTGGACAAGAGCATCACAGGGTGAAAGCCAACCTCAATGGCAGCAATCACACATTTGACTATGTGTTCGACCAGATTCATCAGGTTATGGAGTTGCAAATAGGGGAGATAAAAAAACAATCGATGATTAACACCAACAAGACAAGGATCGATATGTTAAACTGCAAATTGTTCAGGAATCTAGTTCGCAAAGTTACGTTTAAGGCATTCGAACTAATTATTGCAGAAGGGACAAGAGATCTAGGTCAAAACAAATGCGGGTGTTATTTGTGGAGAACACACGGTCTTCCGTGCAATTGCAGACTTCTCCAGTACATGTCATGCGGAGAGAGTATCCCTTTAGACATTATTGATCTATACTGGAGAACAATGAATATAGATTTTTCACGTGGTACTACCACGAGGAGAAAATTATTCGAAGACACCGAAGACGTTAGTGCACCTCCGGCAGTTGAAAAAAATAAGAAGTCTCCAAGCACCGAACGTGAACCTTCAAATTAGGAGAAATGGTGTAAAGCGGTAGGACTAAAGAGTTCTAAAAAACCAAAAGGTAAGGGGAGAGTGGCGGCCACTAATGCATATCAGGATATTCCACCTGAAACTCATCATAGAAATAGCACATCAGAAGGGTGTCGAACGAGCTTTTCTGAAGCGAGTCAGGGCAGGGCGAGCTTTTCGCACTGTCCGAGACCACCCTCCCCAGATTCCCCACCCCCGGGGCCCTCAACTTCTAAACAAGTTCCGCCACGCAATAGTAGCACTCGCCAGAGTGAGTCACGTGTACCATTACGAGGCTCTAAGATGGAGAAATACTTTCCTCCCTACATCAGAGAATATATTGAATCATACACAGATGTGGTTGGAGACGGTAATTGCGGTTTTAGAGTTATCGCGCTTGCAATCCTCGGAACTGAAGACCATTGGGGTACGGTAAGAGGTGATATGCTACATGATCTCCGTGGAAGAAGAGAATTATACGATAACGTAATAGGTGGTCTTACAACCATGTCAGCCCTGGACCAAACTATTAATCACTCTGATGGTCCATGCGGTCCAGTTAACTATTTTTCAGTACCTGACTGTGGATACGTGGCTGCAACCACATATAATATCTTCTTAATGACATTCGGTGAAACTGGCGGATATTTATGTCCTCCCGTAGCTTTGGAACCCTATCGAGCACTTCCGAGCGCAAGGGTGGTGTTAGGGCACGTGAACAATTATTCTCATTGGATATTGGTAAGAATAAATATTTGTGATTTTATTATATTTTTTATAACATATTTTAATTATCCGGATAATAACTATTACTTTATTTCAGTTGCACATGAGATCCGACTATCATCCAGTGTCATGGCTATCGGAATACTGGATCAAAAGAAGACACTCGTCTGCATATGGTTTAGAGTTACAATTTAAAGATCATATAGATCTATACAATTATTTACACAACGATCATGCTCATAATAATAAACGTGAGGCTGACAAAAAGACAAAAAATCGGGCAAAAAAAAATCCTTTTTTTTTTAAATTTTTATGAAAAATATGTAATGTGTGTATTTATTTTTCCTGTAATGATTGTATTTTTTTCTTGTAATGAGTGTATTTTTATTAGAATTGTGTATATTTGCTCTTCCTCACAATTAATACTTTTGAATTAAGTAGCTAATATTTTTGTAATATTAAAAAATAGTTTTTTTAAAATAATAGTTACTCTAAACAATTAATACTTTTGAAAGAAAAAACTAATATTTTTTGTAAAATAATTAGAGTAAATAAATAAAGATAAATAACATCATCCCATCACCACCCTAAACATTGTACTAATATTTTTTGTAAAATAATTAAAGTAAATAAATAAATAATTAAAATAAATAAAATAACTAAATAATTAATATTTTTAATAATCATCTCATCATTACCTAATTATCATTATTATCTTTAATTGTACTCTAATTATATATTTACACTAATTATTTTACAAAAAATATTAGTAAAATGTTTAGGGTGATGATGAGTAAAATATTAGTAAAATAATTACCTACAAGTGATTTGTCTACAAAAATTTCTAATTGTATAGACATCTTCCTTCCCACCTACAAAATAATTTTTCTACATAATTAATTTGCATACGGAAAAAAAACCTAAGTAAAAAAACCTAAGTAAAAAAAACCTAATTAATTGATGGTTATTTCTTCAAAATGGTTGACTTTGTTTACTAACAAGTCCTATACAGAGTTCTTAGGGAGGAAGATACAATTTAATTTGAAACAAAATCGGATTTTCGAAAATATTTAAGATTCAAGCCTGATGACTTTATTGTGTTCAGTTTTAATGACTTAGAGGATAGGAAATTGAGATGCTGAGAAGATTAAAGTCAAATTCTTAAAAAAATAAAAAATAAAGTGGCACACTGATTGGACACATCGGTGTCCAATCAGTGTGCATTTAGCATTTGTGCAACTCAACTAATGATTCAATGATTTATGATGTCAGACTTTAATTAAGACTAAATGAGTGTGACAACTATTAGCTTATCACTCGATTCCCTATCAAACTTAGTTTAAGTGCGAAAAGTATCGGCCATAGTTTTTCTCGTTTTAATGCTTCTGGATATATTTCTTTAACTTACTAAGACTATGATTAAGGATATGCAACCAATTAAATTATATCAACTAAGTTAGTCGCAGCTGGCTTAACATTTTGAACATTTTTTTAAGAATGTATGAATGACAAGAACAATAAAACAATATAGACACAAAACTATTTATAGTGTTCGAAGATGGTGTAATTGTTCTACTCTACGCTTCCCTATCAGTATTGGAACACTACTTAAATTTATAGTGCTAATTACATTTCTAGTAAAAACAAAAAACAAAAAATAGCTTTTAGTTGACTGCAATTTACTAGCTTACTTCTTTAAACGGTCTATCTAATGACCCACTCAAGTAAGTAGAAATTACTAGCTTACTTCTTTAAACGGTCTATCTTTTAAGGTGTTTGGGATTTTTCCAACTAAGTAGAAATTCCTTTACTATGTAGTGGTTTTTTTTTTAGGTTGATGAATTTCCTATAATCTTTGAGTGAAAGTCGCCTTTAATTGATGTATGCACACTATTTTTTTCTCATTGGGTGGCATGAAGTAGCCTTTATGCTGTAAGGATGAAATTACATCTTGTCCTTGCCGACTCGCGACTTTGTCTTGTACCAATATTTCTGCCTTGAATGTTTCTCTTCATGGTAGCAGGTAGCAGGCAGCAGCATTGTCTTTTTAAGCCACACATCTTGTCCGTCGACTTAATACTTCACTCAAGTTTGACTTAACATAGTACTAGACTAATTAAGTTCTTCAATATCTTCAAGTTTTCAGTTTCGTTTGATAATATCTTAGAACATCACCTAATTTTCCTTCTCTCAATAAATTGGTTGTTAGTTGAATTCCCTCAACTGAATATTTGTAAATAAAAATTTATGTACGGAAGGCAAGTGCATATACATTTCAGATGTCCTAATACATAACTTTGGTATTTTATAGTAATATAGTAAAATGATTAAAAAATATTGTTGATATTTTATAGTAATAGTAATATAGTAAAAGAGAAGCTAATTGAACATCTCATTGCCTAGGCGAGGCCTAACCACGTTTGTTTAGAACATTGATTAGTAGTTAAACAATAATATTTCATAATTAAGAAACTTTTATATACTCATTTATTAGAGTATGATCATTAATTTTGAATCACGAGTGCACAATCTCATAATTTATTAAATTTTTTTGTATTCTCTTTTTATGATATCAGAATTTTCCAAATAGAGTAGAGTGAATTCACTATTGCCCTCAGTCAACATGGTAGCTAAAATGAGTTTTTTGGTAAAAATCATGAGATATATATTGATGGTAAGAGGAAAGAAGAGTCATTTAGGGCTAGATGGAGGAACGTGCTGGAAGAACATATCAACATGGAAGTACTGGAAAGTAGTGAGTGACACTGAACTTGAGAATGTTGCTCTTAATTAGTATCTTTGATTGGGTCTGATTGACTTGATGTGGAGATTGCTTATATTGAATTAGAGAACCACTGTGGTGTAACAATTGCACATGTAGATCTGTTTGATAGCCCTATATAAGGTCTGTCAGTATAAGAAATATGGACTTATATGATGTTTGATATTCTATACAAAGCCCGCTAAAATAAAGGTAGCCCATATTAGTTATACTACATTTTAACGGGCTTTTACTGTTCATAAGCGAATTTTTAGTATAGGGTTCCCCCCATGTATAACAAATCAGGGCAAAATCAAAACAGCCCAAAATTTTCCTTTGCCCTTTTTCTCAAAACGCGACCTCCTCCATCTTCGAAACGGCCGAGACGCAGCGCCGCCTCCTCATGCAGCCCTCGCTCCTCACCCAGCGCCGCTCCTCACGCGGCCCCTCCTCCCTCACGCAGCGCCGCCTCCTCACGCGGCCCCTCCCCCCTCACGCAGCGGCGCCTCCTCACTCAGCCTTCCCTCCTCACGCAGCCCTCTCTCCTGACACACCAGCTCGATCCGTAACACCACAGTAAAATCCTAATTTAATTGCAATTTCAATTAATCAATTTGGGCAAATCTGATTTGTGTAATTTTTTAAACAAATCGAAGCAGCAAGACGAAAGAACATGTGAGGGAAATTAACGAACCACTTTCTCCGTGAAAAATAACTACTCCCTCTGTCCCGCTATTATGTTCCCCTTTTGCCATTTTGGTCCGTCCCACTATAAACTTCTCATACCTTATTTGGAAATCAAATAATAATATTATATTAATCTACTTTATTCACATCCATTCATTTAACCACATTTCACTTTATTCTCCTCTCTCCATCACATCACTTGTACTATATCTATATTTTAATATTCATCTTAAATGGTGTGCCCAAAAGTGAGGGGAACGTAATAGCGGGACGGAGGGAGTATATAATTTAAGGAAAATAAGGTTATAAATGTGATTTTATATGATTTATACGGTGTTTTTACACTCTATCAAACACAGTATAAAATTGTAGGAACCTCTATTTACAACCTATCAAAAACCCATATTAAAGCCACGATACTACATTTCCCAATACTACATTTTCCTATACTATTTTATCTCAATCTACCCCATACAAATAAAAACCCCTATCAAACAGACCCATAGTATATATAAAAAAAAAAAAAAAACTCGCGGATCAAACTGATTTTCCCAAAACAATCGCACCAAAGCAAAACAAAAAATGTAATAATATATTATTATTAGTCCTTATAGTAATAAAAAAAAATCTTATAATAACTATAAGAGTGTATATGTGTTCAAAAGGGGTAAAATATGTGTTTCTGAATCTGTTCATCATCTCTTAATATTTAGAAGTTTTTTTTTTTCCATATTTGAACAGATTTGTTCCTGTAGAATTCTTAAAGAAACTACTCCATTTTGTTAAAAATTTCAGACGGATCAAAATGGTAAATATGAATAAATATAATTCCTGGCTTTTCCACATACAAACACACAATGCATTATACAGTTGTCATAATTGCAAGATATTCTATTCCACCTCACAAATAAGAAAACACCCCATTATTCTAATTCTAGACCAGGCAAAAAATATTATGTGCATAGTAAACCACTAATACTATAGTTTGGAAAAAAAATTATTGCTCTAAAAACTAATACTATTGACCAGCAATGCACATAATACCTTCTCTCTACATAATTCACTGGAAAGAAATAGGAGGGATATAAGAATATAGGTCAGTTAGTAGACCAGCTCCCTCTTGCAATGGGGTTGAATGTTAATTGTCCAGCAACAATCTGCCAGCTCTCAAAAAACATAATAAATTAAATCTCAAATGTAGAACCTCAGCAACATATGCCAATATGTGGATAAAGATTCAAGCATCATAAACTTCACTTCTATTATCTTCTTTTCCCCACTTCGAGTTTTTCAACCAAGGCCACTTAAACTTGTGATAAATAAAATTCAGAAAAGAGACACATCATCATTAGAAAGTTGAATATTAAGATTAATGGGAAATAAGAAAATGGGTCCAGGAATAAAATGGAAATGCAGGCAATACATTCTCTAGATGATACAAATGTAGAAAATGCAAAGCAACAAATACAGGGAGAGATTACAACAGCAAGCAACAAAGACGACATTGCTGCAATGATTGCTTACAATGGCCAAACATGAGATAAATTAAAAAGCAGCTTTACTTCTACCTAAAAAAGGAGATGAACCTGAAGATTTACAGAGCGCATGTTTGTCAGTGTTGAGGCAAAGCCGGTCTTTTTTCCAACAACTCATAATGAAGAACAAAATTGTCCTGCATGAGTTTATAAAGCCAGTTCAATATCCTTAATAAGTATAACGAAATGGAGGACAGATTGAAAAGGCAACACACCTTACGAATTGTCTCCCATGTATTTGGATCGAAAGAGATGTAGGAACCTCTCTCATAATTGCTCGTCTTTACAAGAGGCTCCATGTTAGCGACTCTCATAAACCATGCCCGTTGCTCCTTGTGATAGAACCAACCTCTATTATATCTGATGGCATCACAAAGATATCATCACAATGTGTGACAACTGTTCTTAAATTGAGTGTTGAAATTTGACAACGGCACAAAAATATATGCATAGTTGTAGTGGAGATAACGTACAATTCATTTGCTGCATATAATTGGGCTTCATCCTTTGGCATACTGCATAAAATCAACAAGACATCAAGTAATATTTTCAGAAACGGTACTGAAGTAATAACTGATTCTCAATGCAAGGCTCACCTATAGAATATATAAAACAGTGTGTCTAATTGGAACTTCGAGAAGTATGCTTGCTGCAGCCAAGACAAAACATTTCAGGAAAATGAAAAAATGGCTAAACGAAATAAAGCAGACAATTATGACAAAAAAAAAAGGCTCACGCTTAGAGGTGGCGGATTTTTAGCATGATAACATTGTGGCACAGTGAACTCTGGATCACCCTTGGCGGGCTCATCTGACCATGGGGAACCAAACATTTTGTGGAGATTTTCAGTAGAATTTAAATTCAATCCTAGGGTAGTTAGGTCAATTCCAAGTGCAAGTGACGTCAAATCAGGATCACTCATTCTTATCACACTTAACAAACCACGCAAACCAAATTGGTCAGAAGGTGCCTGAGCAGACTGAATGGGCTTCACTCCTTGATCCCTAAAGGGTTGACCAACAGGAGATATTGGTTGGAGGCGGAATTGCGATTGATTCTGGTGCTGCTGATATTGTTGTAAAACCTGCTCGTACGACCCTATACCAGATACTGAACTTGGACTGTTCAGAGGCCGCAGTCCTATCCCTGGGGGTCCACTGCTCTGAATCATGTAAAAGAAAACAAGTAGATAACAAACATTAAACATGAGATCATACCATAAGATCTTTAGTTTAAGATCATAACACATTCCGAAGTTTTACTACTCGTTAGCATAAAGAAAGAAATTGTCATATCCCCGTATAGAGATAAAAGGAACTGACGAAACAACATTGGTGGGGATCAAGCACAGGATGACAGATAATACATGAGAACAAAGGATAAAAATGAAGGATTATTATTTGGGTTGAGTACATTACAGTTACCCCTCTTATATTTTCTTTGGAAAGTCATATTCACCTTTTATAAACAATGGTAACAACAATATGGTTGAGAAGTATGCAGTGTTTGGAAGCACACCTGTGAATGGTAATTTGAATGTGATGATGGAAACAACTCTGAGCCGTGTACATGGAGTAGATCTTGGTTATTCATATTGGAAAAATGCCCACCACTGCCACTTGCTGATGGATTATGTTGCTGTTGCTGCTGTGGCCGATGAGATGAGAACGTTGCACCCAAATTGAAACTAGCCGATCGTCCCCCCATCTGCATGTTAGAAAAATCAGGAAGACTGAGAAAGACCAAAGAATCAGATAAGTTACATATGCCTCATACTTCACCAATAACTCCCTTACAGAAAAATGTTGAGGCTGCATCATAGAAACAGAATTATCATGCATTTGTTCTTTCTGGTGAATGTCCATTGCGTAATCAGCATTGCCACCTGCAAAAGGAGTAACCTATTGTAAATTATCATGATAAAAGGACCAGAATAACACACATTAATATATGAAGTCACTTGAGCAATACTATAAATGGCACATGACACAACAAAGCACAGATAAGAATCAATGGCAAAGTCAAGATTCTTTCTCGCCAAGTTGTAAGAACAATAGACAAGATAAATCTTGACATGTATATAAACAACAAAAATGCAGCTGCGTCCAAAACTAACCACAATATATCAAATGCACTAACATGAATCCAATATGGTAAAATTCATATCAACGTAATATTAAGTGTGGATACGAATACGTTAAACACCATTACGATCAAACAATGAAGGGAAGTTGAGAAAATTCCAAAGCAAGCATGTATAAACAGCAGTGCCATAATATATTATATCAACAATGCTGCTGGTTCCAGCACTGTTGTTAAAACCCTTGCCTCGGTGTTGGACTCCATTAACCACCTCCTTTTTTTTTTTTTTTTTTCATATTGACCCCTCCAATCCTAGGCCATTTTTACGCGGTGCTCAAGTCCTGCCTGGCGACTAGCATTTTACAACATTGTGATCCAGTAAAACTACCAGAAGACACTTGAAGGCTGCAACTTTTTATAGAGCTTAGCAAAAACGATACACTTCATATTATTATCTTATTAGCATTAGTATAGTTGGGCCTTTTAATTTAAGTTATTGAATAAATTGTGTGCGGGCTTTACTGCTTAGGGCTTAAGTTAGGGTTTAGTTTTGAGAGTCTGTTTATATTGCTCTGCTTTTCTTACTTAGTGCAGATCATTAGTATTGAACTGCTTCAGCTTGGGATGGGAATTCTCCTGGTGTTTCCTTCGTTTACTTTCTGCAATTTCAGTTCATTTGAGTAGTGTTTCAACATGTGCACTTCCTTGCCTTTATCAAAATATGACATTTTCTGAATTTGAAACACAAAACTCCTCACCTTAAATCCTTAATTTCCAGGACACTCTCCCTCCAATACCAGTTTTGACAAAACAATAGTGTAAGTTAAAGAGAAGCATAAGTAATAGCACACTGAAGGATATACATAACGTTTTTGGAGACTTTGATATGCTAGCTATTCCGATACCAGAAATAAAGAGGTCAAATAATCAGAATATAATATGTCATGCAACTTAAAATACAATGAGCACCTTTAAATCCAGGCAAGGCTGGAAAATCCTCATTCTGAATACTGAACTCTTGATTTTGTTGAACAATAGGGCTAAGACCTTGTTTTCGCAATGAACCTGCAACAATTCAAAATGTTATGCTTCTTTCAGCAGAGACAGAAGCACCTGCAGATAAGTTAGAAAAAAGACCAGGCTTATTAGTTACCTATCTGTCCTTGTGGGCCTCCAGAAGAATTGGGACGGCTAGTCAGCGAAGGGAAATCATTTATATCAAAAGGAGCACCATCATTGGAATTCATATCATTAAGCATGCCCATACTAGTAAGGTTATTCACATGGTTTTGAGATAAAGGGCCACCAGCACCAGGGTAGGAACTGCCTAACATTGATAATACCTGAGGAGAAGCTGAACAACAGAAACTCCCTATCATTTCAGAACTTCAAACCTCAACAAGCACAATTTACTAATTGGTATATCAATTCTCAGACTCAGAGTATAAACGTAAAGCTAACAAAGAAATCGCAATTGCAAGCACATCAGGAACAAGTATAATCTTAATTTCTTTTAGCAAAAAACATATATGAGTGGGACAGGATTAATCTTCTCTGGAAGAGATTGGTCCACAGCAGACTTGCGCAAATAAAAAATCCAATACTGTTTTTTAAGAGCTAGAGGAACCCTTTTATAAACAGAAGATAACAGCAGTAAATTCTGCATAACTTCACTTTACGCACACTCAAATCATATTCCTCCAAGGTCGACTCAGGATAAAAAATTGCAATATACATGAGTTATTATATATTTCAATAACTCAAGGCTCCAAATGTATTTACAACAGCAAAGATTTTCTTTCATGTGATAAATAGAAAAGGTGGGAGCAGAACTATTTCAGTCGATCTCAAGGAAACAAAAAGATAGAAGTTACATGCAAAAGAATGGAAAGAAAATTTTGAATATAAATCTCGAAAATTTAAGCAGCCAAATGAAATCCAGAAAGCAAGGTGAGAGATTAAATTAGGTATATTGATGTATTAGCGCGGAAATGGGTATAATAAAAACAGCCAATAGCAGAATTAAAGAAATCATTGTTAATATGCTATCATGAGAGAACAACGGTGGACCAAGAATGGCTGGGTACGATCAGTACACAGCTACTGCTACCAGAAACTGCTCAATTTCAATTATCAAATGAGATGATATGCTCCATCCTAAATCCAAACGAAGTACATTCGACCAACGATATTTTCAGGGTCAGATTTTAACTCACTTTCTATATGCACATAAAATGCACCAGCATGGTTAAAAGCTAGCGTGAATTGGGACACATATGGTCCAGATGATACATGACCATTATTTATGGATAATCATGTTATCTTAAACTGAAAATCAGATACACTATTGGAAAGCATTCAAAATCTATAAGAGAGAATGTATACATAAAGACACACATGACTAGTCGTACATTAACATAACTAATGGCCAACTGGAGAAAGTTTATTAATAAAAAGTAACAATTCCAGTTGAAAAATAGCAATTGTTGTAACGCTTGTTAGCAGCAGAGAACTACCACTGCATGTTATATTACCTTGTTGAAGCATACCACCCATCAGCCTATTCTGTCCTTGCACATTTACATTTCCAGAACCACTATTGGCAGTTAAATTTAGGCGAGAAGCTAGCCCAGGCACAGATAGCCCTCCACCTGAGCTAATATTCCTGCCAATGTTCCCCCCACCAACGATATTACCCATTGAGCTTGTAATACGTGGCCCGGTATTTCCTAGAACAGGAGACACGCCCAAACCTGGAACAGATGTCCGATTACCAATTGCAGCAGATGTTGGGAGAATCCCAGGGATTGAACCACCAACTCCATTAGTGTTACTATTGTACCCTTGGTTACCAATGACACTCATACCACCTCTACTTGCCATCCCTGAATGGACATGGGCGTTGCTGTGAGATATCTGCAAATCAAAACAAAAATTTAAATAATAGTACAATAGTAGGTTAAGCATAAGTAATAACTATGACCCCGCGCTTCAGCACATAACAGGTACACCTTGTAGAAGGTTCAACACAACAAAAGCAACTCCGAGTTTCTATTCATATATAAAAGATGTATTTCATCAGACTTCAAATGTAGCCCCAAGGTCTATACTATATAGGCATCTCAAATGCATCATTAGAGATGAAAATCACACCTGTGAAAGACCAACTGGAAGGTTATTTGATGCAAAACGTCCAGTAGAAAGGTTCCCAGCACCTTGTTGCATCCCACTTGACGCAATGTTATTGATTGCCGCACTTCTAGATCCAAGTCCACCTGGCATGTTTGGAACATTGAAGTTCCCATGAAGATTATGCAGTCCCTGAATATTTCCTGCAAAATTCAAAAGATGAGGCATTATATAACAGGTATTTAGACAAGAAACTAGCTTTGATCATAACAACAAACTTACCGGTATGATGAAAAACTGGAGAACCAGCACCAGACTGAGCAGGAAAAGATGAAGAGAAAGAGCGCCCTGTGTTGTCAGGAAGACTCGAAGAAGATCCGTTCAGTGACTGCAGTGAGTTTGTGAATGAATTAACAGATACTAATATGAATCCATGTACAGGTCAACCATCCATATATATCAAAAGTTTGTTTTATGATCTAGGCAGATGATTGCCACTGCTTGAATACAAGAAACATAAATACAATCATGATTACGGGGAACACGGCTGGTGAATAATATTCAACATCTCCAAGGAAAGGCAAAGTGTTCAAAAGCACTACCTTATCATCAGCTTAACCGTTGGAATATGGGAACTAATAAGCACAAAACCGTGAAAATTATTGGAAAGAATGGACGTACTACAATAAATTCCAAATTTTAAGTGCTGATTGTATATGAGTAGATATAAATATTCAACACCGAAACTTTTAAGTCCATTATCAGAAGAAAGAATATTTGTTCAGTGTTCTCCCAATTAAGATTTCACACCTTGAGGGAATAAGGTGTTACCTATCTACAGCCTGTCTAACAGGGTCGGGACTTCAACTTACAAGTCTACACTTTTCCACACTCCCCCTCAACGGATTTCTCAATGCCTAGTGTAATGATGTTTAAGCTAAAAAGAAGTTATTATGAGGTGGTGAACATATTATGAAGGACACAGCATGGTGCGAGCAAAACAGAAATCATCTAGTACACTCTTGGTTCTTTTTCTCACAGCAATAAAACACTTGAGTTCAATGATTGAGGCCTCTTTTGAACCTGAATAGAAAACTCAAATTCATGTCTGCCTTAGGGCTCGGATGTAGAGATTGAACTTGTACTTGGATTATTGTCAGCTATGTTATCATATGTAATCAGAAATCATCAGGCCATCAATATAGACTCAAGATTGCTGTCATCATTTGCCCCCAGGCTAAGATTGACACTTGACCCAGAGGGCCAGGCATGGTGGACATGTAGCATCCAATGTATGCTAACCGTTACAATAACCTCCATCCTTATTAGTATCACAACATCTTGATGAAAGACTTCAAAGTGAATTTTGTTTTAAGCCAAATGGATCGAGTTTTGTCAGTATTAAAGACAGAATGTGGAAGAGGAAACTAGAAAAATGGCTTACCATGCGGCCTCATGATTAATAAATAAAAATAATGCACAGCAATGGCAACAAAACAAAGTTCCTAAGAAGACCTACTCTCGGACAACTTCCCAGGCAGAAACTTATTCAGGCAATTAGGGAGTGTACTGCCGGGTAATATGTTATATATTGATATATCATACTCCCTCCGTCCAAAGTATGCACCATTCTCTGCACATCGTTTAATGCAATATGTCGGAGGATATTTAGGGGTCTTGTGAGGTTAGTTTATGAATAAAATGATTGTTTATAGTAACGTTTCTATGCATACTTACCATAAACAATAATTTTATTCATAAACGGACCTCATAAGACCCCTAAATACCCTCCGACATATTGCATTAATCCACGTGCAGAAAATGGTGCATACTTTTAAAGGACAGAGGGAGTACATTATAATGCCCCAACCTAGTTACAAGCACAAGAATATACCTAATGAGTCCTGCAGAGGCCATTTAAGACCTTGCCAAAGGCAACTAGCACATACTCTCTGGTCATTTTTAGGCATGCCATTACTACTTGTTTGTGGTGCAGGCAGGAGCTCACTCAGCAGTTACAGATCAAAAGGAAACAGTTCAAGGAGACTACAAATAATTCCACATAGTAGCACATGAAGAAAATACACATTTTTGCATGCTCAAAAGGAAACAGTTCAAGGAGACTACAAATAATTCCACATCAGTTGCACATAAAGAATAAGAGACATTAGTTTCATAAGCTAGTCTACAAGGTCAGTCTTACAAGAAGATGATGTTAATCACCATTTTTAAAATATATTCAAAAGGATAACACCCGTTTCATACTTTTTCTATATCCAATTGCTGCCAAAATACAGCCAGTTAAAAAAGTTGTAAGCTCTCGGAAAGAACCAGATAAAATAAAATTTTGGCTCCCAACTTCACATGATAATTCATACAATATGTACATAGACATATGATATTGCAATTATGTAGTTACTTAAAAAAAAATCACCAATCGAGAAAGAAACTCTAAATCAATAATGCACAGAACAATGAGTTGTCTCAGTTAAGTGTCAATCTTATACCAATTTATTTTATGATCCATCAATGAAGTTATGCCAAGAAAAAATCTAGAAAGCAATAACAGTTCTTCAATGCTACTATATGTTAATGCAAGACAAGGGTAATATGCGCAACAGAGAGGTTAGTACATTTAGCAACCCTGACATAGTGAAATTGTCAAAATGTCATGAAGTGAACTTTTCCTCCACAAGCAGCAGATTTAGTTTTTTCTATAAGTCGGAAAGCTCTTCAAAGAACTTGGGAAACACCCTCGTGATTTAATAACACCTGAAAGGAACGGGATATTAACAAGCCAGTCACAAAATATGCTGCAATAAAATTCAACAACATAAGCTATGATTATAAAAGACTAAATCACAGCACAAGATTTAACTAAAAGGCAGCTATACTTGCAAAACACAGTAAATAAACAATAGCTGCTATCAATTCGAAAATTACTACATGCACGGGAGTGAAGCAAATCAAATTTCAGGAACAGCCACAAGCACTTCTTCAGCACAGCAGCAAACACAAGATTGGAAAGAGAAACAGAACGGGTGAACTCAATACAAAGGGCAATTACCACTAACCCTCGAAAATTCAAATTGCAGAACCAAAAAGGGGAAATAGCACTCAAGAAGAATCCCAAAAACTAAACCCTAAAATAACAATTATTGTTCCAAGTCCACCACGCGCCCCGTACAACATACAAACAAGTATGTACATATATGCATATGCAAAAGGAGACAAGGAAGTGAAGATTGACCTGGAACAGAAAACAGATCTGCAGAGCAATAATTGAAGTGTAGCGAGATACACTAGTGAATTGGTGGAGCGACGATTGGGAATTGTAGAGAGAGGAAGATAATCGAAGAGAACTCAAACCCCTAGAAAACTTTTTGACACTGATGAAAATTGACGAGCGCACAACTGCTGGAAATAGTAATGATCCACTGGTTAAATTACATGGAAAAAATAAATTTCATGAAAACGGAAGTACCCCTGCCATAAATTTATTTAAATTTTTGAATTATAATAAAGTCTAATTACACTACCTACATTGGACTTGTTGATTTTTCACATAAACACCTAACTATATTTTGTTGCAGTGATGATATATACAAATTGAGTATGTATAGGGTGAAATTGATTCATATATGAATTATTGAAAAGTATTAGTTGTTTTCACTGAAAAGTATTAGTTATTTTAACTAAAGAGTTTTAGTTCGTTTTCACTAAACAACCAATATTTTTCAGTGAAAGCAGCTGAAAATAACTAATACCCTCTAATACTTTTTAGTGAAAATAACTAATAACCAATACTCTTTTCACTCTATACTTTGTCATACAAATTATTTATTTTGTTGCAACAACTAAAAATGACAAAATTGACCCGGTTTGTGGGTACCTACCCCGCCCGAGCAATTTGGATCAGGTCGGACCCGTCCCATTTCGAGAACGGGTCGACCCGCCCCATTTGCAAATAGGTCGGGTCTTGATTTCATATTTGGCCCACGCGCCTGCCCCGAACCCATACTTAAATATGCATATTATGCATATAATAATATATTGTATAACTAATATCAACTTACCATTTTTATATATATTAAAATTAAAATATAATATTAACTTAAAGTATGCTCATATATATCGTAAAAATTCGAATTTGCGATTTCTTTCGTATTATACATATTTGTATATATCTTCTTCGTCTATCAAAAGTGTGTTCATTTCTTATTTGTCAACAATTATTTTACACTCACAAATAATTATTTTATTCATATTTTATCCTTATGTTATCCTTATTTTATTTATTTTATCTATTTTTCCTTAAAATTTGTGTCCAAACAAATAAGCAAACTTTTGGTGGACGGGGGAGTATGTATTAATATATAATTAATATTAGTTTTAAATATAATATAAATTAACTTAAAGTATATTCACATATATCGTAATTAATATTAACTTCAAATTTTTATAAGTATTGGATGTTGGTTTAATTTATTTATTAAATTTTGTTATGTTATAATATGTGTTATGACACAAATTATCCCTCCCATCTCTAAACAGGGGTCAAGAAAGCTAGAGCCCAAGGTCTGCCACGTCGTCATGACCAGTTAAAGTTGAAGTTCGAAGCTCGCCTAATCGGCGAGATCCGCTCAAAGTCGAAAATTGAAGCTCGCATTATCGGCGAGGTTCACGGAACCGAGACGACCTCGTCCATACGAAGACTAGATTCTCTATAGACATACGGATCAAACAAAATCAGGGGTCAATATCAAGGAAGGTGTCGAAGAACAACAAGACAAAGACATTTAATGTAAAGTAGATCAATTACATCTTTAGATAAAAGGTTGTAAATAAATGTCTAAGGTTGTGTTTACTTTTAGTGATAATGTTGGATAATGATTAAATATCTAACATTATCATCCGTTTACTTTGGAGGATGTTTCTTTCTTTTCTTTAAATCCCCTAACCGGGGATAACCCGGATTTCTTTGTAACCACCTAGATTTGAAATCACACCTAAATAGGTGTGATAATTAATTCTGATTTGGGGATATAGAATGTAATTACAAAAATACCCTTTCCATCACATAAATTTTATTATATTCACCCTCATTCAGCGTGTCCTAGTCCAATTTCTTCTTTACAAAAGTTCACGCACTTCTACCGTCGTAAACAA
Source organism: Ballota nigra (assembly GCA_947034835.1). Taxonomy (NCBI): domain Eukaryota; kingdom Viridiplantae; phylum Streptophyta; class Magnoliopsida; order Lamiales; family Lamiaceae; genus Ballota; species Ballota nigra. Next base: position 70,441,646 of record OX344724.1, read on the forward strand.
TATTTTTAAACCCATTCGGTCTGAGTTTTGTTTTAATTGATAAATTGAGAAAGAGTAATCAAGGCACCTCATGTGCGCGGAGCAGAATTTGAAAAACCTTAACTCAGAACTCACATATTATTATGATTTAGAAGGTAATTCATTTCTGCACATTTGTAATTCATTTCCTAGGCTAAAACTCAGAATTCAGAAGGTAACTCAGAAATTTAGACTAAATGAATTATTATGATTTAGAAGGTAACTCAGAAATTGAAAAACCTTAACTCAGAAAAACCTAGAAAGGAAATTCGCAGGTTCAGGTTTAAAGCTAGTATGGTTTAGAATGTAAAATCATGATTTTTTTATATTTTTTTCGTATTAAATAAAATAAATATTCAAATTCAAATGTACTAAATATGTTAAACTAAACAAGGAATGAGATAAAAAAAAATCAATTTTAACCTCTTATTTCATCCCACATAATCATATCTCACATAATTCTTATTTTCAAAGTAAACGCACCCTAAGATAAATGGATAGGATTGATTTTAGGTCATTCATGGCCACTATGTCTCATCCACAATGTAAAGGGTCTTGACCCTCAATCACAAAACTCACATAAATAAACCACTCTCTGGTCAAAATGATTCTTCTTCAAGAACTATCAAGACCATCTTTAAGGGAAGAATCGATTTTCTTCCCCCATTCTCGTGTTCTTCGTGTTCATATATTTTTATATGTTTGTTATCCGATAACGGGACTTCCCCTATAGCCACATAAATCCATTATCTAGACCCGGTAAAATTGGTAGCAACAATATGTTTAAGTAGTATGAGAAATAATTTTAAAAAATAAAAATGAGGCGGGCAAGTCTGTCCGACCCGCACGGGGCAAGTCACGGGGTGGAATTTTAGGACACGTCGGGGGGCGGTCCTGATTAGTATATTTGAGAACGGGGCAGATTTGGGTAGTCAACTATCCGACCTGACAAGGTCCATTGTCATCTCTAGCAGCAACATATACAAATTACTAAATTTTAGTATATAAACCACCAAACTTAATTTTTATTATTTTTTTGCCGAAAAGAAAAAATGAATTGTCAAGCACGTGTATTAGAGAAAGACGTTTCTATCAAAATTTATCATAATTTTGTTGAAATTGGAATTAAAAATACAAAAAATTCTTCATCTGTTTTCTACATTTTATAAGTCTTTGTACCACCGCACACCGCTTCGTGCGTCCACCCCTTAATGTCGATCTTTATAATGTGCATCTACCTCCTTGCATTGTTTTCCGCTAATTGATATTTTATTTATTTTTTTGTAAAGCACCACTCATATGTTAAAATTCGGTAAAAATTAGCAAGAAATTAAGTTTAGCAGTTTATGTGTCAGAATTTGATAGTTTGTAAGAGGTGCAAAAAAAAATATAGTTTTATGGTTTAGGTGCAAATTTGTCGATAGTTTAGTAGGTATAGTGCAATTAGGCCTTAAAATAACTGTAAATGGGATAAAGACGTGCTTCTGAGATTTTTTTTTTTTTTAGGGTGGGGGAATAATTGGCTATCCCTACATTTTACAGGTCTTATTTGCAGATAAACACATCAATAATCTTACATTACAAAAATCGACATTTTATTTCAAATACATGCAATTAATGTATCAGCTGTGGGACCCACCCCAACCCCCGCAACTCGATCTCATCTAAAACAAGTTCATCGGTCCCCCACTCTCCCCATTTCATTTTAATCCGACTTACCCTCTCTCTAAAAAAATCACTCATTCTCTTTCTATATTAAAGATTTCGGGCTACCATCGCCACACTAGACTCGACTCATTACACTCATAAGGGTCTCACAATAGAATGTCTATTATTTCTTCTAAGTCCTACACCTATGAACACATATCTTTTACACTTCCTAAGTTCAAACCATTCTAGATAACCCTAGAGCTTGCCTTGGACTATAGTTGAAACTGGTTTTTAAGTTTTGGGACTTAATTTTGTTGTTTTTAGCTTGGAGTGTTTTGAGCTTGTCTTGGAGTGTAGTTGACAGCTAGTTGTTGTGTTGTGGAGATTAATTATGTTTTGTTTAGTTTGACATGTTAGTTGTTGTTATTAGTTGCATAAAGTAGGGGACTTTTTGTTTTATTTCATTTGTAAGGGTTGGAGTACCCCTTATACTCTATAATAACTGTTACTAATTAAATATGGCAGCAAATTGGTAATGATGCAAGAAAGAAGATGTTAAGACATGAGATTTATTTATTGGGTTTGATGTGCACTTCATTCTTCATCATTTATAATTATCAGGACCAAGTGATCAAAATTCTTTCATCATCCATATCTTTATCACTTTCGTCATTATATTTAGTGTTGTACTAGTTTACATACTATGTAGTATTAGTTTACAATTTTACATAATGTGTAGTGTTAGTTCACATACAATATTGTCATGTAATCTTTTTTGTTATGTTAAGTGTAATACTAGTTTACATATTGTGTAGTGCACTACAAAAAAAAAAAAGGATTAGCGACCGATTTTCGATCGCAAAAAGTGATTAACGATCGATTTCTGACCGGAAAAAATCGATCGTTAAAATGTGGGTAGCTAATATTAGCGACCGCTTTTTGTCGTCGGTCGCTAATATCAGCGACCGATTTTTGTCGTCGGTCGCTAATATCAGCGACCGCCTACGGCCGGTTGCTGAATCTATAGGGTCCGACCCGGACGGGTCATGATTTAGCGACCGACTACCGGCGGTCGCTAAATTATTTTTATAATATAAAATTAATCTTTTAATTTATTTTTTGATTAGCAACCGACCTTGAGGCGGTCGCTAATCTGCGAACCTGAACCTGCGTAAAAAAAAGTGGCTCATTGGGTTCGAACCCGCGCCCATTGGGGTCCGGGCAGGGCGTGAACCAGTGAGCCACTGACCCACTAGCATATATTAGGCGAGTAATGTAGTATATAAGCCCTTGTGAGACTTGTAGAAATAATAATAATAATAATAATAATAATAATAATAAATGGGCAAATATGCGCCCAAGGGGAATCGAACCCACAACCTCCGGGTAGCCCGGAAGAGGTGTGAACCACTAGGACACATGCTATTGTTGTTCGTTTATTTGCATTTAATTGTATATAACCTCAAATTGACTCCCGTTTTTTTTTTAATTCATCAAATTAATTTTTTTTATTACTAATTCTTTTATATATATATATATATATTTACTAACTTTTTTATTAATTTTATAAATTTAATATTTTAGGCTATTATAAATTATTAATTTATTTGTTTTTATATATTTAATTGTATATAATTCGAAATTGAGTCCCATTTTTTTTAAATTCATCAAATTAATTTATTTTTTGTTTCTAATTCGTTTTTATCCAATTAATTGTATATAATTGGAAATTGAGCCCCATTTTTTTTAATTCATCAAATTAATTCATTTTTTATTTATAATTCGTTTATATATTTACCAATTTTTTATTAATTTTATAAATTTAATATTTTAGGCTATTATAAATTATTAATGTATTAATTTTTATACATTTAATTGTATATAATTCGAAATTGAGTCCCATTTTTTTTAAAATTCATCAAATTAATTTATTTTTTGTTTCTAATTCATTTTTATCCAATTAATTGTATATAATTCAAAATTGACTACCATTTTTTTTTTTAAATTTCATCAAATTACTAATTAAATGAAATATTGTTTAAAATTGTTCAAAAAACATAAATAAATTGTTCAAAAAACATAAATAAATTATTCAAAAATAGTAAATAAATTATTCAAAAATAGTAAATAAATTATTCAAAAAATATAAATAAATTGTTCAAAAACATAAATAAATTGTTCAAATAATATAAATAAATTGTTCAAAAATAGTAAATAAATTATTCAAAAAAACATAAATAAATTGTTCAAAAAACATAAATAAATTGTTCAAAAGAAAAATAAATAAATTGTTCAAAAAAACATAAATAAATTGTTCAAATTCACCCTCTTCTCTCTCTCTCTCTCTCTTCATGATCTTCTGAATGATGGTTCACTGTTTCATTGATCCACCAAACCATCCCATATCGATCGTCTGTCTGGTGCTCGAATTAACTCTATCTGATCCCCATGCTCCCACCGATTCTTCAGGCCGTAGATAATATTTTTGTACCGTTATTGCGCTTTCACACAGAACAAGTGGTACATAACACTATCGTGGGCAGGGTCCCAAACGCATCGCCTCTGCATATAAATTAAAAATAAAATATTAACAAATAAATTAAAAAATTCAAAATAAATTTTTATACCTTGAACTCATCAAAGTACTCAATCCTCTTTTGCTCGGACACTTGTCTCCACGAGTGGGCACCATACCCAAACATGGTCATCTTAATGACCTGTGAGACGATTGAGCTAGTCTCATGGGCTGGAAGCAGATTGTGACAACAAATGAAAAAATCAAGTTAATAATATTAATATATATATAATTAAAAGTATACATAATTCATTAAAAAATACTTGTTTGTTGTCGACTATGATGACACTGAGACGATTATCTTGAACTAGATTCATCTGTAAATTTTCCACAAATATTCCCACAAACATTTGTATGCTTAAATTAAATGATGAATGATGTATGTGACAATATTACTATCAAATCAACAAATATTAGTGAAACAACTAATAGTTTCATCAATATAACCAAAATATAGAACTAATTATCATTTAGTCAAACACAACTAATATTTTTCAATGAAACAACTCATACATTTTAAAGTGGTTCTTGTAATAACCAGTTTCATTTTATACTTTTTATTACACCCCTAACTTAATTGTGTAGTGCACTTCTTGATATGATTTTTGTCTAACGCATAAATTAATATTTTTATATTTAAACAAATAAACACAAAGTAAATTATTCTGTTTTTTAAAAGAAAAATTAATTTATTGTATATTTAATTGAATAAAAGGTAAATGTACATTAAATAAAAGGTAAATGACATGCACATGCACAAAAATCAAAATAATTTATTTTTATACTAAATTAAATGACATGTACATTAAATTGTTAAAATTTAAAATATGATATCAGAAAAGCATCCTATGGTCATATTTGTAACTAAATTTCCGTTGAAATTGATAAATAATTGTAATTTTCAGTTTTCATTTCCTATGTGATCATATTTGCAAGTGCACTTAACAGATTCTGTCACAACAGGACCTACTTTAATATATAATAATTTACTTATTCACATACACATACACATAATTTCACATACGCATAAAATCTACACACATACTCATAATTTACTTATTCACTCACTATATATAATTCATAAAATATAATTTTAAAAAATTTAAACGGTTAAAATAATTTGAAAACTCACGGTTAATTTTTATGTAGAAGCTGGCGGCGGCAGCGGACAAGGTGGCGGCGGCGACGACGGCGGCGGAGTAGGAGGAAGAGTTTTATGAGTATGTAAAATGGCGTACGGAGGAGAAGGTAGGCGGTCGCTGTTTCCCGATATTTAGTCTTCTTGACCGAATCAGACGGTTTAGTTTGACCAATTTAGGATTTGCGAGCGCTTTTCAACGGTCGCTATACCTCCCGCATTAATGACCCTCAACCGTTATCAACTCGGGTCAAACATTATAAGTCTGTGACCGCCTGACGGCGGTCGCTGAGTATAGAATTGAAATCAGCGACCGCCACGACGGTCGCTATTCAGGCGGTAAAAAGTATTGGTCAGTTTTGACCGTCTTTTGAGTTTTAGCGACCGTTTAGACGGTCGCTAATCTTTCAATTTAGCGACCGTCCTTTATGGCGGTCGCAAATATTTTTAATTTGAGACTGGTGGTCTCTTTCAGTCGCTAATCGATCGCTAATACATTATTTAGAGACCGACTTTATGGCGGTCGCTAAAACGCGAGTTTTTTTGTAATGGTATTAGTTTGCATATTATGTTTTTTTTTATCGGGCAAAGGGTGATTCGAACCCATGACCTATTGGTCATAAGTAGTGGAACTCTAACCATTTTAGTTATATTGTGTAGTATTCCTCCGTTCCAGGATAAGCTTCCCGCTTTCCTTTTCAGTCCGTCCTACAATAAGTTTCTCAATGTTGGGCGCACAGTCCAGCATCTTCTAGTGTTGGGACATTGTCAGTTTTGATTAAGATCCCAAAGCCCCTAAAAAGATGTTTGCATTTGTTTTGTCAGGCTAGTCTTGGTTAGGATTTGTACTTAGTCATTTTACACTTCACAGGTACTCAGTAAGAGGAGCACTTACTGATGACAATCAAGACTCAGAGCCTGAAGACAATTTACCATCCTGAACTTATGGCAGTCTCCTAAGCTGGCTGAGTAAGTCTCAGTGATGAAGAGTATGACCCTGAGGTCAGTACTACTTAGTCCTGAAGGGAACATGATGATACTGAGTTATTGGAAAGACTTGGAGTAGAGCCAAGCAATGCAAAAGGAATGTCAGCGTCAGGACAAGACCGGTGAGCACAAGACAAAATGAACTCAATAAAACAAGTATGAAGCTCAGGAATAAGTTCTGACATTCTCACCAACCTGATGACGTGGACCAATCCGAGAAGGACACGCACGTACGGAACTTGACAAGAAGACTGAATTCAGACTGCATGTTCAACGGGCAAGCATTTAATGTGCATTTAATGCAACTACCAAATCCATGCAAGGACGGCTGCTGCATGAAGATATGTCCATTTGAAGCCACTCTACATAGATGACTTGGAGGCTATCTCTCCAACGGATAGTTTTTCAAATCACCTATATATACAGAAGACCTTGAACCCATTCAAGGTTACGGGAAATTTCCAAGCCAGAAATTACTCAAGCTCTCAAGCACTCAAAGCATTCAGCTTAGAAGAAGCACTCGAAACCATCTAAATTTCCCAAGTGTTTCTTAGTTACTGAGAGTCTTTCTGTATTCCAAGAGCGAACTAGCATTATCTTAAGCTTAGAGAGATTATCCAATCCCTAGCATAGCCTTGCATTGTAAGGATAATCTCAATCTAGTTGGAACCCAAACTAAGTTAGGTTTGTTGGGAGTAAGTCAGTTAGTGAGTTAGTAAGTGGAGTTTGTATAGATCAGTGAGGTTAGCTGGTCTTGGTGCACCTTGGCACGTTAAAAACAAGAATCCCTTGAGTGGATTTCCTGTTAAATCAGGTCGTGGACGTAGGAGCTTGAGTCTCTGAACCACGTTAAACTCCCTGTGTTCTTACTGCTTTGATATTGTGCATACTTGCTATATTACATATTCATTCATTGCATTCGGTTTATCAGGCTTAAATCAATCAGCCTGATCCTCTAAAAAGAGCACTGCCCTTACTAAACACTATTCAGAATTGAGTAAAACAAGTTTTTCAGAAAGCAAACTAAACAAGACTTTAAACTATCAGGGCTTACACATTTCCGCACTGAACTTGAACTGATAGTTAGCCAACTGACCCGCACCAAGTGTAGTCAGTAGGTGTGTTATCAGCTCCTAGTTCTTTATCACTCTGAGTGGAGGGGACTCAGTCAGGTTTTAAGTTTGAAAAATTGGTATACGTGTATTCCCCTCCATACATGTATTCCTCAGTTTTGTACCGGGACCACATCTAGCCAAGTCAGGTGTGATAAAGGTCTATTTCGTCAAGTCCAACGGAGGCATTCGACCCGTGGCGCCTACGGCTAGATATGGGTTAAAGGAAATAAAGTAGCACCTCACCACAAATCCGAGTTTTTAGTCTAGTGAGCAGTGCAAGCGCTTGATCCTACACATTCCATAAAAAGCAAAAACAATACTCCACTACATATAACCTTCAAATTCATACAATATTACAGAAAATAACACTCATTTCATTCACTTTTCAACACTATTCATTACTTTACCCCAAAAATCAATATATGGCTCATCATATATTAATAAACAAATACATTTTCTTAAACAAAGCAACAAAAAGAAAGTGGAAGTTTACTCCGGGACAAAGAGAGTATTAGTTTGCATATTGTGTAAAATTAGTTCACATAAAATGTTGTAATGTTGTAATGTAGTCTTGTTTGTTCTATTAAGTGTAGAATTAGTTAACATATTGTAGTATTAGTTTATATACAATGAAGTATTAATTCGCGTACTTTGTAGTATTAGTTCACATACATTATTGTAGTGCTATAATGTAGCCTTTTTTCTGTTAATAAGTGTAGAATTAGTTCACATATTGTGTAATATTAGTTTATATACGATATAGTATTAGTTCAAATATTTTATTACAACGTAGCATTTTCTATTATGTTATTGAGTAAATAAATTTGCATACGAAATTAAGAATTATCTTCCTTTTCTATTAATGTAAAGAAAAATTTGCACAAGGAATTAAAATTTCACTATGCTAAAGACCTTATTTTTATTTGTGACTACTATCAATGAGATTTGTCTGACTAGCTTTGCTACGAATTATTTAAACTAATAAATATGTTTTGCTTGTTTGGTAACATATCACTCTACATAGGATTGAAGGCTCCGAGAATTTCTTCTATGGTGACAAAGTATCTAAAAAGACTAAAATAAATTTTAATTTTAATTCAACAAAATATAATTGATATAAATTGTTAGTTTGTTAGACCAAAATGAATTTAAATTTAAAATATTTTTCAAAAAATAAAACTGAATTTAAATTCCAATATAATTAAAAAAACTTAAATTTGAATATAATATACAAATTAGCAAAATAAATAAATTTTGTGTAAATAAATTTTGTAATTAGTTGAATTATGAGAAAATGTAGTTACTAAGGCCAAAATAAATTTAAATTGTAATTTAATAGAATATAAAATTTATGTAAATTATAATTTAATAGGAAAAAATGAATTTAAATTGTAATTTAATAAAATAAACTTAAATTGGAATATGATACATAAATTTGTAAAATTAAATAAATTTTGACTAAAGAAAATTTGTAATTTAATTAGTGGAGTTATAAAGAAACATTTAAAAATAAAAAATGATTTAAAATTAAAATTTGACAAAATAAAGCCAAAAAAATTAAAATATGTTTGATAATAGGGACTGAACCCTGGACATGAGAGTTATGTCAAGCTCCTTTAAAGACTTAAGGGTGTGTTTGCAAACTCTATTAATAGCTTAGAAATACTTTTTAAAAGTTAAAGTTGTGGGTCGCACTGTTGTGCACCAGACACACCCGTGTACCTGGTATTTTCAGTCGTTGGATCTGATCCACTTTTAATTTTGTCCGTCCGATTTTCCACCTCAAATTTTCTTTTTTGGCAACCTCTTCAACCGGTAATTCTTCTTTATTAATGCTTTGTCGTACATCTCTTTCCTTTTCTTCTCACTTTTCACAGTTTTTCTCAAACTTCTCTTTTACCTCTCTCCATTCTTCCTCATTTCTTTTTCTTTCTTTTTTTTTTTTTTTTTACATTTTTCTTATGATTCATGATTTGTTGTGAATTTTCTTTGATAGGAGGAGTTTACAAATAATTAGTCGACTTTATCTGGAAACCAAGAAAAATCTAGAAAGAAACCAATTTTATTTTTTTATGAAAATCAGAGAGAAACAAAAAATTTAAGAACTAAATAAGAGTTTTTTTTTCTAAAAAAGTTAGAATCTTCATTTATTTATGGCGAATTTCACTTCTATTGGTGGTTTTTAACCTTTTGGGTACATAATTTCCCCACTTGGAATTCGGTTTTAGATTCAGGTAAATGTGACCAGAACTTTGGAGTTCTAGAATTGCACCTTTAAAATTCCCCGTTTAGACCTCCATCCGGCAGTGCATCACGATGTTGAAGGAGATGAGAGAGATTCTGATGGTGAACGGATCAACAAAGACGATGAGTGTGATCTGTGAAGATGGGTCTGATGCATGGTGTACCAATTTCGATCTCTTTCTTTATTTGATCTGACTTTTATATAGCCATGTGTGAGTCGTGGCTTTGAATTGATGATTCAGGTGGCGGGCTTCAAATTCTCGATTGATGATTTGCAGATCCCCAATTCAAGTTTACAGAGGAATTGAACCGAAAATGAGGAGTGATGATGAAATAAGAAGTTTGAGAGAGATGAAACAGAGATGAAGACTAAAGTGAATTGCTCCTGATTATTATTTGTCATGTTTAAGATTCAATGTTCTTTAATTAATTTAAGCTACTAAATGCTTAAATTAATTAATATTTTTTATTCATTGGGAAATGACAAACTCAACATTATTATCATATCGAAAATTAATTCACTGACTAGATTTGATATGATAAGTATTCTGATTCCACCAAAGGGACAATATCAACTTGACACTTTAGACAAGATTTTACGTATTAATTTAACAATCTATCATGTAATTAATAATATTACCCAAAGTACAGATTATTGAGCTCCAATGATTCTTTACCCATGATGAATCAAAGCAACATCAATTATTTACATACAATCTCAATTAAGTGCCAGAAATTAAGAAATCAATAATTATTGAGATTTAATTATTCTCTCCAAGTCAGTTTAGAAAAAATATCTCGTTGTTGGTCCAATTCAGTTTAATTATTCCAACTTGTTACTGTTGTAATTGAGTGCGTAAAATAAAAGACGAGATTTGTTCACCCAGTTCGTCGAGAACGACTACGTCTGGGGGCGAGCCAAGCCAGGAATTTCACTAATGTTCTTGTGTATGAGTGTTTACAATTCTGAGTACAATGGTATATTTATAAGAGTAAACCTAATCTAAGATACGAAGCCCATTGGGTTATTGGTCCATTAGTGAGGGTCAATACCGCCACTAGTAATAATCCACAATCATCCTTACGGAATTTATTCATGTGAAATCCGTTCTTTTGGCCGATCCGAGGGGGAAATGTATTCCAAAAGAACTTCACAAATAAATAAATTATGGAGGTCAAAATAATCCAATTTTAATATCCGGAATAAAATTGCGATTATAAAAACATACTTAGTAATTTTTGAAAGTAAGGTTTTTCTTGGACAATTAAATTCATGCAAACACATATATAAAATAATAATAAGTGCACGAAATAAAACATCCATCAAAACAAAATTAAACACATTGGAGCACTCAAATCCAATTGTCACGGTTTAATTTCTTCACGTCTTGATGCGAAAAATCGTCCTTGTTGCTTTCCGACGTTCGTCTCGACGTGCTCCCACTCGAACAGCAACACTTCTTCAAAACAGCATCGTTTGGGGTTCGAGACAACGTTTAAAATCACACGGAAAAAAAACACGAACCGAAAAAATTCCACGGCCCGAGATACAGCGCGCGTCGGCCCACGAATTGGGCCCGCGCGCTTCCCGGCCCAAAAAGCGCTGAAATGCTGCCCGAAGCGCGCCGAAGCGCAGCCCCGAGGCGCACCCGAGGCGCTGCACGGAGGCGCGCCGAGGCGCCGCCCGGAGCGCCCCGAGGCGCTGCAGCCTCGCGCCCGAGGCGCGCGCGCGGTGCGCGCGGCGCCGTGCACCCCCGTGCGCCGTTTTTTTTGCCGTTCGTCCTCGTTTTCTTCACCCCTTGCATGATTTTACGTCCATACACGCGCCACGCTTGTATGCGTTGTCTGGGTACGCCGTTTTTAATTCTTCGTTCTTCGTCACGATCCGGTTACAATTTATTTTTACAAAAAAAATAAATACTAGATCTAGACTAGTCTATTACAATGATCGAATCAAAATAAAACAACTAATCTACTTGTGGATTTTCTCACGAGAAAAACGAATTCGAACGAATCGAATTAAAAAACAATCAATTTACACGCATGAAATTAACAACATTAAAACCATGACAATTGGATACCTGCAAAAAAGATCTAACAATTCTACTATCCAATTTCAATTTAATGTTTAACAATTTAAATTCCAATTTAAAATTCAGAGCCCGAAACCGTGGCTCTGATACCAGTTGTTGGGAAAATAGGGGTGCCCGGAATCTATTCGGGATGAAATTTAAATACGAATTTAAATACAATTATTACTAGCATGAATTAATCCTAATTAATTCAAATAATAATTCCAACAACTAATTATCATCATGCATGTTAAATTAATTTCACATATTTAACTAGACGGAATAAACAAGTAAATATGCGATTAACGTACCTCTTGTAGAATTGGCCTTTGGATATACGGGACAATTGTAATCTCGCTCTATCAACCCAAAGCCTTCTCAAGTATTTCCCTTTTCACCTCACTTGATCGCCGGTGGGAGACGCTTTCAAGTAATTTAATTAACTAAGGAAAAAGAAAACTATATATGCTTCTTGATTTTTCCAACACATGGAATTATGTACTTGGGGATGAAATAATCATCCCCTATTTATAAAGAGTAATGGCCGAAAATTGTAATATTTTATGGGCCTAGAGAAAATCTTTTCTTAGACTCTAAGAAATCTTGAATATATCCCATATATTCTTTTCTCCATAATAAAATATTCCACAAAAATCTCACTCTCCTAAATATAGGGTGTAATTTTCGAAATTAATTAAGAGTGAATCCAAGATTTGGATCTTCTTGAATATATGAGATAATCTTGTATTCCAAGAATACTTATCCTCCATAATATCTTTCCAAGAAAATCAACAAAATCTAATCTCTCATATTACCTTAATTTTCGAAAATTATAGAATAAAATCAGCAAGATATAATCATTTTATTTTAATCACCTTATCATTATTGGGCTACTTAATGGGCTACTTGAGGGGCCTTAAGGAGAATTAAGATTGGACCTCCTAATGGACTTCTGAATTTCAATATTGAGCCCCAGTATAATTCAGCCCATTAATATTAATTATTACCACTAATAAATTAATATTGCACTATCCATCTTAATCCATATTACGATAATATGGGCTCCCGGTTATTATTTCCCGCGTTTAAGATTATCAAGTCCATTAATTAATTAAGCTTCTGAATAGCTCTAAATTAATTAATATATTTCACCTTGGAGTAAAGACAGCTCAACATTATTATTCGTACCGAAGAAACTAATTCTTCACTTGCAAGATTTGGTACAATAAAACTTCTGAGCCCACCAAGGGGACTAATCACACGAGTCGTACTCGCACGCGTTTCTCCGTATTAAATCTTAGCAACCGTCGTATGATTAATATTACTGCCCAAGACACAAAGTTCGAAGTCGCAATGATTCTCACCCAACATGAATCAAAGCAGTAACCATTAAGCACACACGGTCCTATTTAAGTGACGGAGATTAAGAAATCAACAACCACTGAGGTCTAATTCTTCACCTTTCAGAACAGAAGAATTTATCCTCGCTGCAGGACCTCTTCAACACATACTAAATGTGCTAGTGCAATCTCTTAGTCAAGACAGACCAATCTGAGCCTTACACATCGATCTTTCACGGCGGATTGTTCAATTCCACCTAGGTCGTGAAAATGTACGTTTAGTTACAAGTAAACTATTAATGTTGTCTTCCGTGATCGGGTATCACCACATTAACTACAATGTAACATGTACTATATATTGAACGGTTTGCAATAGAAATTCAACATTCAATTATAACTAAAGCAAATGCGATAAAAGAATTATTCTCATAAAACGAGTGTTTGATACACGAGTTATACAAAGTAAAAGCATACTTTCACGTATAACTCCAACAATCTCCCACTTATACTTAAAGTCTGCTTTTAGTATACATCACGCATGTCTTAGTGTAGTAGCTCTACGTGACATCTCATGTCAACCTACACTAACCTAATAATTCCTCCCACTTATACTTAAAGCAGATTGGCAATAGTCTTGACTCCCATTCCATCCACATGTCTCTCGAATGTACTCAGAGGCAGACCCTTTGTGAATGGATATACTAGGTTGTCCTCCGACATTTACCTTTGCCACCTCTTTATCTCCTCTCTTAACGGTTTCTCGTATAAGATGGTGTTTTCTTTCAATGTGTTTGTTGGCCTTGTGGGCTCTCGGTTCCCTTGAATTTGCAACTGCTCCGACATTGTCACAAAAGACAGTTATCTTGTCGGGCAAATTCGGAACAACGTCCAAGTCCACTAAGAAGTACTTGAGCCAAACCGCTTCTTTCGCTACTTCACAAGCAACTACTTATTCGGCTTCCATGGTCGAATCTGCGATGCATTTTTGCAAATCGCTTCTCCATGTCATGGCTCCTTCTCCCATGCAAAATACACTACCCGAGGTAGGTATTTTGGAGTCTATGTCTGATTGGAAATTTGAGTTCGTGTATCCAATGGGAATTAGATTGTCTGATTGTTAAATCAGCATTCCATACCAAGTTCTTTTCAGAAACTAAAGAACGCATTTAATTGCAATCTAATGTGCTTTCCCGGGGTTACTTTGATATCTTGCCCTCATGCCCACGGCAAAGCAGATATCCGGTCTCGTACACAACATTGCATACATAAGACTTCCTACGTCCGAAACGTACGGAACGTCTTTCATGTCATCTATCTCCACTTGTGTCTTAGGGCATATTTCTTTATATAGATGGATTCCGTCCCTAAAAGGTACAAAACCTTTCTTGGAATCTTGCATGCTGAAATGCTTCAAAACAGTGGCTTTGTATGAAACTTGCGATAAACCCAACATCCTCCTCTTGCGATCTTGAGTGAACTTGATCCCAAGGATGTGACCGGTTTTCCCTAAGTCTTTCATATCAAACTGATTTGACAGCCATACCCTTACGTCTGACAATACCTTTACATTTTTTCCAATGAGCAGAATATCGTCTACGTATAATACTAAGAATACCACCGCAGTTCCGTCATACCTTTTATGCACACAACTTTCGAACTTGTTTTAATCACAAACCCTTAAGACTTAGTAACTTGATCAAAACACTGGTTCCAAGTACGCAATGCTTGCTTAAGTCCATAAATGGATCTCCTAAGCTTGCATACAAGGTGCTCTTGGCCTTTTTCAACGAAACCTTTGGGCTGTTGCATATAGATCCCATCAAGACTTCCGTTAAGGAAAGCTGTCTTGACATCCATTTGCCAGATCTCGTAATCTAAGTGCGCAGCGATCGACAAGAGAATACGGATGGACTTAAGCATAGCTACAGGCCACAGGCCACAAGCCTTGCTTTGAAGGTCTCTACCCTTCCGTTCGGTCCACTTTTCCTCTTGTACATCCACTTGCATCCAATGGGCTCTACCCCACTAGCTGGATCAACCAACTCCCACACTTGACTATAATCCATCGAACCCACCTCGATTTCCATTGCGGTTTGCCACGCCTCCGCGTCTTTGTCTTGGATTGCCTCGTCGTACGTTCATGGGTCTGATTCATCGCCGGGAATCAAATCCGAAGATTCTCCAATTCCCATGAATCTCTCGGGTTGCCTTGCAATCCTCCCACTACGACGGGGTTCCGGTTATGAAGGTGTGACGTGTGGTATATCATCTTGTATACTTGGTATAGGAGTTTGCCCTCTTAACTCGTCTAAGGTAATCTCACTTCTGGGCTTTCTTTTGTTCATATAGTCTTCCTCCAAGAATTTAAAGTGCGAACTAATCACGGTCTTTTAATCCTTGAGACTATAGAACATACACCCTTTCGTTCCCATGGGATATCCTATAAACAACCTTAATTCCGAACGTGGATCCAATTTACCGGCTTTCTCGTCTAGCACGTATGCCGGACAACCCCAAATACGCTAGTGTCTTAGACTGGGCTTGCGCCCGGTCCACAATTCCATTGGGGTTTTAGGAACCGATTTGGATGGCACCAAGTTTAGAATGTAAGTCGTTGTTTCCAAGGCGTTACCCCAAAACGACTTGGGTAAATCCGAATAACTCATCATGGATCTGACTATTTCTAAAAAAGTCTGGCTCTTTCGTTCCGCCACACCGTTCTATTGAGGGGTTCTCGGTGCGGTCAACAGGGATACAATCCCTTCGTCTGATAGCTAGTTCAAGAATTCATCGCTAAGGTATTCGCCTCTACGATCAAATCGTAGAAACTTGATACTTCTTTCCCTATGCATCATAAGGTAGATGTATCCATATCTCGAGTAATCATTGAAAAAGATAATTTACTCATACCCCTTCTTGCTATGATCGTCATTGAACCACACATACCGGTATGAACGAGTTCTAACACTTCCGTGGTTCTACTCCCCTTGGCTCCAAATGCCCTCTTGGTCATTTTACCCTCTAAACAGGATTCACAAGTTGGAAACGGTTCGACTTGGAATGATTCCAAGGATCCGTCTTTCACTAATCTCTCTATCCGCTTTAGATTAATATGACCTAGTCTAAGATGCCATAGAAGTGTTTCGTTCATCTCCGAAGAACGCTTTCTTTTATTGCTCGAAATAATCGATGTGTTATTAGATTCAATTTTGTGAGTGGTGTGCCCAAAAAATGGTATAAAGACCATCCATTGAAATTCCGGAACAGATAAACTCATCGTTTCAAGAAATAATAACATCCTTATTAAAAGAAACTGAGTATCTATTCAAACAGTTTAGAAACTGAAGGTTGAGTTCTTTCTAATCTAGGAACATGAGGAACGTCTCTCAAGACCATAACTCTATCTACACAAGATAGGCGTACTTCTCCCACTGCTTCAGCTGCCACCCTCGTAGCATTGCCCGATGTGATGGGGATCTCACTTCCGTTAAGTCGTCGGGTTAGCTTAAACCCATGAAACAAATGTGATCAGTAGCTCTCGTATCCACTATCCACGAATAGACAGCATACGCCACTTCACAAGTTTCGACGACTAAGGTGTGTGAATTACCTAACTTTCCTAGCCTCTTAGGCTTGGAACAGACAGACCTCCATTGTCCTCTCTCACCGCAACTAAAACACTTCCCCTTCGATGCTAGCCTTTGCATTTACCTTTCGCAACAATTAGATCTGCTTGGATCCGGCCTTTGGTTCTCTTCCTCTTTTTCCCTCCCTTGGGACCAAAAGAGGTAGACGGACCATTAGTCACCATAGCACTAGACTGGTGCTCCATTTTTACCTCCACCGAAACTAAAGCTTGCAAGAGCTCGGGCAAACGATTTGTCCGTTCATTCATCTGACAGTTTAGACGAAACTGCTCAAAGCTTCTCGGTAGAGAATAGTATATGAAATCAATCAAAATCCGCACCAAGTACTTCCAACTTGTTAAGGTATGCCATTATCTTGTGAACGTGCTCCCTCACGGGCGTTCCCTCCACCATTTCCAACTTGACCGAGTCATGTCTGGTGAACTGATTAGTCATGGGTTTGATGTGAGGACATCTCTTCAAGGTGTTCAATGATTTCAACAACGGATACAATGTCTCCATGAACGCGCCTCAAATCCTCAGACTGAGATGTCAAGATGATGCACTTCATGTGTTCATTGTCACGCTTCCAATCATAAACTGCCTCTACCCATTGCTTGACTTATCATTAGGCTTGCCGGGTAAATAACCCAATTGTGTTTTCGTGCAGTAAGGACAAATTTAAAAAAAAAAACATTTCCAATCGATATAATTCTCTCCAAAAAGTTTATTAACTTTAAGTATATTAAACAGTGGATTAAAAGGTTGCGACATGATGAAATGAGAATAAAACATAAATTCATATTAATATCTAGAAAAATACAAAATTATCACATAATTCGATCACATCAATTATATTGAAACCTTAAAACAATATAATCATGCATCAGCCAACATCTCGAAACAATTTAAATGCGCCAAGAGGGGTAGTCTATACATTTAAACACATTCAAGCGGATTACAAACTTAAAAGTTACAAATCCTTAATTCAAAATTAATAGTTGGCTCCCACTTTGACCACATAGAAACTGACAGGGACTCCGAGGGGAGTAAGTTAATATCAATTTCCTATGCCTAAGTAATAACCATAATTAAATACAGGATTATTATTTCACTTTGAGCAAGCCACTCGTGGTGAGGGTCAATACCGCCACTAGTAATAATCCACAATCATCCTTTCGGAATTTATTCATGTGAAATCCGTTCTTTTGGCCGATCCGAGGGGAAAATGTATTCCAAAAGAACTTCACAAATAAATAAATTATGGAGGTCAAAATAATCCAATTTTAATATCCGGAATAAAATTGCGATTATAAAAACATACTTAGTAATTTTCGAAAGTAAGGTTTTTCTTGGACAATTAAATTCATGCAAACACATATTAACAAATAATAATAAGTGCACGAAATAAAACATCCATCAAAACAAAATTAAACACATTGGAGCACTCAAATCCAATTATCACGGTTTAATTTCTTCACGTCTTGATGCAAAAAATCATCCTTGTTGCTTTCCGACGTTCGTCTCGACGTGCTCCCACTCGAACAGCAACACTTCTTCAAAACAGCATCCTTTGGGGTTCGAGACGACGTTTAAATCACACGGAAAAAAACACGAACCGAAAAAATTCCACGGCCCGAGATACAGCGCGCGTCGGCCCACGAATTGGGCCCGCGCGCTTCCCGGCCCAAAAAGCGCTGAAATGCTGCCCGAAGCGTGCCGAAGCGCAGCCCCGAGGCGCACCCGAGGCGCTGCACGGAGGCGCGCCGAGGCGCCGCCCGGAGCGCCCCGAGGCGCTGCAGCCTCGCGCCCGAGGCGCGCGCGCGGTGCGCGCGGCGCCATGCACCCGTCGCGCACGGCGTGCGCCGTGCACCCCCGTGCACTGTTTTTTCGCCGTTCGTCCTCGTTTTCTTAACCCCTTGCATGATTTTACGTCCATACACGCGCCACACTTGTATGCGTCGTCCGGGTACGCCGTTTTTAATTCTTCGTTCTTCGTCACGATCCGGTTACAATTTATTTTTACAAAAAAAAAATACTAGATCTAGACTAGTCTATTACAATGATCGAATCAAAATAAAACAACTAATCTACTCGTGGATTTTCTCACGAGAAAAACGAATTCGAACGAATCGAATTAAAAAACAATTAATTTACACGCATGAAATTAACAACATTAAAACCATGACAATTGGATACCTGCAAAAAAGATCTAACAATTCTATTATCCAATTTCAATTTAATGTTTAACAATTTATATTCCAATTTAAAATTCAGAGCCCGAAACCGTGGCTCTGATACCAGTTGTTGGGAAAATAGGGGTGCCCGGAATCTATTCGGGATGAAATTTAAATACGAATTTAAATACAATTATTACTAGCATGAATTAATCCTAATTAATTCAAATAATAATTCCAACAACTAATTATCATCATGCATGTTAAATTAATTTCACATATTTAACTAGGCGGAATAAATAAGTAAATATGCGATTAACGTACCTCTTGTAGAATTGGCCTTTGGATATACGGGACAATTGTAATCTTGCTCTATCAACCCAAAGCCTTCTCAAGTGTTAGGATAAAAATTGTTAGTTTTGATGAGTTAAAACAAACCAGAAGATGTAATAGGACCATCTGGACCTGTTAGCCAGATGATGATCTAGATTAGGACTTAGTCTAGGGGGAACTGCCAGACCAGAAGGCTTCACCAGAAGAGTCACCAGAAGACCCCACCAGAGGACTTCACCAGAGGACTCCACCAGAAGACTTCACCAGATGAGATATGACCAGAGGCAGAGGACCTTTCCCAGACCAGACGAGTCCGGACCAGACGAGTCTGGTAGAACAAAAGATGCTCAGTTTGATCCCCTGACTCTACTGAGTATTCTGGTTCTTGACCAGATGAGGACCAGAAGACACCGAGGTTGCCTGGTGTCTGGTCCTGCCTTCTCTGGAGAGAATCAGAGTTAGGCAGAGGAAGCTATTGACCGTTGGTGATTCAAATCAAGTCAACATGATCAGGATTGGAAAGTATTTGAAGATAATCAATCCAAGGATCCCACCAACCCAATCAATCAATTAGGGAATTGATTGATTGAGGCTTCCTTATATAGAGGATCTGATTGGATTAGCCCTCCAACGGCTAGCCCTAATCCCCTCTATATATACAAGAGTGCAGTTCAAGAAAAAGCTCTAGAGACTCTACACGCGCATAAGTGATCCAAGCTTTTGATATTCATACCAAGCACTCTTACTGTTCATAATATTTATCTACTCTAAAGGAGTTATTGAAACCACAACCTGTTCATCTATTATACAAGATTGTTGGCTGGTTGATCTTTAGATTGAAGTCAAATCTAAAGAGGCTGTAAGAAGGAACTGGTACTTCCCAATTCCAGTAAGTAAGTTTGTGAGTTGGTTGATAGTGAGACCCCTTGGTTATAAGGGAGAGTGGACGTAGGATATTCAATCCGAACCACTATACATCTTGTGTTCTTTATCACTTTATTTTACTTATTGTTTGTTGATTATTGCTTTCTTGTAAAAGACTTTGAAAGATATTTAACTTAAGCTTCCGCAATTAATCTAACTAGTGGGACCAACAAGTGGTATCAGAGCAGTGTGTCCAACGACCACTGCTTTGTAAAGCTTTTGGTGGTCACCGGGCAGATCCATTGCTCTTAAAGTGCTTTTGTTCAAGTTCTTATTATTTCCCTAAATTTCTTATCAAAATGTCTGCAAAATCTTCTTACAAGAGCCGTAAGCTCCCAGAATTCTCTTTTGAGGATTACAGCCACTGGAGTTTCATGATGAGCAATCATCTTGGAGCTATTCACCACCGCATGCTAGATGTGGTTGAAAGTGGCCCCATACAATTTTACTGGACTCCCATTGATAGTGGCAGGTCAGAGTCCAGAGAAGAAACTAGTGAAGCTGCCCAGAAGACTGCAGAGGATAGAGTCCCCAGGCAGAAAATCCTCAAAAAGAAAGATGAGCTTGATAATGATGAGAGAAAGCTATATAACCTGGACCAGGTGGCAAGAACCGAGATCATCAACACTCTCACCAAGGAGGTAATAGAGAAGGTCAGAACCTGTGTCACTGCGAAGGAGATGTGGGACAAACTTGCACTTCTCTGCGAAGGAACAGAGAAGATTAAGGACAACAAGCTCCAAGCTGTTCAACACTCGTTTGACACCTTCAAGATGAAACCAGACGAGACCATTGACCAGCTGGACATGCATCTCACAAACCTCCTGAACAAGGCTAGTGCCTTAGGTAAGACCTACTCTGAAAGAGAAATTAATAGTAAAATCTTGCGTTCACTAACAAACAGGTGGAGAATTAAAGTCACTGTGATCAAGGACAACAAGGATCTCAATACTCTGGATCATCATCTTCTGTTGTCTGATCTCAAAGCTTACGAGTATGATCTTCAAGAGGAGGATCAAACAGAAGAGGTTTCCTCTTCTGGCTAGAAAGGAGTTGCATTCTCTTCAACTCTCAAGCCTGATGTAAAGCCAAAGGAGTCTACTGCAGATGACTTGAGCCTCAAGGAGCAGGTAGCACTTCTAACTCGTAAATTAGATAAAATGAGTTCAAAGTATGGCAGGTACAAAAGGCATTGGAAGGAGTCTACCAGAGACAGAAAGAGTTCTTTCAAGCCTGCAGAGAAGGAGAAGACATCTGGAGACTCAAGGGAGACCAGATTCAGAACTCCAGAGAGGAGG
This sequence comes from Ballota nigra, assembly GCA_947034835.1. NCBI lineage: Eukaryota > Viridiplantae > Streptophyta > Magnoliopsida > Lamiales > Lamiaceae > Ballota > Ballota nigra. Next base: position 70,463,143 of record OX344724.1, read on the forward strand.
AGAGATGACAACCCTGGAAACTCTGGGAGATCAGATTATCAGAGGAGGGATGGTAGCTCTGGCAGACCTGACTACCAGAGGAGAGAGAGTAGTCCAGCCAGATCAGACTATAACCAGAGGAGGAGAGAGCCAAGTCCTAGTCCCAGAGGAGACAATGCCTGCTACACATGCAACAAGACTGGTCACTACAGTTATGATTGTCCTCAACTTACTCCTAGGGAAAGAGAAGAGAAGAGAATCAAGAGAGATAGGAGATATGCAGATAAGAGAGCTTTGCTAGCAGAAGCAGAGGAGGAGGATACTAGTTCCAGTTCTTCTTCTTCTGACTTTGGATCAGATGATGATGTGTGTCTCATGGCAGACATCACTGAGGTAAATGAAACTACTCTAGTTTTATCAAATTCCAAATGTACTGAATCTTCTAATTCATCTGGTAACTCCAGAGAGTCTGATATGCAACAAATGCTATCAGATCTCCAAAATTGTGTCCAACTGTGTCAAAAACTTGAGAAAGAGAATGGTAGGCTCAGAGCTGAAGTTCAATCTCTCTCTCATGAGCATAAATCCACCAGAGAACTCATGAAAGATCATTCCAAAGAAGTCTCTGAACTTCAGGATAAGATCACAGAAAGAGATACTCTGGTAGATCAACTCATGAAAGAAAAGAACTCTCAAGAAGATGAGTTCAATGAACTCAGAGCCAAATACCAGACTCTTATCAAGGGAAAACAAGTTGCTCACAACATAGAGGAGATACCCATGCCCAGAGAAGCTCCTAAGATACCATCTGTTGTATCTATCATATCAGAGTCTTCTCAGCGCATCTGTGATAAGAGTGGTTTAGGATATTCTGGAATTTCCTCTAAAACTCATAAATACTTTTATAATAAAGACAAGTCTGTAAGAGCTGGTAAATTGGTAGAAATCTGGGATGATAAAGACTTAACTGGTAATGGTTACAAGGTGGTTCACAATCCTGACTGGAAAAGGAATCACTCTGTTAATCACATTACATATGGTCCAGAAGAGTTGACTGTTCTGGAAGAGAAGATGCTAGAGAATAAGTGTCAAAAAGGGGAACCATTAAAGATTGAGGGTTCTGTGAACAATGAGTCCCAAGGAGTAGAAATTACTCAAATTGGAGAACCCCAGAGAAATCCTCAAAGGGAACCTCAAAGGAAACACTCAAGAAAGGGGAATACCAATCAGAGTAATAACTACCAGAGAAGGAACAATGTTCAACAGCACCAGGTACCCCAGAGACAGTTTTCTCAGAGGAATCAGTTCCAGAATAGGTATACTCAAAGGAACTATAACCACCAGAGACAGTCTAATTATCAGAACCAGAGGAGGTCTTCCAGACCCATTTATAGAAAACCAACTGATCTGGGTAGTTATGACACCAAAGATGGTTCTTCTAGGATGTACCCTTACAACCAGACCTTTAAGACCATGTCTTTGAGGCAGGCCATTCCAAAGGCCAGATTTGAGAAAAGGTACATCAGACCTGTTTATAGGAAAGGTGTCCTTATCAGACCAGTAGCTCAATATGTCATTGTCAGAGGACATGTGCTGGTAGATAGATTTGGAAGGAAGATAAGATATCCTCATCCATCAAGGGATGATCTTTATCTATGGATTCCTACAAAACCTGCAACTAACCAATCAGGACCCAGCACTAGTAGGGGACCTAATTGATTTCTCTGCAGGTAGATAAGAGTCCATTGGAGAAAGGATTTTCAAGCAACCATGTCTGGTACATTGATAGTGGATGTTCCAAGCACATGACCTTCCAGAAAGATAATCTCCAAGATTTCAAGCCATTGAATGGACCAAGAGTGATGTTTGGTGACAACAACTATGGAGTCACCAGAGGAGTTGGAAAGTTGACCTTCAATGGAGTAGCTGTAGATGAAGTCTACTATATTGAAGGACTCAAGCATAATCTGCTTTCAGTATCCCAATTCTGTGACAAGGGATACTCAGTGAAGTTTTCTAGTGATTCATGCACTGTTTTCTCTTCTGATTATAATGATATTTTGCTAATAGGCTTGAGGAAGGGTAACATTTATCTTGCAGATTTTAACAGTTGCCGAAGAAATGCTTGCCTAGTTGCAAAAGGATCTGCAGAGAATAGCTGGATTTGGCACAAGAGATTATGTCATCTTAACTTCAAAACACTGAATAAGATTGCCAGAAAAGGTCTCATTCGAGGTCTTCCTAATGAAGTGTTTAAGAAGGATCAGGTTTGTGGTTCATGCCAGAAGGGTAAACAACCCAAGACTTCCTTTAAGGATGTCCAGAGCACAACCACAACCAGAGTACTTCAACTACTTCACATGGACCTGTTTGGACCTGTTTCTCCTCTTAGTTTCAGTGGAAGGAAGTACACCTTAGTGATAGTTGATGACTTTTCAAGATACACTTGGGTAGTGTTCTTGTTTAAGAAAAATGAAACTATGACTAAGCTGCCAGAGTTCTTCAAGCAGATTCAGAATGAGCAGAACCAGAGCATAGTCAGAATCAGAAGTGACAAAGGAACATAGTTTTTGAATTCACACATTGCAGATTACTGCAAGGATCATGGGATTTTTCATGAGACATCTGCTGCCAGAACACCCCAACAAAATGGAGTAGCAGAAAGGAGAAATAGGACCCTCAAAGAAGCTGCAAGAACACTTCTGGCAGAATACAGCACTCCACAGAGATTTTGGGCAGAGGCCATTAATACAGCTTGCTACACTCAGAACAGATGCCTGATTGCCCAGAGACATAATAAGACTCCATATGAGGTATGGAAAGGTAAAACCCCATCTATTTCATACTTTCATGTTTTTGGATGTAAGTGTTTCATCCATGACAATGAGAAATCTAAATTAAGAACCTTTGATGCTAAAGTGGCTGATGGAATATTTTTAGGATATTCCAGCACCAGTAAAGCTTTTAGAGTTTTTAATAAGAATTCACTTTGTGTGGAGGAAACACCTCATGTTGTTTTTGATGAATCTACTTTTGAGTGCAAGGTGGATTCTAAGTCTTCTGATGAGACCCAGAATCAGACTACTCCCAGAGTTATCAAAGTCAATCCACCTGTTCTTGATTCAGATTCAGATTCAGATGATGACCCATCTCCTGGTTCTCTGAAGCAGAAGCCTTCACAAGGAGCAGAACCAGAAGAGGTTGGAACTCCTGTAGGGGGAAACTCTTCTGCAGGTGGTGATAATCACCAAGGTACTGCAGAAGATGATCAACCAGGCAAGACCACGGGAAGGAGGACCCTGGTTGATCACCCCAATGACCTAATCCTTGGAGATCCAACTAAGGGTGTCCAGACTAGGAGAACTCTTAACTTAGCTGCCTTATTCAGTTGCTATGTGTCCTTGATTGAGCCCAAGAACATCAAGGAAGCACTGAAAGATTCAAATTGGATTGTTGCTATGCAGGAGGAGTTGAATCAATTCACCAGATAGGATGTTTGGGAGCTGGTAGACAGACCAAGACATCAAAAGATGATAGGCACTAAGTGGGTTTTCAAAAATAAGAAAGATGATAATGATGTCATTACTAGGAACAAGGCAAGGCTAGTGGCTCAGGGCTATTCTCAGTCTGAAGGAATAGACTATGATGAGACATTTGCTCCTGTTGCAAGACTAGAAGCCATCAGATTGTTCTTAGCATATGCTGCTCACATGAAGTTCAAAGTATACCAGATGGATGTGAAATCTGCCTTTCTTAATGGGATTCTCATTGAGGAAGTGTATGTGGAACAACCCCCTGGTTTTGAACAAGGTGACAAGGTGTTTAAGCTTAAGAAAGCTCTGTATGGGCTGAAGCAGGCACCCAGAGCATGGTATGACACTCTATCTCAATTTCTTCTGGACAATGGTTTTACTAAGGGTAAGATTGATAGAACCTTGTTTAGGAAAGAAGAAGGAAAGGACATCCTTCTGGTCCAAATATATGTTGATGACATCATATTTGGATCCCCTAACAAGAAGCTGTGTGAGAAGTTTGGTGAGCTCATGCAGGGACAGTTTGAGATGTCCATGATGGGAGAAATGAATTACTTTTTGGGTCTGCAGGTTAAGCAATCAGAGAAGGGAATTTTTATTAATCAAGCTAAGTACACCAGAAACATGTTAGAGAAATTTGGAGTAGGATCTAGCAAAGCAGCCAAGATCCCTATGATGACAAATTTCAACATGGATCCAGATGAGTCTGGAGAGAGTGTGGACCAGACTCAGTACAGAGCACTTATTGGTTCTCTCTTGTATCTGACTGCGAGCAGACCAGATATTACCTTTGCCGTAGGTGTTTGTGCCAGATTTCAAGCTAACCCCAAGAAGACTCACTTGGAAGCAGCTAGGAAGATATTGAAGTATCTTAAGGGAACAGTGAATTTAGGTTTGTGGTATCCTGCAGATGACAATTTGGAATTGAGTGGTTATTCAGATTCAGACTATGGTGGATGCAGAATAGATAGAAAGTCTACAAGTGGAACATGCCAATTTCTAGGGAATAAATTGGTATCCTGGTTTTCTAAGAAGCAGACTTCAGTTGCTACATCAACAACAGAAGCAGAGTACATGGCTGCAGGGAGTTGTTGTTCACAACTACTTTGGATTAGTCAACAGCTTAGGGATTACCAGATTAGAGCCAAGGATATTCCTATATTCTGTGATAGTAATAGTGCCATTGCAATCACCCAGAATCCAGTTCTTCATACCAGATGTAAACATGTTGATATAAGACATCATTTTATCAGAGATCATGTTGAGAAGGGAGATATAAGGATGGAAAAGATTGCAACAGAGAAGCAGAGAGCAGATATCTTAACTAAGCCTTTGGCTGAGACCAGATTCAGAGAGTTAGCTTTTGAGTTAGGATTGTTGGATCCAGAGACAGATTTGTTTTAGGGGGAACATCAGAGAAGTACCCTTGTTTAATTACTTTTCTTCATATATTTATTTTCTTAAGCTAACATACCTGCAGATTAGATATTTCAGAGAGGTACCAGATGAGGTATGCACCAGGTGACACTTGTCCCAGATGAGGTGCTGAGTCAATTGTCCAAAATCTTCTCTGACCAGGACCAGATGAGCTCCATCAGAGGAGATGTAGCTGTGGTATCATCTGGTTACAATATCAGGTGACAGATATGTCTTTACTTCTCTGGCCTCTGATCATTGTGACACACTTTTCAAATTAGTAAGTACACTCAAAGCCTTTCAACTTCGGAGTGTATTTAAGACTAGGGTATAGGGCCTAGGCAATCATTTCGCTTTTTCTCTTGACTGCCACAAAACCCCTTTATGCCCCGTCCCAATGACTATGCCAACGCACCAGATTAAATCTGTATCTTGCCTTTCTTTGTGGCCATCGGATTTAATCACTGTGCAAAATGTCAATAAATTCAAATATTGATTTTGTTCCCTAATTTAATTTTGGTATTACACGCGTTTACACTTCATTTATTACTCGAGCCACGCGTATTACCCTATTTAAATCTAATTTTCTTACAATCTGTCCTTTCACGTTTTCATACTTTCAAACCCTAACCTCTCTTTGCAAAGTTCTTCTTTTCTCTCTCTCTCTCTCTCTCACAGATATGGCTCCCCCGTGTAATTTTGACCATGAATTAATGATGAAGAAACTGAAAACGGAGATGGTGGTTGATTTCTACACCACTAAGAACCAGTCTGCACTTGCTATTCTGGAACTATTGAGGAGATCCGGAGTTGAGAAGTTGATCTCCATCATTCCCAGAGACTTTCGTACTCTTGACGGTTATGCGGCCCAGTTTTTGGTTCGTATGAAGATCAACGAAGACCATATTTCTACAAAAATTGACAAGGAAGATTTGGTGTTTTCCAAGCATGATTTATGTGCCCTGTTTGGAAACATTTCGGCGAAAGGAGTGGATCCTTTAACCTACAAGAAGGATGATATTGTGGGTTCCTTCAAACTGTTTGCTCGTTCCTCTTGCCAGAACATCACGAAGGGATTTCTGAATAAGCATCTGAGGCAAAAGTACAAGGTACTTTTTGACATAGTTGTAAAAGTGTTGATGTGTGAGAATCACAGCACAGATGCAATCTTTAATGGAAGAATGTGTGTGATGAGGGCTTTGTATGACGGCGTCCAATGCAATTGGGCAGAGTTCTTTTGGGGCGTCTTGAGGAAGAATAAAGCGAGAGTTAACAAGGAAGCTTGTCCTTCCCAGCCAGGGGAGATGCAGTTTTATTTCACTGCTAATGTTTCGTTGGGTACGAAACTTACCTTGATTTTGGACTACTTGCTTCCAGAGAAGAAATGGAAGGAGACTTGGTGCAAAGGATTTCACAAGTCTAAGGTGTTATTCTCAAAGGATGGTCCCCTTCATGGCCATCCTGACTCTGATGGAGAGGAAGCCATCCCTGCCCCTCCTATTCAATCTATTCCCTCTCCTGTAAAGGGGCAGAAGAGACAGCAGCAGCAGAAGACCCAGAAGAAAGCTGCTGAAGCAACTGGTTCCTCAACCATTGCTTTCTCTGGTTCCTCTGGGGAGGACCAGATCCCTTTTCTTGATGTACTGCGGAAGAAGAGTGAGGTTGCCAAGAAGGCAGGAGCTTCAAAGAGGAAGAGGCCAGAGGAGGCCAGGAAGAAATCTGCCAAGAAGCCAAGGACTGGCAGAAGAGCTCCCAAGAAAACCCTCCTGGTGGATGAGCCGTCAGAGGAGGAAGAAGATGAAGAGATTGAGCCTCTTGTGAGGAAATCCAAGGCCAAGAGAGCCCTTCTTCAGGATCCTGACTCTGGATCTGATCTTGGAGAGGCCTTGGAAAAGACAATTGAGGATGCCTCCCAGATGATGGAGGATGCTCCAGAGACTGATGCTCCTGCTGGTGTTGACCCAGCAGAGGTAAACCCTTCCCTTCCATCTTTTTTCCCATTAATCTTGTCTCCCCCTCTACCTCTCCCCCAGATAATATTCCCCAAAACCCATCTGCCTCTGGTAACCCTATTATTCCACCAGAGCAGATTATCCCAGATACCCCAGTATATACTCCCTCTACCATTCATACCCAAACACCTTCTCCCCCATCTTCCCAAACACATCTTCCCACAAACCCCTCTCCCCCACCTTCTGTACCAGAGGTACCCTCAACCTCTTCTGGTGCAGAAATCCCCCCTCCAAACACTTCCACCTCCCAGATACCTCCTACACCTTCTGTACCAGATATTCCATCATCTTCTGGTGCAGAGCAACCCATTCCTACACCATCTACTTCACAAAATCCTAACCCTCCCCAAACCCATACAGACCAGGACCCAACCATTTCTATGGCTCTGGGATTCGTTGGCCCTCCCCCTTCTCCTACCTGTTTAACCAGCGATGATAGTGAAGATGAGGAAGCTTCACTTGAGCCTGCTGACTTAGCACCTTCCTCCTCTGCCTCTGGGCCCAAACCCTTCACTTTCTCATCTGCAGAAATGGGTCCCATTAGGCAGAGTATGAGTGTAAGTGCTCAGCTTTGGCTAAGAGAGCATTTTCCAGTTCTTCTGGAGCACTTACCACTTCTGGCAGAGCTTACTGATGCCAAGGTCTGGAGCAAGGCCAGACTTGAAGATGTGGAGGACCTAATGTTGTTGCTTGAGGAAATGGGTCCCTCCAACTTCACTGCTTGGGAGATTGAGCTAAAGCAGAGGCTGAATATTCAGAACCCAGCAGAGCTGGAGACTCCTGGTGCTGCTAAAGTCTTGATTCGCACCCTGCTCATCCAGAGAGGAGTAATGCTCACTCCAGAGGGCCCCACTTACAATTTTGGTCCTCATTTTGTCTTCCCTCCAGAGCTATATTCAGATGAGGAAGACTTTGAGATGTCTCCTGCCGTGCTCCAGAAGATGAAAGCTTTCTTCAATGAGCAAATCATGCAGATTGGGTGCTTTTCAAAAGCTATTCAACATATGGCCCCTGCCATGATAGAGCACCAGATCAGGCATGAGAGGAGAATCTTCCTGAAGCAGTTAAAGTCTTCTCTGGCAGAGGTAAAACTTCTTTTAAGGCTAATGGCTTATTTGTCAAGCTGGATGTCATGCACAGCCAGAAGCAGCTACAGGAGCACGTGCTGGAGCAATTGAGACCTGTCTCTGTGCTCAAAGTGGAGATGGCCAGCCAGATGATTCAAACTGCCAAGCTGAAAGACTCCCTCCAGGAGATGTTGGAGAAGCAAGAGAGACTTGTTGCAGAGTCTAAAGCTTACCTGGAGGAGGCTAAGCAGCTGCGTGATCTTCACTCTTCCTCCAACACTGCCTTGCCTGATCTTATAAGGCAGGTAGTGGATCCCCTCCTTGATGAAGTTAAAAAGGGGGAAGAGAAGGCCAGAACTGATCTGGCGAAGACCACCAATGAAACTCTCTTCAGCCATGGAGCTCGTCTGGACCTGCTGGAGAATACATTGGCCCAGGCTGAGTTGCAGAAGAAGAAGAAGGAAGAGCTCAAATCCCTTTCCATGGCTAAGCAGCTTGCTGCAGAAGAGGAGTCCGAAGCAGAGCAGGATCCAATTTCCATCTCTGGACCTGCAAAGAGAAAGATAAGGAAAGTAAAGAAGAGCTTCCTTGAATCTGTGGTTGAAGAAGCAGAGAAGAGATTCAAGGAAGAGTCGCCTGAAGAGAGGCAAGCAAGGATAAGGAAAAACATAGATGAAGAGCAGAGGCTCCGATATGTTAGAAGGCAAAATAAGAAGAGCAGAGAAGCTGGCATCACTCCTGGTGCTAGTGGATCCAGCCAGAAGAGAAAAGGGCATGTTGAAGTCATGAACATCCTCCCTCTCAGGACAAAAGGGTCTTTTGACTCAACTGTTCCTGTGCCTTTGATAGAAAAATGGAGAGAAGCCAAGACTCTCTGGTTTATTCAACATTACATCCAGAGACCTCCACCAGAGGATGATGCTCTCATCAACAGGACTTTCCATTCTTGGATGCAGGCATATGATGCAGATTTGTACAAGCAGTTGATGGATTCAACTATTGAATTCAACCTGGAAGTCACTGCTCCTGAGTTCCATTTTCTCAACACTCCAATGGCAGGAGACCAGGTTGATTGGGCTGAGCTGAAGAAATTGTACAAGACCAAGGTGTTGGTGAACTTCACTCCATCATCTTCTGCAGAGTTGAAGGCCATTCAAGATAGATTTCTTACTGGTTTCTGGTGCCCAAAGACAACAGAAGATATGCTTAGAATAGGACAAGAAATGCATTGTAATCTGTATTCTTCTTGTCCTTATCAATGAAAATATCATATCTTCTCTGTTCAAAAGACAACCTCTTGTTGTCTTATTTGTTTGCCTGATAAGATCTATTCTAAGGTCTTATCCTTTAATGTTTTCTTGCTTAAGTTCATTATTCTTGACCAGTTCTGGTATGTTTTAACTCCATCAAAAAGGGGGAATTTGTTAGGATAAAAATTGTTAGTTTTGATGAGTTAAAACAAACCAGAAGATGTAATAGGACCATCTGGACCTGTTAGCCAGATGATGATCTAGATTAGGACTTAGTCTAGGGGGAACTGCCAGACCAGAAGGCTTCACCAGAAGAGTCACCAGAAGACCCCACCAGAGGACTTCACCAGAGGACTCCACCAGAAGACTTCACCAGATGAGATATGACCAGAGGCAGAGGACCTTCCCCAGACCAGACGAGTCCGGACCAGACGAGTCTGGTAGAACAAAAGATGCTCAGTTTGATCCCCTGACTCTACTGAGTATTCTGGTTCTTGACCAGATGAGGACCAGAAGACACCGAGGTTGCCTGGTGTCTGGTCCTGCCTTCTCTGGAGAGAATCAGAGTTAGGCAGAGGAAGCTATTGACCGTTGGTGATTCAAATCAAGTCAACATGATCAGGATTGGAAAGTATTTGAAGATAATCAATCCAAGGATCCCACCAACCCAATCAATCAATTAGGGAATTGATTGATTGAGGCTTCCTTATATAGAGGATCTGATTGGATTAGCCCTCCAACGGCTAGCCCTAATCCCCTCTATATATACAAGAGTGCAGTTCAAGAAAAAGCTCTAGAGACTCTACACGCACATAAGTGATCCAAGCTTTTGATATTCATACCAAGCACTCTTACTGTTCATAATATTTATCTACTCTAAAGGAGTTATTGAAACCACAACCTGTTAATCTATTAGACAAGGTTGTTGGCTGGTTGATCTTTAGATTGAAGTCAAATCTAAAGAGGCTGTAAGAAGGAACTGGTACTTCCCAATTCCAGTAAGTAAGTTTGTGAGTTGGTTGATAGTGAGACCCCTTGGTTATAAGGGAGAGTGGACGTAGGATATTCAATCCGAACCACTATACATCTTGTGTTCTTTAGCGCTTTATTTTACTTATTGTTTGTTGATTATTTACTAGTGGGACCAACATCAAGTATTTCCCTTTTCACCTCACTTGATCGCCGGTGGGAGACGCTTTCAAGTAATTTAATAAACTAAGGAAAAAGAAAAATATATATGCTTCTTGATTTTTCCAACACATGGAATTATGTACTTGGGGATGAAATAATCATCCCCTATTTATAAAGAGTAATGGCCGAAAATTGTAATATTTTATGGGCCTAGAGAAAATCTTTTCTTAGACTCTAAGAAATCTTGAATATATCCCATATATTCTTTTCTCCATAATAAAATATTCCACAAAAATCTCACTCTCCTAAATATAGGGTGTAATTTTCGAAATTAATTAAGAGTGAATCCAAGATTTGGATCTTCTTGAATATATGAGATAATCTTGTATTCCAAGTATACTTATCCTCCATAATATCTTTCCAAGAAAATCAACAAAATCTAATCTCTCCTATTACCTTAATTTTCGAAAATTATAGAATAAAATCAGCAAGATATAATCTTTTTATTTTAATCACCTTATCATTATTGGACTACTTAATGGGCTACTTGAGGGGCCTTAACGAGAATTAAGATTGGACCTCCTAATGGACTTCTGAATTTCAATATTGAGCCCCAATATAATTCAGCCCATTAATATTAATTATTACCACTAATAAATTAATATTGCACTATCCATCTTAATCCATATTACGATAATATGGGCTCCCGGTTATTATTTCCCGCGTTTAAGATTATCAAGTCCATTAATTAATTAAGCTTCTGAATAGCTCTAAATTAATTAATATATTTCACCTTGGAGTAAAGACAGCTCAACATTATTATTCGTACCGAAGAAACTAATTCTTCACTTGCAAGATTTGGTACAATAAAACTTCTGAGCCCACCAAGGGGACTAATCACACGAGCCGTACTCGCACGCGTTTCTCCGTATTAAATCTTAGCAACCGTCGTATGATTAATATTACTGCCCAAGACACAAAGTTTGAAGTCGCAATGATTCTCACCCAACATGAATCAAAGCAGTAACCATTAAGCACACACGGTCATATTTAAGTGACGGAGATTAAGAAATCAACAACCACTGAGGTCTAATTCTTCACCTTTCAGAACAGAAGAATTTATCCTCGCTGCAGGACCTCTTCAACACATACTAAATGTGCTAGTGCAATCTCTTAGTCAAGACAGACCAATCTGAGCCTTACACATCGACCTTTCACGGCGGATTGTTCAATTCCACCTAGGTCGTGAAAATGTACGTTTAGTTACAAGTAAACTGTTAATGTTGTCTTCCATGATCGGGTATCACCACATTAACTACAATGTAACATGTACTATATATTGAACGGTTTGCAATAGAAATTCAACATTCAATCATAACTAAAGCAAATGCGATAAAAGAATTATTCTCATAAAACGAGTGTTTGATACACGAGTTATACAAAGTAAAAGCATACTTTCACGTATAACTCCAACAATCTCCCACTTATACTTAAAGTCTGCTTTTAGTATACATCACGCATGTCTTAGTGTAGTAGCTCTACGTGACATCTCATGTCAACCTACACTAACCTAATAATTCCTCCCACTTATACTTTAAGCAGATTGGCAATAGTCTTGACTCCCATTCCATCCACATGTCTCTCGAATGTACTCAGAGGCAGACCCTTTGTGAATGGATATACTAGGTTGTCCTCCGACATTTACCTTTGCCACCTCTTTATCTCCTCTCTTAACGATTTCTCGTATAAGATGGTGTTTTCTTTCAATGTGTTTGCTGGCCTTGTGGGCTCTCGGTTCCCTTGAATTTGCAACTGCTCCGGCATTGTCACAAAAGACAGTTATCTTGTCGGGCAAATTCGGAACAACGTCCAAGTCCACTAAGAAGTACTTGAGCCAAACCACTTCTTTCGCTACTTCACAAGCAACTACTTATTCGGCTTCAATGGTCGAATCTGCGATGCATTTTTGCAAATCGCTTCTCCATGTCATGGCTCCTTCTCCCATGCAAAACACACTACCCGAGGTAGGTATTTTGGAGTCTATGTCTGATTGGAAATTTGAGTCCGTGTATCCCATGGGAATTAGATTGTCTGATTGTTAAATCAGCATTCCATACCAAGTTCTTTTCAGAAACTAAAGAACGCATTTAATTGCAATCTAATGTGCTTTCCCGGGGTTACTTTGATATCTTGCCCTCATGCCCACGGCAAAGCAGATATCCGGTCTCGTACACAACATTGCATACATAAGACTTCCTACGTCCGAAACGTACGGAACGTCTTTCATGTCATCTATCTCCACTTGTGTCTTAGGGCATATTTCTTTAGATAGATGGATTCCGTCCCTAAAAGGTACAAAACCTTTCTTGGAATCTTGCATGCTGAAATGCTTCAAAACAGTGGCTTTGTATGAAACTTGCGATAAACCCAACATCCCCCTCTTGCGATCTTGAGTGAACTTGATCCCAAGGATGTGACCGGTTTTCCCTAAGTCTTTCATATCAAACTGATTTGACAGCCATACCCTTACGTCTGACAATACCTTTACATTGTTTCCAATGAGCAGAATATCGTCTACGTATAATACTAAGAATACCACCGCAGTTCCGTCATACCTTTTATGCACACAACTTTCGAACTTGTTTTAATCACAAACCCTTAAGACTTAGTAACTTGATCAAAACACTGGTTCCAAGTACGCAATGCTTGCTTAAGTCCATAAATGGATCTCCTAAGCTTGCATACAAGGTGCTCTTGGCCTTTTTCAACGAAACCTTTGGGCTGTTGCATATAGATCCCATCAAGACTTCCGTTAAGGAAAGCTGTCTTGACATCCATTTTCTAGATCTCGTAATCTAAGTGCGCAGCGATCGACAAGAGAATACGGATGGACTTAAGCATAGCTACAGGCCACAGGCCACAAGCCTTGCTTTGAAGGTCTCTACCCTTCCGTCCGGTCCTCTTTTCCTCTTGTACATCCACTTGCATCCAATGGGCTCTACCCCACTAGCTGGATCAACCAACTCCCACACTTGACTATAATCCATCGAACCCACCTCGATTTCCATTGCGGTTTACCACGCCTCCGCGTTTTTGTCTTGGATTGCCTCGTCGTACGTTCATGGGTCTGATTCATCGCTGGGAATCAAATCCGAAGATTCTCCAATTCCCATGAATCTCTCGGGTTGCCTTGCAATCCTCCCACTACGACGGGGTTCCGGTTGTGAAGGCGTGACGTGTGGTATATCATCTTGTATACTTGGTATAGGAGTTTGCCCTCTTAACTCGTCTAAGGTAATCTCACTTCTGGGCTTTCTTTTGTTCATATAGTCTTCCTCCAAGAATTTAAAGTTCAAACTAATCACGGTCTTTTAATCCTTGAGACTATAGAACATACACCCTTTCGTTCCCATGGGATATCCTATAAACAACCTTAATTCCGAACGTGGATCCAATTTACCAGCTTTCTCGTCTAGCACGTATGCCGGACAACCCCAAATCCGCTAGTGTCTTAGACTGGGCTTGCGCCCGGTCCACAATTCCATTGGGGTTTTATGAACCGATTTGGATGGCACCAAGTTTAGAATGTAAGTCGTTGTTTCCAAGGCGTTACCCCAAAACGACTTGGGTAAATCCGAATAACTCATCATGGATCTGACAACAGGGATACCATCCCTTCGTCTGATAGCTAGTTCAAGAATTCATCGCTAAGGTATTCGCCTCTACGATCAAATCATAGAAACTTGATACTTCTTTCCCTATGCATCATAAGGTAGATGTATCCATATCTCGAGTAATCATTGAAAAAGACAATTTACTCATACCCCTTCTTGCTATGATCGTCATTGAACCACACATACCGGTATGAACGAGTTCTAACACTTCCGTGGTTCTACTCCCCTTGGCTCCAAATGCCCTCTTGGTCATTTTACCCTCTAAACAGGATTCACAAGTTGGAAATGGTTCGACTTGGAATGATTCCAAGGATCCGTCTTTCACCAATCTCTCTATCCGCTTTAGATTAATATGACCTAGTCTAAGATGCCATAGAAGTGTTTCGTTCATCTCCGAAGAACGCTTTCTTTTATTGCTCGAAATAATCGATGTGTTATTAGATTCAATTTTGTGAGTGGTGTGCCCAAAAAATGGTATAAAGACCATCCATTGAAATTCCGGAACAGATAAACTCATCGTTTCAAGAAATAATAACATCCTTATTAAAAGAAACTGAGTATCTATTCAAACAGTTTAGAAACTGAAGGTTGAGTTCTTTCTAAACTAGGAACATGAGGAACGTCTCTCAAGACCATAACTAAAGTAAATGCGATAAAAGAATTATTCTCATAAAACGAGTGTTTGATACACGAGTTATACAAAGTAAAAGCATACTTTCACGTATAACTCCAACATTAACACCATTCCAATGTCTTCTTGTAGGAGAAGCGCTATATCTCGCAAGCAGATTGACAGCAAATGCAATGTCCGGCCGAGTGCAATTTGCGAGATAGAGCAATGCTCCAACGGCGCTAAGATATGGAAATTCTGGCCCCAGAATTTCTTCTGAATCTTCTCTTGGCCTAAATGGGTCCTTATCCACTTCGAGTGATCGGACAACCATAAGGCTGCTAAGTGGGTGAGATTTATCCATGTGAAATCTCTCCAATACCTTCTTTACGTAGGTCGACTGATGTATAAGAATTCTTTCTGGGAGATGCTCAATTTGCAGGCCGAGGCAGTACTTGGTTTTACCCAAGACTTTCATTTTGAATTCAGCTTTCAAGATTGAACTGGCTTCTTCAATCTCTTTGCATGTTCCGATTATGTTTAGGTCATCAACATAGACATATATGATGCAAAAACCACTGATTTCTTCGTGAATACGCATGGGAAAGCTTTATCGAATGTGTATTCCTTCTTCTTGAGGAACTCACTAAGTCGGTTGTACCACATGAGGCCCGATTGCTTCAGGCCATACAACGACTTCTGCAGTTTTATGCTATATAAACTGCGATTTTCACCATTCCTCATCTGGGGAATGTCAAATCCATCGGGGATTTTCATATAAATGTCAGCATCAAGTGATCCATATAAGTAAGTGGTTACTACGTCCATTAATATCATCTGGAGATTCATTTTAACTGCCAAAGATATCAAGAAGCGGAACATTATTGAGTCCATGACGGGAGAATAGGTTTGATCGAAATCAATACCGGGTCTCTGCGAAAACCCTTGAGCTACTAGCCTCGCTTTATACCTCTCCATAGTATTGTTCTCATTTTATTTTCGTACAAAAACCCATTTATATCCTACGGGATAGCGCGCACTGGTGTACGAACGAAAGAATCAAATACTTGTCTTTTGTTAAGCGATGCGAGCTCTGCTTCAATTGCCTCTTTCCATTTTACTCAATCGGAGCGCTTCCAACACTCAACGATAGTTTTGGGTTCTGGATCCGAATTGTTAACGGAAAGAGCAATTGTCGCTGCAAATGTGTCGTCGACGACAGTAATATTTATATTATATGTTTCTCCCGTACCTATGAAATTCATAGGGACTTCAACGTTATGTCAACCAGACCTTCCTCATTTCCCAGTGTATCTGGGTCTGGTCGTTCCGCGGTCCTATTGCATTGAATATTTTGTGCACGTGCTTCATCACTAGGACGCTCGTCTCCTCGAGACTTTGAGTTTTCTAGACGAACCTCTTCTGGAGATTTTACATTCGACTGACCAGTTTTGCTAACTTTTTATTTAGGTGTACTAGAATCTCTTGAGGGTCCTTTACGCTTCTGGCGTGTGGGGGCATGAGTACTTGTTTTGCTTGGGACCTCAACCCTTTGGAGAGCATTTACTGCAGGTATATTCGATTTAGTTACACCTCTATGGTCAGTGAACGCGTCTGGCAGATTGTTTGCTAAATTTTGCAAGTTAATGATCTTCTGAACTTCCGATTCTGATTTACTAGTGCGTTGATCTAGATACTGAAGATTACTTACGTTCCACGTAAGCTCCCGACATTCATTCAATTTTGAATTCAGATCTCCCCCTAATGCCGGGAAGTGATCTTCATCGAACGTGCAATCAGTGAACCGGACCGTTAATTGATCTCCGAACAAAGGCTTGAGGTATTTCACAATGGATGGAGAGTCAAATCAGACGTAAATATCAAGTTTCCTTTGTGGGCCCATAGAGGTCCGCTTCGGTATCGGAACATATACCACACATCAAAAAATACGTAGATGGAAAATGCTAGGTTATTTCACACGCACTAGCTGTAGAGAGGAATGATCATTATATGCAGTTGGACGGATTTGTATCAAGTGCGATGCATGTAGGACTGCATGCCCCCAGCATGAGGTGGGTAGTTTAGAGTTCATAAGCAATGGTCTCGCGATAAGTTTGATACGTTTTATTAGCGCCTCAGCAAGACCATAATGGATGTAGGGGACCGAATGCTCCACTTTAATTTTCAGGGCCATACAGTAATCTGTAAAAGCTCTCGAGGTAAACTCGGCAGTATTATCCATGCGAATAGATTGGATAATCTGGGAACTGAGCTCGAAGCTCGATAGTTTTCGCAATGAGCTCTGCAGGAGCTTGATTGCGGGTAGATAGCTAACAGGCATATGTCCACCTAGTGGAGGCATCAATAAGAACCATGAAATACCGAAATGGTCCTGATGCTGAGTGAATCGGTCCGCAAATGTCTCCTTGAATTCGTTCAAGGAAAACTGGAGACTCTAGTCCAAGCTTAGTGCGCGACGGGCACACTGTTAACTTACCCTTAGAACATGCATCACAAATAAATTCATCAACAGGAATGATTCTATTAATCGAAATATTATGACTTATTAAATTAGATATAATCCTACGTATCATAGATTGTCCTGGATAACTTAACCGCTGATGCAATAATTTAAAGAAGTTCGGGTCATGAAGTTTCATACTCATGGCTAGATGGAGATTGGATGGCCGGATGTAGGAATAGTACAATCCGGAGGAGAAGGAAGGAAGTTTTTCTATAACTTGTTTACGACTACCTCGAGTAATAACCATAAAAAGGTATTTGTTATTGCTCTCAGTTTCAGTTTCAATGTGATAGCCATTATCTCTTATATCTTTAAAACTGAGCAGGGTACGCTTAGATTGTGGAAACAATAAAGCGTTATCGATTATGAGTTCGGTACCCACGGGGAGGACAATAGAAGCTCTTCCGGAGCCCACTATCAACATACTACCATTGGCTATTGTAGTTATACTCCACTAACGTTCTACCAAGTTATGAAAATACTTCCTATCTCTTAAGATTGTATGAGTGGTGGCGCTATTTACCAAACATAAATCACAATCTCAATCCATCATGCCAGAGGAAATAGCCCAAACCTAATAGCTGATATGTTTACTAGCCATGTATAACAATATCCAAGTAAATTAATGGACAACGTTAAGGTAAACATATCGAAGCTAAAATATAATATCATCCATAAAATAAAGTATCCGAAAGAAAGGATCCAAAAACATAAATGGTTTTATCCAAAAATAAAGTACTAAAACAATCAAATACACAAATCATTCATCATCTCCAAAGTCCTTGAGCTTGATGCCCAAAGGATCGATGTTGCCTTGGTCAAAGTCTGCTTCAGACAGGCTGGCATGGTGAGATTCGACTCTAGGGGCCTTTCCTTTGTTGTCCTTCTGCTACTTTTGATAAGCCTCAACCAAGTGCTGGGGAGTGCGACACGTGCGAGACCAATGACCTCTGCATCCGCATCTGTAGCAGGACTGCTCAACCTTTTTTTGATTGTCAGATTTTTAAAGAGCGAAATTCGAGGTTCTGTGACCACAGGATGTACTACGACCTCGGCCTTTAGCCCAAATCATCTTACTCTCTCTCCACCTTCCACGTTTGCGACCAATCATATGATTGTCCCTATACTGTTGCTGGAGTATAAGGTTGCTAGCGTGGAATGTCGACAGAGTGTTCTGCATCAACAGGATTACAATACGTTGCAAAGCAGGGTTGTACTCCGTTATAGACTTAAGGTCTTGGAAACTGAGTCTCAACCAATCGTATTGTACCGGAGGGAGGAGTATATGGTTTTGTTGTTGGAAACGGTCCTTCAGGGACTTCCACAACATTCCGGGGTCCCTGAATGAGGATTTGAAAAATGATATCCTCACTCAGGTGATTCATGAGAAAAATCAACGCTTTCGCCTTCTGGGCGTTAGTGGATTTCGAACCTTCGATAATTATTTCGCTCAACTCATTTAAGGCTAGATGGATCTCGACATCTAGCGCCCATGTCAGGTAGTTATTACCATCGAGAGCAAGCTCATCGAATTCTTTCATGGTAATATCAGACATTTTTCACTATGATTTTATAGTGACATGGTAAGAGTTGTGACCAATTTATTGACAACGGAGAAATAATGATTTATTTGATTATTCTAGAGCACATAGAAGCAAGTATTCGGCACCGTCTACCCAAAATATAAATTACGGTCCGACAAGTACCGGGCGCCGCCTACGCGGGCATGATATGCGGACTATAAATAATAAACTATGTGCGGAAGTAATAATGCGTGTAAGATAATTAAATCATAAAGACATGCACATTTACCAAATAAGCATATAAGATAATTTCTTGAGAATTAATCCGTGAAAATAATTCCAAAAAAAATTATGGCTTAATAAACATGCATATTTATTATTCTAAAGATTTCATGTATATTAACGAAATTTAATGAAATATTTTCAGGGTTTTAAATTAAATTAATCGATAATTATGTGACGCCAAAAAACGAGCCCAAAAGTGGGCTAGGGTTTCACAAGGTACGCGGCCATGTGCGACTGCGGGCGCGACGATGGGCGTGCGGGGGTGCGCATTAACGCTCGTGGAAAGCAGAGGAGGGAGCGCGCAAAAAGCGAAAATCGCTGGCCAATCGCGACCTACAAGCGCGATTGCCGCGGGTGATCGCGCTCTGTAGGCGCGACTGCTTCTGGCGATCGCATCCTACAGGCGCGATCAATACCTTTCATGGCACTGCCCTGATTTTGCACAGCGAGGTCGTGCACGGAGGTGGCGCCAGCTACAAGCAACGCACGACGGCGGCCCACGGTAGCGCATGACGGCGGCGCTCGACGGCCTGGGGCCGCGGGCGCTTCGTCGGCACACCTGGGCATCCTCTGCGAACATGCAGCCATCAACGGCGACGCTGCTGGGCGGCGGTCGATGGCGGCGTTGCTGCCACACGGTGTCTCTGTGGCGCGGCGGAGGCACGGCGGCGGCCGTGCGGTGGCTGCCGTAAAATTTATTTTAATTTTTTTTTTCAATTCAATTTGTAAAACAATTTGATCCAATTATCGCAAATACGAAAATAAAATCGAAGCAATAATTCTAGTGCATATAAAGCATATAACGCATGGATCAAAGAATTCGATACGACAATTAATTCACATGATTTGTAGAAAATTAACTGCACCGTGAACTTTTATGTACATTATATACACGCATTAGTATGCATAAGAGGGTGCAATAAACTTGCAAATATAACATGCACTACGATTTTGCACCGTCGAGATGCATCAGTGTAGCATTAAAAATTATCCAAACACTAGCAATAAGAAAATCAATTCCGGAAGAAAGAAACATCTTTCAATATTACATCAAACTTATTCCGGGAGAACAAAATTCAGTTTTGTACATATATTGGTAAAGCCAGAATTCATTTAATATATTTGTACACTGACAATGTTCCTCTAATTATTGGAATATTCAAGCTAATATATCCCAGGTGCAAACTAATATTATTCGGGTGCAATGAATAATTTAATTTCACGTAATAATCATAGCACACATGGATCAAAAGAAAATCAATACGATACAATAATTAATTATTAAGCTGTTGAGGAATTAATTTAGATTCGTACCGATTAGCTTCGAGCAGAGACTCGTGCTGATAACGTGTTGTAATTGAATGCGTAAAATAAAAGACGAGATTTGTTCACCCAGTTCGTCGAAAACGACTACGTCTGGGAGCGAGCCAAGCCAGGAGTTTCACTAATGTTCTTGTGTATGAGTGTTTACAATTCTGAGTACAATGATATATTTATAAGAGTAAAACCCTAGTCTAAGATACGAAGCTCATTGGGTTATTGGTCCATTAGTAATGTCCACATCAAATCTTCTAGATTTGGAATAATAAATCTTCTAGATTTACAACAGTTACCATTTTATTTCTCAAAATTTCGGTTGTATAAATTGATTTCCAGACGTAAGGGAAAGAGAAAGACTGAATAAGGGATTGCTATTGTTGAGGGGACGAAAGAGAATTGAAAATAATTTCAGGATTTTTCTTCCTGATATTTTTTCATTTTCTCATGAAATACCTTCACATTCTTCATCATCAACTTTATGAATATTTTTTAACTCATAGGGGGGAACAGTGATTTTCGGATTTCAAGGGCTATAGGTTTAAGGAACGGGTAAAGGAAATAGGAAGGCGGTTGAAATTAGATTTTTTTTTTTTAAATCTAAGATTGAATTATTGTATTTGTAGTTAAGTAAACAAATGATGAGATGACATGCCACATCATTAATTCGGCTCCATATATATATATATATATATATATATATATATATATATATATATATATATATCAATCATTACAAAGTGATCCAGTACAGCTGAGTAATGAGGAAGCGAGAGCCTACAAATTGACGTGGAGTAGCATCGCCCCAAAGAAAGTAGTGGGACACGGTTGGAGGGTGCTCAAGAATAGGCTCCTTATGAAGACAGTGATAAGTTGAAAGGGAATTGTTGACTCCAATGCAGACTTGAGTGCGTGTTTTTGCGAAGATAAGGAGAAAATGGGTAAACATTTTTTTTAATGTGAGGTGTCATATAAAGTTTAGATGGAGGTATACAAGTGGTTTGGGATTTCGACCATGATCCACTTGGAACCAATATCCAACCTTCTAGCTCTTTGTGATGTGGTGAAGGGGAAGAAAGACAAAAGAAGTGTTGTTGGAATATGGCTAGTAGATGTTTGATTAATGTGGAAAAAGAGAAACGAGATTGTGTTTAATAATGGAGTGCTTCAATTAGATAAATTAGTTGGTGAACTTAAAACTAGAGTTTGAAGTCGTTGTGTGTTATAGATGTCCTTTTTTTTTTATGATTGGCTTCATAATCCTAAAATAATTTCAAAAAAAATATTGTAATTCTTGTAATTGGGTATGCCTTATACCCCTCTTCTCTATTATTAAAATTTCTTTACTTATCAAGAAAAAAATAAATACAAAGTTTAGTGAAAATTGATTTTAAAGAAATGCATGCATTAATTATACAAAACTATGATCGCCCTACCCGTGCTTCGCACGGAAGGAATTTGTTACAATTTGTTAATTATAATAATTACTAAATTTTAATTATAATACTAAGAATATATAATTTTCTTTTTGACTCTCTCCGTCCCATTCACCTTTTCTTTCACACTTGAGAGTGATACATTTAAGAAAAAAGAGGGTATGTGAGTGTAGGGTTGAATAAAATAATGATAATATTATGCATTATTGACTTTTGTGAGGAAGAGATATTTCTTTTTCTAAGGCATGAAAGTAATTGTTGAACGTCCAAATAATGCAAGTGTGAAGGGAGTATAACAATTTTTTTTTTTACTTTTTTTATAATAAAATCATAACATTAACACAATTTTTTAAAGTAAAAAATAAATTATACATATACACATGTAAAAAAACCATTGTAACATGAAAACAAATTCTCTTAATTTTTTTACATAATAAACAAATATTTGGACAATTTGTCTTTTTTTACACAAAAATAATTTTTACTTTTATAATATGTATAATTTTAAAGCGGTGCAAAATAAAATAATTACATATTAAACATATGACATACTCCCTCCGTCCCAGAATGTTGTTCACACTTAGGTTTGACACATTTTTTAAGAAAAATGGGAGTATGTGAGTGTGGAGTTGAATAAAACAATGACAACTTTATGTTTTATTGACTTTTGTGAGAGTTAGTTATTTCTTTTTTTGGGTGTGAACAAAATCTTGGGACGTCCATTTAAGGCAAGTGTGAAAAAAATCCTGGGACGGAGGGAGTATATTCTTCACAAATATTCCATAATTTTTTTATTTTTTTAATAAAAGCATTACTAATTAGTTTGAGTTTAGGAAAAGGCGCGGCAACATAAACCCTCAAAATTCTTAAAAATAACCTGAAATAATTGTAAACTAAAATATGCATATGTTAAATGAGAAACCTACCATCAACTAATTTTATTTGATAACATATTGTCTAATGGCATGAGACAGTCTCATGCAAGTTTAGCCTATAATTGAAAACTTTAAACATTAATATACACTATAATTTTTTTTAAATAAATATTTTTCCTATAAAAGAAAAGGTTAAGCCCAAGATCAATTACATTAACAGTAATTTATGACATATTGAATATTTGGAGCAACTGATTTTATTGGTTATACATATTCAAATCCTAGATTCTTCCACATTCTTCATTCTTTAACCACAACATTATCCTATTTTACTTATAAGAAAAAAAAAAAAACAGAAATCTTGACCATCCTAAGTCAATATTGCCGATATGAATTTGCAGCCTCTGATAATAATATATGATCAGGGACTCATGCGAAGAAATGAGATTGTGGAACATTAAGTAATATAACATG
The DNA here is from genome assembly GCA_947034835.1 of Ballota nigra. NCBI lineage: Eukaryota > Viridiplantae > Streptophyta > Magnoliopsida > Lamiales > Lamiaceae > Ballota > Ballota nigra. The sequence continues at coordinate 70,486,249 of OX344724.1, forward strand.
ACATGAGTTTGTGTGAGTGACTCTCTCCAAATTCTATATGCGTAGCTCATAAGCTAGAAGATGAGCAAAACCATAGATATGATATTTCATCGAATTCCAACATAATGCAAGTAATGTCCTAATGATGCAGTAATTAAGGAGACACTTTCAAATTGTCTTATCATTCATAGTTGTATTTTAGATGTTCATGCTTAGTAACTCTCGAATACCATTGTGGGAATGAGGTAGAAAAAGGGTTGAGTTCTCTAATCTAACTATGACCAAGTCTATGTATTTTAATATAGTATAATTTCTTCAATTGATGAATACTAATATGTTTTAAACATTCAACATATTACCTTATTACCCAAAAATTTTGGCAGAAATGACAATTAAAAAAAAAAAATCCTAGCCCCTTGGGATTATAAATCTCATCGAACGACGTTTTAATTCAACATTATTTCATTTTACAAAATACAAAATGATTTCAATAATATCTACTGGTTTTTTTTTTCTCGCTAACATCGTCTTCAAAATAATCAATTTGACTTTAAGACATAACATTTGAAGGAAAACTTAAAATCTTCTATACATGGTACAATATCATTTTTCTTCATTGTTCAAATAAAAAGTAATAAAAATATAATATAATACAAACAAACAAACAAAATTATCTCATTAACATTAAAAAAAATACACATCAACTAATTATCTTTGTTTGTTGGTTTCTTTCGCACCCAATTCTCAGTCTCTCTATCTAACAAATATTACCACACATCTCATTAAGAAAAGTATTTATGAATAAAAATTCAATATGTTTTAGATTAATTTTATGTGAATACTTTTGGAATTTTATAAAAATATCCTATTTGTTCCAGATACCAAAGTGTCTTTTTTGGATGAACTAAATATCCATTTTTCATAAATGTAATTGATTATATTAAATATGTGTAGTTATGGAAAAATAGTTTAGAGTATTTTATTTTAACACATACAACATAGAAAATTTTACATAGATTTCTTATGCCAAATTTTTTACACACATGAATGAAAAACCATATATATTTATATCGAGAGTAAATAAATCATTTTACTAATACTTAGCATTTTTCACAAATTTAAAAGATTTGAAAGAAACAAAATGAATAGTAAATAATGGAATACAATGATATTATTGTGAAAATAGGACTGTGAACAATTTTTTTTCTAAAAGATTACTCATTAATAAAAATTAAATCGACTCTAAAAACTAAAAACTCAAATATTAAATGAATTTAACATAAACTATCTCTCATTTCAGTAAAACTCAACTACAAACTCAACAATAACAGAAAAAAGATGAAGCATATATATATATATATATTTATGGTAAACCACTTGAAAATAATACTAATGATTTACGACACATCTTTACTTTCTCAATTGCTTCTAAAATCAATTTTTCATCAATTTCAATCTTCAAATTTTAAAAATTTACACTTGAAAGATTTTATTACCAACTAAAGAGTCTTCGATACCAATATTGCCAAACATACCATCAACATTATAACGTAGCCAAAATAATTTCATCTTTTTTCAGAGCAATAACATGTCCATAGTATATTCAAACTTGCAAGAATAATATAAAGATGAAAAAACATTAACACATGCAATCAGCAACATGACAACTTGCTGCCTTAACTCCTCACAAATTATATTAGATGGGTTAGTTATTGTGTATGCTATTTGCTCAAAATATGTTCATTTATTAACAATTCATCTTATTCATTATTTATTGTTTCTGGTTGTGCTTTGGAAAAACAAAGTAGTCCTATGATACTGTAAATCTATCATTAATAATTGTAGAAGGAAATAATTTATGCAATGAATGATTTAACCTAAAAGACATGGAGCATGAAGATTCAATCAACAATTAACAATGAAATTGGTGCTACTACCACTATTTGTTTATTAAAACGCATATCTCCAATTACCGTATCTATTCGTGCTACTACCCCTCTTTCTTAGTTAAAGATCTCACTAAGAAGAGTATATTTTATATGAAAACGATTTATAATAAGCTTAACATGAAATAGTTTTAGAGTATCATTAATCTCATCAGGAGTATCATTAAACCTGTCAGGGGTATCACTAATCTGGGTCAGTAGTATTATATTGTAATTGTTTTAAATTTTCTTGAACTCAGACTAATGATACCCCTGATGAGATTAATGATACTCCCCATGAGATTAATAATACTTTAAAATTGTTTCATGATAAGCTTATCATGAACTATTTTCATATAATACTTTGCTTTAACCATATCTCGACCACCTTTTAATTTGTCTTTTATTAAGAGGTTTACTCAATCAATTCCACATCATAAAATTATAATTTCTTCCATAATTCACTGAGTCAAATTTTTTATCCCAGATCTTACACAAAAATTCATCCATAATTTTCGCTTCACTTCTTCCACGCGTACGATATGTACTCTGCACATCCAATGTTCACCACGCCCAAGATCGATATACTCCATCGTGGCTCTGCAACGCACTGCTGTATTCAAGCCAACACATATGGTTAAACTGATATTCTGTCGCCATAGTCCGATCGAATAGAATAGAAGTCAACACATATGGTTAATTGGGCAACACCGCCATACTCGACAGTTAGCGGCAATAGCAATTTTTTTTATTATAATGAAGCGGCAGAGGTTCAAACCACAACCCTCCATGACAGTTACTCTAAGATCAAGATCAAGTTCAACGGGGCGCGGGAGTTAAGGTTGGCCTGGAAGACTCGACTTGTTACGCTCTTGCTAGGATAGTGAAGATTGTGGAAAATTAGTCTTGGCTTGGGGCCACAGAACTCATGAGCACAATTCATCTCCATCAATTAACTACAAAAAACACCTTTGAATATCATGTGTTAATAATTGATTTAAACTAAAATAAGTACGAATACAAAATGAAAAATCTCCCGATCAATATTGAAGATTTACCATGGATGGTGAAGATCAAGAATGCAGTGAAAAGATCATGTATAAATACGATTTAATATATCTTCTGAAAAGATATGTAACGTATTCCAAAATTTAGCCACAATTGAATGTCCACTTCACTAATCAATAATTATCAATAAAGTTAATTCTCTGTGTAAAAATAATTCCATTAGTTAATAGTAATCATACTATATACATAAGGTAAAATAATTGGACGGTAATGTTCAATAGTTGAAAAGATAATCAACGGACGAAAAAAGCTCCCGCTAAAAACGACAAAGGAAATGTGGGGTGTATTATATATTATAGATTTATTAGTTAATACTTCCATATCTTGCAACATGAACGTTGATTGTGTCCATTTAATTTGTATAAAATATTTTACACACGTAACCAAATTTGTACGTTAAATAAAATGGCATGCATTTATAGATAAATACGATAAAAATAGTAAAATTCATACGATCGTCATTCCAAAATTACTTCCAACGCATTAAGTAGTGGAAACAACAATACATTAACTAGACCCAATTTCGAAGAGAAGATTAACTTAATAACTTAATTGCATGGTAATTAATTAATTTTGAAGAAGTCAACTAGAAAAATCTTATAAAATCAACTTAAATATTTTGGTGCGGATCATTTGTTTGATCTCCCATCTCCACATTACTTTGATCCTCCATATTGACCCTGATCATTCATGACTCCATACCCATTTTACCCATATTTTGAGGGTTTAATGGCGATGCGTGTGGCCTGTTTGTTCCTGCTTGTATTACACCACACAAATATTAATAAAATGCATAAATTCAGTATCAATTTTCTCCCCATTTCTCAAAATATAAAAATTAATATCGATCAATTATAATACAACTAATGTGATGCTGCTGACTAAATTTCAGACCATAAAATATATTGTGAACTAATTTTACTGCTGAATTTGTTTATATTTCGGGTGTATTTTCTAATATTTAATTAGAAGATGCTAGTTTGATAGTAATATTGTATACGGTGAAACTGATTTTTAAAAAAAGAGTTTAAATCACAAATTTTTCCATAACTTTCTACAAAACAAATTAAGTCCCAAAATTAAATTTTTATCAGATTTAGTCCCAAGTTCTTTGACAAAAATCCGATTTTGGCACCAAATTGGCTAGAAAAGTCAATACGATGTCGCTTTGAAATTTAAAATTGGTGATTTGTGGCAAGAGTATTGATGTGGTGTCCATATGTGCTAATTATATTTTAGTTTTCCTTTTCTTTTAGAAAATTTAAACTAGCATGATATGTAATAAAATTGTAAGAGAAAACAAAAAAAATATATAAGTAGCCGACATAAACATCATATCAGCACCCTTGGTGGAAATCATCAATTTGGGACTTAAAATTGACGTCGTTTCGCTTTTTATCGCCAATTTGGGATCAAAATTGGACCCTGACATAAAAATTAGGACTAAATCTGATAAAATATTAATTTTGGGATCAAATCTATTTGAGCATGTATAGAGTGAAATTGGTTCATACATGAATCACTGAGGGGTATTGGTTATTATCAGTAAAGAGTATTAGGTGCTTTCATTGAAGGGAATTAATTGTTTTCACTGAAGAATTTTAGTTTGTTTCCACGGAACAACTAAGACTCTTCAGTGTAAACTAGTAATACTCTTCAGTGGAAACAATTAATACTGTTTAGAGAAATCAACTAATACCCTTCAATGATTCATGTATAAACCATTTTCACTCTATACTTTGTCAATCTATTTTGTCATAAAGTTATGAGACAATTTTGTGATTTAAACTATTTAATAAAAAACTTACTACATTATTTAGTTTATAATTGTGACTATAAAAAATCTGTCACCATTAGTTTAAAAAAAATAGTATTTCTCCCGTGCGATGCACGGATAGAATATTATAAATTTTAAATGCGGAATTGTATAATGAATGACTATAAAAAAATTAAATTAAATTTATTTTATCCATAAATCAATTAATATTTAAAGATTATATTGTAAATATGTGAGTAATATAATTATTTAATTGTATACTAAATTTACAACAAACACTAAAATTCATAAAATTATTTTAATATATAAAAACGTTATATAGTCTAAATAAAAATGATTTAAATTCAACCAATCATATAGTTAAAGTCAATAGAAAACACTTAATAATAAATAAATATATTTAATATAATTTTTCTTTTTTTATGTGCAGTATATATGTTAAATTAAAAATGTTCAAAAGATAATTTATTTGATATATAGTGTGTTGAAAACAGATTTAAAATTAATAACTTAAAAATATTTTGAAATTATTGGTGCAAAATAAAAATAAAGAAAGATGGTAAAGTTAACTCATCATTGCACTACAAAGCAAGTGAATTTCACTTGCTCCAATAATAACAACTTTTTCTCTCTCCCTACTTCTACTTTTATATATATATATATATATAGAATATAGATGTGTCACCATATACCTGAGGTTATAACAGCCGCTGCGACCGCGGCGACTTTTCGCCTGTGACGCAGTAGGAAGAAAGCTCCAATGATGGCCCATATGATGAACAAGGTCGGAAGCGAGGTACCCAGAATGAGACCCACTTTGCTGCTTTTCTTCTTTCCACCACCCGATCCTGGATTACGAGTAGTAGTCGCACACGACTTTCCGGGTGAGCAAACCCCCGGATTTCCTGTCATCCTGCAGGGAAAATACGATATATATGTGAAATTTTTCATTTTTATTATTTTTTCACTATTTTTCGATTTTGGCGTATATTCCCTATTAAGGCATTCATGGGAGCGAGAAGACTCATTGAATAGATAATTTAATTTGAGTGAAGTTGCTTCTAACGAGATTTGAACTTATGACATGGGCGTGGAGAAAATTGGGCAAATTTATAAAAATATGCCAAATAGCAAATTAGATGGTGTAAATAGAGGTGTTAGAAATAGATTTACGAAAATAGGGTTGATCGCCTTTGGGGGGAGCGATCAACCAGGTAGATCGCCCCCCAAAGTAGCGATCAACACACAAAGCCGCCACGTCGTAGATCGCCTCTGGTAGGGGCGATCTACCCAACAATTTCTGCTCCCGCCTCGTGGCTCGTGTTTTGTCTTCTTCCCCATGCATGCCACTATACCCTCTTTTTTTTTTTTTTAAATTATCATTATTATAATATATCTTTTTCAAGCAAATCCTTATTTATCTTATTTTTATGTTTTTAATTTATATATTGCTTTTAGTGTTTTCACATAAATTAATAAAAATTATGCTATACAAATTATAAACTATTAACTTAACCATGTTATATTAAAAGTCTATATTATATTTTCTAAAAAATTACAATTAAATAATAAATATTCATATACTTTGGCTCTCAATTTTTTAATTTTTAAGTTGAAGTTTTACCATATACTCCCTAAAATAGACGTAGCTCCGACCAATACTTAATTAATTAGCTTGTAGCACTTTGTCTTTTCATTGCATTATTTAAACACTTCTAAAATACATTGAGTAAAATAAAGTGTATTTTATAATGTATTTTATAGTGCTACAAGATAAATTAAAACATAAAAATAAGATAAATAAGGATTTGCTTGAAAAAGAAACATTATAAAAATGATAATTAAAAAAAAAGGGTATAGTGGCATGCATTTGACATGCATGGGGAAGAAGACAAAACACGAGTCACGAGGTGGGAGCAGAAATTGTCGGGTAGATCGCCCTTACCAGAGACGATCTACGATGTGGCGGCTTTTGTGTGTTGATCGCTACTTTGGGGGGTGATCTACCTGGTTGATCGCTCCCCCCAAAGGCGATCAACCCTATTTTCGTAAATCCGTTTCTAATACCCCTATTTACTCCATCCCATTTGTTATTTGACATATTTTAATAAATTTGCCAGAAAATTGTTATTTCAGGACCGTAATTTAAGGATGGTGGATTTAAGGACCATAACTTTCTAAAGTTACAAATTAAGGCAAAATTAAGCCCGAATTAAGGCCAAATAGGCCTGATTTGGGCCCGAATTCTAGCTCAAATTAGCCCAATTTGCATTGGTTATGGCTGATTAGTCCTTAATTTTCCAGGTTTTAAAGTTATTGTCCTTATTTTGCCAGTTCGATAAGTTACGGTTTCAATTTGCTAACCTCTTAAGTTACGATCCTGAAAAAATATTTTTTCCTATAGGCGTGAGTCAAAGTATTTTATGAAAGAATTTCATTTTATTGAAAAGCTTGAATATATGTATATATAAAAGTTGAGTATATTAATTCTCTAACAAAAAGAAGATCGATATTGCTTAAACTTGATTTTTTTTTTTTTCTATTTCTAATTTTCAGCAAGAATAGAAGTTAGGATTACTAACACTAAATTTAGGCCTTTTTTCTTCGACAGAGAATCGGGTACTGAACCGCTGAGTTGGTTTTTAGCAAGATTCCTGTGGAATATATTGACGTGTAAATGAGCAAAGATTAATTGATATTTCTTGTATGTAAATATATTAGTTGATATAAATATGTAAGCTCACAATTGTTTCAGCTTTGGTAATGTTGCGAAGAATTCAGGAATAGGCCCGACCAGGCTGTTATTCTGAAAGTCTCTGCAAATCAAGAAACAGAAATTCGAATGAGAAAAATATGTATATTTTGACTAGAACTTGAGACGGCCGTAAAACAAATTAATATACATCCCTTTTAAAATATTAAACATCATTCCCAAATTAGGTTACATTTCACAAAAACTTACTTGTATAGTTTATATACATTATTGTTTTAATAGATAAACATATATAAATAGTACACTATTTGAAGTGCATTCATGGAACTAAAGTCTGGAATTTCCCCAAATAGATCAAAGCTACCGAGATTCCTGTCAAGCAGAATACACAAAAGAAAAATGCATGTGATTAATAAATCCACACTCACAAAAAAAAAAAAAAAGGTTAATAAGAGGCTAATTAAAATTGCTGAGAATTACAATGCTGTAACACGTGGTGTGTTACCACTGCTACAATTGATCCAATCTCAGGAATAAGGCGAGGGGAGACACGGATCGCCACCCCAATCTCGTAGAACAACAAAAGTTTCTTGCAACAAAGTTAATCCCTCCACTATATCCGAGAAAAAAACATCACTAATAAGTTCATCACAAGGTAAGGTAGTTAAGACAAAAATGTGTATTATAAACTCCACTGATGCTGCCCAATGAATTTAGGAATAATTTTTTGCTAAGACTATGAGATTAGCAATTGTAGTACACTATATTTACGGGTTGACACGTTTAAGCCTTTATATTTCAAATTTGGTACATTTACGTCAAACTAGAGGAACACGGTCTACAATTAGACTGAAAGAAATTTATTTCAACTAAAAGTTCGAACTTGTATAAATTTGCAGAATCAATTAAAATATAACGACCTAAATATATCTGCCCGCAAATATAATGTTCTACATTTGTTATACCCTTCTAAGTTACATGCCTTATAAAAAACAGCAACTTATTCCCCAAAAATTTCTAAAATGGATCATATACAAGTTTTTTTTTTTTTACTACATTCATGTTGTGAATGATTAATAAATAAGAGAAGTGAATCAAGTTCATACAAGTTCTATTGATATTACTCCCTCCGGCCCATGATTTCTTGCACATTCACATTAGCAAATGACACATTTTTTTAAGGAAAATGAGTGAGGGTAGGTTGAATATTTTTTAATAAAGTAAAAGTTTTTTTTTTTTTTTTTTACTTTTGGGAGAGTGATAATTTTCTTTTTGGGAGTGTGAAAGTAGTTGTAAACGTTTAAATAAGACAAATGTAAAAGTAATTGCGGGACGAAATTAGTATCACGTACCATCTCTGTTGTCGGTTCCATTAGTCATTGCATCTCCGATCCGAAAAACTTCCATGGCATTGATGAGAGGAGACAGAGACGAGGCGTGGGTAGGCACAAGAGATAAGTTAGTGGTTGAAGATGCGGTGAAGTTACTAATAAATATTTGGTTGGGCGGTATAATAGGCGAATCTAGGAGAGGTTCATCGTTCATAAGAATCTGAAAGGATCTAGTTTCCCCTGAGTTCATTTGAGAGAAGTACATGTTGATGTAGGCAGAGATTTGTACAGCAGAAAATCCTGTAGTCAAATTGATTATTGGTGCAGTGATGGCGTTTTGTAGCACCAACTGTGGTGGCTTGTCCCCCCCACTTATTCCCGATGGAAAACCATCGCTTGCCACGCTCGTTACTCTGTCACCGACGACGGCCTTTCTCCATATTCTGTCGTATGGGTCATCTGGATACCTGCATTTCACATGGACGGATTCAGGATTTCGGTGGGGGGCGAAATATATAAAGAGTAAAATAAATTAATCCAGGGGGCGAAATGATAAAATTTCATGAATTCAAGACATATATATAAAAAAATCTATATAGTTAATATAGAAATTTTAAATCCCCCCCTAAATCCGTCCCTGATTTCACATCTGTTATATAATTCTTTGATGACTCGCTATCTGGTCCAAAGAGATAGAACAGAACTATAGTGAATGAATTTGTTCAACACAAAATAAACATATTCCAAAGTATCAGATATAAGTCACCAGATCAACCCTGCCATACATAACTAAACCAAGAAAAGTTGGAAAAAAAATTCTCACTTTGATATTAAACTATGTATTATTTAGAAGGCTTTGAGAAGTTTGGCGTTGTTTGCAAATTAAACTGAGTGTCGAAAAATACTTTTTTTCTAAATTTGTGTTTTTAAACGGATTAAATAATCGCTTTTGAACTCATTATGAGAAGTAGCTATACAGCAGCTTTGATTGACTTCTAATAACATATTTCACTTTTAAAAAAATTGGCTAATAACATTATTTTCAAACATTACTCACTTTTTTTTAATTATTTAATTTAAAATCACATTTTTAAAAGCAAAATCACTTGCAAACACACACACATACACAAACAATCACTTGGCAAATTCTTAAAATTTTCAACAAAAACATGCACGTACGATATTCCAGTAAAAACCAATTGCACAATTAGCTGCAAAACACACACACACATATATATAGTTCTAATTAAAGATCCGCGAATAAGGAAAAAACAAAATTAAGGAGTTGATACCTAATATCTCCATTTGCACCATAAGCAACCCTTTTAATCAAATGCAGAGGATACTCTGTATCAAGGTGAACATACATGGAATCTAACAACACCCGGATTTCAAGGGCCGATATAAAAGGAAACTGCCCCGGCCTCGTCCGGGCAACACAAACACTCAAAGAATCCCCCTTCACAACATAAATCACTTCATATGAAACATATCCTGTGCTCGTAGTTTCAACCCTTGTCCAATGATTCCCATTGAAATGGAGATCAAAAACGGGAGGCGACGACTTTTTGTCGTAGTTCCCGTAGTAAAAACTGGCCCGAACTAGAACCCGGGTCCCCTCCGTGGCTTCCATCGAGTAGCAGTTCTTGTTGCGCGTTGTGAACGACCTGAGAGTGTCCATTACGGGAGATATGGACTCCGTTTGGACAACATGGGACTCCCCGTTTTGTACGTAGTCGTTGTCCCCGATCCAGCTGATCGAGTAGTCATCGGACGAGGAGCTCGATGATCCACAATCGATGCTCACAAAATCTGTTTGACAAAAAAGAAAAAAAGACAACGTACGTGTTAGTGAAAATGCTGTTTAATCGTCCTGTAACTTAGATCGTACCAAATTTTGTTCTATGCGATTTTTTCCTTTTCAATTTAGTCCATACTACTTGAATAAAAATAGCCAAAATTGAAAAAGTAGCTAAAGTACATGTGATGTGTACTAAAGTAGGTGCAAACTTACCATCAGATGATACTGATGTAATGAAAAATACTGCAACGAGGAAGAGGATATGGCACGACATTTGAAATTAAAGAGTTTGGAGAGCTTTGATCCTTAATTTACAACTTTCATTAAATTAACTATGTGCACTTGATCCTCTGTGATTCAGAATCATAAAATGTAATAGTCTTTATATAAGTTTTTATTCCTGAAATCCATTTTTGATTCGTATCGGAAGAATGTGCAATAATTATATTTTTTATTTTGATTCCATAATTTTTTATTCATATACTCTTTCCATTCCTTACAAATTTTATCAAGCATTCTTTTAAGTCCTTTGTTAACCAATAAAACTGTGCAATTTCATTATTATTATCAAACTTATATGGAAATAATTAAATTAATTAATTTTACACTTCTCTACAAGTTCGAACTTTTAAATGAAATAAAATTCTTTCAAAACTAATACTATTTAAAGACAAACATAAAATACTACAAATTTTACAATAAAACTGGTTTATAGTATACATCCTCTTGAATGGGATAGGAAGTGAGTTGAACTTTTTGAGTTATTTAGTGGGTTGATTCAGGGGAGTTTACGTGGAAGCACATGCAGACTGATTTTTAGTAGCAGAAATGGAGGGGGAAGTCAAAATTTGAAATTCATAATAAAAAAGAGTTGACCAGTGATGAGGCTGAGTCAGTCAACGGGACAACTGTACCAGTGGAATATACGCACAATGATTTAGTTCGTTATTATTAAGTGTCAAGTTGTAGTTGTAGACTGTAGGGTGATGCTTAATTAGGCGTATGTCCAATGAAATTATATGTTTTTGTATCTGTAAACAAATTAATTTTGCACTCAATTAAATGATAACACGTGTACCAATAAATATTAATATCAAAATAAATTTATTATTTTATTTGGAGGATTTAAATAAATTAATTCTCAAATTAAATAATTAAATTTATTGATATTTAATATACATGTACAAACTTTCCAAAATACGAGTCTGCAGTAATTAATACGGTTGACTTAATGCCCAAGAAAAAATCAAATCATATCTTGCATAAAGAAGGAAAGAAATTAATGAGAATCAACTAAATCTGGAAATTGGCCTATAAAAGCCCATCAAATCGGCATCGGTCAACCATAAAACGCCACGTGACACCATGAAGGAGGAAAATTTTCATCTCCTCACCCTATAAATAGGATCCTTCATTCATTCATTTACACACATCCAGACAGACAGAAGCACAAGGAATTCAGAAGTTCAAGAACTTTTGAAGATTCAAAGGCGTTCTTCGCGGCTTCAAGGCGTTTTTCGCGCAAGTCTACCACAAACGGCTTCCGATCCGAGATAAAGGTCCAGCACCCCTCCGATCTATTTAATAAATTCGAAATTTGCAGTTACAAATTTGGCACGCCCAGTGGGACTTACTCTACCTCTCATCTTTTCTCTCCTCAAGCAAGCGTAGGATCGTTGGAATGACTCCTCCACGCAAGATCATTTTGCTAAGGACCAACCCCTCAACGGCTCCTAACGCCAACGTCATCACAAGAAGTATGTCGAAGAAGACATCGACACACGCCTCTTCAGAAGGAAGCCCCTCATCCGGGATAGTTATGAACAAGTCTGCCTACATCGGCGAAGATGAGGAAGTCAACTCTGCATGCTCTACTCCACGCTCATCATCAGGCTCATTTTCAGACTCAAGCATAGAGCCAGCCATGATGACGGATGCCTCAACTATTGATGAAAAGCTTGACAGCCTGATCAAGGCTATTGCGGGGCTTACGGAGCACGTGAAAATTCAGGATATCCAGATAGTCAATCTGATGAATAAGGTGGATGGCGACGATGCAAGCCATGTCAAAGGGAAACAAGTTGTGGAGCACGGTGACGAAGAGACCTCAACTAAATGCCAAGTCAGTGAAACCGAGGCAACTGCCAAGGAGCTTCAGATTTCATCGAATGGAGGGATCCAACTCGACCAGCTCAAGGAGCTCATCTTGGAGACGGTAAAAGGAAATATTGATGACACCTCCAAATCAACCTTCAGCTACACAAAACCTTACACGAAGAGGATTGATAGCTTGAGAATGCCAACCGGTTACCAACCTCCAAAGTTCCAACAATTCGATGGTAAGGGAAATCCGAAGCAACACGTGGCCCACTTTGTTGAAACGTGCAACAATGCCGGAACTTATGGGGATCATCTTGTCAAACAATTTGTCCGATCCTTGAAAGGGAACGCGTTCGATTGGTACATCGACTTGGAGGCTAACTCCATCGACAGTTGGGATCAGATGGAACAAGAGTTTCTAAACCGTTTCTACAGCACGAGAAGAACGGTTAGCATGATTGAGTTGACAAACTCACGTCAGTGGAAATAGGAGCCCGTCATCGATTATATTAATCGATGGAGAAACCTAAGTCTGAATTGCAAGGATAGACTCTCCGAAGCTTCTGCAATTGAGATGTGCTTCCAAGGCATGCAGTGGGGTCTCCGATACATTCTTCAAGGAATTCAACCAAAGACCTTCGAAGATCTGGCTACAAGAGCTCATGACATGGAGCTAAGCATGGCCGCAAGTGGAGTTGAAGAACCACCAAGTCAAAAGTGTCGCAATATGATATATGACAAGCCTTCAAGTAAGGAATACATAACGGACCTTCCTCGGGATAGGGGGCAAGGCGGGCTGAGTCTGAAAGAGCTACGACAAAAGTAATATCCTTTCTTAGACTCTGACGTCTCGGGGATATTCGATGACTTGATGGAGGCAAAACTTATTGAGTTGCCTAAGATGAAACGGCCGGAAGAAGCTGGACGCATTGACGATCCAAAATATTGCAAGTACCACCGCTTAGTAGGCCACTCAATTGAAGATTGTTTTATCTTCAAAGAAAAGGTCATGCAATTAGTCAAGCAAGGAGACATAGTGCTCGAAGAGACTTTCTGAAGTTCTCCAAAGTCAAATAAATGCTCCTTGACAAGAGTATAAACTGACTGTGAAGCTCCTTGATACGAGCAGAAACTATCTCAAAATCCATCAAATCAAAGCTCCTTGACAAGAGCATAAACTGTCTGTGAAGCTCCTCTGATATGAGCATAAACTGTCTAGAATTCTCCTTATACGAGATAAAATTGTCTGAAGCTCTCAAACCGGAGATCAAATTAAAGTCTCTCCAAATCAAATGAAGCTCCTTGATACGAGCAAAAACTATCTCAAAGCCAAATCAAGTTTCTTTAATGAAAGACAAAATTGTCTGAAGCTCTCAAGCTAAAGATCAAATTGAAGTCTACCCAAGTCAAATAAAATCTCCTTGATAAGAGACTAAACTGTTTACAAAGTTGTAATGTTCCTTGGTACGAGCGAAAACTATCAAACAAATCCAAATGAAATTATGACACTCCTTGATACGAGTATAAACTATCAAACAAATTCAAATCAAATCTCCTTGACGCACGAGCTTAAACTGTATGTCACTCCTAGCCTACACGAGTATAAACTGTTTATGGCACCCCCAAATTAAATCAAATTCCCCTTGAACTACGTTATGACTTGATCCTCTTAGACCAAAGAGGTACGTGATGGTCCCGTTTTTGAAGGGCAAAATGGGAATTCAGGAGCAAATTTTTTTTTTTTCTAAACCTTTTTCCTCAGGGAGTTCAGCAAGAGTGAGAGACACTCAAGTCACTGCTCTGCTCAGAGGCTGAGTTATCAAGTCAGTGAGAAGGCTCGGAGACTCATGCTCTGAGCAAGGACAGTGGCTTGAGATGCTGAACTCTCGAGTGCGTTATCAAATCACAGCTTGCACCCTGACCGAGTTCAGTGACGGAATACTCAAGTCACTGCGTTGCTGAGAGTCAGAGCTATCAAGTCAGTGAAGAGACTTGAAAGCTCAGGCTCTCAACAAGGCAGTGACTCGAGAGACTGAACTCTCGAGTGCTAGCCTGATTCAGTCAGTGAGATGAATCTCCCTGACTGAAATGCTTAACTAAAGTTCCTTTTTAAACAATGCTCTCAGTGAGCAGATTTTCGCAATACTTTAGAAGAAAAGACATTCCAGATAATAACACTTGGTTTAACGTGGTTCAGAGACTCAAGCTCTTACATCCACGACCTGATTCAACAGGAAATCCACTATCTCAGGATTCTTGTTTTTAACGTGCCAAGGTGCACTTACAACTGGACTCACGCCACTCCCTGGGCTGCCTCACCTCACCTCACTACAAACCTAGCATTCTTTTGAAAGGGTTTAGTTTGGTTTGGTTTTCTCCAACTAGGTGAGGTTTTCCTTTACAATGTGTTAGCCTTAAAGCTAAGATTAGGAAAACCTCTCTAAGCTAAGAGTTACAAGCTTGACACTCAATGAATATTTAGTGAAACCCTAAAGGTCAATGTCGTGGGTGTGTAGTACTTCCTTATGACTCCCTAACAACTAACACACCCTCACAGCTTGTAGGTGTTTATTTTCTTCTTTCACACACTTACAATGAAGCTATGAGCTTATATTTATAATGGGGATTCAAATGTATCCGTTGGAGGGAAGATACATTTGAATCCAACATTTAATGGTTTCAACCACTTTTCTTGGAATGCGGCCTTTGTCAGTGTCAGAGTTGCTGCCTCGTGCTGATTGGTCCACGTGGCCTGGATTCACGGATCTTTGACTCAGTGGGTTTGATTAAGACCCACTGACTTTAGGTAGCTTCCTCCTTCACTGACTGATGATCTTCAGTGGACTGAACGTCTTCAGTGTAGTTGTCCTTCAGAGACTGTTTGAAGCTCATTTCCAAGAAGTTTGTCATAAGGCTGAATGACAAACTTCCCTGACCACAGTAGCCTGACTCCTTCAGGGCCTACTTGGTGCAGCACTGATCCTCCTGATCATGCTCTTCACTGAGTGGTCCACCTGACTTAGCTTAGATCAGTCTGGTTTACACTCAGTGGGACATCCTTCAGGTTTCTCTTCTGGTTCAGGTTACAAGCATGACTTCGGTCAGTTCCTCTGGGTGTCATCTTGATATTCTCAGGCTGTGTTGCAGAGTTCCCCCTCGCTGAGTTCCCCCTCAACTGAACAGCCTATTCTACTGAAAGCTAATCTAGCCTGACCTGAAATAGAAGATACTATCCTGACTGCTTTCAAACCTATTACATGTTGTTTTGGAAAATCATCAAAACTAAAACATATCCCAACAATTTCCCCCTTTTTGATGATTCCAAAACTTCTAACAAAATGATTTTCTATTACAAGAATAATGTCAGAATACAAGTAATAGTTTGAAATATGCAGGAATTCCCATAGTTTAACACGTTTAAGATCTGTTCGGTTGACCATTTTTCTTAACAAAACTGGATCAGTGGTCAGGTGAACAACCTGCTCTGATACCAATTGATGGTCCCGTTTTCGAAGGGCAAAATGGGAATTCAGGAGCAAATTTTTTTTTTTTAAACCTTTTTCCTCAGGGAGTTCAGCAAGAGTGAGAGACACTCAAGTCACTGCTCTGCTCAGAGGCTGAGTTATCAAGTCAGTGAGAAGGCTCGGAGACTCATGCTCTGAGCAAGGACAGTGGCTTGAGATGCTGAACTCTCGAGTGCGTTATCAAATCACAGCTTGCACCCTGACCGAGTTCAGTGACGGAATACTCAAGTCACTGCGTTGCTGAGAGTCAGAGCTATCAAGTCAGTGAAGAGACTTGAAAGCTCAGGCTCTCAACAAGGCAGTGACTCGAGAGACTGAACTCTCGAGTGCTAACCTGATTCAGTCAGTGAGATGAATCTCCCTGACTGAAATGCTTAACTAAAGTTCCTTTTTAAACAATGCTCTCAGTGAGCAGATTTTCGCAATACTTTAGAAGAAAAGACATTCCAGATAATAACACTTGGTTTAACGTGGTTCAGAGACTCAAGCTCTTACATCCACGACCTGATTCAACAGGAAATCCACTATCTCAGGATTCTTGTTTTTAACGTGCCAAGGTGCACTTACAACTGGACTCACGCCACTCCCTGGGCTGCCTCTCCTCACCTCACTACAAACCTAGCATTCTTTTGAAAGGGTTTAGTTTGGTTTGGTTTTCTCCAACTAGGTGAGGTTTTCCTTTACAATGTGTTAGCCTTAAAGCTAAGATTAGGAAAACCTCTCTAAGCTAAGAGTTACAAGCTTGACACTCAATGAATATTTAGTGAAACCCTAAAGGTCAATGTCGTGGGTGTGTAGTACTTCCTTATGACTCCCTAACAACTAACACACCCTCACAGCTTGTAGGTGTTTATTTTCTTCTTTCACACACTTACAATGAAGCTATGAGCTTGTATTTATAATGGGGATTCAAATGTATCCGTTGGAGGGAAGATACATTTGAATCCAACATTTAATGGTTTCAACCACTTTTCTTGGAATGCGGCCTTTGTCAGTGTCAGAGTTGCTGCCTCGTGCTGATTGGTCCACGTGGCCTGGATTCACGGATCTTTGACTCAGTGGGTTTGACTAAGACCCACTGACTTTAGGTAGCTTCCTCCTTCACTGACTGATGATCTTCAGTGGACTGAACGTCTTCAGTGTAGTTGTCCTTCAGAGACTGTTTGAAGATCATTTCCAAGAAGTTTGTCATAAGGCTGAATGACAAACTTCCCTGACCACAGTAGCCTGACTCCTTCAGGGCCTACTTGGTGCAGCACTGATCCTCCTGATCATGCTCTTCACTGAGTGGTCCACCTGACTTAGCTTAGATCAGCCTGGTTTACACTCAGTGGGACATCCTTCAGGTTTCTCTTCTGGTTCAGGTTACAAGCATGACTTCAGTCAGTTCATCTGGGTGTCATCTTGATATTCTCAGGCTGTGTTGCAGAGTTCCCCCTCGCTGAGTTCCCCCTCAACTGAACAACCTATTCTACTGAAAGCTAATCTAGCCTGACCTGAAATAGAAGATACTATCCTGACTGCTTTCAAACCTATTACATGTTGTTTTGGAAAATCATCAAAACTAAAACATATCCCAACAGTACGTAGGCAGCTTAGACATCTTCTAAGTTCAGTCATGATTCAAAAGTCCAAAAGCAAATGAGGGCGTAAAGATTTTCGTGCTCCGTTCACTCCAAGTCACAAATGACCGTGAACAAAGCACGAGGGGGCATTTGTAAGCAAATTAATTTTGCACTCAATTAAAAGATAACACGTGTACCAATAAATATTAATATCAAAATAAATTTATTATTTTATTTGGAGGATTTAAATAAATTAATTCTCAAATTAAATAATTAAATTTATTGATATTTAATATACATGTACAAACTTTCCAAAATACGAGTCTGCAGTAATTAATACGGTTGACTTAGTGCCCAAGAAAAAATCAAATCGTATCTTGCATAAAGAAGGAAAGAAATTAATGAGAATCAACTAAATCTGGAAATTGGCCTATAAAAGCCCATCAAATCGGCATCGGCCAACCATAAAACGCCACATGGCACCATGAAGGAGGAAAGTTTTCATCTCCTCACCCTATAAATAGGGTCCTTCATTCATTCATTTACACACATCCAGACAGACAGAAGCACAAAGAATTCAGAAGTTCAAGAGCTTTTGAAGATTCAAAGGCGTTCTTCGCGGCTTCAAGGAGTTTTTCGCGCAAGTCTACCACAAACGGCTTCCGATCCGAGATAAAGGTCCAGCACCCCTCCGATCCGGCGTTTCTCCTCGAAGATTCAAAGGACGTTCTTCATCAAATTCAAAGGCGTTCATCCCGCCTTCGAAGGCGTTCATCCCCCAAATTCCCGAAAATAACGTTTAATCCAAAATAAGGCGTTTTCGTGCTTGGATTAACGTTATAAACTCAAATCCAATTCCAAACGAAGATCAAGACGAGGATTTCTCCCGAAGAACATCCAAGTCAAGGTCAACACCGAAGAGAAGAATCATAGGATCAAATCTAGAGTTAGTCAACCCGCACAAGACTTTCGTTTTAATCCGAATAAATTAAAATTGTAATCTTTTTTCGTGTTTATTATATTTAATAAATTCGAAATTTGCAGTTACAGTATCTTAAAAGTATATAAATTGTTGTAAAATGAAACAAGTTATTAATCAGAGTGTAGGAGGAAAAAGATTAAACTGTACCATGCATAAATAAGAATGAACTGGATTTATAGCTCTTGTAATATATATATATGAGAAATGTATAAAAATGTCTAATTTTAAGTGCTCACCATCGTTTTTGTCTAATTGAACAAAATTGTATAATAGATTGTTCCATTAAAAATAATTATTGAAAATTTCGTTTCAATGATAATTAGGCGACCGATAAACATAGTTTGTTTTTTTTATAGACAATTGAATTATTCTAAGACAAGGTAGATGCAACATTGCATTTAATATGCATAGCTTGAGTCTAGTGATAATTTGGAGTCGAGTGATAATAATATCACTACATGTTAGATGAATACACTATTCCTAAACATTTTTAAATCCCCCCCCCCCCCCCCCCCCCCTAACACTCTTTTACTTATATAGACCCACACTTTTTTAATTTTTTCTATGTTATTAGTCCTTTTTTTTTTTCAAATTATGTGTATTTTTCCAGAAAAAATTGATTTGCAAAATTTCTATTTGGTTTTTTCTGAATTATTTTTTTTGTTTTCTAAAAAATAAATGCCAAAATATATGTTATTAAAAAATAAATTCCGATATATTTGATTTTTTTTTTTTTAAAATGAATTTTGAAATGTTTGGATTTTTTAGAATTTGTTTTTTCTGAGCGTATTTTCTACGTGTTTTCGTTGATTTTCTTAAAGATTTTTATGATTTAATTCGATTTTTTTAACAGATTTAGAAGCAAATCTGGTACAATTATTCGGTGTCGACTCGACAGTTGACTGGAGTATATAGCTAGATTCTGAATGAGTTCGATTAATAAGGGGTAACATAGTCTTTTTACATGTAATTTTTTTTTCAAATTTTTTGGGTAGTGTATTTGTTAAATCGGGGTTGTGCAAATAACCGTAGCCTAAATAAAAAGGGAGGACCCAATTCAAATATATAGTCAGAGAAAGTTTTGGGCTTGATTTACCAGTTAAAGGCCAAGGTTATATACAGTCCTACCTTTTGTTAATACAACCCACTAAAAAATGTTCGGATAAAAAATCCGAAAATTTTGATAATTTTCGGAATTTTTTTCCGAAAATACAAAAGAAAAAACACTGAACATATGAATTTTCGAATTTTTTTTCCGAAAATTGTTACATTT
This sequence comes from Ballota nigra, assembly GCA_947034835.1. Lineage (NCBI taxonomy): Eukaryota > Viridiplantae > Streptophyta > Magnoliopsida > Lamiales > Lamiaceae > Ballota > Ballota nigra. Next base: position 70,506,287 of record OX344724.1, read on the forward strand.
TTCGGAAAATATTTCCGAATTTTTTTTTGGATGGGGTTGTATTTTTAAAAGATGGGACTGTATTTAACCTGGGCCCCAGTTAAATCCTCTGCTTATCCGTTGTTTGTTGGGCCCGGTTAAATGCATCTACAGTACGCCCACTGAATGAGTACATACATTGTAAAATTAGTACACCCCCCACTAACTCTCTAAATTACTCTTCTCATCCCTTAAAAACCCTAAATTTCCTCTCCATCCCTCTCTCACTACGTGCGCCCCCACCCCACCTTCTCCCTCTCTTTTGGTGAAGCCCCTTCCCCCTCTCCTCTCCTCTCCCTCCCCTATTCTCTTCTCTGTACCCCCACTTCTCCTAAGACTACCTCCATCACTACAGGTTGCAACCTTGGAGAAGGAAAAAGATCAAAAAAAAAAAAAAAAAAAAAAAGGAAAAAAGAAAAGAAAAATTAAAATTGAAGTTGCAACCGCAAGGTTGCAATTTTAACCTCCTTCCACTAAAGAGTTGCTCAATTAAGTAGTGCCACATGTCATTATTTGATTGTGTTATTAAATTTTATATGAATAAAATGTATACTGTACTAAATATTATGGATAATAAATTATTTAAAAAAATAAAAAAATATATATTAGAATTCGTATTTTTCAATTCTCTATAAATAGACACCAAATATTGAAATATTTTGAAACATAATCTCAACTTCGTATTTCAACTATTGTAATTGTAATTTCGTTATTGTATAATTGTATCTTATTCTAAATGTGTTTTAAATTATTTTTCTTAATATAATCATAAATTTAAAATATTAAATTAATTTATGTATTCTTATACATTTAAAATATAATAAAAACTGATTATAAAATTTATATATAATTAATAAATAATAAAATAATAATTATTATTTTAGGTTTAATTGTGGATGTGAGTATAAAAAAGATAAAGTTAAATTAAGTGATAGATTGTGTAGGTGGATGAGAGTTAATATTTTATTTTTAAGTTGGGTTGGGGAAAGGTTACGAGTGTGGACAGTGTAATCCCCAATTTTATTCTCTCCCACACCATTTCTCTTCTCTTCTCCTAATTCATGGCCGACTATCACTGCCCCCAAAATACAGGTTTGACTGTTTTTTTTTTTCCCTTTTTTCTTCTACATTTTCGAACCTGGTTTTATGAAATGTTCGAAAAAGAAATTAATTTTTTTGTATTATTTCAAAAAAAGTTATTGAAATTTTTGTTTGATTTATCCTTCCGATTTTTTTTTTCTAATCGTAAAAACAAATCCCTAATTTTTTGCTTGTTCTCGAAAAGAAATAGTTGAAAAAAATTGTCTTTTCATAGCTAGTTTTCCAAAATTCTATACAATGAGGGTTTTATATTTTTATATAGAATTTGTTCTTTAGATATTTTGTTTATTTGTTAATTTTGTTATTTTCTGTGGATATGTTTTTGTTATTTGTTGCAATATTTGTTAACTTTTTTCTTTTCTATGTTAATTTTTAAAACAATCAGAATGAGGATGATGGGTCTTCTTCTTTTATTCATTTCGAATTGTGGAGGTGGGTGCATATGTGTTGTGGCTTGAGAGTGATAATGGGTATTTGTGTCTTTTTTATATATAATCAAAATTAATATTATTTCCATGCGTGTGTACTATCAAAAGACGTAGAGCATTTAACCTGACCCTTTATGTTGGGCCAAATGGCCCACTTCCATAGTCTCAAGATTCGGGGCAGATTTTTCGCTCCTATCCTAATTCCTTGGTATTAGGTGTGAGAATAGGTCAAATTACAACAGAGACTTATGGTTTGATCTATTTAGACCACGGTTATTTGCCCTATCCTCTGTGTTAAATACACTACCTGGATAAATACACTACTTTTTTTTTTTCGAAAATTTGCAACATTTTCAGAAAAAAATCCGAAAATAAACATAAAATTCGAAAAAAAAATCGAAATACTGTGAATTTTATTATTTTCGAAAATATGCAAAAAATTCGAAAAAAATTTCCGAACAAAAAATAGTGTATTCATCCTGTTAGTGTCTTTAACATAGAGGCTAGTGCAGATAACCTGGGCCATCTATTTAAAGTCCAGCTCGGCTCGTTTAATAAATGAGTCAGATTCAAATTTTTTTTAAAATTTATTTTTTTAATAGATCAGACTTGAGCTTTTTTTTAAGCATTTTAAACCTAACAGGCCGACCTATTTAACTATATATAATATAATATAATATAATATAATATATAGTAATACAGTACATATATAATATAACAAATATTTAATATATATATATATATGTATGTAAGAATTTTGCTAAATATAAATTAAAATATTTTTTAAATTTGTTATTATGCTATTATTTAATAATCCTTTGGTAAATTGCTTTTATTCTTCATTTTAAGGTTTAAAGAATTAATTGTTATAATTTAGTAATAATATAATTATTGAATATAATTTTGTAAATATTATTAAAAAGACCCCTAAAAGATTTTCAGGCCAGACCTATTTATTAAAAAGGTCAGGTGCAACAAGAAGTTTAGCTCAGCTCGGCCTATTTTCACCTAGGGTGGTAAACGAATCAGACTATTTTGATTCAATTTGATATTTGTATTCGAAATTCGGGATTTGTATTTGAAATTTTATAATTCGAATTTGAGTAATTTTTTTATTCGACTAGCTATCAAATACAAATTCAAAACTTATGACATTCGATTCGATATTCGTAAATATTCGATTAAATACTCGGATAAATATATATTATATAATAATAGTAATAATAAATATATATTATATAATAATAGTAATAATAAATATATTTATTTATAAATTTAAGCCTATCATTATAAGTATATCAAGATATTAACTCTTATGACTTTATTAAAAAATGAGCTTTTAGGCAGCCCATAATTTATTTTTATTTTTATTTAGGAGCAAGATGAGCCTATACATATCATTGCAAACTTAAGTTGCAAATTTGATGGAAGATTTGATACTCGTCATTTGTTTATTAAAGTTTTCTTTTCATGAATTTAATACTTAATGTTTTCTTTTAACACAAATTTTAGCATGCATTAAGTTCAATTTTGATTTTTTCGAAGCACACACCGAGCTGTGTTTTTTTTTTTTTCAGTTGAGGTTTTACTGATTACTTCGTGGGGTATTACTGATTTTTACTTAAGGTATTTTTTTAGAGTATGTATAGAGTGAAATTGGTTTATATATGAATCACAGAAGGGTATTAGTTGTTTTCACTAAAGAATATTAGTTATTTTTACTAAAGAGTACTACTGGTTCACACTGAAGAGTCTTAGTTCATCTTCACCGAACAATTAAGACTCTTTAGTGTAAACCAGTAATATTCTTTAATAAATATAACTAATACTCTTCAATGAAAATAACTAATACCCTTCGGTGATTTATGTATAAACCAGTTTCACTCTATACTTTGTCATTTTTTTAAAAATCCAAATGCATATCATGCACTCAAGTGCACATTAGAACTACTCTTTTTTTTAGGTACTTGATTATGTTGTGAAACTTTTAATCTTATAGTATTTGTTTTGAATATGTTTGAGAAAAATTCGATTCGAATATTCACTTTGTGTATTCGTATATTTTCTAATAATTTGATATGAGTTTCAAATCAAATATAAATCACATTTATTATTCGAAAAATATTCGATTTGAATTTGATATTCAAGATAATTTATTCAAGATAATTTCACAAATATGAATTCAAAACAAGCGGTATTCGATTCGATTTGTTTATAACCTTATTTCCACCCCTACTTCATATCTTTCAATTTTTTTAACAGGATCATATCTTTCATTTCGAACATCCCAAACATGTTGTTTCTTTTCTCTATTTTTTCATACGAATTAAGTAAATGTAACTATCATTTTATTAAAAAAATGAACATTACAAAATTTCGTAATACCTTTCGACATATCGCATTAAACCAAGTGCAAAGAAACTGGACTATTATTTAGAGACATAAGGAGTATTTAACAACTATTTCTTCAAAATATATTTTAAGTAAAGATATATAAAAATTTCCAAATTTAACGATGGGCCCAAGATGAGATTTTTACTTCGTCCACTAAGAATCGGCCTAGTCCATCAACACATTTTTTTTTTTTTTTACTAGCAGTCCGTATATTAGATGTGTACAATATTGTGAGTCACCATGATTTACCTCCTCCACCCAATTCTGTCGGGACAGGGAGTGGGGCCCTGAGAGCGAAGGCTTGTGGTGTAAATAACATTGGATCAAAATAAATCCAAAGTTCCTTTTATAAGGCTATGAATAAGAGGGTGTTTGATTGAGTTTATCGGTTTTTTAAAAAAGCTTATAAAAGCTTATAAGCATTATTAATGTGTTTGACAAAATAAGATGGTTAACAACTTATAAGATTATAAAATAAACTTCTAACATCTTATAAGCTTTAAAAAGATAAATTGGAATTTCCTAACTTATTTTCCTAACCACCTCCACCCCACCCTAGAATCACCACCCTCCCACGCCCACCCCTGCCCACCCCTATTTCAACATAAAAAATAGAAAAAAATATTTTTTTTAAACTAAAATTTAAAAAATATTTGTAAAAAAATCTCAAAGATCTTATAAGTTGTATTAGCCAAACACTTTAGCTACTTAAAAATTACATTTTATAAACTCTTAAAACAACTTATAAGAGAGCTTATAAGATGTTTCAAATAAGTTTAATCAAACATCCTTTAAATTCGGGGAGAGCTCCTTGGGGCCTTTAATTTATTTATTTTCTTTCATATTGTTGTAATTTTCAATTGTATGAGACACAATTTATATGCATGAAATGTAACTCATTCATTAAGAGGAGTGTATTGGTTATAGAGTTTGTAGATTTTTTTTAGACTTTAAAAGTCTTGAGGTATTCAATCTGAATTTTCAAAAGTCTTTAAAAATTTTGAGGTATTCAATACGGATTTTAAAAAGTCTAAAAAAATCTTTAGGTATTCAAAAGTCTATGGATTTTAATAATACGTGGATTTTCTTTGATTTTCTTCCAAAATATAAATAGAATTTACTCTCCAATATCTCTTCTAATAACAAGAGATTTCTACAGATTTTAAAAGTCTTAAAGAATCTTTAGATATTTAATAGTCTATGGACATTCTTTGATTATCTTCCATTGGGGTGTCAACGGGGCGGGACGGGGACGGACGGTCATTCTCCATCCCCGTCCGCGCGAAATAGATGGGAAATTTTTTCTCCCATCCCCGCCTCGCTGGGGATCCCTGAGACGGGTATTTCCCCTTCCCCCCCAATTATTTTGTTATCTCACTTTTAAAATATAAAAAAATATAAAATACTATTTAAATTAAAAAAAAAATTAATCATACATAACAATTACTTTAAGTTGGTGTTAAACAAACTAATAATTTAAACAATTTGAAGAACCTCTAATTCTAATATTTTTAATTAACATATATACTAAAGTGAAAATTATATAAGTTGGAACTAATAACATAATATTAAATAAAATATAGATGTAATTTTTAATAAATAGTTAATTGAGTAAGAAACATGAAATATTTATTTGTAATTTACATTAAAATTAAAATTATATATATATATAAATATATTAATTATATAAAAAATAATGCGGCTCCCTGCGGGGAATGAGACGGGGATCCCCCAGGGCTGGGAATACTATCCCGATCCCCATCTATGGGGCAAAAAAAAATCTCCGTCTCCGTTTGCTTTGGGGATTCCCCGCCCCGTCCGGGGCGGATCCCCACGGGGATCGGGATTCTCCCCCCCGTCTACTATTTAAAAAATATAAATAAATTTTACTCTCTAAAACCTCTTTTAATAACCAGAGACTTCTAATGAGGGCAAGATATAACAGTGATGGAAATGAAGATGAGAATAATAATGTATTTTTTTTTAACTAACGTATTTTATTTTTTTCTAAACAATTTGGATAACCTTTTTTTTTTATATACAAGTGTGTTCCAAATATATTTGCATCAATGGTTCTAGTGCCGGAGTCTATGGAAATTCATGTAAATCAATAAAAAAAAGTGCATTTCACAATCCTGTAAAGTCTATGAAAATCCAAGGAAATCAATAAAAAAAGTCCTTCAAACTCTGCACGAAGTCTATAGATTTTCTAAATCCACAGACTTTTTAAAGTCCAAAAAAATCCAATTAAATCTCAATTAAATACACCCCTCTAAATTATTATATTATATGATTCATGAACTTATAATGTTTGGACTCAACTATTCTTTAAAGAAATATATGACTCAAATACTTAAATGAAACACCTTTACCTATATAAGATCGTCTCACATAAAATCCTTCCGTTATTTTTCTAATTTTTCTACTTTTAATTGATATAAGAGTCTATCTGACTATCTCTCCTGTCAAAAAAAATCTCTTAAAATTTGCTCTATGCTTCGTAAATTTCGCTCTTATAAGGACAAAAACGTAGACCATTATACTATCCCTGATAAAGAATTATTTTTTTATGAAATTCTTGTTAATTTTTTTTTTTTTTTAGAAAACCTAATTTTGGAAGTTAGCACAACACATTATTAAATCAGCTTTCAACAAAACGAGTAAAATTGGTTGCCTGTCAATTTAGATGAATTTGGCCCATTTCTGATCATGTTAATTTGAAATATACTGATAATTTACCCATTTTGGCACTTCAAGTTACCTATAAATTATAATTTCTTCCTAGTTCACACATTACGCACTAGTTAATTATATGTAGAATAAAATAATGCGCACTTATTCATCCACATAAAAATATTTTGTTCACCCACCCCTTTTTTTTAACAAAAATATGTTTAATAAAAAATATCAATATATCATTTATAAAAAACTGAACATTAAATTTAGGAAAAATAGACTTTTCTGTCCTTTAAGTTTCTTTGACTTTGATTTTCGTCCTCTTATGTTTTGAATTTTGATTTTAGTCCGATAAGTTACAATTTTTTTTTTTTTTTAGTCCCCCGACTAGCTATTGAAGGTAACCCAGCCGGTTACCGCATACGTAGCGCAATTTTTTTTTTTCATACGTGTCTTTCAAATGGAGGGAAAATCGCCGGTGGGATGTAAAAGACGGATTTAGGGCTAAAAAATCCCCAATTCAACTACCTTCTCCACACAACAAAAAACACACGCCCCTTCCACTATAATTCTCTCTCTTGCTCAATAATTCGACCAAACACTCAACAAATTGAACGAAATGTCTTCAAAGAGTTCATCTCAATCTGGGTTTCAATCTGGAAGTGTCGAACAAAGAGTTATGTGTGATTGTGGAGTTGTTGCACGAGTTTGTACGTCGTATACGGGAACAAATCCGGGCAGAAAATTCTACGGTTGCAAGTATTGGACGGTAAGGTTTTGCTTAAGGTTTAATTTCTACTTGTAAGGTTTAATTTCTAGTGTGGGAATCGAATTTAGTGCCTAAGATGTCAAAATTTCTTTTCTTTTTTTCATTTCAGCGTGATGGTGGTGGTTGCAATTTTTTTTATTGGATAGATTATCCAATCCCTCAAAAAGCAAGAGCCTTGATTGCAGAATTAAGTTCAAAGAATTGTAAATTGGAGGATGAAGTCCATGTTCTAAAACAGAGAGTTAAATTTGTGCAATTTGCTTTGGTTGCAACTTGGTGTATTATTCTAGCAATGTGGTTAATCAAGCTATGAATCTTGTATCTTTAATTTGTGCAATGATGTTAATTTGATTAGCAATGTTGTATCTTTAATTTGGGCAGTGATGTTAATTGAAATGGAGATTGCAATTTTTGTCTTGAGAACTTGTAAAACAGAGTGTGGAAATTGAGAAATATAGTTTGATGCAAATTGAGAACTATAGTTTGATTCAAATTGAGATTGAGATGAGAATTGAGTATTATACAATTGAGTATTACCTAATTGAGAATTGAGTATTATACAATTGTGTATTACCTAATTGAGTATTACACAATTGAGAGATTTTACACAAAGTAGTTTACACAAAGTAATTATAGTGCTAAAACAAAGTAGTTTACACAACAGAGTATAATTATAATGGAAATGTAAATGCCAAAAACAAAGTGAAGGCAAGAATTTGTACTAAATAAAATAGAGATCCATTACAACTAGTTTGTGCCAAATGAAGATCATTTCTTACTGATCATTCAACAAAAACTAGTTTGTGCCACCAAAATAAACACAAATTCATCACTATCACCACAAAAAACTAGAGTTAGTGCCACCAAAATAAACACAAATTCATCAAAAGGTCAACTATCACCACAAAAAACTAGAGTTTGTGCCATTTTCACAGAGTAATACCATCATCAAAATATCATCTAGCCACCAAAATAAACACAGAGTATAAGATGCACTGCTTCACAAATGTCACTACTTGTTCTTGCCCTTTGCCATTTTCCTTTTTCCAGCTATGAATGAACGCAAGTTCGAGCCTAAGACAAAGTTTTTCCCACCCTTCTGAAACACTTGACTACTACCTTCATTATCTTTCCTTTGCATCATTTCTTGAATAGTAGAATAAGCCATGGGTGCAAGTTCCTGTTTTAGAAAATCATTAGGGAATGTGGTTGCATATTTTAGAAAATCATTAGAAAATCAATCTTATATGAATAAGATAACCATACCTGGAAATTTTCAGGTTCATTTTGAGTTGGAGTTGGATCATCTATCACTTGACTTAGCATTTCATCACCAAACCAATCAACTACAAAATGAAATGAAGGTACTTTAGAAATTAAAACTATAAAAGGCATGAATCATTAAACAAAAACTGAAGTTATACCTAAATTAATTGGAGCTTCAGCAGGAGCTTCAAGTGGATCAGCAGGAGCTTCAGGTGGAACAATAGGATTTTGAGGAAAATTTAGGGATCAACAGATTGTTCGATTCTACCTAGATCGTGAATTTGTACGTTTAGTTACAAGGAAACCGTTAATGTGATCTTCCGTGATCTGGTATCACCACATTAACTACAATGTAACACATACTATATATATTGAATGGGTTGCAATAAATATATAACATTCATTCATATTCAAAGCAAATGTGATAAAAGAATTATTCTCATAAACAAAATGTTTAATACATGAGTTATACAAAGTAAAAGCATACTTTCACGTATAACTCCAACAACAACTTCTTGCTGGTGTTGGGGTTGGCCTAATCTATCTTGTACACTGGGACGAGAAGTCCCATGACTTGAAACAGTTGTTTGCCTGGAGGCAGACTCAGCCTGGCCCTCAAGGCGATCAGTTATTTTGCCCTTGCCCTTACTTCTTTGGACCTGGGCACTGTTCACCTCACGTTGTTCGCCGCGAGCAGATCTGGGCCTCGATGTCCCAGCTGGCCTAGATCTAGCTCTCACTTGTGATGGCCCAGGCTGTTTCTGCTGTTTTTGGAGAGCTTGTAGGGCAGCAATGGTCCTGGCTAGTTCGCTAGGGTTGCTAGCCAATGCCTCCAATTCTAGAGGTATTAAATGAGTCACGGCTGATAGTCGTGCTTTATTCGCATATCGTGGCTCTCGGTCATGGTGACCAGTGGACGAAGCTCTGGTTGGAGAAGCTCTTCTTGATGGATGTGAGGCTTGTACTTCCTTGGATTGAGACATCTTATTCAAAATTTACTTTGTATCTTCAAATCTTTAAGTCTGTAATTGAGAACACCTAGAACACACTTCTTGAATTTATGAAGGGAAACTCAAGAACGTCTTTAAATCTTCAAGTTCTTCAAATTCTTGACTTGGGTTTCTTACAATCTAACACAAATCGAAGGTTCGAACCCTTCTTCTAGCGCCAATTTATTGGTGATCGGATCTAATCGCGTCGATTAGTGGCTGTTTTAATCCAGTTTTGAGACCACCAAACAAGATCGTGTGATTGATCACTATCGTTTATAGTAAATACGGAAGATCGGGTTTATAAAATCGTAATATGTGCATTTGGAGGTGTATGAGTGTGTGTAGGGGAGTATTTGTGAATTTGAACCTGTTTTTATTAATGGAGAACAACTTATTTATACTAACCACCAAATAGGTGGTGTACATAACCTTTGGACTTACAAGCTTGCATGCTTGACATGAGTCCTTTGACTATATTTGATCTTATCTAAGCTGAAATTTAGTTACAAAGTCTTGTTTTTGGTCTTATCACGTATCCAAAGTTGTTCGCCTTTGATCACAAGTCGGTTATTTATACGGATCCTTGCTCAATAGCTGTTCGCTTGATGAACTGATGGTCCAAGAGTTGCTCGCCTATCAGTTCTTCATCAGTTTGACTCTGGATCTCTATCTTTAAGGTTGTTCGTTATGAACCTTTTCGTCATTGTCGGTGGATGAGTGTCATACACTCCTTAGACTGGTTAACACACCATCTTTGATGATAGTTGTTCGTCATCAGTGTCTTTGATAAAAAGGTCCGTATTAATTCTTGGGCACGAAACCTGCTTGTCTGTTAACTGGTCGTCGGATTTGTTGTTCGCCGCGGAATGCATCACCTTTTACTGGTTCATACACCATTTTATGATTAATCTTGTTAATTATCTGTAGGTAATTTGCTTTGTCTCTCATCCTTCTCTTAAGCCTTTAAACTTGTTCGCATAATGATGCTTGCTATGTAAGTTGTTCGCCTATCAACAGGGCGAGTTCCCGAATCAATCGATCTAACAACCGAGGTTGCCTCCGGATCTAAGTCTAAGTTAACTACAGGTACGATATTTGTTGATTCTTCGATCGGATGTTTCCCGGGGTTTCGAGGTGGATCAGAGCCAATATGCGAGTTAGAGGACATTTGTTTGAGGTCTTAGGAAGAAATAATAGTGAGAAGAGCTTAGGGCGGCCGTCAATGGCGGTTTCCGGTGAAGAAATTGAAGAGGCGGCAACGATTTTGTAGGAGAAATGACAGAATTTGGGATTTCTGACGCAAATAAAGAGAAATTAAATAAGAAAAGAAGAAGATTGTTACCTTAGAAGCTTAAAAAGTGAAGAATCAGAGTCGAAAATCGGAATACGGTCGCCGGAAAATTCGAAAGAGAGAATGTAAGGTTTTCGCGCTGAAGATATGAGAGAAAAGGTGTGAAAATGAAGTAAATTTTCCTTTTATAGTAAAAAAAAAGGACGGGGTACTGGTTGAAAAGATAATAAGTTCAAGGGCCTTTGTGCAATTATCAGGCGCGTGCCGCCCTATTCCAATAAAATAAGGGGCACATCGCCTCGGATTTACGCGCGCGTGGGCGGCGACAATCATGCTGCCCATGTCACACCTCGAAATAGCCCCTGTCTCGAAATCTCAACCATCGTACAACCATTCCAGCCCGTCCGTGCAGATGTAGTCTGCCCCCGATGATGCAGTTCGCCCTCGTGAGACAAGACGATAGCCAGCCCATTAGTAGTTTGCCCCGTTTTTTCACAACATAATGGCTGACTAAGGGACAATTGTTGATAGGCGAGCTACATTACAACTTAGGCAGACAGGATTAAGCAAGCTAACCGTCCCAGAAGCAAGATTAAATAAATTAAGATAACTCAAAGCAACCAAGCTGGATTGACCAGACGAGCTATTCCAGTTAGGCGGGCTACTACAGCATAGAGGTCACCAGAGCCCAAATAAGATCCCTGCGAGCTACTCTAGCCAAAGCACCAGGGCAGAATACAAAGCGATCAACAAAGTCAAGCTAGTAACTCCTCAAGGACAAGTCCAAAGTGACGAGCTGCTCTCTAATACGAGCTAATCCAATTTAGAGGATAGAAATTAGCTTAGATAAGGTCAAATAAGTCAACTCCCCATGTGTCAAGCATGCACACATGGAAGAGCAAAGGTCAAGCCACCTCCTACTTGGAGAACTTGTATAAATACCTTGATTTTTAATGAATAAAACTAAGCACAAATTCACAAATACATCCAAACTTCATCTACACACACTAAAGTACCTCGATTTACATATATACGAACCAAATACGTCATCAATACACGTATTAATCTTTCCTTAACCCGAATAATCGATTTCACTATTTACGGTAGTGATCAATCACACGTAATTGTTTGATAATCTAATTAGCAACCAAAAATAGCCATTAATCCTCGAGATTAAAAACGATCGTCAATACACATAGGAGCAAGAATTGGGCGCCGTCTACCCAAACATAATTTATGGTCCAACGAGTACTGGGCGCCGCATACCCAGACAATTTATGCAGACTATAAAATAAGGACTATGTGCAAAAGTAATAATGCATGCATGAGAATTCATCATAGATAGCATACACATATAATAATTAAGCACATAAAATAATAATTTATTGAGAACTTATATAGAATTAATTTTAAAAAATTGGGCTTAATTAATATGCAACAAATTATTACTTTTTATTTTCATAAAAGGATTGACCCTAATAAATTAATTTAATGGCTCAAATTAAAAAAAATAGTAGGATGTTCATTTATAAAGGGCTTAAATTAATTAATGGTCCATAGAATTGGGCTGCTGGCCAATGTTTTGTTTTATTTTTGCCCAACAGATTTGGACTGCATGCCCAATTGAGGGAGCAGGGCACAGACACGAAGGGAAAGGCCAGAGCGGCCGTGGCAGGTGGCCGTATCCGGCTTGCGTTCGGGCAGCGGCATAGTCGGGCCCGCACGGCGTTGGCCGCAGTCGCCCGGTGATGCGCGGCCTATGGCCGTTGCTCAATGCTATGAGGCAGCGGAGCAGGAGGGTTGCACGGCGGAGCAGCACGGTGGAGGAGCAGGCTCACAACGCGGCGGAGGCGCTGGCGCGCGGCTTACTGTGGAGACGCTCGGCTCGTGGTGGAAGCGCTGGTGTGCGACTTGAGGTGGAAGCACTGGTACGCGGGCCGTTTGTTGGTGTGTACTGTAAAACAAACTTTTATTTGGCTTTCATGGAAGTATATTTGATTTCCTTGCTATCTGAAATAAATGGTTTTTCACATTATTGCAATCTTATTAATTGCTTGTATGTCTGCTTATCTTATATTGTAGATAATGTGGTGGATTTGTAGTCACACAGAAGATCACATTATCGGTTCCTTATAAGATATAAACAGTATTCACAACTGAGATAGTTCTGGACATAACTATTGTTATAAGTTGTAGTATGAACTTGTTGGTGGCTTGTCTTAGCCATTAGTTTATACTAGTACGCTATGTCGTATTGAATGGATCATGGTTAAGACGTGATCTTCTATTCTGACTGTCATGAAGAACTAAAGGTCTTGGTGATTCTTGTAATTCTTAACCCTAAGTGTGATATCTAGATGTGTGGAGCGCTTGTTCACTACTTTGATTTATCATGGGTGAGAATCTTGTTTGATTCAAAACACTATGTATTTTGGGTAGTGGCATCGTTCGCATGATGTCTATTTATTGGCATTAGGGCACCGTGTCCTGGTGATCCAGGTTGATGACGTCTCCTTGAGGAAATTCATAAAGGATTGTCGTATTAAACCTTGTAGGTGGGTTATATCCGTACGACAACAAGGTTGAGTGATACTACTCAAGGAATAATAGATATTAATTAATTAAAGCAGTCAGAAGCTTTAATAATTAATGGACGTGCGATATTTTTAACACGGGGAATTATAGAGTCTAATAGAAGTCCTGATTCGGTTTGGGATAGGACGGGAGTGCAACATTAATTTTCTAGTGGAATGAATTAATGTTCACGGGCCAAATAAATATTCTGGACTAAACATAAGAGTATTTGGGTCCATGAGGAGCCCAAATCCTATACCTTCTAACAGATCCCTAGTCTGGCCCATGAAACCTAAGGAGTCTATATAAAGACCTCAATTTCGTCTTTGAAACCCTAGCACTCTAAAAAAATGAGCAGCAACTAAAAATGGCGATTAGGGTTTTGGGTAGACGATCAGGAGGTGCTTTTGCTCCACATTCGATAGCTTGCCGTCCACTCGATGTTCGAACGAGGTTGAGAGGCAGACTAGAAGATCTCTACTGGAATCAACACCTCGGTCTTCAAGGGTAACAAATCTAAACTCGTCTTTAGATGCATGTTTAGGTTTTATATAATCGTATACGTTTTGGTATCCCAACAATGATCTTGGGGACGAACCGCCTTCACCAGCGGGTTCCACCACCGTCGGCGCTGGTGGTGGCGCACGGCCGTCGTCGACAATTTTTTTTCATTTTTTCGATCTAATAAATTAACAATTGCAGATTCAATAATGTAGATGCAATGTATAAATTAAGTGCAGAGTGATATATAAATTTATGGCACATATGGATCTAGAAATTGATACGATGATTAACAGATAATTAATTATCATGCTATTGAAAAAATAAATTGAGATTCGTATCGATTAACTGCAGGTAGAGACTCGTGCTGATAATGTGTTGTAAAATAATAAACGTAAAGTAGAGACACCGATTTGTTTACCCAATTCGTCGTTAACGACTACGTCTGGGGACTTACCAAGCCAGGAGTTTTCACTAATATTTTTGTGTGTTTTACAATACTGAATAGAAGGATCTATTTATAATAGAAAAACCCTAATCTAAACCCTAAAGCCTGTTTGGGTTATTAGGCCCATAAGTAATGTCCACATCAAATCTTCCGGATTTGATATATTAAATATACTGGATTTACAACAAAATTCCCATGTTAACTTGGGCTTTCTTAGGTCAGGCAATTTGTTGAGTAGTGGGTGAACAAAGTATTTTCGTGGGTATTAATAGTCGGACCCTAAATTATAGTACTAAATCTTTTACACACTTTACTCACTAGTTTTTTTATGATACAATATTCGCACAATTAGATACATGTTGGGTTTTAGAGGCACGTAAACACGTAAAAACATGCGCAGCGGAATAATCGTTCACCAACAACGAATAATTAATTGCATAATTAAATACAAGACATCTTAAACAAGAAATTTTACAGCACTTTGTACGCGGAACCCTCCACTATGGTATCCATGCAACAACTATTCACCAATTCGCACTGAGGTGCCAGCGTTGAATCTCTAGACGAACTTGCTAGAAAAACTCGAGCTAGATATTTTATGGAGAAATTATATTTCTTGTGTTTTTAGGAATTCCTATAGACACATATTTATAGAAATTAACTTGGCTTAATTCCTAAGCAAGATATCGGGCCTAACCCGTAAATATAATCTCTACGGATTATATTTCCCAAGATATGTTCCTACGAATAATATATTTATCATATCTTATTATTCTTGTATAATAATATTCCAAATATTATTATTGGAATTTCATATTTAATTAAATCCAATTTAATTAAATAATAATAATTAATTCCAAATATAATAATTATTATATTCTCCATAAATTAAATATTATATCTAATAATATTTAATCAACCAACTATAATTGGTGAACTGCCATTGCTTGTTGTGTGACCCATAGACTCTCATATATCGAGCGATTAGTCAAACTATCAGTCTTAATTGAACCCTAGACAATAAATCAGACATTCTCAATATACGAGGTACGTTGCGAGGAAGTCTGCAACTACTTGTAATACTGTAGGCTATTGTGATGTCTTCCTTTCATTCGCGAATACTCGATTAAGCCTTGAACATGATGAAGTGTCTATTCAAATAACTTAATCATATTATCTCAAATCACTAATTGATCATTCGTGTCGCACTTCGCCACAAAGTCCAAGTCGACGTGCACCAACCGATGTATTAGATCTAATTATGATGAAAAGACGAGTATTCTCTCTTAAATCCACATTGAGGAATGGATCCTATTTTTGGCTCAACTACCATGCACATGTACTTCGTGATGAACCCAATCCATGCCATATTTACCCTTGGAGGGTGCAAGCGTCGGTCATGGTCAAAGTCCATCACTCTGCACATGTCGTGCGTATTGACCTCAAGTTAGAGGAGTATCCCATCGCTCCCACTAACCGAGACACTCGTAGACCCATTATGTGGAATTACATCAAACAGTTTCTCGGATGGGTATACCAATACCCTTTAAGGTATTTGTGCATCCATTATGAGATACCTAACTATCTCTAAGTAAGTGAGATCTTACTACACTCTCCCATAGAGTATAATGCAGATCACACACCAATCTCTATTGAATCATCAATATCCCATTCTTGATGATCCTTGATTGGGGCTATCTGAGAATCGCACTTAAGTGATCTGAGTTCTCACTCACTCAATGACAGTATCGATTCAAGGGAACACATATATGAATAATGCAAACAATCAAACATAATATCCAGATAAGTGTAAAGCCATACATTTAATATTAACTCAATCAATAATATTAAACCATAAACTGGATATCATCTTAGTATTATGTCGTTACAAAGGATTGTCTCTAGGACACTAACACTTACAATACCTACTAATTGAGAGGATCAATTTTATTGCCCATTAACGGGGCTCAAATCAAAGCCAGAGGAAACTTCTATTATTCTATAGGAATTGACCCAACACATAAATTGATAGCACATGATAGTTTCAAATTTAAAACCTAGAGGTTCAAACCTACACCACCTGACCACTGAAATTATTTTACTCCCTAAGTTAAATGTATATAAATATTGGCATACTCTCATATGCACCAAGTGCACGGTGCACTATGTTGTGGCCATTTCCCACCACAGGTCGGCACCGACCTCATTCCGGCCGAAAATAAAAAAACGCCACGACTACGATAGGCCGGCTGGCCCCGGCGCTCTCCAATCACCGCGATCTCCGATCCCGCTATTCCGATCTCCCAGTCAAGGTCGGCATCAAGCTCCGTATTATGTCTGTCAAGTCGGATGCATGCCAAAGAGATAGTGGCCGGACCGGTCCGGCCGCGGACAGGTAAAGCAAAGGGAGATCTCCTCAGTACGGCCAAGCCCAGGGAGGACTTCCGACCTCATAAAGTGTAGGAGTCCGATCTCCGACCTCAACAGGCTTCCGACCTACGGACGACTCGAGAAGTACGTGCTAGAATCTGGTGAGATCTCCCCCCCCCCAAGAGGAAAAGGGCCGCCTCCGTACTTAGTGGCAGGGGGAATATTCCGCCTAATTAAGGAAACATCTCAAAGAATCGTCCTTTTTAGACACGTGTCGACATGCAAGTGGTCGACCGCCTGCGGACTTGGGCGTACGGGTGCCCACACACCCTCAGAGACTGGAGTCATTAATTACCCCTGTCCTCTTGGGGATCGGAAAAGACGAAAATACCCTTGTAAAAGAAATCTATAAATAGATCCCCATTGTACCTAGAAAAATAAGTTCACTATTCAATACAAAAAACTATACAAGCATTCAAGTCCAGGGACTAAAAACCCCTGGCAATTTTTGGTGTTCTTGCATTTATATCTTCATCATCATCATCTTCAAATATCAGCATTCATGAAGCATTTATGATTCCCCACATTTGATGTTTTTACCAAAGCTCCATTAATTAGCCATAAATTTCCAGCATACTTTATTTGGTAAACAACATTTGGCGCTAGAAGAAGGGTATCCAAACCCTTTAAACCCAGTTTATTCTTACCTCTTTGAAGAACTCTCACTTTTCTTCAAAGCCCTTTCTCCAAACTTTCAAACCTTCAAAGCTTTTCTGCTTTCTCTCCATTAAACGATGATAAACCCAAGATCATCCCAGGCCCTCAGGGCCACCGGGGGTCCGGCCATGCCCCAAGACCCCGCAGCCCGGGTCTCGGGGGAACCTACCCCCATCCGTCCCGGAAAGACCACCTGCGTGGCCTCGCCGATCCGATACCCGGAGGAGCCTCGCCCATCTCAGGCGCGGAACTTCTTCACCCCCGACCAAGCGGAGTCGGGACGACGCCGCCGTGTTGAGGAGGCCAGGGCTTGCCAAAGCACCCCCTCAGCCTAAAAAAGAAGGTCGCAAGCGTGCTCTCTCAAGGGGAAGACTAAGGCCCAGGAGCGCCAGGGGGAAAGCCAATGCTAGGCTGATCCAGCCCCCGCTCGGTCCCGCGGCTCCGTCCATCCGGTCTTTGACCGCCTGGGCACTAGCGACCCCTCATGGTACCCGAGTCGACTCTCCGGTTACGACACTGGGTATAGAGATACGAAGTCCGTCTCCAACACTTGGAGCACGACACAGATGCCCCACAAAATGGGAGCCGAGGTCAGCCTGGCCCTGACAAACTCCGCTAGGCGCAAACTCAGTTTCGCCCAAAGCGGCCTCCTGGGGCGCGATGCCCCGCGTGCGGCCATTTTCGACTGGATTGGCCCTTTGGCCGACGGTGGCGACCAGCTGGTCGAGACTCCAAACTCGGAGATCGTTAAGATGCAAAAGCAACTTGACGAAATGAGAGCGCTCATGGAGGCGCAAGGCCAACCCAAGGCCCGCCGGTCGCAAATGAGCCTTTGTCCATTGATATTGAGCTCGCCCCTGTCCAACTTAAAATCACTCCGCCGCCGACCCCTCTCTACGAAGGGAAGACGGACCCGGAAACTCATTTGAGCAAATTCTGGATTTTCATGACCGGGCGGGGCGCGACCTACGCCACAAAGTGCAGACTCTTCCCACTCACTCTGGGCGATCTCGCCCATAGGTGGTACGTCTCACTCCTGGCCCATTCGATCGACTCCTTCTCCACTCTGAGCACCCAGTTCACCTCATATTTTGCGGCCAAAATTGCCCCGCCGGAGAACTGGCACCACTTAATGCGCATCCGCCAGGAGAAGGAGTCCGACGAGGACTACGTCGCCCGGGTGGACGAGGTTATTCTAACCGGGGAGCCGGTCGGCGATCAGCTGGCTCTGCATGCCACCCTCGGAGGTTTTCACGGCCGATCCTCGATGTTCAAGCACCTCACCAAAGATTTCCCGAAGACATACGCCGACTTCCGAGCCCGGGCAGGCGATTACCTGGCTCAGAGGAAGCTGCTTGCTCTCTAGCTAGGGGAGTCCGAACCAACAGCGAAGGAGCCGGAGGCCGTAACTCAGACCTCCCCCAAAGGTGGTTCCAAGGCCAAAAAGATTGCCAAGCCGCCCAGAAATTTCAAGTCCTTTGAAGACGTCAAAGTACATCTCACCCAGGCCCTGAGACAATCCCCTGCTCACATCTTCAATACCATCCAACACAGGGATGTGCTCCCCAGGCCTAGGCCATTCATGGGAGACCGGTCCCGGCTGGACCCTAAAAAGTTTTGTGTCTATCACGACTCTATTGGCCATAATACGAGCCATTGTCGTGATCTCCTAAAATAGTTGTGGAAACTATTTGACGAAGGGTGCTTGAACGACCTCATTTAGAGGCCAGCCGGCTGGCAGGAGCAGCAACAACAGCGTCCCCCCCATAGGAACGAAGAAGGAGGCCGACCCCTCAGGCCGGTCGCAGCTCTGGAGGACGACAACGACGATGACCTCCCCCCGATGAACCCTGGCGGCCGGGTCAACATGATCTAAGCCGGCGGGGGAAACCTGGGCGGCCTAACCCCCATCTCCACGCTTTCGAACAGAAAGTGCAGGCCGAGATTCGGGCGGTAACCAACGTGAACCTAGTCAACCCACCCGAGCCTAAGATCCACAAAGACCTGGAGATTACTTTCTCCAATCGGGATCAGATGGGGGTGCTGTATCCCAAGGGGGATGCATTGGTGATCGCGGTCGGCATTTTTGGCAAGGAGGTCCAACGCGTCCTGATCGACAATGGATGTTTCTGCAACATCATATTCAAAAAGGCCCTAGACCAACTCGGCGACCTCGTCGGCTTCATCAAGCCAATCAACCTCCAGCTGAAGGGATTTGGGGATGCCAGGGTTGCTGCATACGGAAGGATAAAGCTCACTGTGGAACTCATCTGCTGTTACAACGAGAAGGTTATGATTACTAGGCCATTGGACTTTATCATTGTAGACCACCCGAGTTCCTATAACGACTTCTTAGGTAGGCCTTTTCTAGATGTTTTCGAGGCTGTTGCCTCTTCTTACTACTACTGTATCAAATTCTCCACCCCTGAGGGGGTAGTCGGCACCGTAAAGGGTGATCAATCAATGGCAAGAAAATGTTTGAACTATCTCCATTCTTCTTTATTTCCAGTTTATAATAATCAAATGTTAGATATATCACAAACCGACCTCGAGGGGACCTTTTCGACCACTGAAAATGTGATCGAGGTCGGGTCCACCTTGACAGATCTCAGTCACTCAATTGGGTCTGGCCCCCAGCCAATGCAAGTTGACGATCCCGAGCCAAGGATAGGCTTCAAGCCCTCCGAGCTCGATCTTGACCCGAGATTCGACACAAGTGACCGGCAAAGCTACGAGCAAGCCACGACCTTGGAGGACTTGGAACACATTCCAGTCGATCCCTCGAGGCCAGAATTGGAAGTCCTGATCGGCCCTTGCATACCGACTGAAATGCGGGGGGAAGTGATCGAATTCCTCAAGGCCAACATAGAAGGTTTCGATTGGTCTCACCTAGACATGGTCGGAATAGACCCAAAACACGCCCGCCATCGACTGAAGATTGATCCTAGCAAGAGGCCAGTTCATCAGAAAAGAAGGAAGTTTGGGCCGGAGAAGTACGAGGCACTGGCCCAAGAGGTCAAGAAATTGTTGGACAACAAGCTCATTGAACAAGCTAAAGACGAGCCCCAGTGGGTCGCCAATGCCGTCCTCATCAAGAAAATGAACAACACTTGGAGACTGTGCATCGACTTCACCGACCTCAATGCAGCTTGCCCAAAAGATCACTTCACAATACCGCACATAGACCATTTAGTGGATAGCACGGCTGGTTACGAGATGATGTCCTTCATGGATGATTTTGCCGGCTACCATCAAATTCCGATGGCCGTCGAGGACATCAAGCATACCTCTTTCCATACCGAAAAAGACATATTTTTATGGCTCCGAATGCCATTCGGTCTGATCAACACCGGAGCGACCTACCAACGGTTGGTTAACAAAATGTTCGTGGATTAGATCGGAAAGACCATGGAGGTCTACATCGACGACATCGTGGTGAAGTGCCTGAAAAAGGAAGACCACCTTAGAGACCTCGAGGAGACTTTCAAAATCCTCAAGGCATACAACATGAAGCTGAACCCGAAAAAGTGAAACTTCGGGGTGGAGGCTGGCAAATTTCTTGGGCACATCGTCAGCCAAAGGGGAATTGAGGCCAACCCGGCCAAGATCAAGGCCGTCCTCGACATGCAGGAGCCGAGGACGATCAAGCAAGTACAACGTCTGATCTGCTGCCTAGCCTCACTAAACATATTCATAGCCCGACTCGAAGATAAAAGTAAGCATTTCTTCTCGACTATTAAGAACGACAAGTTTTCTTGGAATATGGAAAGTCAAATAGCCTTTTCAAAGCTAAAGGAGTACTTGGCAAACCCACAAATTCTGGTCAAACCGGTACCGGGAGAAAAGCTTTACTTGTATCTTGCGGCCTCCGAGGTGGCCCTCAGCGTGGTACTTGTCCGGGTGGACGGTAAGAGCCATCTTCCGATCTACTTTGTAAGTCAAGCTTTGCACGATGCCGAGCTCAGGTACACCCTACTCGAAAAATTAGTATACGCTCTGGTCATGAGCGTGAGGAAGCTAAAGCCCTACTTTTTCGACCACCAAGTGGAGGTCCTGACCACCTTACCTCTAAGGCAAGTTCTACACAGGCCGGACACCAGCAGTCGGCTCTTGAAGTGGTCGCTAGAGATAGCCAGTACGGTGTCACCTACGCCCCAAGGATGGCCATCAAGGGCCAGGCTCTTGCCGACTTCATCGTGGAACTCACATTCCCCCCAAAGTTCACAAGGATTGACCACCCCCCTTGGAAACTCTACGTGGACGGGTCATCGACAAGCATGTGCGCCGGGGCAGGCATCGTCCTGGTCGGGCCGGAGGGCCATAGTTTTACTCATGCGATCCGCTTCAATTTCGCGGCCACGAACAATGAGGCTGAATACAAGGCCCTAGTCGGGGGCCTCGAGCTCACAATCGCCATCGGAGTATGCCGTCTTCACGTCTTCATGGACTCCCTACTCTTAGTAAATCAAATAAGAGGAGAATACAAGGCCCGGGGAGAACAAATGGTGAAATATCTCGACCTGGTCATAACCTTGTGTGAGAAGTTTCATCAAGTCTTCATAGAACAGATCCCGAGGGAGCATAACACACAGGCCGACGCCCTATCCAAGCTTGCAACCGCGGAAGGAGCCGCTGACCTCGCCAATATCCAGCTCTCCACGCTCGGGACCCCCACAGTAATCCGAGTGCAAGTGTCAACTGTTCTGAATGCCGATGAAAGTTGGATGACTCTGATCGAGAAATACCTAAAGACCGGTGCACTCCCAGAAGATAGGGTCCGAGCCCGGCAGCTACAACTCCGGTCGTCGAGGTATACTCTTATTGACGACCTTCTATATAAAAGAAGTTTCACCTTCCCACTCCTGAAATGTATAACCCCGGAGCAAGGCCAGAACATCATGGCCGAGATCCATGAAGGGGTATGTGGAAATCATGCCGGTGGCCGGGCCCTAGCCCACAAAGTGATCAGACAAAGATATTTCTGGCCGGCTTTGAACAAGGATGCCGTCAACTTCGTGAGGTCGTGCCACAAATGTCAAATCCTGGGACCTAACACCAAACTATCCCCCGAGCAGCTCTCCTCTTTGTACAACCCGTGGCCTTTCGCTCAGTGGGGCATCGACCTCATCGGACTGATGCCCACTGCGCCCGGGGGCCACAAATTCGCCGTAGTGGCTGTCGACTATTTTACAAAATGGGCGGAGGCCGAGCCGCTCAATAAAATCAACCAAGCCCATATCATAAAGTTCATTTGGAAAAACATCATCTGCCATTTCGGCCTACCACAAGTGATCATCTCCGACAACGGGAAGCAATTTGACGGCCTCCAGATGATCCAATTCTATGAGAAATAGAAAATAAAAAAAAAGTCTTCTCCAACCCCTACCACCCGCAGACAAACGACCAAGTAGAGGCCGTAAACAAAATCCTCAAACACACCATTAAAGCAAAGCTTGAGGACAAGAAAGGAAATTGGGCGGCCGAGCTCCCCGATGTACTCTGGTCGTACCGTACAACTACAAGAAACTCGACGGGCGAAACACCGTTCGCTTTAGCCTTTGGGACCGAGGCCGTCATCCCATCGGAGGTCTCTCTCCCAAGCCACCAGATGGCCCAGATAATCACGGAAGACAAGGACACCGCCCGGATGATCGATTTGGATATGCTAGAAGAACGAAGACTCAACTCCGGCCTCCGGAATGCGGCCTATAAGAAGAAATCCAAAAATTATTTCAACTCTAAGGTGAAGGCCAGAAAATTCCAGGTCGGTGACCTCGTCCTCAAGAAGGTTCAAGCCCCTAAAGGGGTATTCGGCCCGAACTGGGAGGGCCTGTTCAGGGTGTCCAAGTGGCTCTCCAAGAGAGCCTACGAGCTCGAACTCATGGATAGCACTCCGGACCAATACCCCTGGAATTCGATTCACTTAAAGAAATACTATCAGTAACTATGTTGTACTTTGTAATGAAGTCCTTATCAATAAAAAGCCCTTTTTACGACGCAAATCTTCACTCCAGAACCGAGCTCAGTTCAAAAGCGTATGCCGGCCGTATCGAGGTCGGCATATCTCACTTGAGCTCGGGAAGACCATCAAGGTCATTCAAAAACCGAGCTCAGTTCAAAAGCATATGCCAGCCGTATCGAGGTCGGCATATCCCACTTGAGCTCGGGAAGACCATCAAGGTCATTAAAAAACCGAGCTCAGTTCAAAAGCGTATGCTGGCCGTATCGAGGTCGGCATATCTCACTTGAGCTCGGGATCAAGGTCATTAAAAAACCGAGCTCAGTTCAAAAGCATATGCCGACCGTATCGAGGTCAGTATATCTCACTTGAGCTCGGGAAGACCATCAAGGTCATTCAAAAATCGAGCTCAGTTCAAAAGCGTATGCCGGCCGTATCGAGGTCGGTATATCTCACTTGAGCTCGGGAAGACCATCAAGGTCATTCAAAAATCAAGCTCAGTTCAAAAGCGTATGCCGGCCGTATCGAGGTCGGCATATCTCACTTGAGCTCGGGAAGACCATCAAGGTCATTCAAAAACCGAGCTCAGTTCAAAAGCATATGCTGGCCACGCTGAGGTCGGCGTATTCCACTCGAGCTCGGAAAAATCTTCACATACTGGAAATTCTTCAAAAATTTAAAGATTAGCTGGAATTTTCTAAGTAACAAAAAGAAATGACAGTGCGATAAAGACAATAGATTCTGATTTCATTCGATAAAGAGAAAGGTAAACATAGTTCAGACCCGGTCAGAAGCCGGTTACAAGCCAGAATAAAAGAACAGTTCAACCGAAATAAAATAAAGGAAAAAGTCTTCAATTGCCAGCATCGCCCCAGGCGCCCGTTTGCTCTCCGACCCCTGCGACGAAGTCCGCAACCTCATTCACACAAGCTTCCTCCACCTCCCAGCCCGGCACCGACGATCCATTGGGAGGAACCTCTTCATCCTCAACTTCTTCGTCTCCCTCGTCCCCGGCCTCCTCAATCTGAACAGCTGGAGGACCATGGCCCGGAAGGAGCAACCGGTGCCGGTACAGAAACCATGATAAATCTACCCCGAGCTCAGTCTCGAGGTCCAAGAAATGGATGTAGTAGCTCTCATGGATCAGAATTTTGGCAACGTACTCTCGGAAGTAATCCTCGTAGACCTTGGTGTTTAGGTTGGCCTTGCGTCCCACGCGGATCAGGTCGGCGACAACCACGTAGTAGCAGAACTCAGAAAACAGCATCGGATTGGTGGCCGGGTCATTGGGATCGTAAGTCGGCCGTTGTAGAGCCGCAACCACCTCAACCGTTTTCTCTCGTAACTCCCTCTCCAGCTCAGCCTGCCGGGCACGAGCTCGGTTTGCATCCTTCAGCGCGGCCTCATTCTCTTGGCGAAGACCCGCCACGGCCGCCTCCATCTCGCAATCTGGGCTCGACAATCGTTACAGGCTTTCCAGGCCATTTCTACCCGCATAAGGGCATCATCCTTCTATTTCAGCACGACCTCGAGTTGCCCGACCGCGTGATCCCTTTCCTTCTTCAGCACGGCGTTCACACTTTCGTACTTCGCCTTCTCCTCCCGGGCTCGGGTAAGATCCGCCTCAGCTTTCTGAAGCGAGCTCACAGTAGAGTTGAGCTCGCTCTCGACGAAGTTGGCCATGATGGCCGCTTGGTTCGCCAGGGCGACACTAGCCCGACCAGCGTAGCGGGGGTGGCGGTCGGTGATTTAAGCCAATTCACGGGTCCAGGATGGGGGGAGAGAGTTCACCGCCCGGCTCATGTATTCCGACATCTCCACTATCGAGCTCGGAACCCAGGAGGAAAGGAAGTCCAGCACCATCGGCGGCAAGTCAGAGTCGTTGCGGGTCAACCTGAACAAAGAAAGAAAGACCCGTTCAGAAATAACAGGTTAATAAAGCAAAATTATAAATTGAGATAACTTACGCTTGGAAACGAGCGGGATCGCAACTGAAGAAGGTCCGATCATCCTCCCGGTCGGGGGTATGGGTCGCGTGGGCCATCGTAGTAATGTCGGCCGACCTCTGTTCGGGAGGCGTATCGTCAGAAACATCGATCGGTGCGGGACTCGACCCATCTGCACCGACTTCCTCCCTCTCAAGTTCTTCTCGCCCCCGTTTTCGACCGGTAAGGGGGGTAGGATGGGATAGTTCCGGCCGCAACGCCCTCGGTGGCCGGGACGGACTGGAGAGGAGTTGGCTCGTGGATAACAATCCATTTCCGGCCACCGGGCCCATTTTTATTCTTCGTCACTTTGACGACCTCCGACTTAGTGAGAGCAGCTCCGAGGCGGGAAAACATCTCCGGGCACTGATCAAGCAAGTGGTCGGGGCAACGGCGTACAACTCGGAACTTAGGCACTGCGAATGCAGAACGTAAAAAAACAACAATAAAATAACTTTAGATCCGGGCTCACCCAAGTACCTACCCGTCAAGTTCAGGTGGCGGGGAAATTGGAAGAATCGGCTAGCAAGTCGAGCCTGACGAGTCCGGAGAATAGCTTGATTTCTCTCAGAGGCCGGCAGGGACAATATCCGCTCTCGGACGACCGCCAAAATCGAATTTCAGCTCACGCTCGGAGAGGGAAAGATAGCCTGCAAAGAAAAATAAAAAATTAGATCAGTACATTTAATTAAAAAATAAACACAAATCTCTTACAAGGATTTTTTCGGGCGGATGTCGGTCGGAACCCCAACTTCCGTTTCACTAGGATATCCGGTCTGCCAGGCTCCTCCTACGAAGAACCATTTCTTCCGGTCGTTGCGGGCCTTGCTCGGGAGACCGGTCACCAGTTTGGGCCCTTTGGTCTGAATGAAGACCTCTCCGGTCCCACTCTTCTCGCTCTAGACCCGGTACAAATAGGGCATCTCCCCCGGGGTCGGCATTCGATGCAGCCGATTCTGGCCAAAAAGCACTATGACGCTCAGGATAATCATCCATGCATTTGGCAGTAGCTGGATAGGCGCATGGTTCCAGTAATTGAGTAAGTAGGAGATGGCCGGATGAAGGGGGAAACGGAGCCCAACCTCCATCATATCCTAAGTAACGGCCACCATCCCTTGAGGGGGTTGATCCGCCCGTTCATTAGGCTCGGGGGCAAAAAACTGGACATCGTAAGGAATATCCCAGTCAACCCGAGCTTCATCAAGATAACTCTGGGTCATCTTACTTTGTATCTGGCCGATCATCCACTTCTTGGATCTTTCCAGGTCGGCTATCCGAATGGTCCTCGGATCACGAACGGTCGGGCCTCGGGGATAACGCTCTTGGTACCCGTCGAAATCGAATGAGAGAGATTCGATCTCATCCTTCTCCTCCACATACTCCGACCACAACCGGAAGGCTCTCCTAATCTCGTCCCGACGGACCTCACCCGCACTTCGGGCCGCAGCAGGTGACCCCCCGACCTCTTCGGCTTCCAACCCCGAGGCCTCATTCGCCATCCCGAGCCTATCCTTGATTTGCTCGGCGGTGAGGTTCTGGAGTAATAAGTTATTAGCTAAGCCATCGCCCTCGCTGCGTCCGCCATCGTCATCTTCTTCTTCAAGGAGGTCATCCAGCGATTCCCGGCTCTCGACCGGATGGGCCATCAGATCGGATCTCGAACTCGCAGCCACAGTAGGGCCACTCTCTCTGGCGCCCTCGCCCAAAAGTGACCGCCCCGAACTCGGGAAGAGCGCATCTAGACCACCATCATCACGAGCCCAGATCGAGCTTTTACTCAGGCGCGAAGGAGAGGCTCCACCTACACCGCTAGAACTCCTCCCTTCGTCAAATAGCCTCCGGCTGGTTCCGCCACCGCCGCTCGAGGAGGCGCCACCTATTTGCCCTGGCGGAGGACCAATCCACCGCCGTACCATTTTGGAAGAAAAAAAAGAAGTAGAAAGTTTTTTCGAAATCTGAAATGCAAAGTTACCTTTCTAAACCGCCTAGTCGCCGCCGTATGAGTCCAAACGCCGCTTCAGAAATCTCGCCGGAATAATCGCCGGAGAATCCCAAGCTTGCTAAGGAATGCTTGAAGGCGCGAAAGTAAAAAACTCAAAATGGCAGATAACTCACCTATTTATAAGGAATGTGGTGGGTCTATTTCGCAAACAAGTTTCTAGGCCTAGGGGCCTAAATGCAAGAAGTCGAAACGCCGGGGACCCCACACCAAAAGGGCTGCGCACGCTAATAATTAATGCGCGTAATTCGAGGTGTCGCACAACGTCATGATCGCCTTTTTAGGCACACCTACCCACGCACGTCCACTCAAGCGTCAGTTTCAAGAAGACCGACCCCCGGCCACGCTAGGCCGAACGAGTTCGGCGCCAACAGTCTATGACAGACGACCATCTCGTCTCCCACCAACCCTGAGAGCCGAGCTGGGGGGCAATTGTTGTGGCCATTTCCCACCACAGGTCGGCACCGACCTCTTTCCGGCCGAAAACAAAGAAACGCCACGACTACGATAGGCCGGCCGGCCGGCCCAGACGCTCTCCAATCGCCGCGATCTCCGATCCTGCTCTTCCGATCTCCCAGTCAAGGTTGGCATCAAGCTCCGTATTATTTATGTCACGTCGGATGCATGCCAAGGAGACAGTGGCCGGACCGGTCCGGCCGCGGACAGGTAAAGCGAATGGAGATCTCCTCAGTACGGCCAAGCCCAGGGAGGACTTCCGACCTCATAAAGTGTAGGAGTCCGATCTCCGACCTCAACAGGCTTCCGACCTACGGACGGCTCGAGAAGTATGTGCTAGAATCTGGTGAGATCTCCCCCCCAAGAGGAAAAGGGTCGCCTCCATACTTAGTGGCAGGGGGAATATTCCGCCTAATTAAGGAAACATCTCAAAGAATCGTCCTTTTTGGACACGTGTCGACATGCAAGTGGTCGGCCGCCTGTGGACTTGGGCGTACGGGCGCCGTCGCTCCCTCAGAGACTGGAGTCATTAATTACCCCTGTCCTCTTGGGGGCTGGAAAAGATGATAATACCCTTGTAAAAGAAACCTATAAATAGATCCCCATTGTACCTAGAAAAACAAGTTCACTATTCAATACAAAAAGCTATACAAGCATTCAAGTCCAGGGACTAAAAACCCCTGACAATTCTTAGTGTTCTTGCATTTACATCATCATCATCATCATCATCATCATCATCATCATCATCATCATCATCATCATCATCATCATCATCATCATCATCATCATCATCATCATCATCATCATCATCATCATCATCATCATCTTCAAAGATCAGCTTTCATGAAGCATTTATGATTCCCCACATTTGATGTTTTTACCAAAGCTCCATTAATTAGCCATAAATTTCCAGCATACTTTATTTGGTAAACAACACACTAACTCAACAATTGACACTGTTTACATTGAAAAGTTTGTTTCAATTACACTGAAAAATGTGATTGGATTACATTGAAAAATTTACACTATAAATCAGTTTTTAGTGTAAACTTTTCAGTGTAATCCAACCACACTTTTCAGTGTAAACAATATCAACTGTTGATTGAGTGCACCATACATCAAGTGCACAAGAGAATTACTCATAAATATTATAAAATTATATATATATATGACAAACTCTCATTTGCATCAAGTGCACGGTACACTCATTCAACAGTTACCCGTGTTTATACTGAAAAGTTTATTTCATTTACACTGAAAAGTGTGGTTGGATTACATTGAAAAGTTTACACAGAAAATCAAGTTTACACTAAAAATTTATTTTATGTGTAAACTTTTCAGTGTAATGCAACCACACTTTTTAGTTTAATTAGAACAAACTTTTCAGTGTAAACAAGGTCAACTGTTAAGTGAATGCACCATACACCAAGTGCACAAGAGAGTTACTCTCCCCCTCTCCCTCCCCCCCTCCCCCTCCCCCTCCCTCGGGAGAATATTCTACTAAATATGATAATCCCTATTTTCCGCTCATTTTTCATACTCGTGACCTCTCTCTCTTCTCACTAATTTCTCTTTACGTTCATTTTTCATACCAAATACCAAATATAGAAAGTTACTAAATACGATCTTTCTTTCTTTCTTTCTTTCTTTCATAATTTATCTTTAATTAGAGACAAACTATCATATGCACCAAGTGCACGATATACTCATGTTGGGATATTTTAGTTTTGATGATTTTCCAAAACAACATGTAATAGGTTTGAATGCAGTCAGGATAGTATCTTTTAGTTTCAGATCAGGCTAGGTCATTTCTCAGTAGAACAGGTTATCAGTGGAGGAAGAACTCAGCTGAGGAAGCACTCAGAGGAGGAAAGCTCAGCTGAGGGGGAACTCTACTGAGGGATAACTCAGTGAGGGGGAACTCACTGTCAGAGCCTGAGGAAGTCAAGATGACATCACAAAGAGATCGACTGAAGCCATGTCAGAAGACCTGAACCTGAAGAGAAGCCTGAAGGAAGTCCCACTGAGTATAAACCTGACTATTCTAAGCTGGTCAGTAGACTACTCAGTGAAGAGCATGATCAGGAGGATCAGTGCTGTACCAAGTAGGTCCTAAAGGAGTCAGGCTACTGTGGTCAGGGAAGATTGTCATTCAGCCTTATGACAATCTTCTTGGAGAGATCTTCAAAAGTCTACTGAAAGACAACTACACTGAAGACATTCATGTCTACTGAAGATTATCAAGTCAGTGGAGGATAAGTCATCTGAAGTCAGTGTGCCCTGATCAAGTCCACTGAACCAAAGAGCCGTTGGACTCAGTCCACGTGGACCAATCAAGTCAAGACAACTCATCTGACACTGACAAGGCCGAGTTCCAAGAAAAGTAGGTGTTCCCTACTGATAGTCTGGATTCAAATGTGACTACCTCCAACGGTAACATTTGAATCTACACTATAAATACAAGCTTCCAGCTGCGGTTTCAAGTGTGTGATAAGGGGAAATCTACACCTACGAGCTGGTGGTGCGAGAGTGGTGCAAGTCATGAGGGAGTCATAAGGGTGCACCATCTCCATCAAGAACACTGACATTGAATTCTTCATAGTCATATTTGAGTGTTCCAGTTTGTATACTCGAGCTCATCATATACATCCTAAGCTTAGAGAGATTTTCCCAACCTTAGCTTAAAGGCTAAAACCATGTAAGGGAAAATCTCACCTAGTTGGAGAGAACCAAACCAAACTAAACCCTTTCCAGAATAGTGTTAGGTGTTGCAGTGAGGTGAGGAGAGGCAGTCCCTGAGTGAAGAGGGATGTGAGGCCAGTTCGAGAGGCAGCTCCGCAGAGGGGTGTGAGTCCAGTTGTGAGTGCACCTTGGCACGTTAAAAACAAGAATCCCGGGTAGTGGATTTCCTGTTAAATCAGGCAGTGGATGTAGGAGCTTGAGCCTCCGAACCACTTTACATTGTTGTGTTCATTATTGCCATACATTAGCTTACATCAGTGTTTTAAAATTTTTTTTTCCTAATTTCCCATATTGTCCTTGTTTGTGAAAGAAAAACGGGACCAACAATTGGTATCAGAGCGGGTTGTTCACATGACCACTGATCTAGTTTTGTTAAGAAAATTGGTCAACCGAGCAGATCTTAAATGTTTTAAAACTATGGGAATTTCTGCATGTTTCAAACTATTACATGTGCTCTGACCTCATTCTTGTAATAAAAAATCTGTTTGTTAGAAGTTTTGGAATCATCAAAAAGGGGGAAATTGTTGGGATATTTTAGTTTTGATGATTTTCCAAAACAACATGTAATAGGTTTGAATGCAGTCAGGATAGTATCTTTTAGTTTCAGATCAGGCTAGGTCATTTCTCAGTAGAACAGGTTATCAGTGGAGGAAGAACTCAGCTGAGGAAGCACTCAGAGGAGGAAAGCTCAGCTGAGGGGGAACTCTACTGAGGGATAACTCAGTGAGGGGGAACTCACTGTCAGAGCCTGAGGAAGTCAAGATGACATCACAAAGAGATCGACTGAAGCCATGTCAGAAGACCTGAACCTGAAGAGAAGCCTGAAGGAAGTCCCACTGAGTATAAACCTGACTATTCTAAGCTGGTCAGTAGACTACTCAGTGAAGAGCATGATCAGGAGGATCAGTGCTGTACCAAGTAGGTCCTAAAGGAGTCAGGCTACTGTGGTCAGGGAAGATTGTCATTCAGCCTTATGACAATCTTCTTGGAGAGATCTTCAAAAGTCTACTGAAAGACAACTACACTGAAGACATTCATGTCTACTGAAGATTATCAAGTCAGTGGAGGATAAGTCATCTGAAGTCAGTGTGCCCTGATCAAGTCCACTGAACCAAAGAGCCGTTGGACTCAGTCCACGTGGACCAATCAAGTCAAGACAACTCATCTGACACTGACAAGGCCGAGTTCCAAGAAAAGTAGGTGTTCCCTACTGATAGTCTGGATTCAAATGTGACTACCTCCAACGGTAACATTTGAATCTACACTATAAATACAAGCTTCCAGCTGCGGTTTCAAGTGTGTGATAAGGGGAAATCTACACCTACGAGCTGGTGGTGCGAGAGTGGTGCAAGTCATGAGGGAGTCATAAGGGTGCACCATCTCCATCAAGAACACTGACATTGAATTTTTCATAGTCATATTTGAGTGTTCCAGTTTGTATACTCGAGCTCATCATATACATCCTAAGCTTAGAGAGATTTTCCCAACCTTAGCTTAAAGGCTAAAACCATGTAAGGGAAAATCTCACCTAGTTGGAGAGAACCAAACCAAACTAAACCCTTTCCAGAATAGTGTTAGGTGTTGCAGTGAGGTGAGGAGAGGCAGTCCCTGAGTGAAGAGGGATGTGAGGCCAGTTCGAGAGGCAGCTCCGCAGAGGGGTGTGAGTCCAGTTGTGAGTGCACCTTGGCACGTTAAAAACAAGAATCCCGGGTAGTGGATTTCCTGTTAAATCAGGCAGTGGATGTAGGAGCTTGAGCCTCCGAACCACTTTACATTGTTGTGTTCATTATTGCCATACATTAGCTTACATCAGTGTTTAAAAAAAAATTTCTCCTAATTTCCCATATTGTCCTTGTCCACGATGAGAATGATATCATAGTCAGAAACAAGGCCAGGCTAGTTGCAAAGGGCTACTCTCAAGTTGAAGGATTTGACTATGATGAAACATTTGCTCCAGTAGCCAGATTGGAGGCAATAAGGTTATTTCTTGCATATGCTGCTCACAAGAAATTCAAGGTGTACCAGATGGATGTTAAAAGTGCCTTCTTGAATGGAGTACTCAATGAAGAAGTCTATGTGGAGCAACCCCCAGGTTTTGAAGAAAGTCACAAAGTATATAGACTGAGGAAAGCTCTATATGGACTGAAACAGGCTCCAAGAGCTTGGTATGATACTTTGTCTCAATTCCTTTTGGATCATGGTTTTATCAAAGGGAGAGTTGATAGAACACTTTTCAGAATCACAAAAGGAGAGGACACATTGCTGGTTCAAATCTATGTGGATGATATCATCTTTGGTTGTCCTAACCAAGTCCTCTGTGAGAAGTTCTCTCAACTGATGAAGGGAAAGTTTGAGATGTCTATGATGGGAGAAATGAATTTCTTCCTAGGACTTCAAGTCAAGCAGTCCACTGAAGGAATCTTCATCAACCAAGCCAAATACACAAGGGAGCTGATCAACAAGTTTGGATGCCAGACCAGCAAGGTTGCAAGAGTTCCACTCAACACCAACACCAAGATGGAACCAGATGAGGATGGAGAATCAGTAGACCAGACTTCCTACAGAGCCATTATTGGATCTCTACTGTATCTCACAGCAAGCCGGCCTGATATCACATTTGCAGTTGGCATTTGTGCTAGATATCAAGCCAATCCCAAGAAAAGTCACCTGGAAGCTGCCAAGAGGATTCTCAAATATCTTAAGGGTACTGTGAATATGGGATTGTGGTATCCCTCAGATGACAATCTAGAACTCACAGGATACTCAGATGCTGACTATGGAGGATGCAGAATTGATAGAAAATCAACCTCAGGCACTTGTCAATTCTTGGGAAGTAAACTGATTTCTTGGTTCTCCAAGAAACAAAATTCAGTAGCCACAAGCACTACTGAAGCTGAGTATATGGCAGCTGGAAGTTGTTGTGCTCAAATTCTTTGGCTAAGACAACAACTGAGAGATTACAACATCTTTGCCAATGAAGTCCCTATTTTCTGTGACAACAATAGTGCAATTGCTATTTCAGAAAATCCAGTTCTCCACACAAGATGCAAACATGTGGATATAAGGCATCACTTCATCAGAGATCATGTGGAGAAGAAGGACATCAAGATGCTCAAAATCCACACTGACAAGCAGAAGGCAGATATCTTCACTAAACCTTTGGCTGAAGCAAGGTTTCAAGAGTTGTCAGTGGAGCTTGGACTCCTAGATCCAGGAGAGTAAAGAAAGGATTGAATCTCAGTAGAGTTACCTTCAACTCAGTAGAGGTTCGTACTCAGAAGAGGATCTTCTCTCAGAAGAAGCTCCCCATCTCAGAAGAGATCTATATATCAGACGAGGTCGAACCTCAGTAGAGGTCAAGTCTATACTTATGTTATTTTCAAAGATAAAGCCTCTTAGTGTTATATATATTTTAATTGGTTTCAATATATTTACTAATGAGTGCTTTCTGGAAAATTAAATCTCTTTCCACTGTTCCGAAGAGATTTTGGTATGACAAGCATTTAATGCGCGTGGTACAAGTCAGACATGCTTTTTCAATTACCTATCTCACGCGCCCTAAAAGCCGGAAGATGTGACCTTCCGGTTACCAACCTTTTCAATCCATACCATTCAATTAGGCGGTTCTTTTCTAAACCGTCAAGATTTCTTAA
The DNA here is from genome assembly GCA_947034835.1 of Ballota nigra. NCBI lineage: Eukaryota > Viridiplantae > Streptophyta > Magnoliopsida > Lamiales > Lamiaceae > Ballota > Ballota nigra. The sequence continues at coordinate 70,540,626 of OX344724.1, forward strand.
AACCCCCCCACTAAACCCTGTAACTATCCACGATCTCAAAATCATTCAATCTCAGACGTTGATTGTGAAATTAGATCTAACCGTTTATTTCTAATATAAAATCCCCAACCTTAAGCTTGTAAACCTTTTCGAATACACTTCCAAGCAAACACTTACTATCCTACTCTGTAATCTGTTCTCTCAAACCCTCTTGTTCAAATGGCGAAACTAAATCTCAGTTTCCTTACCCAAAAAGATAACTTCTGGTATGAACCCATTGTGGTTTTTGATAACCCAGAAATTAAGTCCAGACCAGAGTACGCTCACATCAAAGAGGCCCTTGAAATGATAAAAAGTGCTGGGTTAGAGAAATTCCTATCTGTTCATCCAGAGAACTGTTTTGACAGACAGGTTCTTGATTTCTACAACAATGTCTCCAACTCAGATACAAAGATCAGGTCTCATCTGATCTTGCAAAGGAAGAAGAAAGTTATGAGGGATGACATGGAGGTCATTGAACACCAGAAGATAAAGAAGGAGATTCGTGTAAGCGGAGATGTCCTGAAGGAGCTTTTTGATCTTCCTTCTGAAGGTCCCAATCCAGACACGTGCATTGTGGAGAAGGAGGAAGAATGGGTCAAAACCATAATGCAGAGGAAGGTACCATACACTCCAACAATGAACAGAAGTGAACTCCTGCCAGTTTACAATGTTCTCTGTGAAATTGTGAGTAAATGTATTTTGGGAAACCAAGGGAGTACTGAGCAAGTGAGCAAGCCAAAGCTCAGGCTGATGAAGGCGATAGTTGAGGGCAAGGAAAAGCCATACAATTGGCAGCAGTTCTTTCTGAGAGCCTTGAATAAGGAGCACTCAAAGTTTCAACCCGACAAATCTCCCCAACTATCAAGTAAGCTGAACTATGCAACAAAGATCTCTTACTTGATAGAGAATGTAGACTTGGGCGTGGATTGGATCCCTGACAGGAAATGGAGCACTCTAAAAATTTTATTCAAATCTGGAAAGACTCTGGAGGCTAGAATGATTAAGCCTGTTGTGGAAAGCCCAGAGGCAGTAGAGGAGGAGGAAGATACCCCAGCTGAGGGGAAGAAGACAAAGCTGAAAAGGAGACTGGTAAAGTTGAGTGACAAAATGGCTCAACACAAGGAGGCTGTGGCTGAGAAGGCCTTTAGGAAGGAGAAGAAGAGGTCTTCTGAAGCAGAGAAGGAGGCTGCTTCGAAGAAAGTCAGAGTCACAGACTCTACTGATGAGTCTTCATCAGGTAACCCTACCTCTTCCCCCAACACTATCTCAACTGAGTCTGACTCAGATGTTCCTGCTCCTACTCCTATTAAACCCAAGACCAAACCTCGCACCCCTGTAGCCAAAACCAAACGCATCTCCAAAATAACTCACACTCAAACCCCCACTGATGGCTCTCAAAAGCCAGCCAGTGGATCTCAAACTCAAACCCCCACTGAACTCATCTCCACCCCAACTGAAACCACCCCATCAAATCCTACTGAACCCATTCCCTCAACCCCCACTGACCAAAACCCAACCTCACCTGACACTCAAACCTCTTCTGAAACTATCCCTAACCCTCCTGAAACCCAAACCTCAACTCACCTGGAATCTATTCCAGAAGAACCCACTGATATCAGATCCCCTACCCCTTCCCTTCCTTCAGACGATGAAGAAGAGTACTCATTCTTAGACACCCTTAAGGATGAGGTTGCTTACTCTTTGGAGTCTAAGTACCCTGAACTTGACAACTTCCCCACTCTCAAGGCTTTATTCTTGAGGCTGAGACTCCTTGTCCAGCTCAAAGATAGGAGGCTAGGAGAAATTCTATTGGCAGTCAGAGGCAGCAATGCCGATGATTGGAAGAAGGAGGAGATGGAGGTGTTACAGTTTGCAGGGATGACCAAATCCAGACTTCTCTGTGATGAGAAAATTTTTGAGAGTCTGGTGATGGAAAAGATAGCTGAGGCTAAGAAGTCAGCTGATGTGGTTGCTGAAGCAGAGGAGGAGAAGGAGAAAGAGATGGAGGAAAGTGTACAAGGAGGAGGGACCTCACCAAGGCAAGGTGATGGTGAGGTAGCCAAGGATGTATCCAAGGCAAGGGATACTGAGGCTCAAAATTTGCCACAGGAGAGTCCAGTAGAGGTGTCTACTGAGATTCTCCCACAACAGCCCTCAGTGGTGGCTTCAGAGTCAACTGAGGTGACTGGATCAGAAGGAGTTGAAAAGACGGAGGGTGTTGAAAAGGAAGTTGAAATCACCGGAGTTGTGAGTGGCCAGATAAAAGCAATCATTCCTGTAAAGGATGCATTGGCTGAAAAAATCTTAGTTGAAAATAAGAGTGATGAAAGAAGTAAGCTGAGTGAGGAGGAGGGAGTTCCAATGGAGTTAGAAACCTCAGGAGATATAGGTTGTGAGATTGAGGGAGCAAGAACTAACATTGTTTTAAATGCAGGCACTCAAACTGATGAGATTCCCTCAGTCCAGGTCAACCTAACTCCCCTGAAGGATGAAGTGCTTAAACTTCAAGAAGAAAGGCTCCCTGCCCTTGAAGCTCAACTGAAAGAAGTCCAAGAAATTGTCCAAGAGGAGGTGGACGAGATGATCATACTCTCAGACCACATTGACGAACTCATGGAGTCCACAACTACATCACTTCAAAATCTCACACTGAAAGTTGAAGACTCACAACAGATGGTGATTGATGTAGTTGAGGGACAGAGTGTGCTAGTCATTGAGGCTCTGAAAGATCTGGAGAAGAAGGAGGAAGAAGCCAGAACTCAATTCCTGAAGGACTCAGTGGAGAATGTGTCCATCAACCTGAAGTCTTCTGTCGAAGCTTTCTCAGCTGACCTTGTTGGGAAAGTTGAAGGGTTGTGGAACCAGAAGATGCAGGAATTCGAGGCAAAGCATGAAGAACTCGGAGCCAAGCTTGGTGAAGTACTCAAAAAGGCTGCTGAGGACTTCCCAACTCAAGAAAAGACCAACGTGCTTATTAATGAGAAATTGGCACAATTTGTGCAATTTGGTCAAACTGCTGGAGCTGCACTGGAAAGGATGGAAGATGAGGTTGACCACTGCTCGACTGAACTTAAGGCCATCGCTCACGATCAGATGAAGTTAAACATCACTGTGGCTGAGTGCATGATTAATGCCGGAAAGGGGGAAAGATTGATATCTTCTAAAGAGCTGAAGGCTGATCCAAGGAACAAAATGCAAATCATCTTTGAAACCCCGGAGTTCGAGAAAGGTCAGCAAATCAAAAGCACCATAAAGAAAGTTGATGCTGAGGCCCAGAAGCTGGCTGAGGAAAAGAAGGGAAAGGAGACCGCATCAGTGGACCTCTCAAAGTTCAAGGAAGCTCATCTGAAGGAGAAGGAAGAGAGAGCTGCAAAGAAGGGGGAACCTGCCAAGAGGAAGGCAACTGATGCACTCTCAGCAGAGGTTGCTAAAAAGACAAGAACCTCAGGGAGGTTGACTGCTAAGTCCACAACCTCTACTGGCGATGTTGAGGTACTTCCCATTCTTAACCCTGATCCCTTATCTTCTGAAATTCCCAAGTCTGCACCCACACGAGTTACGGAGCTCACTGAGCTAATCAAGGAGGCTGGGGGAATGAACGAGAGAGCAAGGAAGCTATCTGCCCAGCAGCAGGAGAGGAAGGATAAGGTGGTTGGGAAGATAGAGACCATTGCAGAATTGGCTGAGAGGAAAAGGAAGGAGAGGTTAGCCACATTTGATAAAACTACTTCTAAGAAATTCAGAAGTGGTTATCTCAAGTGGGCTGCCAAACTAAAGAAGGACAAGATCACACCTTCTCAGAACAGATTCCCTCACCATGATGCTTGGGTTCCCAAAAAGCTCAATGATGTCTGGGAGACTGCAAAAAGGGAATTCGTTTATTCTTTTTATGTCAGTGGAGAGTTAGGCAGGGACAATGCTCAAGAAGTCTTCAACTCATGGTTGTTTGATGCCTATCCCAAACTCTATCCCGATATCAGTGGAGCTTGGAATGATGCCTTCCCTGATCAAGCTTTGAAGGCCCCTGAGCCAATCACATACTGGCCCCCTCAAGATGCAACTGGTGCAGTTGATAGAGAAAGGATCACTGAAGAGTGGATATCCTTATGTGAACACCTTGGTCTCAGAGGACACTCGAAGGAGGTGATGGAAAGGAAGAATGAGCTGAAGATCAGAGTCTTCAAACAATATGGACTTGAACCTTTGTCTGAGTCCATCTGAGAAAGATGTATCTTTTGCTGGGCATTTGTTTATAAGTCCCAGATGTTTTTAAGTTTGAAACTTCTTAAGAGTTGACTTCATGTAATTTGTACTTCATATTTTTCAATGAAAGGAACTCTGCTGATGTTTGCCCAAGATAATATCTCATTATCATTTAGGCTTATGTACTTGAATGTTTTACTTACAAAAACTGTGAACTTTGAATGTCATCTGAAGAACCTCATCTAGAAGAAGATATGTAATAAGATAGGTTCCGGCATAATCAAAAAGGGGGAAATTGTTGGGAAAATGTATAAGACTTGGTTTGATTAGATGCCAACATGTCCCTCCCTAAGTTGTTTGTAAGTAAATTATTCAGTAGAGTTAGAGTTTAAATTAAACAGTTCTAAGTGTTAAGAACTGAAGTGCAGTTAGTAAAAACTAGAGTGTATTTTAGTATGAAGTCTGCTGAAGTGAAGTCCGCTGCAGTGAAGTCCGCTGAAGACTAAGTGATCTGAGAAAGAAGTCTAAGTCTTGAATGTTTTCTAAGTACATTCTCACTAAGACTAAATCTATCAGTAGAGGACGAAGGTCCACTGATGGGAACTAACAAAGTACATTTAATGCTAAACATATTTAAAGCTGTTAGTTAATCTGGTTGGAACAAGGCAAAATGAATTTCAGTGAAGCTTACAATAAATGAAGGAATAAGAAGGTTCTCATCAGAGGAGTTCCACCTAAAGCAAGACAAGAATCTGGGCATGCAGACTTAAGGTCCAATGAGAAGATGACACGTCAGTGTACCTTACTGACAGCCGACCTGTCCCAGCCTGACAAGTACCAAAAGTCTTTCACCTAGCAATCTACAGAAAGTTGGTGAACAAGCATGGTTTTGCAGCCGTTTCTTGACAAGACTTAAAGCTTCAAATAGAGCCGTTTGAACCAATCAGATACAAGAAGACTTACTTGAGAAGATTCAAATCCAACGGGAAGATTTTCAAGGAAGCCTATAAATACAGAAGGACGTGCACATTTTACAAGCACGGGAAACTCACAAGATCAAAGCTATCTCTACATTCATAACTATCTAGAAACACTCGAAATTATCATTGTTTCCCAAGTGTTTCACACCTGTAGAGAAACTAACAAACCTTCTGTAACCAAGCTTAAAGCTATATCCAAACCTTAGAAAGAGATAATCCAATCCTAAGCCTTGAGCTAAACTTGTAAGGATTATCTCAAAATAGTTGGAACCAAAACCCTACTCAAAACCCTACTCAGTGTTTAGGTTGAGAGCTAGTGTTAAGTGGTGTTAGTAAGCTGATTGTTGTATCAGTCTGAAAGCTGGTTTGTTTTGAGAACTAGGACCTGGAATTTCCTAGTGATCAATCATCCTAAGAGAGGAAAAGTTGATCAGTGCACCTTGGCACTATAACACAAGGAATTCCAAGTGAAAGGAATTCTCCTGTTTGATCAGGCCAGTGGATGTAGGAGCTTGAGCCTCCGAACCACTTTACATTGTTGTGTTCATTATTGCCATACATTAGCTTACATCAGTGTTTAAAAAAAAATTTCTCCTAATTTCCCATATTGTCCTTGTTTGTGAAAGAAAAACGGGACCAACAACTCACTCAACAGTTGATACTGTTTACACTGAAAAGTTGGTCTCAATTACACAGAAAATGTTCCAATTACACTTAAAAATATACACTAAAATTGATTTTCAATGTAAACTTTTCAGTGTAATTGAGACCAACTTTTCAGTGTAATTGAGATCAACTTTTCAGTGTAAACAGTTTTAACTGTTGAGTGAGTGCACCATACACCAAGTGTACAAGAGAGTTACTCTTAATTAAATAAAAGATTGTTCCTGATTTTAGTTTTCGTTTCTTAATTTTTTGGTAATTCTTTTTGTAAGATCCGACTCGGATTGTGTTAGGCTCGATTCGTGAATTTAAAAAAATAACACTCCTACATTCATCCCCCCTCCGCAGAAAAAAAAAGAACTAATTGTCTACGTATTTTAAATTCAAACAATTTAATTATATTTCCAAAACACTTAATCTATTTTTTTATATTACTGTCATATTATTGTTTTTTTTATATATCCTATCTAATTTAAATGTAATTTATATTTAATTATTCTTAACTCAGTTTTATATTATTGTATAGTGTTTTAATTTAATTTAGTTGGGATCACTTAGCTTATTTTAAAGTATTTTGTTATTGGACACTTAATAAAACTTAAGAATGCACATTTTTTTTTCCAGCATTTATAAAAAAAATGAATTGGATAAGTTTGAACATCAATTGGAATTATCTTTTTTAATGTTTTTAAAATGGTTATAGTTGATTTTGATTATATAATAGTCAATTTAAATTTACATCACTTTAAATTGAATTATCAAATTTAAAATATTTAATATTTGAATAGTTCTAGGGTGCACTTGAGTGTATGATATGCACTTGAATTTTGGAGAAAATACCCCAAACAGAAATCAGTAATACCTCGAGAAGTAATTAATGATACCCTAAAAAGTAATCAGTAATACTTCAACTGCAAAAAAATACACAGTTCATTGTGTTTGTGTGTGTTTTGAAAAAAATAAAATTGAAGTCAAAATTGAGCTTAAAATCCAAGTGCATACTAGAATTTGTGTTAATGTTTTTAAAATGATTTTAGTTGATAAACAATATAAATACAATCCTATTTGCAACGGACGAGCTTGTTCAATGATTTTCCATTGGCCATCAACACCACGCTTACGGGGTTTAAACCGTGGATGACCACAAACCTTACAATGTTCAAGTTCACTATCATTACCCCAATATATCATACAATTCTGTGCACAACAATCAATCCTCTCTACTGGAAGACCCATCCCACTCATTAGTTGTTTGCTATCAGAAAATTTCCTGGGCACTAGATTTTCAGGAGGAACAATTTCCCGAATCAAGTCAACAACTTGATTATAACCCCTCTCAGACAGTCTATTTTCAGTTTTAATGTTCAACAGTCGGGCGTTGAATGACAATTGTGAGTGTGTTTCGCAACCAGAATACAAATCCTGGTTTGCTGCACAAAGCATGTCATAAAATTGAGCAGCATGCTCATTTGGGGGCTCCTCATTAACGGGTTCATCTTCCACATTTCCAAAATGAAGGTTAGGACCAGTTAAATTCGTGATCATGTCATGGTACGAGGTAGACCCTGTAGTATCATCTACTCTGTACGAAGTCGACTGATCATAGTTTTGGTGTGGTAGATGACCCCAATTTTGTTCACCGTGTAAAATCCAATTGTGATAATTGGGCATAAACCCATTTATATACAAATGTGTTTTCACGTCAATTGGTGCTCTAAACCTTTGGTTCCTACATCTAGATTTTGAGCAGAGACACCTAATATCTCCTTCACTCATCCAATCAGGATTGCTAGTTGCGAATTGTATAAACGATTCAAGACCACTAAGAAAGTCGGGAGCTATCATTCCATTAATTGTTCTTGGACCATACATCCAATTACGACTTGAATAACTCATATTATAATCTGTTTCAAATTAAAGAATATTCAAAATTTAATAAAAATTTAATATATAAATCCATTATAATTATCCTATTGTTAATTTAATATAGTTAATCTAAAATTTTCGGCAGAGTTTCATTTATTATTATCGCATTCTCCAGTTAACTAAGATCCTATAGTGCATCCATTTCCGACTTAATTAAAATTAATCAAGTCGGAACGCACATTCTATAGCTAGGAAACAACCAACAATATTCATCAACCCCCTCCACTCCAACATAATTAATTAATTATACTTTAAATATATATATAACTATATATACATCATTCATCAAATAAATAATTAATGTAGATAATCGAACACATGAATGTTCATCACATATAAAATTAATTAAATATATCATGCAATTAAAATTAAATTTAACACAACAAATATTGATATAATTATTTCTAATTCATATAAATATAATATTATCAAATTTATAATTAATTACATACTAATTAAATTAACAAGTTAAACACTACATAATTAGCAACTAATTAACAACTATACATATATATACATAAACATAAATATATATATATACACATGAATTTGCATTAATTTTACAAACAATTTAATTAACAAATTAACCGATTAAAATAAAAAATATTACCGTAGAAATGTTCACGGGGACGAGTAGGCCAAAACCCGACCGGTGGAGTGGCGTTTCCGGCGACGGCGGCGCGGCAGGGATGGGCGGCAGCGGCGGCAGTTGGGGAGCTTGGGGGAGGGTTTCTTTTCTGCTGAAAATGGTGGGTGGGGGGTTTAAATATGTTAGAATTTACCGAGGGGGTTAAAGAGGGTAAACCCCTGTAAGCAAATAAAATTTGCACCCAATTAAATAATGACACGTGTACAAATAAATATTAATATCAAAATAATTTATTATTTTATTCTGGGAATTAAAATAAATTAATTCTCAAATTAAATAATTAAATTAATTGGTATTTAATATACACGGTATAAACTTGCCAAAAATACGAGTCTGCAGTAATTAATACAATTGACTTAGTGCCCAAGAAAAAAATCAAATCATATCTTGCATGAAGAAGGAAAGAAATTAATGAGAATCACCAAATCTGGAAATTGGCCTATAAAAGCCCATCAAATCGGCATCGGCCAATCAGAAAGCGCCACGTGGCACCGTGAAGGAGGAAAGTTTTCATCTCCTCATCCTATAAATAGGGGTCTTCATCCATTCATTCAACAGACACATCCAGACAGGCAGAAGCACAAGGAATTCAGAAGTTCGAGAGCTTTTGAAGATTCAAAGCGTTCTTCGTCAAAGTCAAAGCGTTCTTCGTGGAAAGCGATCAGAAATGGCCTCCGATCCGAGATAAAGGTCCAGCACCCCTCCGATCCGGCATTTCTCCTTGAAGATTCAAAGGCGTTCTCCGCGACTTCAAGACGTTTTTCGCACAAGTCTATGAAAAACAGCCTCCGATCCGAGATCAAGGTCCAGCATCCCTCCGATCCGGCGTTTCTCCTCGAAGATTCAAAGGACGTTCTTCATCAAATTCAAAGGCGTTCATCCCGCCTTCGAAGGCGTTCATCTCCCAAATTCCCGAAAATAACATTTAATCCAAAATAAGGCATTTTCGTCCTTGGATTAACGTTATAAATTCAAAGATCAATCCCAAACGAAGATCAAGGCGAGGATTTCTCTCGAAGAACATCCAAGTCAAGGTCAACACCGAAGAGAAGAATTAGAGGATCAAATCCAGAGTTAGTCAACCCGCATAAATTTCTCAGTTCGATCCGAACAAATTAAAGTTGTAATCTTTTTCGTGTTTATTATTTTTAATAAATTCGAAATTTGCAGTTACAAATTATGACTTCTCCACGCAAGATCATATTGCCAAGGACCAACCCTTCAACAGCTCCTAACGCCAACGTCATCACAAGAAGCATGTCGAAGAAGTCATCGATACGCGCCTCTTCTGAAGGAAGCCCCTCATCCGGGATAGTTATGAACAAGCCTCCCTACATCGGCGAAGATGAGGAATTCAACTCTACATGCTCTACTCCACGCTCATCATCAGACTCAAGCATAGCGCCAGCCATGATGACGGATGCCTCAACTGTTGATGAAAAGCTTGACATCCTGATCAAGGCCATAGCGGAACTTACAGATCATGTCAAGAATCAAGAAATCCAGATCGCCAGTTTGATGAATAGGGTAGGTGGCAGCGATGCAAGTCACGTCAAAGGAAAACAAGTTGGGGAACACGATGAGGAAACCTCAACTCAATGTCAAGTTGGTGAAACAGAGACAAGTGCCAAAGAGCTGCAGATCTCATCAGATGGAGGGATCCAAGTCGACCAGCTCAAAGAGCTCATTTTGGAGACGGTGAAAGCAAAGATTGATGACACCTCCAAATCAACCTTCAGCTACACCAAGTCTTACACGAAGAGGATTGATAGCTTGAGAATGCCAATCGGTTACCAACCTCCAAAGTTCCAACAATTCGATGGTAAGGGAAATCCGAAGCAGCACGTGGCCCACTTTGTTGAAACGTGTAACAATGCCGGAACTTATGGGGATCATCTTGCCAAATAGTTTGTTCGCTCCTTAAAAGGAAATGCGTTCGACTGGTACATCGACTTGGAAGCCAACTCCATCGACAGTTGGCATCAAATGGAGTATGAGTTCCTAAACCGCTTCTACAACACAAGGAGGATAGTTAGCATGATCGAGCTAACCAACACTCACCAAAGGATGAATGAGCCCGTGATTGATTATATCAATCGATGGAGGAATCTGAGCCTGAATTGCAAAGACTGACTTTCTGAGGCTTCTACAATCGAGATGTGCATCCAAGGCATGCAATGGGATCTCCGATACATTCTTCAAGGAATTCAACCAAAGACCTTCAAAGATTTGGCTACAAGAGCTCATGACATGGAGTTAAGCATGACCGCAAGTAGAGTTGAAGAACCACCAAGTCAAAAATATCGCGACATGACATATGTCAAGCCTTCAAGTAAGGAATACATAACGGACCTTCCTCGTGATAGGGGGCAAAGCGGGTTGACTCTGAAAGAGCTACGACAAAAGAAATATCCTTTCTTAGACTCTGACGTCTCGGGGATATTCGATGACTTGATGGAGGAAAAACTTATTGAGTTGCCTAAGATGAAACGGCCGGAGGAAGCCGGACGTACTGATGATCCAAAGTACTGCAAGTATCACCGACTAGTGGGCCACTCAATTGAAGGCTGCTTTATCTTCAAGGAAAAAGTCATGCAATTGGTCAAGCAAGGAGATATAGTGCTCAAAGAGACTTTCTGAAGTTCTCCTAAGTCAAATAAAATTCTCCTTGACAAGAGCATAAACTGTCTGTGATGCTCCTTGATACGAGCGGAAACTATCTCAAAGTCCATCAATCAAATCTCCTCGACAAGGCAAAACCGTCTAAAGCTCCCAAGCCGAAGAACAAATTGAAGTCTCTTTCCAAATCAAATGATACTCCTTGATACGAGTATAAACTTTCTACAAGTTTGAAATATAATGCTCCTCGATACGAGCCTAAACTATCTACAAATTTGAAAATGAAGTCTCCTTGATAAGAGATCAAACTGTCTACAAATTTGAAGTTGAAATGCTACTTGATACGAGCTAAAATGATCTCAAAGTCCCTTAAAATCCCTTCTCCTTGACAAAAGACTAAACTGTCTGAAGTTTTCAAGCCGGAGGTCAAATTAAAGTCTCCATCAAATCCGTTCTCCTTGGTAAGAGACTAAATTGTCTGAAGCTCTCAAGCCGGAGATCAAATTGAAGTCACCATCAAATCCATTCTCCTTGATGAGAGAATAAATTGTCTAAAGTTTTCAAGTCGGAGATCAAATTGAAGCTTCCGCGAATCAAGTGATACTCCTTGATACGAGTATAAACTATCAAACGAATTCAAAATATACTCCTTGATACGAGTATAAACTATCAAACAAATTCAAAGTATATCTCCTTGATACGAGTATAAACAATCAAACAAATTCAAATTAAATCTCTTTGACACACGAGTTTAAACTGTATGTCACTCCTAGCCTACATGAGTATAAACTGTTTATGGCACTCCCTTGAACTACGTTATAACTTGATCCTCTTTAAAGGGGTACGTAGGCAGCTTAGACATCCACTAAGTTCAGTCACGATTCAAAACTTCAAATGCATATGAGGGTGCAAATTTCGTGCTTCATTCACTCCAAGTCAAAACGACCGTGAACAAAGAACGATGGGGCATTTGTAAGCAAATAAAATTTACACCCAATTAAATAATGACACGTGTACAAATAAATATTAATATCAAAATAATTTATTATTTTATTCTGGGAATTTAAATAAATTAATTCTCAAATTAAATAATTAAATTAATTGGTATTTAATATACACGGTATAAACTTGCCAAAAATACGAGTCTGCAGTAATTAATACAATTGACTTAGTGCCCAAGAAAAAAATCAAATCATATCTTGCATGAAGAAGGAAAGAAATTAATGAGAATCATCCAAATCTGGAAATTGGCCTATAAAAGCCCATCAAATCGGCATCGGCCAATCAGAAAGCGCCACGTGGCACTGTGAAGGAGGAAAGTTTTCATCTCCTCACCCTATAAATAGGGGTCTTCATTCATTCATTCAACAGACACATCCAGACAGCCAGAAGCACAAGGAATTTAGAAGTTCGAGAGCTTTTGAAGATTCAAAGCGTTCTTCGTCAAAGTCAAAGCGTTCTTCGTGGAAAGCGATAAAAAACGGCCTCCGATCCGAGATAAAGGTCCAGCACCCCTCCGATCCGGCGTTTCTCCTTGAAGATTCAAAGGCGTTCTCCGCGACTTCAAGACGTTTTTTGCACAAGTCTACGACAAATAGCCTCCGATCCGAGATCAAGGTCCAGCACCCCTCCGATCCGGCGTTTCTCCTCGAAGATTCAAAGGACGTTTTTCAACAAATTCAAAGGCATTCATCCCGCCTTCGAAGGTGTTCATCTCCCAAATTTCCGAAAATAACGTTTAATCCAAAATAAGGCATTTTCATCCTTGGATTAACGTTATAAATTCAAAGATCAATCCCAAACGAAGATCAAGGCGAGGATTTCTCTCGAAGAACATCCAAGTCAAGGTCAACACCGAAGAGAAGAATCAGAGGATCAAATCTAGAGTTAGTCAACCCGCATAAATTTCTCGGTTCGATCCGAACAAATTAAAGTTGTAATCTTTTTCGTGTTTATTATTTTTAATAAATTCAAAATTTGCAGTTACAAATTATGACTTCTCCACGCAAGATCATTTTGCCAAGGACCAACCCTTCAACGGCTCCTAACGCCAACGTCATCACAAGAAGCATGTCGAAGAAGTCATCGATACGCGCCTCTTCTGAAGGAAGCCCCTCATCCGGGATAGTTATGAACAAGCCTCCCTACATCGGCGAAGATGAGGAATTCAACTCTACATGCTCTACTCCACGCTCATCATCAGACTCAAGCATAGCGCCAGCCATGATGACGGATGCCTCAACTGTTGATGAAAAGCTTGACAGCCTGATCAAGGCTATAGCGTGACTTACAAATCATGTCAAGAATCAAGACATCCAGATCGCCAGTTTGATGAATAGGGTAGGTGGCAGCGATGCAAGTCACGTCAAAGAAAAGCAAGTTGGAGAACACGACGAGGAAACCTCAACTCAACGTCAAGTTGGTGAAACCGAGACAAGTGCCAAAGAGCTGCAGATCTCATCAGATGGAGGGATCCAAGTCGACCAGCTCAAAGAGCTCATTTTGGAGACGGTGAAAGCAAAGATTGATGACACCTCCAAATCAACCTTCAGCTACACCAAGTCTTACACGAAGAGGATTGATAGCTTGAGAATGTCAATCGGTTACCAACCTCCAAAGATCCAACAATTCGATGGTAAGGGAAATCCGAAGCAGCACGTGGCCCACTTTGTTGAAATGTGTAACAATGCCGGAACTTATGAGGATCATCTTGCCAAACAGTTTGTTCGTTCTTTAAAAGGAAATGCGTTCGACTGGTACATCAACTTGGAAGCCAACTCCATCGACAATTGGCATCAAATGGAGTATGAGTTCCTAAACCGCTTCTACAGCACAAGGAGGATAGTTAGCATGATCGAGCTAACCAACACTCACCAAAGGATGAATGAGCCCGTGATTGATTATATCAATCGATGGAGAAATCTGAGCCTGAATTGCAAAGACTGGCTTTTTGAGGCTTCTGCAATCGAGATGTGCATCCAAGGCATGCAATGGGATCTCCGATACATTCTTCAAGGAATTCAACCAAAGACCTTCGAAGATTTGGCTACAAGAGCTCATGACATGGAGTTAAGCATGACCGCAAGTAGAGTTGAAGAACCACCAAGTCAAAAATATCGCGACATGACATATGTCAAGCCTTCAAGAAAGGAATATATAACGGACCTTCCTCGTGATAGGAGGCAAAGCGGGTTGACTCTGAAAGAGCTACGACAAAAGAAATATCCTTTCTTAGACTCTGACGTCTCGGGGATATTCGATGACTTGATGGAGGCAAAACTTATTGAGTTGCCTAAGATGAAACGGCCGGAGGAAGCCGGACGTACTGATGATCCAAAGTACTGCAAGTATCACCGACTAGTGGGCCACTCAATTGAAGGCTGCTTTATCTCAAAGGAAAAAGTAATGTAATTGGTCGAGCAAGGAGATATAGTGCTCGAAGAGACTTTCTGAAGTTCTCCTAAGTCAAATAAAATTCTCCTTGACAAGAGCATAAACTGTCTGTGATGCTCCTTGATACGAGCGGAAAACTATCTAAAAGTCAAATCAAATTCTCCTAGATAAGAGATAAAACTGTATGAAGCTCTCAAGCCGTAGATCACATTGAAGTCTCTCCAAAATTCAAATCAAATGAAGCTCCTTGATACTTGCGAAAACTATCTCAAAGCCAAATCAAGTTTCCTTGGTGAAAGACAAAACTGTTTGAAGCTCCCAAGCTAAAGATCAAACTGAAGTCTCCCCAAGTCAAATAAAATCTCTTTGATAAGAGACTAAACTGTCTGCAAAGTTGTAATGCTCCTTGATACGAGTAAACAAGTTCAAAGTATATCTCCCTGATACGAGTATAAACTATCAAACAAATTCAAATAAAATCTCCTTGACGCACGAGCTTAAACTGTATGTCACTCCTAGCCTACACGAGTATAAACTGTTTATGGCACCCCCAAATTAAATCAAATTCCCCTTGAACTATGTTATACCTTGATCCTCTTGGACCAAAGAGGTACGTAGACAGCTTAGACATCTTCTAAGTTCAGTCATGATTCAATTGTCCAAAAGCAAATGAGGGCGTAAAAAATTTCGTGCTCCATTCACTCCAAATCACAAATGACCGTGAACAAAACACGAGGGGAATTTATAAGCAAATTAATTTTGTACCCAATTAAATGATGACACGTGTACCAATAAATATTAATATCAAAATAAATTTATTATTTTATTTTGGGGGTTTAAATAAATTAATTCTCAAATTAAATAATTAAATTTATTGATATTTAATATACATGTACAAACTTGCCAAAATACGAGTCTGCAGTAATTAATACGGTTGACTTAGTGCCCAAGAAAAAATCAAATCATATCTTGCATGAAGAAGGAAAGAAATTAATGAGAATCAACTAAATCTGGAAATTGGCCTATAAAAGCCCATCAAATCGGCATCGGCCGATCATAAAGCGCCATGTGGCACCATGAAGGAGGAAAGTTTTCATCTCCTCACCCTATAAATAGGGGTCTTCATTCATTCATTCAACAGACACATCCAGACAGGCAGAAGCACAAGGAATTCAGAAGTTCGAGAGCTATTTAAGATTCAAAGCATTCTTCGTCAAAGTCAAAGCGTTCTTCATAGAAAGCAATTAGAAACGGCCTCTGATCCGAGATAAAGGTCCAGCACCCCTCCGATCCGGCATTTCTCCTTGAAGATTCAAAGGCGTTCTCCGCGACTTCAAGATGTTTTTCGCACAAGTCTACGACAAACAGCCTCCGATCCGAGATCAAGGTCCAGCACCCCTCCGATCCGGCATTTCTCCTCAAAGATTCAAAGGACGTTCTTCATCACATTTAAAGGCATTCATCCCGCCTTCGAAGGCGTTCATCTCCCAAATTCCCGAAAATAACGTTTAATCCAAAATAAGGCATTTTCGTCCTTGGATTAACGTTATAAATTCAAAGATCAAACCCAAACGAAGATCAAGGCAAGGATTTCTCTCGAAGAACATCCAAGTCAAGGTCAACACCGAAGAGAAGAATCAGAGGATCAAATCTAGAGTTAGTCAACCCGCATAAATTTCTCGGTTCGATCCGAACAAATTAAAGTTGTAATCTTTTTTCGTGTTTATTATTTTTAATAAATTTGTTATTTACAGTTACAAATTGGCACGCCCGAGGGTTTGGTCCTTAGCAAAATAATCTTGCGTGGAGGAGTCATTTGGACGATCCTAAACTTGCTTGAGGAGAGAAGAGATGAGAGGTAGAGTTAGTCCCACTGGGCGTGCCAAATTTGTAACTGCAAATTCCGAATTTATTAAATATAATAAACACGAAAAAAATTACAATTTTAATTTGTTCGGATCAAACCGAGAAACTTGTGTGCGGGTTGACTAACTCTAGATTTGATCATCTGATTCTTCTCTTCGGTGTTGACTTTGACTTGGATGTTCTTCGGGAGAAATCCTCACCTTGATCTTTGTTTGAGATTGATCTTTGAATTTATAACGTTAATCCAAGGGCGAAAGGCCTTATTTTGGATTAAACGTTATTTTTGGAATTTGGGGGATGAACGCCTTCGAAGGCGGGATGAACGCCTTTGAATTTGGTGAAGGACGTCCTTTGAATCTTCGAGGAGAGACGCCGGATCGGAGGGGTACTGGACCTTGATCTCGGATCGGAGGCTGTTTATCGTAGACTTGCGCGAAGAACGCCTTGAAGCCACGAAGAACGCCTTTGAATCTTCAAGGAGAAACGCCGGATCGGAGGGGTGCTTGGACCATTATCTCGGATCGGAGGCTGTTTGTCGTAGACTTGCGCGAAGAATGCCTTTGAATCTTCAAGGAGAAACGCCGGATCGGAGGGGTGCTTGGACCTTTATCTCGGATTGGAGGCTGTTTGTCGTAGACTTGCGCGAAGAACGCCTTGAAGCCGCGAAGAACGCCTTTGAATCTTCAAAGCTCTTGAACTTCTGAGCTCCTTCTGCTTCTGTCTGTCTGGGTGTGTGTAAAATGAATGAATGAAGGACCCTATTTATAGGGTGAGGAGATGAAAACTTTCCTTCTTCATGGTGCCACGTGGCGCTTTATGATTGACCGATGCTGATTTGATGGGCTTTTATAGGCCAATTTCCAAATTTAGTTGATTCTCATTAATTTCTTTCCTTCTTCATGCAAGATACGATTTGATTTTTTCTTGGGCACTAAGTCAACCGTATTAATTACTGCAGACTCGTATTTTGGCAAGTTTGTACATGTATATTAAATATCAATAAATTTAATTATTTAATTTGAGAATTAATTTATTTAAATCCCCAAAATAAAATAATAAATTTATTTTGATATTAATATTTATTGGTACACGTGTCATCATTTAATTGGGTGCAAAATTAATTTTCTTACAAATGCCCCCCTCGTGCTTTGTTCACGGTCATTTGTGATTTGGAGTGAATGGAGCACGAAATTTTTTACGCCCTCATTTGCTTTTGGACTTTTGAATCATGACTGAACTTAGAAGATGTCTAAGCTGCCTACGTACCTCTTTGGTCTAAGAGGATCAAGTCATAACGTAGTTCAAGGAGAATTTGATTTAATTTGGGGGTGCCATAAACAGTTTATACTCGTGTAGGCTAGGAGTGACATACAGTTTAAGCTCGTGCATCAAGGAGATTTGATTTGAATTTGTTTGATAGTTTATACTCGTATCAGGGAGATATACTTTGAACTTGTTTACTCGTATCAAGGAGCATTACAACTTTGCAGACAGTTTAGTCTCTTATCAAGGAGATTTTATTTAACTTGGGGAGACTTCAGTTTGATCTTTAGCTTGAGAGCTTCAAACAGTTTTGTCTTTCGCCAAAGGAAACTTGATTTGGCTTTGAGATAGTTTTCGCTCGTATCAAGGAGCTTCATTTGATTTGGATTTTGGAGAGACTTCAATGTGATCTACGGCTTGAGAGCTTCACACAGTTTTATCTCTTATTAAGGAGAATTTGATTTGACTTTGAGATAGTTTTCGCTCGTATCAAGGAGCTTTACAGACAGTTTATGCTCTTGTCAAGGAGCATTTATTTGACTTATGAGAACTTCAGAAAGTCTCTTCAAGCACTATATCTCCTTGCTCGACTAATTGCATGACTTTTTCCTTGAAGATAAAGCATTCTTCAATTGAGTGGCCCACTAAGCGGTGGTACTTGCAGTTTTTTGGATTGCTAGTGTGTCTAACTTCCTCCGGTCGTTTCATCTTAGGTAACTCAATGAGCTTCGCATCCATCAAGTCATCTAATATCCCCGAGACGTCAGAGTCTAAGAAAGGATATTGTTTTTGTTTTAGCTCTTTCAGAGTCAACCCGCTTTGCCCCCTATCACGAGGAAGGTCCGTTATGTATTCCTTACTTGAAGGCTTGTCATATATCATGTCGCGATACTTTTGACTTGGTGGTTCTTCAACTCCACTTCCGGCGATGCTTAGCTCCATGTCATGAGCTCTTGTAGCCAGATCTTCGAAGGTCTTTGGTTGGATACCTTAGAGAATATATCGGAGATCCCATTGCATGCCTTGGATACACATCTCGATTGCGGAAGTCTCAGACAGCCGATCCTTGCAATTCAGACTCAAGTTCCTCCATCGATTGATATAGTCGATCACGAGCTCATCTTTCTTTTGACGGGTGTTGGTTAGCTCGATCATGCTAACAATTATCCTTGTGCTATAGAATCGATTTAGGAACTCAAACTCCATTTGATCCCAACTGTCGATGGAGTTAGCTTCCAAGTCGATGTACCAGTCGAATGCATTTCCTTTTAAGGAGCGGATACATTATTTGACCAGATGATCTCCGTAGGTTCCAGCGTTGTTGCACGTTTTGACAAAGTGAGCTACATGTTGCTTTGGGTTCCCTTTGCCGTCAAATTGTTGGAATTTTGGAGGTTGGTAGCCGGTTGGCATTCTCAAGCTATCAATCCTCTCCGTGTAAGGTTTGATGTAGCTGGAGGTTGATTTGGAGGTGTCATCAAACTTCCCTTTCACCGTCTCCAGAATGAGTTCCTTGAGCTGGTCGACTTAGATCCCTCCATCTGATGAGATCTGCAGCTTTTTGGCAGTTACCCCGGTTTCACCAACTTGATGTTGAGTTGAAGTTTCCTCGTTGTGCTCTTCAACTTACTTTCTTTTGACGTGGCTTGCATCACTGTCATCTACCCTATTCATCAGACTAGCGATCTGGATGTCTTGATTATTGACATGATCCGTAAGCCCCGCTACGGCCTTGATGAGGCTGTCAAGCTTTTCATCAATGGTTGAGGCATCCGCCATCATGGCTGGCGCTACGCTTGAGTCTGAAGATGAGCCTGATGATGAGCGCGGGGTAGAGCATGCAGAGTTGACTTCCTCATCTTCGCCGATGTTGGGAGGCTTGTTCATAACTATCCCGGATGAGGGGCTTCCTTCTGAAGAGGCGTGTGTCGATGACTTCTTCGACATGCTTCTTGTGATAACGTTGGCATTAGGAGCCGTTGCCAGTTACAAATTAGCAAAATAATCTTGCGTGGAGGACTCATTCTGACGATCCTAAACTTGCTTGAGGAGAGAAGAGATGAGAGGTAGAGTTAGTCCCACCGGGCGTGCCAAATTTGTAACTGCAAATTCCGAATTTATTAAATATAATAAACACGAAAAAGATTACAACTTTAATTTGTTCGGATCGAACCGAGAAATTTATGCGTGGGTTGACTAACTCTAGATTTGATCATCTGATTCTTCTCTTCGGTGTTGACTTTGACTTGGATGTTCTTCGGGAGAAATCCTCACCTTGATCTTTGTTTGAGATTGATCTTTGAATTTATAACGTTAATCCAAGGGCGAAAGACCTTATTTTGGATTAAACGTTATTTTTGGAATTTGGGGGATGAACGCCTTCGAAGGCGGGATGAACGCCTTTGAATTTGGTGAAGGACGTCCTTTGAATTTTCGAGGAGAGACGCCGGATCGGAGGGGTGCTGGACCTTGATCTCGGATCGGAGGCTGTTTGTCGTAGACTTGCGCGAAGAACGCCTTGAAGCCACGAAGAACGCCTTTGAATCTTCAAGGAGAAACATCGGATCGGAGGGGTACTTGGACCTTTATCTCGGATCGGAGGCTGTTTGTCGTAGACTTGCGCGAAGAAGGCCTTGAAGCCGCGAAGAACGCCTTTGAATCTTCAAGGAGAAACGCCGGATCGGATGGGTGCTTGGACCTTTATCTCGGATTGGAGGCTGTTTGTCGTAGACTTGCGCGAAGAACGCCTTGAAGCCGCGAAGAAAGCATATGAATCTTCAAAGCTCTTGAACTTCTGAGCTCCTTCTGCTTCTGCCTGTCTGGGTGTGTGTAAAATGAATGAATGAAGGACCCTATTTATAGGGTGAGGAGATGAAAACTTTCCTCCTTCATGGTGCCACGTGGCGCTTTATGATTGGCCGATGCCGATTTGGTGGGCTTTTATAGGCCAATTTCCAGATTTAGTTGATTCTCATTAATTTCTTTCCTTCTTCATGCAAGATACGATTTGATTTTTTCTTGGGCACTAAGTCAACCGTATTAATTACTGCAGACTCGTATTTTGGCAAGTTTGTACATGTATATTAAATATCAATAAATTTAATTATTTAATTTGAGAATTAATTTATTTAAATCCCCAAAATAAAATAATAAATTTATTTTGATATTAATATTTATTGGTACACGTGTCATCATTTAATTGGGTGCATAATTAATTTGCTTACAACCCCCCTCGGTAAAAACTTGGAACTTACTGTGGGCGAGGGGCTAGCCCTCGGCTCGATGAACGCATGGACCGGGCGAGGGGGCCACGCTCGCCAACTCACGAGGGGCCCCGCTCTCGCCTACTCACGAGGGGCCCCGCCCTCGGCTACCACTTATTTAAACTTCACGAGGGCCACGCCCTCGTCAACTAAAGAGGGGGCATGTGCCCTCGTGTAGGCCCTCGTCTCGTGCATATTTTAAAGCCTCTCGTTTCGGCTCTCTTTAAGGACGAGGGCTTTGTTTGCCCTCTTTAGTAGTCCTCTTTATTTGGGTCTTTTTTTGTAGTGATATGTGTACTTGAGAATTTTGATACTAGCTTTTAAAAAAAAAGGAGCTTTACTGTAGATTTAGCATATAAACCGTAGTGTATTCACACTTATTAATTACCATAAACTATTATAATTTTTAATTAATTTAGTTAATATAGTTTAATATTTTTTAAAATAGTAAATATGGTTATATAATTTGTAAACCTTTAATATGTGCACTTGAGAATTTTGATACTAGCTTTTACAAGGAAGGAGCTTTACTATATATTTAACATATAAATGATTGTGTCTTCGGACTTATTAATTGGTATAAACTATTGTAATTTTTTATTAACGAGTTGATAGAGTTTAATATTTTTTAAATAGGAAATGTGGTGATATAATTTTTAAACCCGTGAATCTTGGTGATGTTCGGCTATATCCCATCGTTTGATGTTTTAATTATATACTCCCTATTTTATTTATCCAAAAACTTCAAAAAAGAAGGTTTTTTTTATTTATTTTCTAAAATAGCAAAAAATAATACCACTTTTTCAAACTCAATCCTTAAAAAATACCCAAAAATTTTAAGAAAAAATTCCTGAAAATCTACTTTATACTAAAAAATATTAATAAGCAATCCTCTTCTTAAAAATTGTGTCATTTTGAAATGGATAATCAAAATTGGGATGGATGGAGTATTAGATTTAAAAAAAAAAAATTTAGGTGCACATCAACTGATACCTATCAAAGAATAGTGTATAGATTGATACCTTGGACATAAGACTGTCATTACATACCATATTAATAACAATTCATTTCATTAATTTATTTGGACTAAAGATTTTTTTTCAGAGGTATGTGTGGTTGACATTTAATTTTATGCGTTTTATACCAATCATTTATTATTCTCTCCTTATGATCCTTTATAATATAATAATTTTATTTAAATGAATAATTTATTAGGTTGGTTTCACCGGTCAGGTTTTTCCACAATCTTATCGATTAATAGCATTATATCGTGTTCATACGTTCCTAAATTTTATTTATCATTAAAATAGTTACTATGTTAGTATATGTAGTTATTAATGATTAGTGTGAGGAAACATGCAGTTTCCATATTTTATATTTTGTAGCTATTTATATATTAATTTCGTTTTTTATATCCTCATATATTGTTGATATATAGCGTGTGATTGTTGTGAGGAACTATTGTAGTGTTTTGAATTGTATTTTCTTCAAACCACTATGTGTAGTTATTTTTCTACCGCGTTTGACCACGCTATTTATGTTAATTATATAACAATATTGTTGGGATATGTTTTAGTTTTGATGATTTTCCAAACAACATCTAATAGTTTTGAAAGCAGTCAGGATAGTATCTTTAGTTTCAGGTCAGGTTAGGCTATTTCTCAGAAGAATAGGTTGTGAGTTGAGAAGAACTCAGTTGAGGGAACACTCAGTTGAGGGGGAACTCAGCAACACAGCCTGAAGAACTCAAAGATGACATCAAGAAGAACAGACTAAAGTCAGAGATCTGAACCTGAAGAGAAGCCTGAAGGATGTCCCACTGAGTGTAAACCTGACTGATCTAAGCTAAGTCAGGCGGACCACTCAGTGAAGAGCATGATAGGAGGATCAATGCTGCACCAAGTAGGCCCTGAAGGAGTCAGGCTACTGTGGTCAGGGAAGTTTGTCATTCAGCCTTATGACAAACTTCTTGGAGAGATGTTCAAACAGTCTCTGAAGGACAACTACACTAAATGAGTTCAGTCCACTGAAGATCATCAAGTCAGTGAAGGATGAAGCTACCTAAAGTCAGTGGATCTTGGTCAACCCACTGAGTCAAAGATCCGTTGGATCTAGCCCACGTGGACCAATCAGTACAAGGCAGCAAATCTGACACTGACAAGACCGCATTCCAAGAAAAGTGGTTGAAACCATTAAATGTTGGATTCAAATGTAACTCCCTCCAACGGTTACATTTGTATCCACATTATAAATACAAGCTCATAGCTGCGGTTTGAGTGTGTGTGGTAAGGAAAAAAAATCAACACCTACGAGCTGTGAAGGTGTGAGAGTTTAGTGCGTTTCATGGGAGGTATAAGGAGACACGTCTCACATCTAGAACACTGACCATTAGGGTTCATATTTATACACAAACAAGTGTTCAGCTTGTAACTCTTAGCTTAGAGAAGTTTTCCCAATCTTAGCTTGAGGCTAACACATTGTAAGGGAAAACCTCACCTAGTTGGAGAAAACCCAACTGAAACCAAAACCCTCTTGTTAGGTTTGTTGTAGTAAGTTGTTTTGTGAGTGAGGAGAGGCAGCCCAAGGAGTGGCGTGAGTCCAGTGTATCTGTGCACCTTGGCACGTTAAAAACAAGAATCCAAGTTAGTGGATTTCCTGTTAAATCAGGCCGTGGATGTAAGAGCTTGAGTCTCCGAACCACGTTAAACTGTGTGTTTTATTGTTTTAAGCATTTACTAAAGTGTTGTGAAAATCAGCTCACTCAGAGCATTGTTAAGAAACCTTGATTAAGTATTTAGGTCTGGGAGAGTCCATCTCACTGACCGGCTTAAGCAAGCACTCGAGAGTTCAGTCTCTCGAGTCACTGCCTTGTTAAGAGCCTGAACTCACAAGTCAGTTTGCACTGATTTGAGTGCTCTGACTCTTAGCAATGCAGTGACTTGAGTGTCCCACTAACTGAACTCATTCAGGGTGAAATGCAGAGTTTTAAAAAAAATTGCTCCTGAATTCCCATTTTAAATTTTCCGAAAACGAGACCATCAAATATATATATATATATAAAATTCTAAAAGGGGTTGAATAATATTTCTGAACCATGTTTAATACTGAAAAGAATTAATTGTTAGTATTGAAGAGTCTTAGTTTATTTTCTGAACCACGTTTAATACTGGAAATAATTAATTGTTAGTATTGAAGAGTCTTAGTTTATTTTCAGTAAACAACTAATATTCTTCAGTGAAAAAACTAACACCCTTCAGCGAAAACTAATAATACTCTTTAGTAAAAACCACTGATACCCCTTTATGAATCATATATAAACAATTTTCACTCTATACTTTGTCATTTTTCTAAGCACTTAAATCAATTTTGGTAAATCAAATTTTACTTACTTTTGGATTTTTTAAAAGTCATTCTAACATAACTAACCGTCTAACCCCACAAATAACTATATCACACTATTAATAAAATTAATTTTTTTGCAAACACAATACTTCCTCAATTTAATTTAAAATTAATTAATTTTTAAATATACAATACTTAGATTTTACTATAAAAATCAATTATTATTATTAGTTCTTTAAAATATGTAGAGTTTCAAAACACATTCATATTCTTTCATTTAGTAATTTTGACCAACCATATAATATGCAATTTCATGTTTTTGGTAAGTTTGACAAATTAGAATTAATAAAAAAATTCAAAATGTTAATAATAATTTTTTATGTTTATACTGTGAAGTATAAGAAACATAAATAAATAAACTACGCAATTACCAAATAAATTTAAAATTAATATAGTTGAAGATATTAGACGAATTATGTTTTACCAGATTGAACTTTAAATAAATAATGACACCAGTTATAGATTTTTTCTTCTATAATAAGTCAACCTCCTCATGAAACTTTAATTAGTAACAAAATAATATAAAAACTAATGACAAAAATTTATGTGAGACAATCTCATAACATGAGGATCAAATAAAAATAAGTGATAGTATTATAATAAAGTGTGACAATGTTTTTAAAGAAAAATAATAAGTTATTTTTAACAAAAATATTTTTGTTAAAACTTTTTCACTTTTTAAAAGTGACAACTTTTTAGTTAATAAGTGACAACATTGTTGATGTCGCCGGAATTTTTAGAAGGTTTTGACTGTAGATATGAAGCAAATATTTGTAGTATTTATTTTGGAGATTTTATTGGAGACTTATCTTTATTTATTTTTCACTTCGATGTGTATAATTTTATATTTTTCAACGCAAATAGTTTTTTTTATCCTTGGTAAATATTTTTTTTTATTGGTCGGTAAATGTTATGATTTGAAATTCACCGATACTAAGAAAAATAATGTATCTAATTTAAGTAACAATGTATATTTGTGTTTGTCACTCATGATAGTAGGAGTTTTTTTTCTTGAAAGTAGTTTTACTAATTCACGAGATTATAGAAGCAATTTTGAAAATCATAATTCCTATTTAAATATTTTCAACAATTTCTCTATATTTTAGGAACTGTTTTGAACTTTTTCCCGATGTAGGATATTATTTATATGAAACAAAGTTTGTAGTAGCTATGTTGGAAAGTTTATAGTAAGAGTAATTATATGTCGATCATTATAAATAAAAGAAAGAAAAACAATAAGAGTAATACATAACCACGAAGATTATGGGTATAATTTCCATTTCTAAACAACCAATAATTAAAGTTGGAATGTTATCTATATTAAAATATATTTTAATTCATACGGAAAAATTTAAAATTGATACCACCACTCTACATATATTTTTAGAATTAAAGTATTAATAAAATCAAAATAAATTAATTTTTAATCTATCTATCTATCTATCTATCTATCTATCTATCTATCTATCTATCTATAATAATAATAATAATAATAATAATAATAATAATAATAATAATAATAAATATATATAATAAAAGCTAAATTTTTTTATTTAGTTTGGGCGGGAACAACTAATAACCGTTGATCAATTTTTCAAGATTTGATCATAACCGTCTATTTTTATATTTTTACAATTATGGAAATTTTGACTAGCCATTGGGAATTAATTTCATTTCGCATTTAATTATCCCAGAATTAGCCACATCAACTATCAATTATGAGCTAATTTCAATTAGGGTTTAGTCATCCAATTTTAATCATCATTTTTTTCTTGATTAATTTTGAACCATTTGATGGGTGACTAAATTTTAGGATCCGTTACAAATACCTATCCTATTTATAATCTTCACTGCATTCATCGTCTTCACCATCATTTGCAAATTGTCAATGTGCTTTGAGTTTGACAAAAGTGTGTGAGAATTCATTTGTAGACATAATGTATTCATAATCGCTTTAAATTTGAAATCATTGTAGACATTTGTGTCAATTTATTATACTACTAACAAGTCAAATTACCACTAAAATACAACTTTATTAAATAATATATACACTATTGTTGAAGTTTCGTTTTATGTTTAATTGTTTAATCAACTTCAAAATAATATAAAGCTGGTGGAATCTTAATTTAGAAGATTAATAGAAACTTTAAGAAATTATCATTTTTTATACTATTAAATAGACATGCAGAGAATTTTTAGAGGTAAAGAGCTACTCTTACTTTTAAAATGACTAAGTTATTTATTCCTTAAAAAAAATCTGATGGTCCCGTTTTCGAAGGGCAAAATATGGGAATTTAGGAGAAATTTTTTTGAAACCTTTTCT
Organism: Ballota nigra; assembly: GCA_947034835.1. Classification (NCBI taxonomy): domain Eukaryota; kingdom Viridiplantae; phylum Streptophyta; class Magnoliopsida; order Lamiales; family Lamiaceae; genus Ballota; species Ballota nigra. The sequence goes on from OX344724.1 coordinate 70,567,197, forward strand.
CAGGGAGTTCAGCAAGAGTGAATAATACTCAGGTCAATGCATTGCTAGAGTCAAAGCACTCAAGTCAGTGCAATTGACTTGTGAGCTCAGTCTCGTAACAAGGCAGTGACTCGAGAGGTTACACTGATGCTGAACTCTCGAGTGCGTTGTCTGAACTGGCCAGTGAGAAGGATTCTCCCTGACCTGAATATTTAACCAAAGTTTTCTTTTAACAATGCTCTCAGTGAGCAGATTTTCACAACACTTTAGTAAATACTTTAAAAGATAAGTACGCTCAGTTCAACGTGGTTCAGAGACTCAAGCTCTTACATCCACGGCCTGATTTAATAGGAAATCCACTAACTGGGATTCTTATTTTTAACGTGTCAAGGTGCACTGATACACTGGACTCACGCCTCTCCCTGTGCTGCCTCTCCTTATTAACTTACTGACAACTTACTCCCAACAAACCTAACTTAGGGTTTTGGTTTCAGTTTGGTTTCTCCAACTATGTGAGGTTTTCCCTTACAATGTGTTAGCCTCAAGCTAAGATTGGGAAAACCTCTCTAAGCTAAGAGTTACAAGCTTGACACTCAATGAATATAAGTGAAAACCCTAATGGCCAGTGTCGTGGGTGTGAGAAACGCTTCCTTATGACTCCCTAAAACTCACACACCCTCATAGCTTGTAGGTGTTGTTTTTTTCTTTCTTCACACACACTTGAAACCGCAGCTATGAGCTTGTATTTATAGTGTGGATTCAAATGTTACCGTTGGAGAGAATCACATTTGAATCCAGACTATCAGTAGGGTACACCTACTTTTCTTGGAATGCGGCCTTGTCAGTGTCAGATTTGCTGCCTTGTGCTGATTGGTCCACGTTGGTTGGATCCAACGGATCTTTGACTCAGTGGGTTGACCAAGACCCACTGACTTTAGGTAGCTTCATCCTTCACTGACTTGATGATCTTCAGTGGACTGAACGTCCTCAGTGTAGTTGTCCTTCAGAGACTGTTTGAAGATCTCTCCAAGAAGTTTGTCATAAGGCAGAATGACAAACTTCCCTGACCACAGTAGCCTGACTCATTCAGGGCCTACTTGGTGCAGCATTGATCCTCCTGATCATGCTCTTCACTGAGTGGTTCGCCTGACTTAGCTTAGATCAGCTAGGTTTACACTCAGTGGGACATCCTTCAGGCTTCTCTTCTGATTCAGGTCACAGCATGACTTCAGTCTGTTCTTCTTGATATCATCTTTGATTTCCTCAGGCTGTGTTGTTGAGTTCCCCCTCAACTGAGTGTTTTCTCAACTGACAGCCTATTCTACTGAGAAATAACCTTGCCTGACCTGAAACAAAAGATACAATCCTGACTGCTTTCATACCTATTACATGTTGTTTTGGAAAATCATCAAAACTAAACCATATCCCAACAACATCAATATGATAATCTAGATGATAATTGTATGTTGTATGATTACACTTGCCGTCTTTCCCTTGGCTTAATGTATCTATACTCCTGTTCTCAGCTCTTCGTCTTTTCTATAGATTTTGTATTTGATAATTGTCCTTAATTTTTTTTATCCATCCTATTTAAAATTCAATCAAGTGTCAGTAGTTCATATTGATGTTTTTAGAATAATAATCAAACAAGTACTTAATTACAGTAAAAAAAAATAAATTTGTTACCTTAGTCTTGTGTTTTGATGTTAGGTAGTTTAATTGCTAACAACAAAAAGGAATTTACAAAGTTGTTTTTCGGACCGGACGGATGACCCCTAATTGGACATGCAACTAAACTGTGAGAGAATGCAATTGCTTTGTACGAATATCGGGTACTGTGAAATCAATTTATTAGGCGGATACAAATGATTTGAAAACAAAGAAGATTTTATTTTAAGTTGAAACAAACGAACTATACCAACCATTATAATTGCATAAGGATGTCTTTCTTGGTTTGATTTCAATTAAGAAGTAAAGAATGATTTTATGTATTGTGGTTTGTTTTGGGTAATTGCAACAGATGTTCATTTTTGCTTTTGGATCATTAAAAATCTGGATGACAACAAGGTTCTCGAAGTAAAGATGGAAACCATTGCGTTAAATTAATTATTTGATTGTACATTGCATTTAACCGACCTTATGTGTTGTTTTGTAGTTAATGTTGGAGTTATACGTGAAAGTATGCTTTTACTTTGTATAACTCATGTATTGAACACTTGTTTATGAGAATAAATCTTTTATCACATTTGCTTTAAATATGATTGAATGTTGAATATTTATTGCAACCAGTTCATTAGAAGTAGTATGTGTTACATTGTAGTTAATGTGGTGATACCAGATCACGGAAGATCACATTAACGGTTTCCTTGTAACTAAACGTACAAATTCACGACCCAGGTGGAATTGAACAATCTTCCGTGAAAGGTCGATGTGTATATATCAGACTGGCCTATCTTGACCAAGAGATTGCACTAGCACATTTAATATGTGTTGAAGAGGACCTACAGCGAGGATAAATTCTTCTGTTCTGATATGTGAAGAATTAGACCTCAGTGGTTATTGATTTCTTAATCTCCATCACTTAAATAGGACCGTGTGTGCTTAATGGTTACTGCTTTGATTCATGTTGGGTGAGAATCATCGTGACTTCAAACCTTGTGCTTTGGGCAGTAATATTAGTTATACGACGATTGCTAAGATTTAATAAGGAGAAACGCGTGCGAGTACGGCTCGTGTGATTTGTCCCCTTTTTGGGCTTAGAAGTTTTATCGTACCAAATCTTACAAGTGAAGAATTAGTTTCTTCGGTACGGATAATAATGTTGAGCTGTCTTTACTCCAAGGTGAAAGATGTTAATTAATTTAGAGCTATTCAGAAGCTCAATTAATTAATGGACTAGATAATCTTAAACGCGGGAAATAATAACCGGGAGCCCATATTATCGTAATATGGATTAAGATGGATAGTGCAATATTAATTTATTAATGGTACTAATTAATATTAATGGACTGAATTATATTGGGGCTCAATATTGAAATTCAAAAGTCCATTGGAGGTCCAATCTTAATTCTCCTAAAGGCCCCTCAAGTAGCCCAATAAGTAGCCCGATAATAATAAGGTGATTAAAATAAAATAAAATTATTATTGCTGATTTTTTGCTTATAATTTTCGAAATTTATAGATATGGTAGAGAAAAGATTCGTTGATTTTCTTGGAAAGATATTATGGAAGATATGTATTCTTGGAATACAAGATTATCTCATAAATTCAAGAAGATCCAAATCTAGTTTATTTCTCCCATGAATTTCGAAAATCTCATATAGTTGGATGGTGAGATTTTTGTGGAATATTTTCTTATGGAGAAAAGAATATATGAGATATATTCAAGATTTCTTGGAGGCCAAGAAAAATATTTTCTCTCCTATATTCCAAGCCCAAATTTTGGAATTCCCCCTCCTATATATAGGGGATGATTATTTCATCTCCAGTTTACAGTTTCACAGTGTTGAAAAAAAAATCAGCAACAATATTTTTTTCTTTCTTCCTTGTTATTCTGAATTGCTTATGAGCACTTCCCACCGGTGAACAAGCAACGCGAAAGGGACATTGATGGTCCCATTTTAGAATACCAAAATGGGAATTTAGGAGAATTTTTTTTTAAACCTTTTCTTCAAGAAGTTCAGCAAGAGTGAACAGTTCTCAAGTCACTGCATTACTAAGAGGCTGAGCTACCCAGTCAGTGAGAAGACTGGAAGGCTCATGCTCTTAGCAACACAGTGACTCGAGAGGTTACACTTCAAGTCACTGCTCTGCTCAGAGGCTGAGCTACCAAGTCAGTGAGAAGGATTGGAGACTCATGCTCTGAGCAAGGCAGTAACTCGAGATACTGAACTCTCGAGTGCGTTCCCTGAACTGGTCAGTGAGAGGATTCTCCCTGACCTGAATATTTAACCAAAGTTTCCTTTTTAACAATGCTCTCAGTGAGCAGATTTTCACAACACTTTAGTAAATACTTTTAAGGATAAGTACGCTCAGTTTAACGTGGTTCAGAGACTCAAGCTCCTACGTCCACGGCCTGATTTAACAGGAAATCCACTAACTGGGATTCTTATTTTTAACGTGCCAAGGTGCACTTACAACTGGACTCACGCCACTCCCTGGGCTGCCCCACCTTACAAACTCACTGACAACTTACTCCCAACAAACCTAACTAGAGGGTTTTGGTTTCGGTTTGGTTTCTCCAACTATGTGAGGTTTTCCCTTACAATGTATTAGCCTCAAGCTAAGATTGGGAAAACCTCTCTAAGCTAAGAGTTACAAGCTTGACACTCAATGAATATAAGTGAAAACCTAATGATCAGTGTCGTGGGTGTGAAACACTTCCTTATGACTCTCTAACACCTAACACACCCTCACAGCTTGTAAGTGTTTGTTTTCTTTCTACACACCTTGAAATGAAGCTATGAGCTTGTATTTATAGTGTTGATTCAAATGTAACCGTTGGATGAAATTACATTTGAATCCATACAATTAATGGTTTCAACCACTTTTCTTGGAATGCGGCCTTTGTCAGTGTCAGAGTTGCTGCCTCGTGCTGATTGGTCCACATGGGCTGGATCCAACAGATCATTGACTCAGTGGGTTGACCAAGACCCACTGACTTTAGGTAGCTTCCTCCTTCACTGATTGATGATCTTCAGTGTAGTTGTCCTTCAGAGACTGTTTGAAGATCATTCCAAGAAGTTTATCATAAGGCTGAATGGCAAACTTCTCTGACCACAGTAGCCTGACTCCTTCATGGCCTACTTGGTGCAGCACTGATCCTCTTGATCATGCTCTTCACTGAGTGGTCCACTTGACTTAGCTTAGATCACCCAGGTTTACACTCAGTGGGACATCCTTCAGGCTTCTCTTCTGGTTCAGGTTACAAGCATGGCTTTAGTCAGTTCTTCTGGGTGTCATCTTGATATCCTTAAGCTGTGTTGCTGAGTTCCCCCTCAACTGAGTGTTCCTTCAACTGGGTTCTTCTCAACTGACAACCTATTCTACTGAGAAATACCTAGCCTGACCTGAAACAAAAGATACAATCTTGACTGCTTTAAAACCTATTACATGTTGTTTTGGAAAATCATCAAAACTAAAATATATCCCAACAATTTCCCCCTTTTTGATGATTCCAAAACTTCTAACCAAATTATTTTTTATTACAAGAATAATGTCAGAATACAAGTAATAGTTTGAAATATGCAGGAATTCCCATAGTTTAAAACACTTAAGATCTGTTCGGTAGATAATTTTTCTTAACAAAACTGGACCAGTGGTCATGTGAACAACCCGCTCTGATACCAATTGATGGTCCCGTTTTCGAATACCAAAATGGGAATTTAGGAGAATTTTTTTTAAACCTTTTCCTCAAGAAGTTCAGCAAGAGTGAACAGTTCTCAAGTCACTGCATTGCTAAGAGGCTGAGCTACCCAGTCAGTGAGAAGACTGGAAGGCTCATGCTCTTAGCAACACAGTGACTCGAGAGGTTACACTTCAAGTTACTGCTCTGCTCAGAGGCTGAGCTACCAAGTCAGTGAGAAGGCTTGGAGACTCATGCTCTGAGCAAGGCAGTGACTCGAGATACTGAACTCTCGAGTACGTTCCCTGAACTGGTCAGTGAGAGGATTCTCCATGACCTAAATATTTAACCAAAGTTTCCTTTTTAACAATGCTCTCAGTGAGCAGATTTTCACAACACTTTAGTAAATACTTTTAAGGATAAGTACGCTCAGTTTAACGTGGTTCAGAGACTCAAGCTCCTACGTCCAAGACCTGATTTAACAGGAAATCCACTAACTGGGATTCTTGTTTTTAACGTGCCAAGGTGCACTTACAACTGGACTCACGTCACTCCCTGGGCTGCCCCACCTTACAAACTCACTGACAACTTACTCCCAACAAACCTAACTAGAGGGTTTTGGTTTCGGTTTGGTTTCACCAACTATGTGAGGTTTTCCCTTACAATGTATTAGCCTCAAGATAAGATTGGGAAAACCTCTCTAAGCTAAGAGTTACAAGCTTGACACTCAATGAATATAAGTGAAAACCTAATGATCAGTGTCGTGGGTGTGAAACACTTCCTTATGACTCCCTAACACCTAACACACCCTCACAGCTTGTAGGTGTTTGTTTTCTTTCTACACACCTTGAAATGAAGCTATGAGCTTGTATTTATAGTGTGGATTCAAATGTAACCGTTGGATGAAATTACATTTGAATCCATACAATTAATGGTTTCAACCACTTTTCTTAGAATGCGGCCTTTGTCAGTGTCAGAGTTGCTGCCTTGTGCTGATTGGTCCACGTGGGCTGGATCCAACGGATCTTTGACTCAGTGGGTTGACCAAGACCCACTGACTTTAGGTAGCTTTCTCCTTCACTGACTGATGATCTTCAGTGTAGTTGTCCTTCAGAGACTGTTTGAAGATCATTCCAAGAAGTTTGTCATAAGGCTGAATGACAAACTTCCCTGACCACAGTAGCCTGACTCCTTCAGGGCCTACTTGGTGCAGCACTGATCCTCTTGATCATGCTCTTCACTGAGTGGTCCACTTGACTTAGCTTAGATCACCCAGGTTTACACTCAGTGGGACATCTTTCAGGCTTCTCTTCTGGTTCAGGTTACAAGCATGGCTTTAGTCAGTTCTTCTGGGTGTCATCTTGATATCCTAAAGCTGTGTTGCTGAGTTCCCCCTCAACTGAGTGTTCCTTCAACTGGGTTCTTCTCAACTGACAACCTATTCTACTGAGAAATACCTAGCCTGACCTGAAACAAAAGATACAATCCTGACTGCTTTCAAACCTATTACATGTTATTTTGGAAAATCATCAAAACTAAAATATATCCCAACAGACATACTTGAGAAGGTCTTTTGGTTGATAGCACAATCGTGATAGTCCCGTTGTTATCAAAGGCCATATCTACAAGATGTACGAATTACGTGAACTTCTAGTTATTCTGCTTTAGGTTTTCATGTGAATTAATTCTATATGCATGATGATAAAATTGTTGTTGAAATTATTATTTGAATTAATTAGGATTAATTCATGCTAGTAATAATTGTATTTAAATTCGTATTTAAATTTCATCCCGAATAGTTTCCAGGCACCCCTATTTTCCCAACAACTGGTATCAGAGCCACGGTTTTCGGGCTCTGATCTTTAAATTGGAATTTAAATTGTTTGACATTAAATTGAAATTGGATAGTAGAATGGCTAGATCTTTTTTACAGGTATCCAATTGTCATGGTTTTAATGTTTTTTTTATCATGCGTGTGAATTATTTATTTTAATTCGATTCGTTCGAATTTGTTTTTCTCGTGAGAAAATCCCCGAGTAGATTAGTTGGTTTTATTTTGATTTGATCATTGTAATAGACTAGTCTAGATCTAGGTTTTATTTATTTTTTGTAAATAAATTGTAACCGGATCGAGACGAAGACGGAAATGAAGAATTAAAGACGACGTACCCGGATGACGCATGCATGTGTGGCGCGTGCATGGACGTAGAATTATGCACGGGGTGGAAAACAAGGACGAACGGCGAAACCCGAAGCACGGCGTGTGCGATGCGCACGGTGCCGTGCACAACGGGTGCCGGGTACGGCGCACGGGTGCACGTGCGAGGCACTGCCTCTCGGCGCTCGGCACCCCGGCTGCCGTGGCCGAAAGGCGCGCAGCCCACCTCCGTGGGCAAACGCACGCCGAATCTCGGGCCGTGAATTTTTTTTCTCGTTCTTATTTTTCTTGTGTGATTCCAAACGTCGTCCAGAACCCCAAATAAAGTTGTTTTTGATGAAGTGTTACTGTTCGAGTGGGAGCGTGTCGAGACGAACGATGAAAAACAACGATGACGATTTCTCGCATCAAGACGTGAAGAAAATTAAACCGTGACAATTGGATTTGAGTGCTCCAATGTGTTTAATTTTGTTTTGATGGATGTTTTATTTCATGCACTTATTATTATTTGTTAATATGTATTTGCATGATTTTAATTGTCCAAGAAAAACCTTACTTTTGAAAATTACTAAATATGTTTTTTTTAATCGCAATTTTATTCCGGATATTAAAATTGGATTAATTTAGCCTCCATAATTTATTTATTTGTGAAGTCTTTTTGGAATACATTTCCCCCTCGGATCGGCCAAAAGGACGAATTTCACATGAATAAATTCCGAAAGGATGATTGTGGATTATTACTAGTGGCGGTATTGACCCTCACCACGAGTGGCTTGCTCAAAGCAAAATAATAATCCTGTATTGAATTATGGTTATTACTTAGGCATAAGAAATTGATATTAACTTACTCCCCTCGGAGTCCCTGTCAATTTTTATGTGGTCAAAGTGGGAGCCAACTATTAATTTTGAATTAAGGATTTGTAACTTTCAAATTTGTGATCCGCTTGAATGTGTTTAAATGTATAGACCACCCTTCGTGGCGCATTTAAATTGTTTCGAGATGTTGGCTGATGCATGATTATATTGTTTTAAGGTTTCAATATAATTTATGTGATCGAATTATGTGATAATTTCATATTTTTCTAGATATTAATATGAATGTATGTTTTATTCTCATTTCATCATGTCGTAACCTTTTAATCCACTGTTTAAATATACTTTAAGTTAACAAACTTTTTGGAGAAGAATTATGTCGATTGGAAATGTAATTTAAATCTTGTCCTTACTGTACAAAACACAGTTGGATTATTCACGTTAATAAACCCGGCAAGCCTAATGATAAGTCAAACAATGGAAAAAGACATTTTATGATTGGAAGCGTGACAATGAACACATGAAGTGCATCATCTTGACATCTCTGTCTGAGGATTTGTGGCGCGTTCATGAAGATATTGTATCTGCTGTTGAAATTATGGAAAGCCTTGAAGAGATGTTTTAACATCAGAAACCCATGACTAATCAGTTCACCAAACATGACTCGGTCAAGTTGGAAATGGTGGAAGGAACGCCCATGAGGGAGAACGTTCTCGAGATTATTGCATACCTTAATAAGTTGGAAGTACTTAGTACGGATTTTGATGTCCCTTCTCAGGTCGATTTCATACTCCATACTCTACCAAAAGGCTTTGAGCAGTTTCATCTGATCTGTCAAATGAATGAACGGACAAGTCATTTGCCCAAGCTCTTGCAAGCTTTGGTTTCGGTAGAGGCGATAATGGGGCACCAGTCGACTGCTATGGTAGCTAATGGTCCGTCTACCTCTTCTAGTCCCAAGGGAGGGAAGAAGAGGAAGAGAACCAAAGGCCAGACTCAAGCAAATCCATTTGTTGCAAAAGGCAAAGTCAAGGCTAGCATCTAAGGGGAAGTGTTTTAACTGTGGTAAGAGAGGACATTGGAGGTCTGCCTGTTCCAAGCCTGAGAGGCTAGGAAAGTTAGGTAATTCACACGCCCTAGTCGTTGAAACTTGTGAAACGGCATATGCTGTCCATTCGTGGATAGTGGATACGAGAGCCACTGATCACATTTGTTTCATTTTGCATGGGTTCAAGTTAACCCGATGACTTAGCGGAAGTGAGATCCCCATCACACCGGGCGAAGCTACAAGAGTGGCAACTGAAGCAGTGGGAGAAGTGCGCCTGTCTTTTGAAGATAGAGTTATGGTCTTGAGAGACGTTCTTCGTGTTCCTAGTTTAAAAAGAACTCAACCTTCAGTTTCTAAACTGTTTTGAATAGATACTCAGTTTCTTTTAATAAGGATGTTATTATTTCTTGAAACAATGAGTTTATCTGTTCCGGAACATTGTTGGATGATCTTTATACCATTAATTGGGCACACCACTCAAATAATGAATCTAATAACACATCGATCATTTCGAGTTATAAAAGAAAGCGTTCTTCGGAAATGAGTGAAATACTTTATGGCATCTAAGACTAGGTCATATTAATCTAAAGCGGATAGAAAGATTAGTGAAAGACAGATCCTTGGAATCATTCCAAGTCGAGCCGTTTCCAACTTGTGAATCTTGTTTAGAGGGTAAAATGACCAAGAGGGCATTTGGAGCCAAGGGGAATAGAGCCACGAAAGTGTTAGAACTCGTCCATACCGATATGTGTGGTACAATGACAATCATAGCTAGAAGGGTATGAGTAATTTTGTCACTTTCGTTGACAATTACTCAAGATATGAATACATCGACCTTATGATGCATAGGGAAAGAAGTATCAGGTTTCTACGATCTGATCGTGGAGGCGAATACCTTAACGATGAATTCTTGAACTACCTATCGGACGAAGGGATTGTATCCCAGTTGACCGCACCGGGAACCCCTCAATAGAACGGTGTAGTGGAGAGAAAGAACCAGAATCTTTTAGAAATGGTCAAATTCATGATGAGTTATTCAGATTTACCCAAGTCGTTTTGGGGCAGTGCCTTGGAAACAACGACTTACATTCTAAACTTGGTGTCATTCAAATCGGTTCCTAAAACCCCATTAGAATTGTGGACCGGGCGTAAGCCTAGTTTGAGACACATAAGTATCTAGGGGTGTCCGGCACATGTGCTAGACAAGGAAGACAGTAAATTGGATCCACGTTCGGAATTAAGGTTGTTTATAGGATATCCCATGGGAACGAAGGGGTGTATGTTCTATAGTCCCAAGGATCAAAAGACCGTGTTTTGCACACACTTTAAATTCTTGGAAGAAGACTATAGGTACAATAGAAAGCCCATAAGTGAGATTATCTTAGGCGAATTAAGAGGGCAAACTCCTATACCAAGTGTACAAGATGATATAGCAATCATCACACCTTCACAACCGGAACCCCGTTGGAGGTTTGTTAGACAACCCGAGAGATTCATGGGAATATGAGAATCTTCAAATTTGATTCTCCGAGATGAATCAGACCCATGGACATACGACGAGGCAATCCAAGACAAAGATGCAGAGTCATGGCAAACAACAACAGAAGTCTTGACGGGTTAGATATCTATATGCGATAACCCGAAGGTTTTATTGCGAAAGGCCAAGAGCATCTTATATGCAAGCTCAAGCGGTCCATCTTTGGACTTAAGCAAGCATCTCGTACTTGGAACCAGTGTTTTGATCAAGTTATTAAGTCTTATGGGTTTTGATCAAAACGAGTTCGAAAGTTGTGTGTATAAAAAGTGTGATGAAACTGCAGTGGTATTCTTAGTACTATATGTAGACGACATTCTGATCATCGGAGACGTTGTAAAGGTGTTGTCAGACGTAAGGGTATAGCTGTCAAATTAGTTTGATATGAAGGACTTAGGGAAAGTCGGTCACATCCTTGAGATCAAGGTCACTCGAGATCGCAAGAGAAGGATGTGGGGCTTATCGCAAATTTCATATAAAGGCACTGTTTTGAAGTGATACAACATGCAAGATTCCAAGAAAGGTTTTGTACCTTTTAGGTACGGAATCCATCTATCCATAAAAATATGCCCTAAGACGCAAGTGGAGATAGATGACATGAAAGACATTCCGTATATTTCGAACGTAGGAAGCTTTATGTATGCAATGTTGTGTACGAGACCGGATATTTGCTTTGTCGTGGGCATGGTGGCAAGATATCAAAGTAACCCCGGGAAAATACATTAGATTGCAATTAAATGCGTTCTGTAGTTTCTGAAAAGAACTTGGATTGGAATGCTGATTTAACAGCCAGACGGTCTAATTCCCATGGGATACACGGACTCAAATTTCCAATCAGACATAACTCCAGAATAAGTATAACTACCTCGGGTAGTGTGTTTTGCGTGGGAGAAGGAGCCATGACATGGAGAAGCGATTTGTAGAAATGCATCGCAGATTAGACCATGGAAGCCGAATAAGTAGCTGCTTGGGAGGCAACGAAAGAAGCGGTTTGGCTCAAGAACTTCTTAGTGGACTTGGACGTTGTTTCGAATTTGCGCAACACAATCACTATCTTTGTGATAATGCCGGAGCAGTTGCAAATTCAAGGGAAGCGAGAGTTCGCAAGACCAGCAAACACATAGAAAGAAAATACCATCTTATACGAGAAATCTTTAAGAGGGGAGATAAAGAGGTGACAAAGATAAACGTCGGAGGACAACCTAGTACATCCATTCACAAAGGGTCCGCCTCAGAGTACATTCGAGAGACATGTGGATGGAATGGGTGTCAAGACTATTGTCAATCTGCTTTAAGTATAAGTGGGAGAAATTATTAGGTTAGTGTAGCTTGACATGAGATGTCACGTAGAGTTACTACACTAGACATGCATGATGTATACTAAAAAGCAGACTTTAAGTATAAGTGAGAGATTGTTGGAGTTATACGTGAAAGTATGCTTTTACTTTGTATAACTCATGTATTGAACACTTGTTTATGAGAATAGATCTTTTATCACATTTTCTTTAAATATGATTGAATGTTGAATATTTATTGCAACCAGTTCATTATAAGTAGTATGTGTTACATTGTAATTAATGTGGTGATTACAGATCACGGAAGATCATATTAACGGTTTCTTTGTAACTAAACGTACAAATTCACGATCCAGGTGGAATTGAACAATCCGCCGTGAAAGGTCGATGTGTATATCTCAGATTGGTCTATCTTGACCAAGAGATTGCACTAGCATATTTAGTATGTGTTGAAGAAGACCTACAGCGAGGATAAATTCTTATGTTCTGATATGTGAAGAATTAGACCTCAGTGGTTATTGATTTCTTAATCTCCGTCACTTAAATAGAACCGTGTGTGCTTAATGGTTACTGTTTTGATTCATGTTGGGTGCGAATCATCGTGACTTCAAACCTTGTGCTTTGTGCAGTAATATTAATCATACGACGGTTGCTAAGATTTAATACAGAGAAACGCGTGCGAGTACAGCTCATGTGATTTGTCCCCTTGGTGGGCTTATAAGTTTATCGTACCAAATCTTGCAAGTGAAGAATTAGTTTCTTCGGTACGGATAATAATATTGAGTTGTCTTTACTCCAAGGTGAAAGATGTTAATTAATTTAGAGCTATTCAGAAGCTCAATTAATTAATGGACTAGATAATCTTAAACGCGGGAAATAATAACCGGGAGCCCATATTATCGTAATATGGATTAAGATGGATATTGCAATATTAATTTATTAGTGGTACTAATTAATATTGGACTGAATTATATTGAAGCTCAATATTGAAATTCAGAAGTCCATTGGAGGTCCATCTTAATTCTCCTAAAGGCCTCTAAAGTAGCCCAATAAGTAGCCCGATAATAATAAGGTGATTAAAATAAAAGAAAATTATTATTGCTGATTTTTTGCTAATAATTTTTGAAATTTATAGATATGGTAGAGAAAAGATTCGTTGATTTTCTTGGAAAGATATTATGGAAGATATGTATTCTTGGAATACAAGATTATCTCATAAATTCAAGAAGATCCAAATCTAGTTTATTTCTCCCATGAATTTCGAAAATCTCATATAGTTGGAAGGTGAGATTTTTGTGGAATATTTTCTTATGGAGAAAAGAATATATGAGATATATTCAAGATTTCTTGGAGGTCAAGAAAAATATTTTCTCTCCTATATTCCAAGCCCAAATTTCGAAATTCCCCCTCCTATATATAGGGGATGATTATTTCATCTCCAGTTTCACAGTGTTGAAAAAAAAATCAGCAACAATAATTTTTACTTTCTTCCTTGTTATTCTGAATTGCTTGTGAGCACTTCCCACCGGTGAACAAGCAAGGCGAAAGGGACATACTTGAGAAGGTCTTTTGGTTGATAGCACGATCATGATAGTCTTGTTGTTATCAAAGACCATATCTACAAGATGTACGAATTACGTGAACTCCTAGTTATTCCGCTTTAGGTTTTCATGTGAATTAATTCTATATGCATGATGATAAAATTGTTGTTGAAATTATTATTTGAATTAATTAGGATTAATTCATGCTAGTAATAATTGTATTTAAATTCGTATTTAAATTTCATCCCGAATAGTTTCCGGGCATCCCTATTTTCCCAACAGTTAACACACATGTTTTCCCAATTATGTATTGAAAATTGTAATAAAAATAGTTTTTTAGTTATTATACAATGTAGTTTGGTCAAATTACCATATTTTGGGTATCTGTTACAGCAGGAAATATCCTCGCCTGACAGGAGGTCAGATTCCTGAAGATACACTGACCCGACAGGATCGAGGGTCTACATCAGAAAAGAATATTTAATTTATTATAGGTCTACGATTGATTGTTAGATTAATATTGTAATAAATCCCTAAAATAAAGGGTTAAGACGAGTTTAGGGCCACTTTTGGGCCTTTGGGGGTGAACCTCTATAAATAGGGGGTCACCCCCTCATTGTAAAGGACACATTTTTTCCTCATTTCTCATATATGCTAGAATGCTCTCATTCGAGGGAAGAACGAAAGTTCTTCCCCCATCGTTCGTGTTCGTTTTACATTGATTGTTTGTCGGGCATAAACCCAATAGCCACATATATCTACCCGTACGAAAATGCCTGTCAACAATTTGACGCTAGAAGGAGGGTCAATTTGGGTTCATCTCGATGGATGAACACAAAGATCCTCCCCTCAAAATAAAAAAACCAGATTCCATAAACCATAAACCTTTTCGATCCAAACCATACAAGCAAAAAATCAAACAAATATCCTACAAAATCATACACCATAGATCACATTAGTCATCTATTTGTCTTCGTCGAATCCGTAGAGTTCGTTTCAAAAGTGTCATTGATTTCCAATTTTTACAGCAACAAGCTCACAAATTCATCCATATCCAAAAAATTCAAAAACAAAAAATTCAACAAAACCCATTGGAGGGCTTCAACAGCAGCTAGTTACGGAAAAAAAAGGAGAAGAAAGAGTGTTGCTGGCGTTTCCGGCAACCGCTGCCGCTGTTTCCGGCGACGGAGCCATCAATGCCGCGACCCGAGCCCAGCTGCCGCACCGTCACCCCCATAAAACCGCCGTGAATCCCCCGGACCGTGTGGAAAAATTTCCAAGCAAAGCAACCATTTTCTGCTTTGAATCCCTATCTTTTTGCCTCGGTTACTGCGCCCCTTTCCACAACTTTTCAGTATGCTTTTGGCGCGGTTCCAAAGACATGTTGAAAAGTCAAGGATTCCGACCTCGATCTGCACGCTGCCAAGGCCGATACCCGTCTACCCGCGGTTGCTCGCAGTCAACCTCCACGGCCTCCTCGCTTGCCGCTGCCTGCTTGCCGCGTCGCCGATCATTGTTTCCACCGCCAGGGCCAATCACCCGGCTGCCCGACGCCACCCATCGCGGGCTTCACCCCGCTTCGCCGTCACCAAGCACGGCCAATCAACCCCACAAGACCTCCATCCCGCAGCCCGTCCTACGGGCACCGTCTGCGCGTGAGTGGGGGGCCAAGCTTGTTCGCCGACTGGATGCCTTTCGACCGCCAGGCACCGCCAGCGCGAGATCGGAGACCGCGCCGCCTGCGCGCCTCCCAGCGTCGCCGTTACCCGCAGCCGACCCACATCTCATGCCGACCACACGCTCCCCGCTGCTCGGAGTCACCTGGAGTCCCTCCCGCTGCTATCCGGCGTCCCCGCTGCTATCGGGCTCCTCCCACGGCTTCTCGACGCCGCTTCCCGGCGAGGGCACCCCAAGCCGTCGACTCGCGGCCTCCCAGAATCGTCGCTGGGCACAGCAGTCCTCTCCGCCACTCGCGCCCACGCGCCTCACCTCCCCGCTCGCCGCCGACCGTCGTTCAGGCCTCACCGCCAGGGCTGCTCGCCGTCCCGCGCCCCTCCGCATCGATCCGCGGCCTCCACTGGCCGAATTGCGGCCTTCCCGACATGCGTCTTCTCCCCGCGCCGCCAATCGGGCCTCCCGCGCCGCCCAGCGCGCATCGGCGCTCCACCGCCCAACGAAACCTCCGCGCACGTCGCGCTTTCAGGTCTACATCGCAGAGGGGTTATTTGCCCCAATTTTAACTTATATTTGGGGCCCATATTTTTTTTAATGGGCCAGACAAATTCATATTGAGGGCCCTTAACATTATTTAACGTTTGGGCCTTTATATTTAATCTATTGGGCCCCTTTTTTTTATTTTATTGAGCCTGGGCCCTCTATTTAATTTGTAGGACAGACTTATTTAGTTGTTATGCCTGTTAGGCCTGTTTTAAATTTTAGGTAGTGGGGCCTCTGTTCCAAAAGGGGGCCGACCAAGTAGTAAAAAAAAAAGGCAGCAGTTTGAGAGACGAGCATCCGGGACCTCTTCGACAACGAAAAATCTACGGGCAGTCCTTTGCCCACTCGCATCAGGTTTATTTCGACAATTAGCTTTTAATATATATTTCAAACTCGCAAATTTTCATATAAATTAAAAGCGGGGGCATATACTCGTATTTCGAAAATTCAAAATAGGGGCAATTTTTTATATACAATTTTCAGCTGATACTCCCTTTTAATATATATCGCAACTCATAAGTTTTCATATACATTAAAAGGCGGGGGCATGGATATACATATCCTAAACTCATTTTGTGATATCAGAAAATCAAAAAATAAATTATTTGACACTGAGTATTATTAAATACAATCAATTATTTAAAACTTCGAGTATAATTTCGAAAAAATCATTGAGGTTGCTCACCAAATAAATAACTCAATATTTAAAAATGGTCACACCTTTCGACTACAAACATTTGTCCGCCTTCATAGGCGTTGACCGGTCCGCCCTTTCAGGCATTGACGTATCGATTAGTTCGCCTTCACCGGCGTCAACTAATCTACTTCTCGAGTTAATCCGCCTATTCGGTGTTGATTAGTCCGTCTTCTAGGCATCGACATTCCGCCTAGATTGGCGAAGTAATCTGTCTTCTCGACGTCGATTAGTCCGTCTTTCAGGCGTTGACGTATTGATTAGTTCGCCTTCACCGGCGTCAACTAATCCACTTCTCGAGTTAATCCGCCTTCTCGGTGTTGATTAGCCCACCTTCTAAGCATCGACATTCCACCTAGATTGGCGATGTAATCCGTCTTCTCAACATCGATTAGTCCGCCTTTCAGGCGTTGATGTATCGATTAGTTCGCCTTCACCGACGTCAACTAATCTACTTCTCGAGTTAATCCGCCTATTCGGCGTTGATTATTCTGTCTTCTAGGCATTGACATTCCGCCTAGATTGGTGAAGTAATCCGTCTTCTCGACGTCGGTTAGTCCACCTTTCAGGCGTTGACGTATTAATTAGTTCGCCTTCACCGACGTTAACTAATCCACTTCTCGAGTTAATCCGCCTTTTCGGCGTTGATTAGTCCGCCTTCTAGGCATCGATATTCCGCCTAGATTGGTGAAGTAATCCGTCTTCTCGACGTCGATTAGTCCACCTTTCAGGCGTTAACGTATTGATTAGTTCGCCTTCACCGGCGTCAACTAATCCACTTCTCGAGTTAATCCGTCTTCTCAGCGTTGATTAGCCCACCTTCTAGGCATCGACATTCCGCCTAGATTGGCGAAATAATCCGTCTTCTTGACGTCGATTAGTCCGCCTTTTAGGCATTGACGTATTGATTAGTTCGCCTTCACCGGCGTCAACTAATCTACTTCTCGAGTTAATCCGCCTTCTCGGTGTTGATTAGTCCACCTTCTAGGCGTCGACATTCCGCCTAGATTGGCAAAGTAATCCGTCTTCTCGACGTCGATTAGTTTGCCTTTCAGGCGTTGACGTATTGATTAGTTCGCTTTCACCGGCGTCAACTAATCTACTTCTCGAGTTAATCCGCCTTCTCGGCGTTGATTAGTCCGCCTTCTAGGCGTCGACATTCCGCCTAGATTGGCGAAGTAATCCGTCTTCTCGACGTCGATTAGTCCGTCTTTCAGGCGTTGACGTATTGATTAGTTCGCCTTCACCGGCGTCAACTAATCTACTTCCTGAGTTAATCCGCCTTTTCGGCGTTGATTAGTCAACATTTCGCCTAGATTAGCGAAATAATCCATCTTCTCGACGTCGACTAGTCCGCCTTTCAGGCATTGACGTATTGATTAGTTCGCCTTCACCGGCGTCAACTAATCTACTTCTTGAGTTAATCCGCCTTCTCGGCGTTGATTAGTCTGCCTTCTAGGCGTCGATATTCCACCTAGATTGGCGAAGTGATCCGTCTTCTCGATGTCGATTAGTCCACCTTTTATGCGTTGACATATTGATTAGTTCACCTTCGCCGGCGCCAACTAATCTATCTCTCAAGTCGATCCGTCACTCGGCCTTGATTAGTTCATCTTCACCGGTGTCAACTAATCTGCCTCTCGGCGTGGATCCGGTCCGCATTTTAAGCATTGACCTTCCGCCTTAATGGGCGAGGTGTTGTTTAGTTCACTTTCACCGGCGTCAACTAATTTGTTTCTCGATGTTGATTTATCCATCTTAACGGCATCAACCAGTCCGCCTTCACCGGCGTCGACCAACCCGCATCACTTTTGCCCGCTTGTGGCCATAATATATCACGTCCTGAACGCTTTGTTTCATCGATTGTTAATTCAATCTCGTATTCGTGAAGTCGCTGCCCGTTAATCGGCTAAATCACTTCACTATTTTTATCATTGATTAATCAATTCATCGATTGTTAATTCAATCTCGTATTCGTGAAGTCGCTGCCTGTTAATCGGCTAGAGCACTTCACTATTTTTATCATTGATTAATCAATTCATCGATTGTTAATTCAATCTCGTATTCGTGAAGTCACTGCCCGTTAATTGGCTAAAGCACTTCACTATTTTTATCATTGATTAATCAATTCATCGATTGTTAATTCAATCTCGTATTCGCGAAGTCGCTGTCCGTCAATCGGCTAGAGCACTTCACTAGCTTTTCATTTGTTAAGTCAATTAAAATAGGTTGTTGAATCGATCTCTGGTTCATAAAGTCGCTGCCTGCAAGCGGCCAAAACATTTCATTAATTAATCATCACGACTTTTATCGCTAAAATTATTAAAATCAATGTCAGTCAGTGCAAGAATTCTGTATTAATTGAACATCACTATTCTCGACTCGGGGGCACGACAGAAGATCGTACCCCACCTAACCCGACCGGTTTCGAAAGTTTGACAATTCAAAAATGACTTGAAAGATTCACCCACCAAGGACCCTGTCGTCGAAGATTCCTTCGGGGCATCCGAGCTATCCTGTTTTCAGGCTCGTGGGCAAAACCTATTTGAAGCAAAGATCAAGATCGAACTCTGGCCGCAATCAGAGCCCAATCTTGGGGGCAATTGTTATAGCAGGAAATATCCTCGCCTGGCAGGAGGTCAGATTCCTGAAGATACACTGACCCGACAGGATCGAGGGTCTACATCAGAAAAGAGTATTTAATTTATTATGGGTCTACGATTGATTGTTAGATTAATATTGTAATAAATCCCTAAAATAAAGGGTTAAGACGAGTTCATGGCCACTTTTGGGCCTTTGGGGGTGAACCTCTATAAATAGGGGGTCACTCCCTCATTGTAAAGGACACATTTTTTCCTCATTTCTCATATATGCTAGAATGCTCTCATTCGAGGGAAGAACGAAAGTTCTTCCCTCATCGTTCGTGTTCATTTTACATTGATTGTTTGTCGGGCATAAACCTAATAGCCACATATATCTACCCGTACGAAAATATCTGTCAACAGTATCAAAGGACAATTTCTTTTAATTAATACTCCTTTTGTCTCAGATGAATTTGGACTTCCTACTCCAATTTGCACATTACCTAAAAATAAAATATTAATTTGCGTGCACACTCACAAAAATATACACATATTTATCCATATGTTAGTACTTTACTCATTTTCTTAATCCATATGGAATCCCAAGGATGTAAATATCACTGGGACAAAAGTAGTATTATTTATTACTCCCTCCGTTTCATAGGAATTTACACATTTTCCTTATTTGGATGTTATACTCCAGTTTGCACACTACTGAAAAATAAAGTACTTAATTTTGTGCACATTCACAAAAATATACACATATCTACCAATGTGCCATTATTTTTTCCATTTTCTTAATCACAAGGGTGCAACTATCCATGGGACATAGAGTGTACGTACATGATATTGATTAGATTTTTTTTTTTTTTTTTGCATTGATGGAGAAGTAAGATTGTAACAACGGTATTGATATTAATAAAGTGAAAATTAAAAAAGAATATCGTTTTTTTTGTGTGGATAAAGTAGGACATTTAAAAAATGAATGGAGTAAGTAGTTTTGTTAATAGTTGTACTTCAACCGTCGTTTACTATCTATTCTATTTTATACATTTACACAAATCAATTGTATTATTTATTATTTTATAAAAAATACATACACCGTTAATTTTTACAATTATTTTTTGTCAGAGGATGATTAGTACTATTATTTAATAGGAATATATTATGATTAAAGCATACAATATGCATTGATATTATTAGAGAAATAGTTAAAAAGTAAAACTATTTTGGAGAAATTGATATAAATAAAAAGTTATGAAGGAAGTAGCTGATTTTATATATAGTGTGTAATATGTATTTTTTTTATTCATGTCCTTACATATACTTTACAATTTATGTGTTGGTTCGTTTATAAAACTTCAAAGTTGTGTAATTGAAAAATATATTCCTAATGTTTTATTGAATGCATCAAGATTAATTTTTAAAATTTACTTAAATTTTATAAATTCAATTATTTTTTCAATTAGAAATATATTTTTAATTAAATATTGAAGTTATTAAGTAGAGTTTACCCGAGCTATAACTGGTATATTGTTGATCGCCACTTGATTTATTATTGATTATTGCTTGAGATATTAGTGATTATTCATTGGGATAATATTGATTATTGTTTAATTTATTGTTAGTTATTAATTGTCATTTACTGAATAACAAAAGGATAAAGTTATGTTTTCTTTTTCCATATTTGGCAATTCAATTTTTTTAATCCAAGTGTATGTTGTGTTCATTGTAGAACTATATTTTTTAAAGGCTATTACTAAATATATACACCCGAAATTAGTACACGAACCCAATTTACTATATGCACTTCATTAAAAATAATTAAATTATTAAGGATTTATTGAACAAATCCAACTTTTGAGTTTTAACAATTATATCCTCTCTTTGTAAAATAAAAAAAAAAAAAAAAATCACACCCCTTTCCATTCTAATACACATTTTTCAAACATCAAAATCTAGAAGTCAAAATTTTAATTAAACCAGAAAAATTATGTTAATATTTCAATTAATAGTTAAATGTGCAGGTAATGTTTGGATAGGGTTTTTGTAGCATGAGGAAAGAGAGAAAATAAAGCAAGAATTTTTTGTTAACCAGATCAGAAGTAACAACCATGGCGAGCACAAATGTGCAATTGATTATGGATCTACCATTAACTTTACTTTTAGGTATTCTCAGAACAAAGGACATGTTCAAATATGGTTTTTTGAGCAAAAGGACATGAGGATTGAAAATCAAATAATTGAGAATTGTGCATAAATCTGGTCAAATTTCGTTGAAAGGGGTTAACAAATACTATCAGTTGATGATAATATTGTCATTTAACATATGCATTTTAATTTAAAAATATTTTGGGATATGCTTAGGAATTTGGGGGTTTTATATGCCCACACTTTTTTTTTTTTTTAAATTAAAACTAATATGTAGATGTTTTTAGTAACAAAAATTATGGGATGTTTGTAGAGAATGTATCACATATCTTTTGTATGTCATTGATATACTATTAATTATTTTAGTTTGTATCCCTTAAAAATTACATGTATGTTGAAAGCAATAATTGTTTTAATGTAAAAAAAAAAATACAAATTGTTCAAACATTTGTTTATTATGTAAAATTTTTAAGAGAATCTGTTTCGATGATACAATGGTTTTCTTTTTCATATATATATATATATGTAATGTTAATTATTTTGTTATAAAAAAATGTTATAAGTTTAGTTATATGTTAAAAAAATTGAAATATTTTTAGCAGTAAAGTTTCATTTTATTAATTATTATAGTAAAAAAATTGTAAAAATATCTTCCGTGCGAAGCATGGGTAAAACGATCACTAGTAAATGTAAACAAAATAAATTTTAAAATAAAGTAATTGTATAATTATGGTGGTGCATTACATGTGTTTAATAACTAATTTCCATAAATATTAAAAGTCCTAGAATTGTATAATTTTAAAATATAAAAATTTAAAAAGAGGTGGGGGTTGATTTTCAAATATTATATACTATAATAATATAACAAAAATGTGAAATATTTTCATATCTTGATCAAATAAATGAGTAACTCTCTTGTGCATTTGGTGCATGGTACACCCACTCAACAGTTAAGACTGTTTACACTTATGATTTGATTACACTGAAAAGTGTGGTTAGCTTACATTGAAAAGTTTACACTAAAAATCGGTTTTCAGTGTAATCTAACCACACTTTTCAATGCAATCAATTTATACTTTTTAGTGTAAATAAGATTAACTGTTAAATAAGTGCACCGTGCATTTAATGTATATGAAAGTGTGCACAAATAAATATTGTAGTTATTTATACATTTAAAAGTAGAGTTCAACCCAAAAACAAAGATTCACAGGGAAAAAGAACATCTAACCAAATAATTATGGAAATTCAGCTTAAAAGAATTTTTGGGATTAGAGAGAAATAGGTTAAATGTTAGTACACTAAAATCCACATTGGTACCGTTAATGAAGTGAAATAATTCAAGTGGTTATAAAGTTTCACTATCTATATTAAAAAAACCATATGTCCTAGGGAAAAAAAAACCATTCAACCCTTTATAATTGCAATGAGGAAAAACAAGTAGTAGGCTTTTGTCTAGGGGTGGAAATAGGCCAGGCCACCCGACAGGACCTACGGTCTGGCCTGACCTATTTATTAAACGAGTCGGGGCTTATTAAAAGACCTATTTATTTAAGTAGGCTAGACTTAGGTTTTGTAAAAGGCCTTAAAAGCTTATCAGGTCGGCCTATTTAAATTGATGTCCTATATATATATATATATATATATTATTGTTATTAAATATTTATTTTATATATTATTTATATATTTTATTGTATAATATGGACAATTCATTTTAAATATGAACCGTGAAAGGATGGATAATAATTTCAAAGCTACAATTTTTCATATTTATTATTTCATTTATTTTTTTTAAAATTTCAGTATATATTTTTTGAGTCGATGCTAATAATCTCAATTTGACATGACAGTAGTAAAAATAGACAGAAATAATTTTAGACTATTTTAAAAATATGTAAAAAATTACAATTTTAAATATTGAATATAATATAAATTAAATTTTAATAGGCTTCTAAAAGACTTGTAGGGTTTAGTTAAAAAGGTCAGACCGAACTTATGGAAAAGTCTATCACAAATAATAGGACAGGCTCAGGCTATGCCTTTGCGAAGTAGACCTAGACTTTTCAGTGCAAGACCTGGCCTGACCTAGCCTACTTCCACCCTAGTTTTGTCCGCAAAAAGATTTTTTTATACCCAATTTTTCATTAATTCGCCATTTTATCAGAAAATAATCACTACTAGAAAAGTCATTTTTAGTATCGGAAAATTAGTATCAGATGCATTTATCGATACTAAATCATATTCTTTTGTATCCAACCAATCACTTATGATACTATTTTTATGGACAATGAATATTTGGCATCGGAAATTTATTTATCGATACCATTAATTTTATAGCATCCATCATTTTTTTGATACTATTGTTATTTTGGTCTCAATAATATATTTATTGATACAACTAATTTTTTGCATCAAATATTTTTTTGGATACGAATTATCATTAGTATCGTAAATTAAATTCTTGATACCATTGGTTTTATAGTATCCATAATTTTTTTGATACTAGCGTTATTTTGGTATCAATAATATTTTTGTTGATACTACTTATTTTTTTGCATCAAATATTTTTTCTGATACTAATTATCATTGGTATCGCAAATTAAATTCTTGATACCATTGATTTTATAGTATCCATAATTTTTTTGATACTATTCTTATTTTGGTATCAATAATATATTTATTGATACAACTTATTTTTTGCATCAAATATTTTTTCTGATACTAATTATCATTAGTATCGGAAATTAAATTCTTAATACCATTGATTTTATAGTATCCATAATTTTTTTGATACTATTGTTATTTTTATATCAATAATATATTTATTGATACAACTTATTTTTTGCATCAAATATTTTTTCTGATACTAATTATCATTGGTATCGTAAATTAAATTCTTGATATCATTGATTTTATAGTATCCATTATTTTTTTTGATACTAATATTATTATGGTATCAATTATCTATTTTTTGATACTATTTAATTTTAGCATCATAAATTTTCTTGGGATACTAATTATCTTTGGTATTGAAAATTTGTTTTCGGATACCATTAAATTTATAGTATCCATCATTTCTTTGATACTAATGCTAGTTTGGTATTAACTTTTTAAAAAAGAAACTACTAATGTTATTAACGTATCCAGCATTTGTTCCGATACCATTTGAGTTATTTAATTTAAAAGTGAGATATTTTCATAAAAAGAAAAAGGGAAAAAGGATTTCACATATCAGAGTACTCCATTCCCTCCGTCGCCCCTTGCCTAACACCGCCGACTCCGTCGTCTCTGCTCGACTGACTTCCAGTGCCGTCGTCTCCAGAGCTTCGTGCGTTTGTGCTGCTATATTTGTGTTTGTTGTGGCTGGCCGCTGCCATCTTCTCTCCCAACAAACAGTACCGCCGTGCAGATTTGTAAAAAGAAATCGGTAATTTAAGCAATTTTTTAGTGTTCCTGGAAATTGAATTCATGAATCTACATATGAATTTGATTGTTTCATTTGATATTATATGATTTTTGTTCAAATTAAAATATATGTGTATAGATTTTCTTCACGTTTCGTTTAAAGCCAAGCAAAAGAAATATAACCTTCGTGTTGGCATTTTTACTAGGAATTTTTTTTATATAAACAATATTTTTCATCCCAATTCAGCACCAATATCCATTGTTCTAATAACTAGTTTAAAGCAACAGAGGTCCAAAATGATGAACCTCAGAAAGGCATCTTTTCTTGCAATGTTATATCACTTGGTCTGATGCATAGTTGTGTTTACTTGTTTAAATCATGTAAATATATGATATACCTATTAAATCATTAATCATGTTGAAATTATACTGCAGATACTGTGTAACCATTAATATCACTATGCAGCCTCTATTACAATGAATCAACCATGTCCTTTTCTGTTTGATATCAACTGTTCAGCACCTGAAGAGACAATCTGAGCGAGTGCTAAAAAAGGAAACTGTTCTGGCAACTGTTAACAATAAAGTTAAGAACCTGGTTTATTTTACTTCACAATATGCCGGAAAAGAGCCGCATGAGCAATCTGTTAATGAGACCTTCTTATTCTTATTAAATATGTATAAAAAGAAAGTATAGTATTTTGTATTCCAGATCACATGCTGCATTTAGATTCTTCGTGACCAATTTGATTGAATTATGTGTCATTTTATGAAATATTAGGGCATTTTTCCATCTTAATATCAAACCCACATTACCATTATCAATCTCTTGAAATTAGCTGGTTTGCAAATTGCAATTGTAGAGTATGGATTTTCTGAATTTTGTTTATGTGGGTCCTTATTTATTTATAATTCATTTTACTTTAAACTTCACCTTTTTCCCTCTGTAAATTGACAGCTTAATCAACAACCTGTAAAGAGCTGGTGCAGTTTGCACCAAAGGAGCTATGCTACTCTTAAAACTGATGCACTTTTCTGCTCTCATTGTGGCGGAAATGCATTACACTCCACAACTTGTTATTGCGAGCATTTAAAGCTTCTTTTACTGAGGTAATGGTGTTAAAACTGCTTCAATCTCGCCTTATTTTTGTTTTAGAGCTTCAAATATTTATCATACCCAGTCTAATTCAGCATTGGTTTGTCAATTTATCTAATTTTGCGTTTCGAAATTTTGTAGTTATCAGTAATATCTTTACTTGATGAATATTTCTTTAGCAGAGGACTATCAGGGTAATAATGGTCTTATTGTTTGGTTGAATTGTTGATTTGTTAGTGGAGTAGAGTTATAGTTGGAGATTGGTTAGGAGTTTGAGTTGATTAATTGGAGATTAGTTGATATGGTGATGATGTTCGATGAAATGCCTGAAAGAATGAGTTTCTATTACACTGATGTTTTCATCTGCTTTAGCCTTTAGTGAGAGCATTTTTCTCTCCCTTTCTCTACAAAGCGATTGGAGGACTTTGAGACTTCCCACAGCATGTACTTAATATGTTCTTCTTTATTGTGTGTATGTTGTTACTCGTTACTAATTTCATGTGGATGTTTTAACCACAACCAGTTTTATGCGAACTTGAATTATCAAGTTTGAATGTAGGATACAATGATCAGAAGTATGAATGGTGTCCATTCTAAGAGCATTGCTGAGTCAAATTCATCTAAGAGGAATGATGAATCAAATCTATCTAAGAGGTTCAGAAAAGGAGAACACATGTTA
Source organism: Ballota nigra (assembly GCA_947034835.1). Lineage (NCBI taxonomy): Eukaryota > Viridiplantae > Streptophyta > Magnoliopsida > Lamiales > Lamiaceae > Ballota > Ballota nigra. The sequence continues at coordinate 70,593,730 of OX344724.1, forward strand.
CAAACTAAAAGCAGGAAAAATATTGCTACTGGCACTACTATTGAATCTGTTAATGCTGCAACAACAAGTACTGCAGCTAGTGGTACAAGTGCTGCAACTATTGGTAGAGTAGCTAATAATCTTTTTTTTATTAATTAAAAGTATAAATAGAAAAAGTGAGGCTAACAAGTATTATTGTTCATGGTGCAGAGAATGAGGCTACTAAAAAGAAGTACGCTGCTAGAGGACCGAATAAGTGTGCTAACTTGAAAGATAAAACTGTAGTGATGGTTAATGTTCATGGACAACCAAAATGTGGAAATGCAAGGAAGTTATCATCTTACCTTGGCCTGCTTGCAAGAGATCCAAAATTGATACCTCTTGATTTAGAAGATTGGAGAAAGTTCTTGGATGAACGAACAAAAGAAGCCCTTTGGACGATCATTTTGGTATCATCTTTTAATTTATTACTTATTTTCAAAACTGAATTATATTAAAGGTGCTCAAATTTACTTTTTCGCATGTTAAATATTTGAAGACTAGGTTCACATTTGAAGGTCCAACTTCTCCAATGGATTGGATAATGGATAAGTTAGATCATAGCTTAAGATCATGGAGAGTAAAACTTAAGAAAAGACACTATAAAATACCAAAGAAAGCAAATGCAACTCTTGAAATGCTATTGAAGCCGCCGAATAGTAGGGTGGACCCTGATCAATGGAAGAAGATGGTTCTTTATTGGGAATCACCAGAAGGACAGGTATAGAGTGAATGTTATTATGCTTTGTTTATATATATAATTATTGAAATTGGATTTGATGGATATATGACAATGTAGACCTGTAGTGAGAGAAATACGGGGAATCGTAACAGTAGTCTTATGGCACACCATTTGGGCACCAAGAGTTTTGTTCGCCTTAGAGAAGAGAAGGTAAGAGCATATCATTCTTTAAATTACAAATCATATTTCCTATAAATAGTTACTTATGCTTGGACTATTTGTTGGTTATGCTTATGCTTAATCAAGCAATTATAAACCTTTGAAATTGGAAGTTTTGCTTACCTAATATTTATGCTTGTATTTCTTTTAATTCCTAAATCTTGATGCTTTTAGGTTGTGAAGATGGATATCTGATAACAAGTCATTTAGAAACGAGGAGAGCAAAAGTTTCAAGCAACTAAGATCATTTGGATATTGTAGTTTTTGTGATTCGGATATTGTAGACAAAAGTCCGTTCTAACAAAAAACAATATTTTATTTCTATTGTAGCTTTTCTTATTTGGATATTGTAGCTTTTGTTATTTCAAAATTAAGGTTGATACCATAGATCTTGTAAGAAAATATTATGATATTATTAATTTAGTATCAGAAAATATATATTAATAGGTGATACTATATACCTATAATATCAAAAAAAATTATGATACTATTAATTTTAGTATCAGAAAAGATGTATTGATACCATATGTTTAGTATCAATAAAATTTTTTTTTTTTGAAACCAATATCAATATCAATAAAAAACCAATCAATAAAAAAAAAAAAAAAAAAAATTAGATACTATAAATACGATGTTGTATCAAACAAAATTGATACAATTATCCGATACTAAATAGTTTTCTGATACTAAAGAGTTCAATCCTTTAGTATTAGAAAACATGTATTGATACCATGTGTTTAGTACCGGAAAAAGTTTTAGATGCTATAAATACGATTTTGTATCAAAAAAATTGATACCATAATCTGATACTAAAACCTTTCTGATACTAAAAAGTTCTACCCTTTAGTATCAGAACTCTTTTTTTGATACCAGGTCTTTAGAATCGGGGGTATAGGTATCGGATGTGTATCAAAAATATATTTGATACTAAAAGTCTTTGGTATCAAATATTTTATTTTTGGTATCAAAAAAATTCCAATACTAAAAGTCATTTTTCTAGTAGTGAATTTTCGCTTTGTCATGATACAATTATCCAAAAACAACTATTTTTATTAGATGGTGATAATTTTAATTCTAAATAAATAAATTTAATTTCTTATAAATAGATACTATTTAAGAACAAGTTAGAATCTGAAAATAAATTAATTAATTACTCCCTCTGATTCATCACATATATATGGTAGAATTGACCATTATGTAGGAGCGAGCTTGTTCCAAAATAGGGTGTTCTGTATTCATACCCTTTATTGGTATATTTATAGTTAATCTTTTTAGATACGTTTGAAGCTTATTTAATACTACTATAATTACTCCTGTTAAAAAAAAAAAAAAAAAACTAATATACTTAAAGAAATAATGAGATAAGGTTGATATCTAATTCCAATAGAATATTAACACTAGATAGTCCACGGAAATGGATTTTGGTTAAGATCGTATTCTAAGATAGCGAGACAAATTAATTAAGTTTTGGATTTGAGTAGTAGTTTTTTGGATTTTGAATTTGATTAGTAGTTTTTTGGATTTGGGATTTGATTAGTAGTTTTTTGGATTTTGGATTTTGGATTTGATTAGTAGTTCATACTTATCTTTCTCACCTTTCTTTATCAATGCTAAATTGTCAAATAATTAAATCTAAGATTACTTAAACAATCGCGGTGACAACCTTCAATGGTTGTGCAAAGTTGCCAACCAACCCCCTTCTTATACAAATTTGTTAATTTAATAAAGAAACAAATATATCAACTGCAATTGAAGTTGTCCAATATGAACTTGTGAAGTAACTAGTGCAATTTTGAAAGTTAGTCACTTTTATAATTTGTATGTGATGATGCCACCTCAATATATACTTTAAATAGTGCATGGATTTATATGATATTGCTTAAACTATGTTGTCGGTTGATTTTGGACCTGGTGATGTGGTGCTCAAGATGGTGTTGAGGAGACTCTTAATATGAGGTAATTTGACATATTTCACAAGTAAATAATGAATATCTAGAATTTTTTTTTTAATATTACTATAAAATTTTCAACAAAATTTTTTGTAGTGGGGACTGCAATTTATCTAATTTTTTTTTAATTATATTCATTTCTCAACCTATGAAATTTCTGGGTAATTAATTGTCCACAAACAATTTGTCTATGAAAATTATGTAGATAAATTGTTTGTAGATAAGAAATACAAATGTTTACATGACTAGAAATATTTGTAGGTAAGTCATAGTTATATCCCTATTAAAAAAATTTTTATTGGATGTTGGGCATGTTATAAACTTCCGGTAGAATGTAAACGAAGTAAATAATTATTCGATTAATATTTGAATATTATAATTCAAATTTGAAATATTCCAATTCAAAATAGGAACAAGTTAATTTTTTGATTTGAAAGATATTCTTAATACTCAACTAATACATTTATTAATAAATCAATTAATAATTAATAAAAATACTACTAATTTAATGATAATTAATACTCCTCACTCCCATACTTGTTTACTACTTTACTGTTTTCACAGATTTTAAAAAAATAGTTATTTATTAATATTTAAAATGATAAAGTAGAGGTTTTTGGTTAAAAGTGTATGAATAATATAATATTAAAAATATTATTGTTTTTTTTTTTTTTTTTGCAAAAAATGGATGTAGCAAACAAGTATGAGACATATACTTTTGGCAATGTAGCAAATAAATATTGAGCGAATAGAGTAGTATATATTCTTAATTAATGAATAATTTCTAATATACACTCACTTCTTCCTGAGTAAAGCTTTAAATTTGTTTTTTATACACTATTTAAGGGAATTAGTATTAATGTAGAGTTGATGATTGAAATGTGATAAAAGCGTAAAAAGGTAAACAGAGAATGTAAAAAATAGATGAAATATGTATTTTTTTTAAATATTAATTGAGCGTAAAAAAAAAATGTAAAGATTAACTTGGGACGCCCTAAATCACAAAATGTAAAGTCCACCTTAAAACGGGGAGAATATTATTTACTTTAATTTTATATATGAATAATTAATGAATTATATATATACTACAACCGTCTAAGAATGTTAAATGGGTTGACCATAACTCATTATGTCAATCCTATGGGGTTACGGGCCAAAACGATCCGCAAGTCTTAGCGGTCCACTAATGCTTGAGACCTAATCCTAATCCCAGTGGTTTGCGGGCTAAACTGGTAAATAATGGGCTCCGAAAAAAACATCAATATAAAATGAGTCCCACTACTCAAACTTCAAAATCCTCTAAACTCACCTCATTTACTAAATATACCACAATAAAATTTAAAAATTAACATGAATTACTAAACATACCCCATTTTATTCCTATAATATCCTTATCCTATAAAAGTAAAAAATAACACTTTCCTATTTCATATTCTCATAATTGTCTCCCTTCTAAAAAAAAAAAATTATTTCTTCTTATTCTTTAACTTTTGATCGAAATTCTAAAAAAAAATCTTAAAAAGTTAAATATATTTTGAAAAGTATTATAAAAAAATTAACCAAATACGCAAAAATATATAAATTAAAAAAATTAATTAATAAAATAAAATTCTTAAAAAGTATTTTAAAAAATAAATAATGTTTTAAAAAATAAATTAAATTGAAAAAAATAATTAAAAATCTGAAAAATAAAATAAACTAGATACATTTGTAAATAATAAAAAAATGAATCTTCAAAAATCAAATAAAAAATAAAATACTTCAAAAGAAAAAGGTTAAAGCCAAATAAAATCAGAAAAATATTTTATAAAAGTCAATTCAATCATTGTAAATAATTAACTTAAAATTAATTAATTTTTATTTAGTTTTGAAGGTTTTTTTTATTTACTTAGTTTTCTAATATTCTTTTTTAAATCGGATTTTATTTTTGATTGAATTATTTGGTAGATATAATTAATTTTTAAAAAAATCAAATTTTCCGATTTTAAAGAAGTTTTTATTTGAATTTCTAAATTTTATATTATTTTATTATTTAAATATTTATCCGATTTTTTTAAATATTTTTCAGATTTTAATTCTATTTTTTTAGATTTTTCAAATATTTAAAAGAAAATAAAAAATTGAAAAATTTAAATTTAATATACTAATTTTAAAATTAAATAACTTAAACAATTAAAGTTAAAGTCAACAAAACGTAGAAGATAAAATTTTTCATATTTATATAAGGATAACTTAGTCATTTTATACATGTTTAATATTGTCTTTAAAATAACGGGGTATGTTTAGAGGATTTTTGTGTTTGAGTAGTGGAACTCATATAAAATATAGAGTTGTAATTCATAATACGATACTATTAAACTTTAAATTCAAATATTGTTCATAAATTCATAAAAAATGCATTGAAACATTGTTCATAAAGTTAAAATATTAACAATTAATCCGAATGTAGCCTCTAGGAGTCCTACCCTAAATTCAATTTCAATTTTCAAATGATAATTCATTAAATTAACTAAATAAAAACATAAATTTAACTAAATAAAAATATTATTAAATATTATTGTGTACACGACAGTGAAAATGATTCATACATGAACTATTGAAGGATATTAATTGTTTATATTAAAGAGTATTAGTTGGTTTTTATTGAAGGGTATTAATTGTTTTTATTTTAGAGTAATAGTTGTTTAGTGAAAGCAAACTAATACTCTTCAGTTAAACAACGCACACCCTTCAGTGAAAACAACTAATACTCTTTAAAGATTTATGTATGAATCAACTCTCACTCTATATATCCTCCCTGTTTTGACAATAAAATCAGATTTTTTAAAATGACAAAGTTTTATATAGAAAATAGTTCATAATAAGTTTATCATGAAATTATTTTAAAATTTGATCAGGAGTATGAAAAATTTAATCAGGAGTATAAAAGACCGAATTAGTAGTATTATATTGTAATTGTTGTAGATTTTTATCACCCCAACTTAATACTCTTGATATATTTAATATTTCTAATTAAATACTCAATACTTAAAACAATTTTATTACTTAATCATTGAATTTTCTAATGAACCAATATTGGATATAACATTAGATATGGACGTGACGTGACGTGACGTGACGTGACTTCAATGGAAGTAACGTGTACTTAAGTGTAAGCACCACACATGCATCCACACAGCACAGGGGCTGTTGCCAGTTTCTAAAGTACACTTCTAACTCTGTTTTCTCCTTCCTTCAAAATTAATATCCCCTTGGCCTTCTTTGCCTCGAATAAATATTTTCTGTTACTCTATTTACTCTTCCAAGGTCAAACCCTCTCTCATACTTGTATGATGTCACTCATAACTCATAACTTGTGTTGCATAAATCCCATTTTCTTAAATTTTGTTTGACTGGGTTTTCCTCCCTCCGATTCCTATATTCTAGACAAAAACAAATTTGCATCAATTTGTATCTCCCTTTTAAGCACCAACTCAACTTTTGTTCTCTTCCTCAAAAAATACCTCCCCCTGCTACAACAATTCTGTGTTTTCCCCATTTTCCTCTGCCTAAGGTGCACATCTTCCCTTTCTCTCTCTGTTTCAATTCCTTTTATGCCTCTCTGATATTGTTTTTTTTTTTTTTTTTGCCATTTTTATGATGTTGATGATAATGGGCTGTGGTTTTTTGAGGTTTTCAATCTGGGTTTTATTGATATTGAATCTCTCAATTTGTTCAAAAGGGTTTGATCCCATTGATAAATACTACATAAACTGCGGCTCATCTACTGATGTAACTGTGGGTAGTATCACCTATGTCTCTGATAAATCATCTTCGAAATTCCTTTCAACCCCACAAAACATCTTAGCAGATAATAATACCATTACTTTGAATGAAACGACGCCGTTTCAGGACTCCCAGCTTTTGAAAACCGCTAGAATCTTCACTGGCCCATCTAGGTATACCTTTTCAATTAGGCAAAGTGGTCGGCACTGGATTCGTCTCCACTTTAATCCATTTATATACAAGAATTACGATATGAGATCTGCAAATTTCTCTGTTTTTGCCCAGGAAACCACCCTCCTTGCTGATTTCAGCCCCCAAAATGCCACTCTTAAAGAATATTCAATGAATGTTACCAGTGGAACCCTTGTGATCACATTTTCGTCCAATTTCTCATACATTAATGCCTTAGAAGTAGTTTCTGTTCCGGATGGCCTAATTAGAGACGACGCCTTTCGTTTCAATCCAAAGGGTCCTTTTACTGGACTCCTAACTCATCCTCTAGAAACTGTTTTTCGGGTGAATATGGGGGGCCCGCTCGTCTCTTTGGCGAACGATTCCTTGGGACGAACTTGGGTTTCAGATAGTCGTTTCTTGGTGGAGCCGAATCTTGCTACTAATAGGTCGAATATCCCGGCTGTTAGGTACCCTCAAGGTGGTGCAACGCCGGATACCGCCCCGCAAATGGTGTATGGAACTTGCACTAAAATGAACTCTGATAAAGATCCTAATAGCAACTTTAATGTGACTTGGAGATTTAGAGTGGATCAGGGGTTTCAGTACTTAATTAGGCTGCATTTTTGTGATATAGTCAGTAATTCTGCTAATCAGCTTGTGTTTAATGTGTACATTGGTGCATTTGTTGTTGCTTCTGATCTTGAGCTGAGTGCCGAGAGCTTCGGCCAGTTGGCGACTGCGTATTTTATGGACTTTGTTACGCCGTTTGTGGATAGAGATAACTTGAGTGTAAGTATAGGTCCGTCGCCCCGGAGTTACTACCCTGATGCCCTTTTGAATGGGTTGGAGATAATGAAGATTAGCAATAGGAATAGTTTGTCTGGGGCGTCTGGAGATATGCCTACATTTTCGAGATGGAAAAAGAAAAGGGGGGTCATTGTGGGGGTGAGTGTTGGGGTGTTGGCTGCTGTGATAGCGGCGGGAGTTCTGTTTTTCGTGTGGAGAAGGAGGAAGCAAGAACGGGATGATCACTCCAAAACGTGGGTCCCGATTAGTGGCGACACTGTGGGGAGCAAATACTCGTCTAGGACGAGTGCCAGTGTTGATTCGAACTTGAGCTATCGAATCCCTTTTGGCGCGATCCAAGAAGCGACCAATGGGTTCGATGATGGTTTGGTGATTGGGATTGGAGGGTTCGGAAAAGTTTACAAAGGAGTGTTGAACGATGGGACGAAACTAGCGGTTAAGAGGGGTAATCCCAGGTCCCAGCAAGGCCAATCAGAGTTCAGAACTGAAATCGAGATGCTTTCACGATTTCGTCATCGCCATTTGGTTTCGTTGATTGGGTACTGCGATGAGAACAGTGAGATGATTCTCGTTTACGAGTACATGGAAAATGGGACCCTCAAGAGTCATTTATGCGGTTCGAACTTGCCCAGTTTAGGGTGGAAGGAGAGGCTTGAGATATGCATTGGGGCAGCAAGAGGGCTGCACTATCTTCACACAGGCCACAACAAACCAATCATTCATCGGGACGTAAAATCAGCAAACATATTGCTCGACGAGAATTTCATGGCGAAAGTTGGTGATTTCGGGCTCTCCAAAACGGGCCCTGAGCTCGACCAAACCCACGTCAGCACTGCTGTTAAAGGCAGCTTCGGGTACCTTGATCCCGAGTATTTCAGAAGGCAACAGTTGACGGAAAAATCAGACGTTTATTCATTTGGGGTGGTTCTGTTCGAAGCTCTCTGCGCTAGGCCTGTGATTGATCCGTCTCTTCCTAGAGAGATGGTGAACTTAGCCGAATGGGCAATGATATGGCAGAAGAAGGGCCTGGTTGATCAGATCGTGGATGCTAATCTAGTCGGGAAAATAAAGCCCGATTCACTCAGAAAGTATGCTGAAACAGCGGCGGCCTGTTTGGCTGATTTCGGTGTGGATAGGCCGTCAATGGGAGATGTGGTGTGGAATCTTGAGTATGCCCTTCAGCTTCAGGAGGCGGTGGTGCAGAACGATCCGGACGAAAACAGCAGCAACGCAATCGACGGGGTGTCTCCGGGAGTGGCTGAATTCAAAGATGTGGATAGCAGTGTTGGACAGTTTGAGCTATCAAGTGGAGATGATGTTTCAGGGAGTAAAGTGTTCTCACAACTAATGAAATCTGAGGGTAGATAGATAGATATATTGATGGTGACTTTCATTTTCTTCATCACTTGTTATTATATTTTCTTCTATGCTTCATGTGAGTATTTTTATATATGACTTTGCTTTCTTTCACTCATGCTTGTTGGCTGTTGCTGCCTTTGAAACCATTTTGTCATACTTCATTTTCCATTTAGAGTTGCAAAAAACTTTTGATATAATGATAATTTAGCAGAACTCACAAAAAAGGATATAATGAAAATTTATTTCGTATAAAGAAAAATATTTGTCCATATATAAGTTTGAATGTTGAATAGTATTAGCATGTTTCAGTATACAAATTAATATTTTCATCTGGAATTAAACTACATCTTCATTCTAAATAAGTATATTTACCTTTCACTATTTACTTATTTAGAAAAGAAGAATAAAATAATTACCTATTGTAACTGAAAATGTTAGTCAACTTGATTTGTTGCTAAAATATAGGTACTTTTTGTCTTAAAATATAGGAAGATACCTGTTCAATTTTTTTTTTTTTTTTTTTGTTATAGGAAGATACATGAAAACAGGGATGCTCGGTTAACGTGACTATTTGTTGGCCCATGTATCAATTCTACGATAACAAACAGATCCATATATGATTTGTCAGTGAGGTAGATTCTATCTTGATTAAATATTGAAGTATCCTATATTATTAGTACTTTTTATTTTGTGTTTTTGTAAGGAGTTATTTTTTTCTTAAAGAGTCGAAACAATGAAAGCAGTTGTGGACGTCCAGATAAAATAAGATTGAAAATAGTTGCCGAGGCAGTAATTTTTTATATGATTCCCAAAACTAGGTAAAAGTTACTTGAAGCCTTAGGCCATATTCTATTTTGGTTTTAAAAATTTGGATTTGGATTTTGAAATCTAAATCCAATTTTAGTTTGAGTTTTAAAATTAGGTTTTTGAAATCCTAATCCTACACCCCTATAAATAATCTATACAACACTCCTTTACTTTTTACATAATAAAGTTAAAACCTATCATATTCAAAACCCAAAAAGAACACAGATTTTAAAAACCTCATGGATTATAAAAACCATTGGTTTTCAAAAATCGATTTTTAAAAATCACTTAAGCCCAAAAAGAACATAGCCTTAGTTATTTCCCCAATCCAAAACTTATAAGCACTACAAATGTGTTTGACAAAATAAAATGTTTAACATTCTGAAACCACCCCACCCCTCCACCGCCCCTACCCACCTCTACCTCTACATAAAAAAATAAAAGTAAAATTATTTTATATTAAAATTAAAAAATATTTATTATAAATTCTAAAAAAAATCTTATAAATTGTATTAGTTAAACACTTTAGCAACTTATAAGCTACTTAAAAAATACATTTTATAAATTTTTAAAACAACTCATAATGACAAATTCTAGGGTGCATCCAAGTGCATACTATGCAATTGAATTTTAGATCTAATTTAAAATTAATTTTGATTTTTCAAATTCTATTATAAAATTCGGTCAGTGATTTACAAGTCAAGCATTCTCCCTCTTCTCTCACGCTTTTCTCCACTCTTCTTCAGGCGTTGTCCTTTTCTTCGATTTTTCAACGAGGCTTATACTTCTTTCTGTCATTAATGGCGACGCGGTGGTTGCGGCTCTATTTTTCGGCAGTTATCTACAATTAACTCCGGTGAAAATGGTGGTGGCGATTCTCCTTTTCTCTATTGACTCGATTTGGAGGTTTCCAACCTTAATTCCCTCCATTGATGATCCGCTGAGCCTTTTCCATTGATTTGCAGCCATGGCCTTTGGCACCCGTGTCAGATGCGGATGAATCGTTGTAGCAGATTGTATTTGAAGCAGAGAACGATTCAAATTCACAGATCTTCTCATTTAAATGCAATATTTTTTCTGTTTTTTTTCCTTCTCAATCTCATTATTCAATCCCCAAATTATCATTACAGCAAGATTAATTTTTCTCTCTCTCAATATCATAACCCCCAAATTTATTCAAATACAAAAATGTATTACTTTGATTGTTATTGATTACTTGGAGTATTGATGATTTGTTTATTGGGGTATTGTTGCTTGGGATATTGTTGAATAAGTCTTGAGGTACTACTGAATAATTATTGGGGATATCACTATTCAATGTATTGTTGAGTAATTATTGGGGTATTGGTGATTAAGTCTTCGGGTACTATTGAATAATTCTTGAGAATATCATTGTTCAATGTATTGTTGAGTAATTATTGGGGTATTGGTGATTATAACTTGGGGTATTGATAATTATAACTTGGAGTATTGGTGATTAAGTCTTGAGATACTGCTGAATAATTATTTGAGATATTATTATTAAGTAATTTTTGGGGTATTGATGATTATAATTTGGGGTATTCTAGGGATGACAATATTAACCCGCCCTGACCCGCCCGTGACCGCGCTGTTTGGGTCGCCCCGCCCCGTAGTAGAATGGGGCTGGTCTGGGTATCACTCAAAACCCATGCCCCGTTTTATAAATTAAATTTTAATATATATTTTATAGAAATACATATAAATATATATAAATAGTATATAATATATATAAATATGATATATTTTCATATCTATTAATATATATAATATATAAATAACAATAATTCAAATTTATATACATTTTTTATATTATATATTTATAATTATTTATATAATATTTTCAAAATAACAAAAATTATATTTAAAATGGGCCGCCCCTCTCGCCCCTGGGCCGCCCCGAGACCCGCACGGGTCGGGCCGCCCCACCCCGTTTAAAGAATGGGGCGGGTCTGGGTATCTAAGTACCCGCCCCGACCCATGCCATTGTCATCCCTAGGGTATTCGTGATTATAACTTGGGGTATTGGTGATATAACTTGAGGTATTTGTGATTATAACTTGGGATATTGATGATATAACTTGGGGTATTTGTGATTATAACTTGGGGTACTGGTACGAAGCGCGCACGACTCATTTACGATTCGATTTGTTGCCAGACCCATGAATTTTGTACGGGCAGTCAACAACCCGCGAATTTTGAGTTTTAGTCAAAATTAATTTCAAATTAGGATCAAATTCCAAGGGCATAGTATGCACTTGAATGCACCCTAAAATCACCTACTTATAAGATGTTAGAACTTAAAATTTGTGTGGAACATTTTTATGTATAAGATGAATTTTCATTACATATATCGTTTGATTTGCAGACTTGTGATTCTAACCTACTCATGTGTTAAAGCAAAATAAAACTTCCTTTTTTATTTAAATAAGTTTTTTCATTTATGTTAAGAAATCAATCGAAATTGATTTCACAAAACTCACATAAAACTTCGAAAACTAGCAACAAACAAAACTAGAGCTCGACTGTGAACGAAACAAAATAAAATCGAAATTGAAATAAGATTTACGTGGTTCGATCCGAATTGATCTACTTCCACGGGAGAGAGCACCTATTTCACTATGAATCAATGAAATTACAGCATACACACTCAATTGAATCCCCTCAAAGCTAATCTATAAAGATGAACTGACTAACCCTAACTTCGATCAATTAAGCTTATATACAAAATCATTCATTGGGAAAATCATACGGTTACAACCGCAATTGAAAACTGATCAATACCCCTCAAGAATTAAGATGAATTTTGTTATGTAACTGTGTCTTCAATCCTTCGTCTTGTTTTGAATCAAAACTGCAGAGTTAGTTATTAACTAACTTTCGGTTCCTTTCTTTGACTTCGGTTTTGAATAAGCAGCCGGTTCAGACAGCAAGTAAACTGGTTCCTTCATCCTCCATTCTCAAAGTATTAGTCCGCATACTTAAGAGTATCATTCGATCATTTCTCAAGACTTGAACCATAACAAATTCTCCACCTCAAGGCAAATGAGATGCTCCTTACACTCCATCAATAACCTGTGGTTAAGGTACCTTCCATGACTCCAACTTTATCAATCTTAAACAGTAGTTAAACTTTGAGCTTGGTAAAGCTTTTGTCAACATATCTGCTGCATTATCCTCAGTTGTGAACTTCTTTACTGACACAATTCCTTTCTCCACCACATCTCTCACAAAGTGCAGTCTAGCATCAATATGTTTGGACCTTTCATGAAAAACTTGGTGTTTCACTAAGTGCACAACACTTTGGTTATCACACTGAACAACAACATCTTTCTGTGATATGCTAAATTCTCTAATGATACCTTTAAGCCACATAGCTTCCTTCACAGCCTCGGTTACAACAAGATACTCAACTTCAGTGGTTGAGAGAGCCACTACAGATTGTAACACAACTCTCCAACTAATTGCAGTACCATAGAGTGTAAACACGTACCCTGTGAGAGACTTTCTTGTATCTATGTTTCCAGCAAAATCTGAGTCCACATAGCCTTGTAGAGGTGGATTATTTCTGTCAAACTTTTCAAACAACATCCCCATATTAATTGATACTTGCAAGTATCTCATAATCCACTTCCAAGCTTCCCAGTGGTGCCTTCCAGGATTTGCCATGAACCTGCTAATGGCACTCATTGCATAGGCTAGGTCTGGCCTACTACACACCATAGCATACATAATGCTCCCTACTCCATTTTCATAAGGTATCCTGCTCATTTATTTCCTCTCCTGTTCATTCTTAGGTGAGTGATGAACAGACAGCTTGAACTGTTGTGCAAGTGGTGTAGTAACAACTTTTGACTCATGCATGTTATACCTTTTAAGTAACTTTTGAATATAGTCTTTTTGGGATAGCAGTAACCTTCCTCTACTTCTGTCTCTGAATATATCCATTCCCAGAATTCTCCTTGCATCTCCAAGATCTTTCATGTCAAAAACTGAGCTTAGTTTCCCTTTTAGACTCTGTATCCTGTCCATACTTTTGCTAGCTATCAACATGTCATCCACATAGAGAAGTAAATATGTCAGTATCTCCTTGTTCTGCTTCTCAAAATAAACACAGTTGTCATATCTACGGTTTGTAAACCCTATAGATATCATGAAGCTGTTGAACTTTAGATACCATTGTCTTGGACTTTGTTTCAATCCATAAAGTGATTTCTTTAGCAAACACACCTTATCTTCATTTACAGGTAAGATGAAACCTTCTGGTTTTTTTGTATACAACTTTTCAATCAAATCTCCATGAAGAAATGTTGTTTTAACATCAAGTTGATGCAGTATAAGATCTTCCTGATTTACTTTAGCCAGTAAAATCCTGATTGAACAGTGCTTGACTACTGGAGAGAACACTTCATTAAAATCCACTCCTTCTCTTTGAGTGAAACCTATAGCAACTAGCCTTGCTTTATATCTTATGCACTCTTGAGCAGCAAATCCCACTTCTACCTTCTTCTTGAAAATCTATTTGCAGCTTATCAACTTTTGATTATTTGTCCTTTTGACTAAGGTCTAAGTGTTATTCTTCTCAAGTGAATTTATCTCTTCAGTCATCGCTAGGATCTAGTTATCCTTCTCCCTTCCTGAAATGGCTTCAGTGAAGTTATGAGGCTCCTGATATTCCAGATCTTCAACTGTTACTAAGGCATATGAGACCAAGTCAGCTTGTCCAAAACTTGTTGGTGGATGCACCTATCTTCTCAGTCTATCTCTGGCTAAACTGTAGTTTCTTAAATCCAGTCCCTGATCTTCACCATCTGAGTTTGTTTTAGTTTCATTATTCCTAGGTTCATTTTGTGTTTCTTCTTCATTTCCAGATGCACTTTCAGCTTCAACTCTTTCTTCTGCAGGAGTTTCAGTTGGTGTCTCCACCATAACTGGTAAGCTTTCTTCTACAAGGTTACCATCAAGTTCTTGATCATCTCCATCATGTTTATATCCCATGACTCCCTCATTGGAGATCATTTCCCTACTTGTAATACATCTCTAATGACTAGTTTCAAGACACCACAACTTGTAGCCTTTAACCCCTTTAGGATATCCAATAAAGATACATCTTAAAGCTCTAGGCTCAAGCTTATCCTGCTTTATATGAGCAAAAACAAGGCACCCAAATACTTTCAGTTTACTCTAATCTGAAAGTTTTCCATACCACATTTCATCAGGAGTTTTGAACCCGATGGCTGAGGAAGGAGACTTATTGATCAGGTAACAAGCAGTGTTCACTGCTTCACCCCAAAACACTCTTGGTAGTTTGGCATCAACAAGCATACATATAAGCCTCTCTAAGATAGTTTTGTTCATTCTCTCAGCCAATCCATTTTGTTGGGGATTAGAAGGAACAGTTGTATGCCTTGTTATTCCCTTGGTTTTGCTGAAATCCAGAAACTCACTTGACATATACTCCAATCCATTATTTGTCCTTAGGTCCTTTAAAGATTTACCCTTCTTTGTTTCCTGTTCTGCAAGCCATTCCTTGAATTTTTCAAATGCCTCAAGCTTCTGTTTTATGATGATTACCCATACTTTTCTATTGTAATCATCAATGATTGTCATAAAGTATCTTCCTCCACCATGTGTTTCAACTCTTGAAGGCCCCCATATATCAGAATGCACATAATCCAGTGGCTCTCTTGTTGAGTGAACTCCTTTTGGATATGGTAACTTCATGGACTTGCCTAATGCACAATGATCACAGAAATCCAGTTTCACAGTTTTAGAATTTCCAAACACCTTCTGCTTTGATAACTCATTTAAGTCTTTCTCACCAATGTGTCCCAACCTCTTGTGCCATAACATTGTTTCTGAGTTACACATACAGGTATTCACAGTACCAGTGATTGAATTTCCCAAGAGAACATAAAGTCCATTCCGATGAGTGCAAACTCAAGATCAACACAAAATCAATCAAGTATTTGAAGGAATGCTAAGAGTGGTACCTGAGAGCCTCTCTGTAAAAGCCCAGGAACACAAAAGAGAAGGCTAAGAAACGGTCTCTGGAGTTCAAGATAGCAACCTCCAGTGATAGCTTGGACCTCCAGTGAGATTCCTGCACAAAGTCGGGCCAGAGAGGGCTCCGGCGTCGACCCTCCGACGCTCAAGTCAGAAAACTTGCTATGGAAGAAAAGCCATAGCTGAAAACTAGAAAATATGAGTGAGTAATAGTGATAATACCTTGTTATGAAGGAGAAAAATGAGTATTTATACCTTTAACCTGTGGGGGCAGAACAGTAAAATCGTCTCTGTTGCCCTAATTATTCTTGGGACCACTTGGGGACCCGGATGCCTTAGGAGCCGACGCATGTCCCTTGGCTGGCCTGTTCTGTATCGTTTAGCACAGGCAAATCCTGACAGAATCGTCCTTTTTTGAGCCTCAGTCCCAGAGCTCGTGAGAGGGACATATCTGATATTCCTTTCGCCATTATTCGTGATTTTTGGGGAATAAGAGAACATTCCCGGCTCCCGGGGATCTTGGGATTCGATAACACCTTATCTCCTGGCTTATATATTCACATATTGCGATCGGTATCCAGAGCTTTTGAGAAGCTCTGGAGAGATATATTTCAAACGAGCCGAATATAACTTCACAAACTTTTATACGAGTAAGAGGCTTCCAACTCCCTCATCAAGTACTAGCTCTTCAGAGTTCTTCAAATAATATTTCATAAGCTCTGGCAGAGCTGTTGAAATATTATTTTTCCTTTCAAGAGGCGAAACAAGTAAAGCCTAGCGAGGCTGTGTAGGAGAAATCTCATTCACTTTCCAGACTTATTCGGTTTCTTCAAGACCTTCTATAATGATGAGCTCAGATCTTTTCTTTCATTATCTCTGAGCAGAGCTTTTCGTTTTGGTCTGGCTTCTTTAGGATTGATGTGCTCTGTCCGTTCTAGCAGAGCCTACATCACATTCACTTCCTGTCCTTTCATCAGTACCTTTTGCCCTTTAGTTACAAGAATGAATCAATCCTTTGTATTAAACTCATATCCAAGCATGTTTAGTGATCCAAGAGAAATCAGGTTTCTCTTCAGTTCAGGAACATATCTAACATTAGTCAGTAGTCTTTCCACTCCATCATGAAACTTCATTCTAATAGAGCCACTACCCTTTACTTTGCATGTTTGATCATTCCCAAGTAACAATGAGCCTCCATCAAATTTTCTTAAGTTTATAAACAAGGATTTGTTTGGACACATATGAAATAAGCAACCTGAATCTAACACCCATTCATCATTCAATTTTTAGTCAGAGATAGTAAGTACCTCAACATTATCATACCCTTCTTTTGCCACTGTTACATCTGCTTTGGGTTTATCATCTGTATTGTCTTGTTTCTTTCTTTCTGGGCAGTTCTTCTTGAGATATCCTAATTTGTGACAACTAAAACACTTTCTCCTCTCTACCCATTCATTTGCTTGATCATTCTTGGCTTGTTTCTTATTATTCCCTTGAAATTGTTTCTTGCCCTTCTTGAATTTCACACTTAGTCCTTCCCCCTTGTTGGTGATCAAATTTAATCGGGTAGATTAGTGACTGTTTTAGTTCGGTTTAAGATCACCAATAAATTTCGTGTGATTGATTATCACCGTAAATGATAAATCGAAAGCTTGGGTTATGAAATCGTAGTTATGAAAGTCTAAATCGTATTAATTTCGTATATGTGTGCGTTTAGGTGTTTAAGTGTGTGTTTTTAGGAGTATTTGTGAATTTGAACTTGTATTTCTTAGCTGGAGAACAACTATTTATAGAGATTAGCAAGCATGAGGTGTCTATGACTCTTGGTCTCCTTAGCCTGCATGCTTGACAAGTGTCCTATTGACCTTTGTTTGACCTTATCTAAGCTGAATCTTAGTTACAAAGTCTTCTTTGGTCTTATCTCGAACTTCATTGTTGTTCGTCCAGGTCGGCTTAGGTGACCCAGAATGATCTTTCCATAAAGGCTGTTCGCCTTTTAAGGTTGCGGCTCATACGTTGTTCGTCTTTGTGTTTTACACAGATTGGCTTTGGGATCTTGGTCCTTTGTTCGCCAACATACACCTCTGGCTGGTAGATGTACCACCTTTTGACAGAGTTGCTCGCCATCAATGATTTGATGTAGGGTCCATATCTGGCCTTGGGTCTCAGAACTTGTTCGCCAGTATGTTGTTCGTCGATGGAGTTGTTCGTCATTTCATGCACCTGGATTGATTTAGGTACTTCAACTTGATTTTATTTGTTAATCATCTTTGGCTTGTAGTGGATTCTTTGTAATCTATATTACAGTCTTAATACTTGTTTGCCCAACGATGATAGATGTTCGACTATCAATAATTTCTCCCTATCCTGACTTCATGTTGCTCCAGACGAGCAACTGTAGTTGGGATACTATACTGATGAGGATTTGGACGAACATCGTTGAATCTGGCGAGCAACTCTGGGTTCACCGTTCGTCTTCCCATGGTCTGTGGGGTTGTACAAGGATGACGTGGGCGGCATGATTGCGCGCCGCCCACGCGCGAGCAGTTCCGAGGCCACGCGCCCCTAGATTTGCAAATAAGCCCCTCGATTTTCAACCTTGCTTGAAATTAACCCCGTTTTCCTTCAATTTGGTCCATATTTTATTGAAAATTACGCCTTGTACCCCGTTTATTTATGGGGTATAAATAGAAGGGGGAACCAAAAAAATTCCCACTTCTTTACTTCTTGCTACAGTTCCTCCGGCGAATTCTCCATCCCCGATGACTTCAAGCTTTTCTGACGATGTTTCTTCAGCGTTTGGCCTCCAATTTCGAAGCAAGGTAGTTATTTCTCTTATTCCTCTCTTTCTCCACACTTTTCTTTCGACATTTTCTTCAACAAATTTCCATCGCCGCCGCGTGAGACCTTGCGCCACCATCTTCTCCAGGGTTTCGCCGCTGTCTGCAAAATTTTCCGCCGCCGTCCGTGTTTTTCTTTATTTTTTTCCTCCATGTCTTCTCATTCGAGTAACAAATCTGAGGAAACCCTTGATCCTCTCTTTCCCATTGTGGCACACAGGGATCAACCCCCCTTTGAGATTTCTTTGGCATCGGACCCCCACGCAGATTCCGTTGTTCGATCAGTAGAGGATACTGGTGCTCGCCCATCAGGGAGGGAGGTGGTGGTTGTCGCGAACAGGGATTCCGACGAGGGCTCTTCGTCCAGTGCTGAATCGAAAGATCCCGAATTTGACGAACTGACCCGTGAGTTTTTGGAGGGGATAAGCTTCCCATCCCCAAAGATGCTGGAAAACGAGATTCCAGTTGGAGTTGCTCGGCCCTTTGATTGGCGAGCATATGCTGAGGAACACGCGAACAACTTTGCTCGCCCACAGAGACAAGTAATGGACTGGGTAAAAACTGACTTCCAGGCGAGCAAAATCAAAAGTGTTGTCCTCGAGGAGGATCTTGATTTGATCCGAGAAACCTACAAGATTCCTTATGACATTCACATGTGGACCCCTAGAAGAAAAGAGAGAGCTGATCGCCCACCTCCAGGATGAACAGCGATCAACATTGATACACTGATCGCGGGTTTGAAGCTGCCACTGCCCCAAGTCGTTGGTCGCTTCCTTGAGGCGACCAATCTAGCCATTGCACAGATCACGCCGATCGGATGGATGAATCTGCTCGGCGCAATATGTTTGTTCGTCTTGGAAGGCTATGTTGATCGCCTTACTGCAGAGGAGATCAACTATCTTATGACAATTACCAAGTGCCCCGTAGGCGAAGAATGTTACTACTATCTCAAGGCCAGAACCGGGCTCAAGATGGTAGAAGGTGTGCCGAATAAGATCAGGGACTGGAAACAACACTTCTTCTTCATTGGGGGTGATTGACGAGCATCTTCCGGTCCACGCGGCAGCATTGGACTAATAAACTCTCCCGCTGCTTATGGAATAATTAGGCGTAAGTTTACCTCTGTTCGTTCTTGAACTGTATCATTCTAATTTAACTTTTCTTGTTTATTTGCAGGCCCTCGATTGCCCAAGTGGAATTCGGAGGAGGAGGAAATTGGTGCTGAGTTCCTGTTCACTTCTTGCTTGGTCGGACTGCTCAACAAAGCGGATAAGACCATCCAGTACTTGAGCGAGGAGAAGTGTCAAAAAGCTACTCGCCTATTCACATTTCCTCACCACCTAGAGGCCCAAGCTGAAGTACCCCCAGGTATAGAAAATTTCTAACTTTTCTCTTTACAAGTTTGTTCGTCATTTGTTTCTCAAACTTGCTCGTCTAATTTTTCTTCTTTTATTTTTTTTAGCCGAGCAAGTCACCGTTGCCGTCCCTCCCTGCTTTGGACTTTTGGAGCAGAGAGTATTCGAGATGGCACCATGAAAGGATGAAGGAAGAAGGGTGACCCCCTTTAAAAGGTGTTGGCGATGACCAACAAGGCCTCTGCCGCCGAGCAAGCCCATCAGACAACTCTTCCGCCGAGCACATTGCCTACCCCGACCCCTGCCTCCTCCCCTCATGGTCTTAAAAGGCTGAGGAAAGGTGATGGCTCATATGTATCCCAGCCACCCTCCACCACCGACAAGGGAAAATCCAAGGTGGGAGGATCTAGTCGCCTGCCCTCCGTCGAGGCTGCTCGCCCTTCTCCTACTGATGAGAGAGGAAAATCGAGCAAGGATAGGCACACTCCTCCTCACAGACCCGAGGACATCACCTATCTCGGGTGGGATGGAGCTAAATTTACCGAGTACGAATTCTCCTTTAAACTCTTCCAAGAATTGAATAAGTTAAAGATTTACTAAGTCTCAAAACTTTTTTGTTCACAGGTATCGGGCTAACGACCACCCAGGGCGAGCAGATGTGATTCACCAATACGCTTGCTCGAAGACCCCGGCGAACATTCATGACATCCCTGATGATCATGTTCGTCGGGCGACTGAGATAGTTGCTCGTGCCTGGTCCAGGCCTTTGAACAAAACCGTCCTTGCACAGGAGGCCATTGACAATTTTCATTTATCAATGATGCAAGCTGCCAACTCCCTCGTGTCTGCTCAACGGGGGATGACCCAGATGGTGGAACTGGAAGAAGCTGCTGGCCATCACGCTGCTACTGTTCGCCAACTCTATGAAGAAAAAGATACGATGGTGAACAACTTTAATGGCCAGATTGCTCGGCTCAATAACCAGCTCTCCCTCTACATTGATAATGAAAAGAAATACCTTGAAGAAATTCAAGGTTTATCTAGTGAATTGGGAGGCAAAGATGCCCTGCTCGGCGAAGAGAAGAGCAAACTGTCTGCGACCAAGCAGAAGATTGCCGAGCTTGAGGCGGAGGTTACTCGCCTTAGAGACGTGGAGGCCAACACTTTTACCCGCGAACAGCTCGAGGCAGAGCTCCAAGCCCGGTCCGCCCCCATCTCAAACCTGGGATACATCTGCGCTTATGCCGATTGCATTCGCATGGCTGACGCGTACGATTTTAAAGATATGGTGGGAGAGATGGGCAAGGACCTGTCCGAATTTATGGAGCACTATCCCCCGCCGAACAACATTGAAATCCAATTGGGGGATATTGCCGAGCTGGGGGTCAAAATTGACTGCCTTAACCCCAACATCACCATTACTCGCCCTCCACCTATGGTCGATGAAGACGAGCAGGAAGAGGAGCCGACCGCTGCGAACGAGCAAGCCGAAAGGGAGCAAAAATCTGCCGAAGATATGGCAAGAGACATAATTGTCGACCCACCGGCCGATCAGACTCAAAGTCCTCCTCTTGCCGATCAAACTCAAGGCCCTCCCCCCGCCGAGCAGCCATAGATTTAGGACTTAGATTAGTTTTTATCTTGTAATAGCTGCTTGCTAGGCTTTCCTCCATAGTTGCTCGTCTCTGTAGTACTTAAATTTTTGTACTATTTTTGTGGCTCAAAGTCTTTTATTTAATGAAATGTCTTTCTTTTGTTCGTTCATTTTCTTTATACATTAATTGACTTTACATTTTTGTCAATGCTTTTGCAATTATAACATAAAATTTTGGGCTTTGTTCGATTTGAACTTTGCCTTAATGGAATTTGGGTTTAGCCTTAGGTTCTGCTCATCTTAAAAGACGAACAACCTTTAATTGGCTTTGGTCCTCAGAATGGACTTGTACCTCGAGCTTTTGGACTTTTCTTTTAACGAACAACTATGTATACATAATGTAAAAAATTTACAAGTGTTATAAGACTGCTCGTCACCAACATATTCAACCTGACGAACAACTTTGAACACTAACCCAAATTATGCTCGCTTATCATATTTTTGCCGAGCAAAACTCTGTCTAAAATAAAAAAAGATGAAACAGCACCAGACTATACAATGTGCCGAACAACTTTTCATTCTACACTTAGCAAAATTTTCAAAAAATTAGGCAAGTTTTTGGTTTGCCTTACATGGTTCACCTGCCCCCCAAGACATTTGTTCACCCAATCAAGAACTTGTTTGCCTCATTGATAATACTTCTTTAGATGTATAGCATTCCAAGAGTATTGGGCCGGCTTGCCTTCCATATCTTCGATATCGTATATACCATTAATGAATTTTTCCGTTATACAATACGGGTCCTCCCAAGTTGGTCCCAATACACCTGGAGGTTGGGCGAACAACTTTCTTAGAACCAAATCTACAACTCAGAATTCCCTAATTTTAACATGGGAATTGTAGTAGCGTTCTGCTCGCTGCTTGTAGGTAGCATTTTTTTAGCTCGACACTTAATCTTTTTTCTTCGAGCAAATCCATCTCAGTAGCTAGAGCAGAGTTGTTCGCCTGCTCATCAAAGTTGATCGTTCTGAATGTGTTGGTCTTTAATTCAATTGGTATTACAACTTCCGTTCCAAAGGCCATTGCAAAAGGTGTTTCTCCGGTGCTTGACCTGGGAGAAACTCTGTATGCCCACAAGACTTCCGGAAGTTCTTCAGACCAACTACTTTTGCTCTCTGCCAACCGTACTTTTAGCGTATGCTTGATAATTTTGTTCACGGCTTCAACTTGTCCATTTGATTGGGGATGATAGGGCGTAGAGTAATATTTTTTAATCCCCCACTTTATACAGAAATCTCTCAACTCTTTCCAATCAAACTGTGGACCATTGTCTGTCACGATGGTTTGTGGAACTCCAAAACAACAGACAATGTTCTTCCAAATGAAGTTGATCATTTTCTGCTGCGTGATCTTTACCATGGCCTCTGCTTCCGCCCATTTTGTATAATAGTCGACTGCTACGACAGCAAATCGAACATTTCCAATTCCTGCTGGGAAAGGACCAATAATGTACATCCCACATCTTGAAAATGGCCATGGGCTGTAAACTGATACGAGCTGTTGGGTTGGGGTATGAATGTTTGGGGTAAAAATCTGGCATTGATGGCAAGTCTTCGCTTTCTTGATCGCATCCTGGCGTAAAGTCGGCCAATAGTAGCCTTGTCTAATAGTTTTGTACGCCAAGGCTTGCCCCCCAGTGTGATTCCCGCATACTCCGGCATGTATTTCTTCGAGTATTGCTCGTCCTTGCCCCCTAGGCAAACATTTGAGAAGTTGGATTGATATTCCCCTTTTGTAAAGCTGTTCGCCCACCAGAGTGTATCTGGCGGCTTGCTTTGTTAGTTTGGCAGCTTCAAAAGGGTTGTTTGGTTTTTCCCCACTTTTCAAGTATTTGACTATACTTGTTCTCCAGTCTTTTTCGACCAGGAATCAACCATTCTCGTTATATTTTTCTCGGGTTCCTCGACCGTTACAAGCTGAACGGACAACCTAATTTCCCCTAACGAGACTGTTACAGCATTTTTGAAGCCTAAAATTATGTGGTTTGAAGGTCGGATGTAGCCCGAGTAGTCTCCAAGTTGATCAAGCGTCTTTTTGAAAAGAATGTTGGTGTAGGCCCCGGTGTCCACCAATAATCTGTGTACCCTGGTCTCCATAATCTTGGCACAGATTACGAGCGAATCGTTATGGGGGGTCAAGATTCCCTCCAAATCCTTCTCAATAAAGGCCAGTTCTGCTGTTTGCATAATGGATGGCTTAACCTCCATTGCTTGTCCTTGATCGATCGCTCGTAATTCGGCTTTTTTTTTCGGTTGGAGATCGGCGGTTGTCCATCAGAACATCCTCCCGCTGGTTCCGCAGGTTCCATCATATATAGATCTTCGAGTGGACGAGCAGCAACAGCCAGAACTGGTCGTCCTGGTTTATTGTTTTTCTGAGGTTGATCATTCTCATCCTCAGGGTTGTTCTCCCGGACTCTCTTTCCGGGTTGCCTCTTAACAAAGTCGGAGAGTTTCCCCTCCTCGTAGAACCGCCAAAGCTGCTTGAGCAAATCTCTACACTCGCTCGTAAAGTGCCCCACGCTTTGATGGTAGGCACAATACTTGTTAGGTTTGAGTTTGCCGGTGTCTTGACGGATTTTCCATGGAGGGGAGAGCAACTCCTTCTCTTTCACGTTTTCATAAACAGTATCAACTGACACTGTTAGCACCCGATTCAACTTTTCCTTGAGCTCTGTACCTTCAGTGAATGCCTTCATGTTCTTCGGGACTCGATAGCCTGTTGTGCCAGGTTTCTTGTTATTCTCCTTGGGATCAGCTTTGTTCTCCCCCAAGTTTGATTGCAAGGCCTCGTGCATGGAAACGAATATGCCGGCATAACTTCTTGGGCACTTCAGACGTACCTCCTTCCATAGCTTCGATCCTTTTTTCAACCCGGCCATAACGACAACAATTTTCGTGTCCTTGCTGACGGGTTCACCCTCTAACAGCACCTTGTCGAACCTTTCCATGAAAGCCCGATCGAACTCGTCGTTATTTTGTTTTAGGTCTGACAATCGGTGCTTTTGGGACAAATATGATCCTACTGTAGAGAAATGGGAAAGGAACTCTCAGCTCAGTTGAATGAACGAGTGGATAGATGCTGGTGGCATTGCCGAAAACCACTTGTGCACCCGGTCCCCCAAGGTTAATGGGAAGTTTCGGCATTGGGTGGCATCGCTGGCTCCCATCGAGACCATATAATCTGAGTACTTTGTTAAATGAACCCTGGGATCAACAAGGCCATCGTATTTGATACATGCTAGGAATTGGACCTTCTTTTGAATCGGGGCTTTCAGAATGAGGGATGATAATGGTGAGGATGGCAAGCTGGTCGTCCCCACTCCTCTTTGTTGGTCCAATTGTCCCTGCATGCTCTCCACTGCCCTTCTCAGGCTTGATAGCTCATCCAAAGATGCCCCCTGGCTCGGAGGCTGTTCGGCGAGCAAAGGTACAAACCTTTCTGCTCGTCGCAGTCCCTCACTCGGAGTGGGCAAATCCTGGAGCTGCTTTCTAGGGTTGCTCGCCGCATTTGGCCCTAGACGCCTAAAGGCAGACTGGGAGAGTCTCTCATGAACTAATGGGCGTGGTTGTTCAAATGTTGCTCGCCCACGCTCTGCTTCCTGGCGAGCAACTTTCTCCTGGAGTTGGGGTTGGCCAAGCCTATCCTGAGCACTGGAACGTGTAGTTCCATGGCTCGACATTGTTGTTCGCCCGCGAGCAGACTCAGCTTGGCCCTCTCTTGGTTCGACCACCTTGGCTTTGCCCTTATCCCGCCTGACTTGGGCACTATTCACCTCGTGTTGTTCACCCCTAGCTGACCTGGCCCTAACAACTTCCAGGGGTTTATCCTTAGGCCTTACTTGTGAAGGCCTATTCTGTTCTTGTTGTCTCTGGAGAGCTTGGAGAGCAGCAATAGTCTTGGCCAGTTCATTAGGGTTGTTTGCTAGGGCCTCTATTTCAAGTGGGAGATTATGGGTTATAGCAGTATGCTGTGATCTGTTCGCATGCCTGGGATTACAATCCTGGTGGTCGGCCGACGAAGCTCGGGTAGGAGATGCTCTCCTTGACAAGCGTGATCCTTGTGTTTCCTTGGATTGAGGCATTTCAAATTAACTTGTCTTAATTCTTATGATGAAGAACACCAAGAACACCAAGAACACCAAGAACACTTTTGTTTGAATCTTCAAATGTTTCTTGAAACTTTCTTCAAATCTTCAAGTTTTCAACTTGAAGTTCTTGATTAATCACACTAAACCGGAGATTCGAACCCTCCTTCTAGCGCCAATTTGTTGGTGATCAAATTTAATCGGGTAGATTAGTGACTGTTTTAGTTCGGTTTAAGATCACCAATCAATTCCGTGTGATTGATTATCACCGTAAATGATAAATCGAAAGCTTGGGTTATGAAATCGTAGTTATGAATGTCAAAATTGTGTTAATTTCGTATATGTGTGCATTTAGGTGTTTAAGTGTGTGTATTTAGGAGTATTTGTGAATTTGAACTTGTATTTCTTAGCTGGAGAACAACTATTTATACATACTAGCAAACATGAGGTGTCTATGACTCTTGGTCTCCATAGCCTGCATGCTTGACAAGTGTCCTATTGACCTTTGTTTGACCTTATCTAAGCTGAATCTTAGTTACAAAGTCTTCTTTGGTCTTATCTCGGACTTCATTGTTGTTCGTCCAGGTCGGCTTAGTTGACCCAGAATGATCTTTCCATAAAGGTTGTTCGCCTTTTAAGGTTGCGGCTCATACGTTGTTCGTCTTTGTGTTTTACACAGATTGGCTTTGGGATCTTGGTCCTTTGTTCGCCAACATACACCTCTGGCTGGTAGATGTACCACCTTTTGACAGAGTTGCTCGTCATCAATGATTTGATGTAGGGTCCATATCTGGCCTTGGGTCTCAGAACTTGTTCGCCAATATGTTGTTCGTCGATGGAGTTGTTCGTCATTTCATGCACCTGGATTGATTTAGGTACTTCAACTTGATTTTATTTGTTAATCATCTTTGGCTTGGAGTGGATTCTTTGTAATCTCTATTACACTCTTAATACTTGTTCGCCGAACGATGATAGATGTTCGACTATCAACACCCCTGAGCTTGTGGCTTCTTCTCAGATTGTATCTGAATGAACTTTGTCTTCAGTGCTGTTTGAATGTCCTGTGATGTTAGTTTGTCTTGCCTGCCAAACAGTAGAGCATCTTTAAAATTTTCCAGTGACTTTGGCAAATCATTGAGTAAGATTAGAGCCTTGTCATTATCCTCAATCTTGACTTCCAGATACTTAAGATCATCAGCAGCTTTGTTGAAATCTTCAAGTTGGTCCAAGAAACTCTTATCTTCTGTCATTTTGAAGGAATGCAGCATTTGCTTCATGAAGAGTTTATTAGTCACAGATTTTGCTTCATACACCTCTTCAAGTCTTCTCCATATATCAGTGGCTGTCTTCTCCTTGTGTACTTCCCTAAGTGGCTTATCTCCTAGGCATAGTATAATAGTACTATGCGCTTTATCCAAGATCTCCTGTCTCTTAGATACATCAGTCGATGATGAAGAGGTCCATTGATCAGCAGGTTTCAAAGCATTCACATATCCATGATGAGTAAGTAGAGCTTTCATCTTCACCTTCCACAGCCCCAAGTCATTCACACCTGTGAACTTCTCAAAATCCAGCTTCGTAGATGCCATTTCTGAAGATACTCTCTCTCAATATTCCCATAGACGGCACCACTTGTTAAGAAATCAATCGAAATTGATTTCACAAAACTCACAGAAAAATTCGAAAACCAGCAACAAACAAAACCAAAGCTCGACTATGAACAAAACAAAATAAAATCGAGATTGAAACAAGATTTACGTGGTTCGATCCGAATTGATCTACTTCCACGGGAGAGAGTACCTCTTTCATTATAAATCAATAAAGAATTACATTATACACTCTCAATTGAATCCCCTCAAAGCTAATCTATCAAGATGAACTGACTAACCTTAACTTTGATCAATTAAGCTTATATACAGAATCATTCATAGGGAAAACCATACGGTTACAACCACAATTGAAAACTGATCAATACCCCTCAAGAATTAAGATGAATTCTGTTAATGTTGTTGGTAGTGAAGTATTCACTATTTACTTTGAAACAACATGAATTTGCCCTTTCTTCTCATTAACTAACACTTTATGATCAAATGTTGTTTTAGATGTTTTGACATGCAGGTTGAAGATCTGGAAGGATCTACAAGACTCTGGAATACTCAATGTTGCAGTGAATGTTGCAAACATTGGTTGCAACATGGAGCGGTTACGGGTTCCAGAAGGTTCTACAAAGACCTACAAGGATCTACACGTTTCAAGCTATTACAGATCGATTTAGAACAATCTAGATCAGGCGGTTGCAGTCATGAACATCAGAATAAAGATAAGATTATTGGCGGTTAATAAAAGATCATGGAGGAAGTTACATGAAGAAGTTATTTACGGATGAAGACTTCCATCTATAAATAGAAGCCGACGTCTTCAGTACCAAGTGTGGAATAAACGAGTACACCTACTCTAGTGTTGATCCTGAGTTCAAAGGTGATAGGACAATTATTCTAAATTTTATGTCATGCATAACTTGTGATCAATCTTATATCTTTAGATAGAGAGATCATCGATATAGAGTGAGATCGACTTTGACGGTGTATAGTGTTATACACTTAGCCAATTTAAATTTAATAGGTGATATCGAGTCTTGATTCTGTTGTGAACAATTTAACTCTTCACACAACTTTTGTATCACTAATCTTATTATAGTGAACGTTTCGCCGTAGGACTAGCACAAGCTATTTTATATAGTTTGTGTTAAAAAGTATTTCATCTTGCAATAGTGTGTTTTTAGTCTTCCGTTGTTTACACGTTTTATACTCTATTTTCCGGATTGTTGTATTGATTGTTTTAAAATTTGTTACAACATCTACACTTAACACACACGGATATATTATGTATCAGCTAATAATTATTTGAGATATTATTAATTCTTGGGGTATTGATGATTATAACTTGGGGTATTGGTGATTATAACTTTGGGTATTGGTGATATAACTTCGGGTATTGGTGATATAACTTCGGGTGTCGGTCCGAAGCGCGCGCGACCATTTGCGACCCTGTTTATTGCCAGACCCACGAATTTTGGTCGGGTTGGCCTGACCCGCGAGTTTTTGTTGGATCTTAATTGGTCAAATTAATTTCAAATTGATTTCAAAATTCCAAGTGCTATGCACTTGATGCACCCTAGAATTTGTTATCAGCTAAATGTCAAGCCAGCTTCCGTTAAATAATTTGTGTGGTGTTAACATTCAAGCCCTAAATTAATAGTTTTGTGTGAATCGAACCCTATATCAATTGAAATTTTCGTTCAAACCCTGTATTGATAGTCAACCCTATATTTCATGCATTAAATTAAAAATACTAGTTACAGGGTCCCTCAAAACTTTAAGTTTTGAAAAATATTTTTAAATTGTGAACAAAATTTGCAAGCACATATAAATTTTACAATACATCAGATGCATACAAGATTATCCCCATTTAATTAGTAATTCGTATATAACTGAATCCTACAATACCAACTTTAAAAAGGGTCTGACTATATACCCCTTCATATTTATTTGATACACCCACCCATTTAATCTACCAATTTTATTTTATATAATTATTAAATACACCCTCACAATATACCTAAATTACCCCTACTTCTAATATTATTTCAAAATATTCATACACCCACATAAACTCTTCTCCTTCTATACGTTCTACACCTTCTCTCTTCCTCACAGTGCCGCCACTGCCACGACACCCCCACGACATGCAACACCGCCACCGCCACGACACGCATCGCCACCGCCGGCGACCTCAGGAACGACAGCAGTAGCCTCGCGACTGCCACCGCACCGCAACACCTTCCCTTTTCCTCACAGCGCCACTGCCACGACACGCAGCGCGACCACCACAACTGTCTTGCGACCACCCTTACCTATGAAGCGTCGACCAAGACGTGGTGAGCCACTGACGACAAAGAGCCGCTGGACACGACGTTGAAAAAAAACATAATGGTTCAACAATATTTATTCGAAAAACAACTCATTTTCGATAAATACATATCGAAAAATGATTAATATTTCAACAAAAATATTTTTTCGAATACCTAACCAATTTGCGACAAATGTTTGTTGAAATACTAACCATTTTTCAAAAACCAGGTTTGAAAATTGTTGTCGTGGTTTTTTTTGAAAAACACTAGGATAACAATCTTGGTACACAATATACGAAAATTATAGGCTAAAAATACGAAAATCTTGGTACACAATACTCATTCCATGAGTAAAAAACAACATTCAAAGAGAAAACAAAGTTATACTTCATCAAACAAAATATTCAAACAAATGCATTTACACACATAGCGTAAGACTCATGCGTGTATACCATTTTTGTAACAAAACAACGAATTAAGACTGCATCACCGTCTTAAAGATGATAAAATGGTGAACAAGATGAATTTTCTCTCCTCTTCCCGTATTTTCACCGATTCTTCTTTTTGTATTTGTGTTTCTTGTGTCTTTTTGTATTCTAGTGGGTGTAAAATTTTAATTTTTTTTTAATTATAAGGTTATAAAAGTCATTTAAAAAATATACTATAATAAATTAAAAATAGGACGAGGTATCAAATAAACATAGAGGGTTATATAGTAGAGCCCCTTTAAAAATATATAATGACCTTGGAAGATTAACAATAGCCCCGCCCCCGCCTTATTTATACCTAAACTTGCCGATTAGGCCCAAGCAAGGCGTCCGCGTAGTCCTGTCTTCAGATTATTAGAACATCGATCGTAAATACGAAATTGTTGCCAATAAATGAAGAAAGCAGTAGTGAATCATACATAACAAGCCGAACAAATCGATTTCGAACCTAACAAATCCTCAAATATTTCATTGAAACAATGAGAAAATTTTCATATTTCGGGCGTAACGAGACCACCTCAAGCCAACTCATTAGTAAATCAAGTATTTTACGAGCTCGACTCATATATCAAAATAACGAGACCATCTCAAGCCAACTCATTAGTAAATCAAGTATTTTACGAGCTCGACTCATTTATCAATATATACAAACCAAATCGAGCCTTAACAAACCAACCTAAACCGAACAAGCAACTCAATTCAAATAACATATCTACTATAAAGTTGCAGCATATAACCAGAAATTAACCACAAATATCAGAACCGAATAAATGGTCGAAGAGACACCAAAAACATTCCCAGTGACAAGTTTATAATAAAACAATGAAAAAAGTGTTTCTCCAAGAGGTTTTTCTTTTTTTTTGGAGAGGCATTGCCTATAATTACTAGGCAGTTCAGTTGGGTTAAACGAAACTAATTAACATCCTCCTATCTCTCAAACTATTACAATGTCTAATTAATCTGAAAAAATATCCAAGGTTCAAAGGAAATACCTGCGGTTTTATTTTTATATTAAGGGTGCACGAAGTGGTATTATCACCATTTCATCACCTGTTTAAGCTCAGACCTCGATATAACCCATGCTTAGATCTGTAATTTGTATCTTCACTCAGCCTTTTGCTTGGAAGGTCTTCTGCCAGATGTCCGCATGCCGCTTGTACATCTGCCCACAAACTTGAGAACCTCGTCTATTAATATCACCGGTAAAGCCACAGCCAATACCAACAGCCACTCGTTTAGGCTCAGAGGAACGATGCCAAATATTTGAGCAAGGAAAGGCACGTATAAGATCAGGAAGTGTAAGCCAAACGAGATTGACATTGCCAGAAGAAGCCACGGGTTGACCCATGGAGGCATGGATAAGAGGCTTCCATCTTCAGATAGAGCGTTGAGTGAGTTAAACATCTCAATGGCAACTAGTACAGAGAGAGAAAGAGTCATAGCCTTGATTTTTCCAGTAGAGAAGTAGTCACATGGGTTATCGAATTTGAACTCTTGAGCTCCAGCTGTGAAAGGTGAAGCAGTAAAGTTATCCCAGGTTGAACATTGTCCCCAGTTTGCTAGCTGAGAGTACGTTACAAGGCTGTGGCCGTCTCCGGTGAGGTCGATGCCCAGGAAAGACGAACGAGTGTACCAGATAATGAATACTCCCACAGTTGCTAAACCGACATAAGTTCCAATCACCTGTGTCAACATGAAAGAGTAACTAAATATAGTATTGAGATGAGAAAAGACCACATTATAAGGAGGTGATGACAACGAGCATACCAAGTAGCGGAACAGAATCCATGCATCGATCAATGAGTCATTGCTCCTTCTAGGAGGTTTCTTCATTATATCTTTGTCAGGTGGATTGAATCCCAAAGCTGTAGCTGGTGGTCCATCAGTTACCAAGTTGACCCACAGAAGCTGCACTGGTATCAGGCCCTCTGGAATGCCCAAGGCGGCGGTGAGGAATATCGAGGCGACCTCACCAATGTTTGAGGAGATCATGTATCTGAAACAAAGTAACAATTGAAAGCAATATTCAGTACCATGATATACTAAAATCCTTATTTCACCACTCAGTATAAAAGTAAACAGCTTTCGTCTGTAAATTTGCTTGCTGTCTTTGAATTGGCAAAACTAGAGGTGCAGGAATTAGACAGATTAGACGATATGTAGTGGCTCAGGATAGAAGATAAGATCTTAGAACTGACGTTTGTAAAATAAACATAATACTCTACAAATGGAACTTGAAGAAAATTTGCAAAATTGTACCCATGGAAGTTGCTTTTCCTCCAAAGTTAAAATATTGAACATTATTATAAAATAAAATAGCTACCTCCCGATAAGAATTGGACAATATCAATTGTTGGAATCATTGTAGTAATAAAGAGCCTCTCTCCTGTCCTCAGACTATTTGAAAAATGCAAATCACACCAATTGTTATCCTTCCTAAGACTCTCATCAATACCTATTTAACTTGTGAACAGTGGACCTACCCCATCAGCAATCAAAGCTACAGTTGGCAGCAAGTGTCACAATAGACAACCCATCACAGATCTTATAGCATAAAAAGAAAACACACAAAATGCAAAATTTTCTTAACCTCACATATATTGAAACTCTACATAGCCATAAACTTTATAAGAGGTTCAAACACTTGATAGAAACAGTTGGCAAGTAAAGCAAAACCCTATCAGAAGAATCTTGTAAATTTTAGTAGTGAAGATAGAAAATAAGAGTCAGCATGACATATGACCTGATGAAGGCCTTCATGTTATTGTAGATTGATCTGCCTTCACCAACAGCAGAAACAATTGTGCTGAAATTATCATCAGCTAACACCATGTCAGAAGCTTCCTTTGCAACCTTGAAAGTAGGATAAGAAAGAACAAGCAATTAGAAGATTGGTTCATTTGTTGCTTCTTTGCCAATCCTTATAAAACAGATAAAATAAATGCAATATACTGTTCAAATAAGTACTGTCACAGGATGACATCACATATCATAAAAAAATCAGAATAACACTCTATGCAAGGTGCACATAAGATTTCATCTATTCATACCACAGTAAGTATTTTGATTTTGAATGTACCTCAGTCCCAGAAATGCCCATTGCAATCCCAATATCCGCCAATTTCAAAGCAGGGGCATCGTTCACTCCATCCCCAGTCATTGCTACCACTTCACCAGATTCCTTGAGCAACTTCACTATATCTTGTTTGTGCCTTGGTTCAGCCCTTGAGAAAAGAAGCCCTCCACTTTGAGTTAAATGTTCATCTTTTTCACGTTTAGAGAGCTCTGTAAATTCTTTTCCTGTCAAGCTCCTTTTACTGATATCTTCATGGAGACCAAAAACACCTATCTCACGACAAATTGCTTCGGCTGTATCTTTATTATCTCCAGTAATGACCATAACTCGAATTCCAGCTGTTCTACAATCGTCAATTGCTTGAGGGACTTCTTTCCTTGGAGGATCCTTGAACAATCAAAAGAAAGTCATAGTTTTAATTAATAATTTTCATAATATCAAACCAGTGATGGAGATGAAGAGAGAAAAAAATAAAAGAAGTTAAAGAATAAATAAGAAAGGCAACTCACTCTTAAACCAGCCAAGCCAACAAAGACTAATTTGCTCTCAATTGAGGAATAATTGGCAGGGTTCAATAGGAGCTCATGAGCTGGATGGTCTTCATCACCATTATACGTAGCAAAATCTGGGAGATCATCTTTGTATGCAAAACCCAGAACTCGCAAAGCACTACTTGACATTTCATGCAAGCTTTTCAATATAACTTCCCTTAAATTTTGATCTAATTCAACAATAGAGCCATCGGACAATTGCACAAAGGAGCTCCTATCCAATAGCATCTCCACTGCACCCTGCATAGGGAGGAAAAAGATAAAGATAAGTTTTAGAAAGTAGTGCAATAATTCGACACCCAATTGTAAAATCCACAGTGAAAGACTACTAGAAAAATAGTTGATATGATAACTGATATTTCATTGGGCGGGTGTACATAAATGAATTTGTGTCCTGTGCACTGTCCCAAAGCAGAAAGTTACAATTCTGCGGTAATTGCAGATGAAAAATAATAGGAGGTTTTGTGAACAGGTCATAATTAGATTATACAACATAAATCATGTCTCTGAAGTACCTTACACAACATCAGCGCTTATATTTTGAGCAGTAGTCTAGCACTTAGCTAAATGGAAAAAAACCTACCTTCACAAGTAGTGACTTTCTTCCAGTGCTCGAATTCACAATGACTCCCATTGATTTCCTATCACGATCAAACTCAAGGGTGGCAATCCTCTGTTCAACCTTATTCCATGCATAGGAGCACCCTTGGACCAATTAAAAGTTTCAGTTCAGTATACAGAAGCTTGACTAGTTGGAAAAAAAAATCCAGTAACATAGAAGAACTTACTTAAAACACCATCATATCCTGAAGATGGTCCAGAACTCAACTCACTTGGAAGACCCATTTTCTCAACCAGAACCTGAAAGTAAAATCATGTCAAACTATTTTCTTCATCAAGACATGAACCTATAGTAATTCTCTTCCAGTAACAAGAATGCAGGAGTTTGCATTGCTAATACATGCAGAATTTATGCATAATGAAAATACACAGCTCACAGAAGAAAATTAGTATTATAAATGAATGCTGATGTACTATAACTTCCAGAAGCCTAGTTAGGGAAGACCATTGCATTAAATCTCTAAATAATATGTCACAAAGTTATAATACAGTCCAACAAAGTAAGCCAGAAGAGCTGATGAAAAAACAATTGACAATTGCAATTGCTAATTATATCACTATAACTCAATATTATTTTACTGTATCATCTCAAGTCACTATTATATAATAATCAATACCTTGAGTGCTGCCTCAGTCGGCATTCCATTTGCCACGTAATGTCCAGCTTTATCAACGCCAGCTTTTTCCACATCAGCATCATTACAGATAGCAGCAATTTTCGCAATCATTTGAAGGTTGGAATCTAATTTACCCACTTGCCAGTTCTGTATTTTTCCATCAAAAGGATCGTAGCTGGTTCCCTGCACATCAAATGACCGAACAACATTTGCATTGGAACCCATAGCCACGAACTTAGCCACTGCCATCTGATTGGTAGTCAAAGTACCCGTTTTATCAGAGCAAATCACAGTTGTGCAACCAAGGGTTTCAACACTAGGCAACTTGCGAACAAGTGCGTTCTTAGCAGCCATCTTGCGTGTACCAAGGGCCAAGCAAGTTGTAATTACTGCAGGCAAGCCTTCAGGAATAGCAGCAACTGCCAGTGCCACTGCAATCTCAAAGTAATATGTGCACTTCTCAAAGGAGAACTTAAAATTCGCTGGCCATCCATCAACAATATCCCATGTAAGGAAGTATTTCACATTAATCAGCCAAACCAAAGTGCAGATCACTCCAATGATTGCAGTTAACATCTCCCCAAACTCATTTAGCTTCTTCTTCAAAGGTGTATCATCCTCCTCCTGAGCTGCCTCATGGATCTGTAAATGCACCTTCCCTATCTCTGTATTCATCCCAGTCTGTGTCACCAAACAGATACAGTTTCCATTCACCACAGTTGTTCCTGCAAACACCATGCACTTCTTGCCTTGAATATCAACATCTTCAGCAACAGCCTTGGTGGTCTTACCAACTGCCTCACTCTCACCCGTCAATGACCCCTGTTCAACACGAAGGGTAGAGCTGATCAAGCTTAAAACCCTCATGTCTGCAGGAACTTTATCCCCGACTCTCAACTCCACAATGTCTCCAGGAACAAGCTCCTTGGCGGGCAAACTAGAAATCTTTCTACCATCCCGAATAACAGTTGCATGCTCCGACTGGATTTCCTTCAATGCATCCAATGCTTTCTCCGCATTGTTCTCCTGCCAAACCCCAACAATGGCGTTCACTATCAATATCAGAAATATCACCAAGGGTTCCACAAATGCGGTGATCTCCATCTCCCCGCCTTCATCCCCGTCATACCATGCCAACACAAAGGAAACCACAGCTGCAACCAGTAAAATTCTGACTAATGTATCATTAAACTGATCTAGGATCAACCTAAAAATTGAAGGCCCATCGTGTTTTTCCAACTCATTCACCCCATAGATCTGCTTCCTCTTTTCAACCTCATCACTTGACAATCCATAGTCCTTCCTCACTTGAAATTTCTCCTCACACTCCCTCACATCTTTCGACCACGCCGCGAATGAATCCCCTCTCGACTCTTTATCGGTACCCAAATTTTCACTCTTGCCGAAATTTTGCCCTCCTTTCCCCATTAAACCAAAACAATAAAAATCACAGTCACCAAATCCTATAGAAGATCGCCTGAAAAATGAAAAGTCAATACATTTAACACAAAAAGGCAAAATTCGAAGCAAATCAACCACCAAAAAATTCCTCTTTGCCCTAATCAAAATCCTAACAGGGCGATCTACGGCAATTCAGTAGATAAAACCATAAAATAAAATAAAATTACGAAATCAGAACGATTAACACCACTCACCACGACAGCTAATGCTCGTCGGCTCCCCGATTGGTTGAATACTGTGCCTGTCTCGGATAACGTACCGAAGAAGAATTCAGATTCGACGACAATGGAGGAGGGTAAGGAGATAGCGCAGGGTTTGAAGTTTCTCCCGTCTCTAGAAACTGGTGAAGTGCTAGGGTGTTTATAGTATTTATTGAAGAGCGCTTTCCAAGTGTGTGAAGTGTGTGTGAGAGAGAGAGAATCGAGAAAAGCAGAGATCTGTGCTACTTGTTATACGACAAGGTACAAGCAGCAATGCCTGACCTACCTTCGCCGCACCTTCTTCCCCAAACATCCGCTAATATTGTTATTATTATTTTTTGTTTATTTAATAGTTATATAATCTATATTATTTAGATTTTAAAAAAAGATGCTCCGAGCATTATGGGATTAAACTCTTGTGTATCCCATACGTATCTATCATAATTAATGATGAGATATTAGTTCTTTTATTATAATGTATTAGTTGTAAAATCTATTCTTTCTCAAATTCTTTATATTTATTATGTTGAAGTATTGACTTTTTAAGTTAATTATGTATAGATAAATCTCCTAATTAAAAAAACCCCACATCATATAGGTCCAAAACTAATATTTTTTTGTCAATATATTAATTTTTATACTAGTATTTATGTGTTGTCAAAATCGGTGCAGCATTAAAATAACGAGGATACAAATATACACTAATTTATAATAATTTGTAATCTATATTATTGATGAAGATAAAAATAACTAATATTTTAATTGATTTATTATCTTTTATTTACGTTTATATTTTTTTGTTATGTTTATATATTTAGATAATGAGTATGTTTTATATGAAATTGGTTATTGATAAGTTTATCGTTAAAATATTTTAAAATATTTAATATTTGATTAGATTAATAATATCTCTGATGAAATTTTTTATACTCCTAATAAAATATTTTATACTTAAAAACTGTTTCATGATAATTTTATTATTAATTATTTTTATATAATATTTTATTTTAAATAAAACTATATTGTCATTGGGATTCTAAATTTATTAATTTTTTCGATATTCTCAAATTCTTAGCATACATTTCAAACACAATATTGCACCCAGCAAGGGCAAGTTTGGTATTGCAAACAAAAAAGATGTGTGAGCAATAGCATATGCTATTTCCCTACCCAGAGTATTGTTACGATCAGACCTTTCCATA
Organism: Ballota nigra; assembly: GCA_947034835.1. NCBI lineage: Eukaryota > Viridiplantae > Streptophyta > Magnoliopsida > Lamiales > Lamiaceae > Ballota > Ballota nigra. The sequence continues at coordinate 70,631,596 of OX344724.1, forward strand.
GGATACATCATTTTCTGCGTAAGCTGAACCAATAAAAGATCTCCACGTGGATACCAAAGTCAAAGCATTGCCATCTACTGCACGTGGCAGTTTTTGATTGGTAATCTTATCGTCAAAAACAATTGCGGCGGGACAGAGAATCAACTGCTACCGTAAAGATTATTAAAGCAGTGAATTAAATAGTGGCACAGGGAAATTTCGATGTGCTTGCCTTGTGAATAAGAAAATGTATGTCGCAACGATGACGTTCCGTGTACAAAGCATATTCTTCCCTCATGCTTAATGCTTTTGCTCACATTATTTGTTTTGTTATTTTATTTAACTAAGTATTTCTCCCTTACGATGCATGGATAGAATATTATAAATTATAAATACGAGATTGTATAATAAACTATTATAAAAAAAGTTTAAATTAAATTTATTTTATACATTTATCAATTAATATGTAAAGATTATATTGTATATATGTGAGTATTATAATTATTTAATTGTATACCAAATTCACAACAAATACTAATATTCATAAAATTGTTTAATATTTAAAAAACTTATATAGTCTAAATAAAAGTTATTTAAATTCAATCAATCATATAGTTAAAGTCAATATAAAATACTAAATAATAAAATAAATATTTTAAAATTTTTTTTTTTTATTTGTGCAATATATATGTTAAATTAAAAATGTTCAAAAGACAATTTAATTTGATATATAGTGTGTTGAAAATAGATTTATAAAATTAAAAAGTTAAAGACTTTGAAATTATTGGTGCAAAGTAAAGAAGAAAAGAAATTTGGTAAAATGAATCCACTCAAAGAGAGTGAAAATCACTATTGCACCATAAATCAAGTGTACTTCACTTGCTCCAATAGATACAACTTTTTCTCTTTCCTCACTTCTATTTTTATATATATATAGACTAGTATTTTTATTTTATTTTCCTATCGTTTACCCTGTACAGATAGGAAGCTATAACTTCGATCAAATTTACTTGGTATTCATTTGAATTGCTTGTTAAAACATCATTAGTGAAAAATGTATAAAAAAATCTCCCGTGAATCAGTATTACAAATTAACAGTCATATTTTCTAGAGTATTAATATATCATGCTTATTTTATAATCGGTCTCACTCACATTTTCACGTGAGATCTACTCTAAAATTTAATCTTTCTCTAAATATATTAGAGTTGGTCCCATTTTTTTTAAACAAGTTGATTAAAAAATCAAACATATAATAATGTATTTTAACACTTCTAATTTATGTAATCACCAAAAATAAAATAAAAAATCAAACAGATAATAGATAAATACTTTTTATATGTTCTTACGACTTAAGAGTTCTCAGTTTATATATTTTAAATAAAACGTTTTCAAATAAAAAAGGAAATCAGTATCTTGATAAATATATTGACGTTAATTATTGTTTAACTCATAATTAGACATAGTTTCCGTGATTTTTGGGGACTGAAATAAAATTTATATGTATAATAAATAATTATATTTAAATTTTCTTTTTTGTTAAATATTTTTATCAACAAGCATTTATAATACATGATATAATTAAAATAAATATTATAATTCAAATATGAAGAAAATGGAATTGAACACTTTTTACTTGATAACTATATACTCCCTCCGATTCAAAATGTTTGATGTTTTAGGGTGTTTTTTTTTGTTTCAAAATATTTGATGTTTTAGGGTATTTTGCATCTTATTTTCCTATTATGCCCCTATTTAAATCCCCCTAAAATATCACTCGTAATTTTTCCTTACCTTTTAATAATGTTACACCATAAATAAACTATTTGACCTTCCATAAATCTCTTTTCAATCAATATATCATAAGGGTATAATAGTCACTATATACCACTTCTTAATTCTCACAACAAATCCTAAAACATCAAACATTTTGAATCGGAGGGAGTAAATATTAATGAATCAACAAATTCAAACAATTATAATTATAAACTTTCAGAAAACTTTTTTGCAAAAGTTATTTGTTGTATACTTCCATAGTCTTCAATTGGAATCGAGCTCTTAATTGCAATCTTCTTTATATTTTTTACTTTATAAATATTTGTGCTAGAAAATCGGCTTCAAACGTTACAAAAAATCTACAATCGAAAGTGATTCATCAGTCTCAATGTTGTGATCCAATAATTATTATGCATTAAAAAGAAAATGAATATACTTCATATAGAATATAACAAACTTTTGCATTTCTTCAAATAAATTTTAATAGATCTTGTAATACCAATTATTACATAAAGTAACTTTATGAATTATAATTTTATAAATTAAAATTAATATCTCATCAATTTTACACCTCAACTGTTGATAGCTTAATTAATTTTCATTGTTGAAAGGTTTTGATTGACCATATTTGATTATATACACATATAATCAAACACAATAACAATTCATAAAAAATATAACAAATATGTACATAGTTTGTTATAAACATGTTTGCATGTACCCAAATGAACAACTCCTAACATTATTTTTTTCATAACACGCATAATGCAAAAGAAACTATTACCGACTCATAAATTTTCAGAGTTATGATCCAAGGATTATTATGCATTAAGAGAAAAATGAATATCTTCTATATCGATTAGAGCAAACTCCTACATATCTTCAAACACATTTCAATAAATCTTATACTATCAATTACTTACTTTTGGGCTCCCACTTACATACAATCCAATTTATTTATTTATTATAAGTAAAAAAATTATGAAATTATCCTTCTAATCCTTACTCATTGCTCTCATTCCTTAATATGTATGTCTCTTTACACGTAAAAATAATCACAGGACGGATGAAGTACTTATCATAATTTATAAAAACTAATGAACAAAAATATAACAAAAAAGAGGTCAGATTTACACGTGAAAAAAGAATTGATAATTTCCACATTTTTTTTAAATGTTCATGAATTTAATGCACTAAATAATAATGGACATATATCTAATAAGGTTATATAAAAAAAAGTTTGACTCATATTGACTACAAATAATATTCGTACCACATAAATTATAAAATACCAAAAACATAATTTAGTTTAAGTACAAAAAAAAGTAGACATTTGAAACATCCACATTGTTCAGTACCCTGTAAAAACATGTGTAGTTGTATTTTTTAGGAAAAAAATGTATTATCATTTCAACTAAAATGTATTTATACATTTGAGAAAAGGAACAATAAAAACTAATAAGAGCAAAGTACATAAAATAAAGACTGCTCATAGAGAACTAATTATTTAGTAATGCTCATTAAAAATGCATTTCATAACACATAAATGATTCTCTTGTAACTACCAAATGATATTTAAAAAAAAATGGGTATTTGAAATAATACACATATATATTGATTTTTTTTTAAAATATATTTAAAGACGAGTCTACCAATAATCAATTTTGTTTTACGTAGGAAATTGAAAAGAAATATGAAGTATTAAATTAAGGGGGCGCTTGGTTAACAACTCTTAAATGGTAGTGAGAATGAAATTGAAAATTAGTGTAATTATGATGGTTAATGAGAACAAAATCACTACCTCCTCTCCTAAATAAGGTAATCACTACTTTATTTTGATTACCCTATTCTCTTCCTACAATCATTCTCTCCAATCACTCCCACATTCATCTACCAACAATCATTTGTTGTCAACTTCTATTCCAAAATTATGACATGTTACTAGCAATGGAATCACAATTGTAACAATTCTTCATCCAACATATCATTTTTATTATAAGAGAATACATGAAAAATAATTTTCATTCTCATTATCATTGAAGTGTTGCTAACCAAGCGCCTCCTAAAAAAATTAAACCAAAGAGGTTATAAATTTATTAGGGACTATATAACGATCAATCAATAGAAATTTGATTAGTTGACTTTCTTCTAAACTTTAACAAAGATAATTAAGGAAAAATGATAATATATAATTAATTAAAGGAAACTCTAAATAGGATAAACAAAATTCCGCGTAAATTGATTGCTAAAAAAAAAAAAACCTTAACTTGTATACTTTATATGAGAAATATATGTCAACTAATTAATCTCTTGCATTAGTTGACCTTATCATAAGATTTTAAATAGTAGTATAAGATAATTATAGCAAAGTTAAAATATTGGATGATTAAATACCTACATTTAAGGCATTTAAGTGAAATTAAGAGTAATTTTGAAATTATAAATGGAAAGTTAACTTCCTAAAATCAAGTCACTCACCATAATACCGAAAAGTTATTCAAATTCATTTAAATTTAAAATAATGGATAATTAAAAAATACTCAAGAAAATTGAATGCCTTAAATAAAGGCATTAACAAATTATTAGATAATTAAAGACAAAGTATAGAGTGAAAATGATTCATACATGAACCATTGAAGGATATTAATTATTTCCACTAAAGAGTATTAGTTGTTTAATTAAAGTGTATTAGTTATTTTCACTGAAGAGTATAAGTTATTTACTAAAAATAAACTGAGACTCTTTAGTGAAAACAATTAATACTCTTCAGTGAAAACAACTAATACTCTTTAGTGAAAACAACTAATACCCTTCACTGATTCATGCATGAACCAATTTTACTCTATACATACTCATAATTAAATGCCTAAATTCAAGGCACTTACCGAGATATACACAAGACTATATCCAAACCTTTTCAAATATGTGGAGTATGTGTATACAATAAATTATGGAAAATAAAATATTAAATTAATTTTGAGATAGATAAAGAATTATTAATGTACAAAATAATCGATACATATTGTTCAGGAAAGTAAACTTAACCATACGACTTAAACTACGGTAGGATAATTATAGAAAGAGTGTATTGTAATTAAAATTAAATGTGTAAATTAAAGATTTTTTTATGTAGAGTTAACAATTTTCCGTAAATGATTAGGAAACTATTAATGAAATGACCAAAATTTCTCAAGATTTAGCACATTACAAACTTAGTGGTAAGAATTAATATACTCAAAAAAAGATCTTTCAAAATATCATAATACTAAAAAATAAAAAATATATTATAAATGTGGTACAAATTTTTTGGATGAATTTTTTTTTGTATATATATACACATAATTATATCCTAAGCAGTAAACAAAATTCAAAAGTTGTTCATGGTCAGAGTCAAATGATAGAAAGATGAATGTCGGTCATATTTTCTCGGTCATATCTTCAAATCTACAAAATGAAAATTATTTTAAAAAAATTAAAAACAAGATAAAATATATATTGAAAATGGTTCATATATGAATTATCGAAGGGTATTAGTTGTTTTCACTAAACAATTTTAGTTGTTTTTTTTACCTAAGGATGTTAGTTTTATTCACTGAAGAGTATTAGTTGTTTACTAAAAATAAACTAAGTCTCTTCAGTAATAACAACTAATACTCTTCGGTGGAAACAACTAATATTTTTTAGTGAAAACAAGTAATATCCTTCAATGATTCATATATGAACCAATTTCACTCTATACATACTCTATAAACAATCATACAACTATTTAGCAACACATAACAAAATTCATATGAATGAAGAAAGCCTAAAACGTAAACTATACTGAGATAGATCGAACATAATCTGCAAATCCATAAAAAATTAGATCTAAAAGTCGAAAATAGATATAATATATACTCTATCTTCAAACGGAAACAAAACATTTATAAAGACAAACAAAAGAACACAATTAACACAATGAAAAATAACAAAACAAAACCAGTTATCATATATGATTGTAAGGGTCGAAAATAAATCATAACAACTATATCCGCGAATCATGTGCAAACTATGATCTCCATAAATAATGTGGAAATAAAAGAACAAATACAAATCGTAAGATAAATCATCTGGAAAAAAAATTGCAACCTATTATTCCATGACCATATACAATAAAATTGAGATTATTTGCAAACAAAAGAACACTATGAAATAAGATCCCTTATATTACTAAAAGGGAGTTCTAACTGTCCATGTGTCATTCTCTCATTCAATTTGCTTATGTGTCATTTTGAGAAATTTTTAGAGAAAATAATTTACATATCATTTTCCATCTATATGCCACATCTTATTATAATAATAGAAAGTTTTTCATGCTTATGTGTGTGGAAGCCATACATGCCAATTTTATAAATCATATGTGTCATCCATGAGGTCTTATTATACAATAAGGAGTCTAACAAAAAACATTGTACTCATAAAGGATTTGAACCCTGTACCTCATAAGCAATATTCATAAAAGTTACCAATTAAACCATGTAATGAATATGTTTAAACTTTGAATATTATTGTATATAACTTGAGTTTACAAAAGTATATTATAAATTTTATTATAACTATACTAAATTATATTTTATTTAACTATATTTAGGATATCGTATATTAAAAAAATGTTAATGTATTAGTAATTCAACTAGGTAACTTAAGTATATTTAATTCTACATACTATTACGTACTTAATTGATTAAATAAATTTAAAAAACTCTAATTATTTGAATTTTAATGTTTAATTGAGTTATTTTTATTGTTTCACTATATTTGAGGATTTCATTTTTAGAAAATCTTGATTTGTGAAAAATTAAAAAATATAATTAAGTATATTAAATTATTTTAATTTTGATTAAATATTAATTATTAAAAAATATAATTATCTTAAATATAACATTTAATTGATAAACTCTTATTTTCTAGAAAATATAGTAAACCAAAATTATATTTATTCATCCTTTTTTATCTTAAATCAAACTTGATATATCATTTCGTTTTTAACTTAATTTTGTTTAATATGTGATACTATGTTTTTGTTGAAATGCAATCACATGAATTTAAACCTTGCACACATCTATAAATCTTTATATTTTGAATATCAATTTTATTTAACATAATGTTTATTTTATTAAAATTAAAAGTTGTATTAAAACCTACTAATAATTTTTAATGTTTTTTTTATTTTTTATTTTTAAAATGCTTGAATTTATTTGTTATATAATTTAAATGACATATATATTAATTACATATTTTATACATGCAATGAACTGCATATTTATATTGTAACATATATTATTTAAATAACTTATAGATTTAACATATTTTGAAAAGTAAACTTTAAATATTAAATCAAAAAAATATTAATAACTTTAGGGTTAAATATAAATCGTGATAATTTAATTACAACTTTCAATAAATTTATGAAAATTCACTACACCTTTAATTGTTTAATTTGATATTTGACTTGCACTTTTAGAAGAAGAAAATAATAGATGAATGAGAGTGTATTAATGCTTGAATTGAAAATCTCTCTACATTGAGGAAATCGTTTTGGGGAGGCAATAATTGAGAAAATTATGTTATAATTTTAAAATGTATACTAAATTAAAACAAAAAATTACGTAATTTTTTATAAGAATATTAAAAATTATAATTAAATTGAGATTGAGTCTAAAAATCGTGAATTAAAAAGTTTTTCCATAATTTTATAAATACATATTATTTGAATGTATTATTATATAATATAATTATACTTCTTCCGTCCACAAAATATAAGCTTGGTTGCCTTATTGGGCCGTCCACGAAAAATAGTCTTGTTGCCTAAAATGAAAACAATAAACTTTATCTACACTTTTCAACATACACACATAATATTTTTAAAATAATTTATTTTGTACTTGATGTGACACAATAATCTTACTTTTTACATATTATATCAACTTTCTTAATAACCGTGCAAAAAGTAACAAACCTATTTTTTATGGACGGAGAGTATTATTTTACAGCGAACAAATGTATTTTAATATATATATAACATATATATAATTTATTTTTACAAAAGCCCCGCGTAATACGCGGGCACTCATCTAGTATGAAAAATAAGAATGAGAATAACAATATATATAGATGTGTAAAAAATAACTAAACGATCAAAATTTAAAGTAGAAGATGAATGGATGAAAGTAAAAGAAATTGGTGAGTGGTTGAGAGAAGAGAGTTTTTTAATTATAAGGTTGGGGCTTTGCCACATAAACTTCTTCATCCTTTGTCTTATAGTATGTTAGGATCGAAATCTTTTTAAGAGAGTACATAATTTTCAAACTTGTAAAGGTATGATATTCTTATAAATACAGATAATTTAATTATGAAGCACATATAATTCTCAGATCAATTTCAAGTTTTGTCACGTGTTAATTTCTTAATTATTATATTCATATTTAAGTTGAATCTCAATACGTAAAAGAATATATATTATGAGAAAATAACATTTCATTATGTACTAATAGAAGGACATTGATATTATTGATGTGTATATTAAATTGGTTGATGCTAAATTAGTTGGTGTTAAAATTTAGAGGCAACAATAAATAGGTTTATTTTTTAAGACTAAAATACACAATAGTCTAAAACTCAATTGATATTACAAATAGGTCAAAAAAATTATTGTTCACCCCCCCAAAAAAAATTGACACCAACCCACCCACAACTCCTCTCTCTCCCCATCTATCTCTCTCTCTATCCCCCACCACTGCAGTCGCCAACCCCTGTACAAACTCAAATCACCGGGCGCCTCATTCGCCGCGGGTCACCACCCTTGTACAACCTCAAATCGAATCAGTACCATGCAGTCTTATATATACCAATCCACAATTGCGTAATTTTTTCCAATACTATATTACATTTATACTATACTTCTATTTTTTTCTCAATATTATACACGAGGCACTTAGTATTCCTCTAGTCATTCTAGCTTATCTTTATTTTTTCTTCTATCCATAAATTATTGAATTTTAACTAAAAGTGTATATATATTTGACAAATTCACAATGGGTCTTTCGATTCATCACCAATTTATAAGAGAGCCAGGAAAGAGAAAAAAAATTCTCCAGTAAATTTTACATTCTTGAAATTAATTTTAGCCTCATAAATAGACACATGAGTACATGATAAATTATTGCAACTTGGATTTCTCTTGTGTTTACTTAGTCTTTTGAAAGGGTGTGTGCCGTGTGTGTTAAGTGTAGATGTAATGAATGTTAGAACACTAACTACAACAATCTGGAAAATAGAGTATAATTTAGAGCAACGGAAGACTAAATCACACAATTGCAAGATGGAATACTTTTTAACACAAACTGTATAAAATAGCTTGTGCTAGCCTTACGCTGAAACGTTCACTATAACAAAGATAGTGATACAAAAGTTGTGTGAAGAGTAAAATCATTCACAACGGAAACAAGACTCGATATCACCTATCAAATCTAAATTGGCTAAGTGTATAAACTATACACCGTCAAAGTTGATCTCTCACTATATCAATGATCTCTCTATTTAAAGATATATGATTGATCGCAAGTTATGCGAGATGTACTAAACTTCTAAGCATAACATAAACGTTGGAATAATTGCCCTATCACATTTGAACTCAAGATCAACACTAGAGTAGGTGTACTCGTTTATTCCACACTTTGGCATTGAAGATTTTGGCCTCTATTTATAGATGGAAATCTTCATCCGAAAATAACTTCTTCATGTAACTTCCTCCATGATCTTTTATTAACCGTCCATGATCTTATCTTCATTCTGATGATATTGACTGCAATTGTCTGATCTAGATCGTTCTATAGGTTCTGGAATAGCCTGGATTGTGTAGGTACTTGTAGATCCTTGTAGAACCTTCTGGAACACGTAACCGCTCCATGTTGCAACCAATGTTTGCAACCTTCACTGCAACATTGAGTCTTCTAGATTCTTGTAGATCCTTCTAGATCTTCAATGTGCATGTCAAAATATCTAAAGCAATATTTGATCATAAAGTGTTAGTGTTGGTCCCGGTACAAGACTGAGGAATACGTGTATGGGGGGGGGGGAATACACGTATACCAATTTTTCAACTTAAAACTGACTGAGTCCCCTTTACTCAGAGTGGTAAAGAACTAGGAGCTGATAACACACCTACTGACTACACTTGGTGCGGGTCAGTTGGCTAACTATCAGTTCAAGTTCAGTGCGGAAATGTTTGAGCCCTGAAAGTTTAAAGTCTTGTTTAGTTTGCTTTCTGAAAAACTTGTTTTACTCAATTCAGAATAGTGTTTAGTAGGGCGGTGTTCTTATGAAGATCAGCCTGATTGATTCAGGCCTGATAAACTTGAATGCAATGAAGGAACAAGTAATATGGCAAGTATGCACAATATCAAAGCAGTAAGAACACAAGGAGTTTAACGTGATTCAGAGTCTCAAGCTCCTACGTCCACGGCCTGACTTAACAGGAAATCCACTCAAGGGGTTCTTATTTTTAACGTGCCAAGGTGCACCAAGACCAGCTATCCTCACTGATCTATACAACTCCACTTACTAACACTCTAACTGACTTACTCCCAACAAGCCTAACTTAGGGTTTTGATTTCAGTTTGGATTCCAACTAGGTTGAGATTATCCTTACAAGGCAAAGCTATGCTAAGGATTGTATAATCTCTCTAAGCTTAAGATAATTCTAATTAGCTCTTGGAATACAGAGTAACTCTCAATTGCTAAGAAACACTTGGGAAATTTAGAAGGTTTCGAGTGCTTCTCTCAAGGGTTGAATGCTTTGAATGCTTGAGAGTTTGAGTAATTTCTGGCTTGGAAATTTCCCGTAACCTTGAATGGGTTCAAGGTCTTCTGTATTTATAGGTGATTTGAAAAAACTATCCGTTGGAGAGATAGCCTTCGAGTCATCTATGTAGAGAGGCTTCAAACGGACATATCTTCATGCAGCAGCCGTCCTTGCATGGATTTGGTATTTGCATTAAATGCACATTGAATGCTTGCCCGTTGAATATGCAGTCTGAATTCAGTCTTCATGTCAGGTTCCGTACGTGCGTGTCCTTCTCGGATTGGTCCACGTCATCAGGTTGGTGAGAATGTCAGAACTTATTCCTGAGCTTCAGGCTTGTCTTATTAAGTTCATTTTGTCTTGAGCCCACCAGTCTTGTCCTGACGCTGAAATTCCTTTTGCATTGCTTGGCTCTACTCCAAGTCTTCCCATTAACTCAGTGACCTCCTGTTCCCTTCAGGACTGAGTTAGTAATGACCTCAGGGTCATACTCTTCATCACTGACACTTACTCAGCCAGTTTAGAGGACTGCCATAAGTTCAGGATGGTGCTCTTCGTCTTCAGGCTCTGAGTCTTGATTGTCTCCAGTGAGTTCTCCTCTCACTGAGTACCTGTGAAGTGTAAAATGACTAAGTACTAATTCTAATCAAGACTAGCCTGACAAAGACAGATTAAGGCAAACATCTTTTCAGGGGCTTTGGGATCTTAATCAAAACTGACAATGTCCCAACAATTTCCCCCTTTTTGATGATGCCAAAACACTGAAAAGATCCTCAAAACACTTAGAGGAAACAAGATAAACCTATCTATAAGATAAGACAGTGTTAGAGCAATTCTTGATAAAGTACAAAATTTTAAACAACAGCCAAAAAGACAATGAGTTTTTGTCTGTGGGCAAAAGTAATAGATTTCATTGATAGATGTTGAAATGATTACAATGAATCTAATCTATTACAAAGAAGCCTGTGAACACCTAGACTAATCTCATTTCAGGCTTGAGTCCATATCCTGCATAAACTCTTGCCTTCAGCTCGTCAAGTCTTCCAGGTTGGTTCACGTATCCTTCAGCTTTAGCTATCTTCAATACTTCCATCATTATGGCCTTTGTATCATGCTTTTGAGTTCCAGGAACCAAGGGAGGAGCTCGAATGGTGAACTCAGGAGCCTTCACTTGAACTTGAGCTGCATCAGCCTCCTCCAAGATCTTCTGGAATAGCTCAGGATGATTGTCCATCATGTAGTCAGTGAAGTGGGCATTGATATCGTCAGTGTCACCCCACTTCTTAACAACATACCACAATCTAACAAATTCATCCCTTGCATCAGTCCAGAACTCCTTCAATGCCTCTGAGATGAACTCATCGACAAAAGCTTCCCTTATTCCTGATTCTGGCCTACTGACTTGAAGAATTGTTGATTTCCTAACCGTTGGCTTCTTCCTGTACTTCCTAGGCTCAGGCTTCGCCTTCTTCCTCCTTAGCAAGCTGATCACTGCATCATCCAGTTCTCATTGTTGAAACTCAGTGATATCTGTCAGCTTCTCAACCTTTTTCTCTAGGATGCGCATCTTCTCCTTCTGAGCAATTTCAGCTCTGCGCATAGCCTCAGATTTCTCAGAGTGATCTCCCCATGCTTCAGCACATAACTCCGCCACCAACTCCCCTGAGTAAGTGATGGGATTCTTCCTTGAGCTCATGGGAGACGATCTCTGAACTGGCTCAGGTTGTTGCTTGGAAGGTTCATTAGCCTTTGCCTTTGTTGCCTCCTCCCTCAACTTGGCAACAACTTCCTCTCCTTCCTTCTCCACTGCCGCTAACCTAGCTGACTTCCTCACCCTTAATATGTTTCCTTCAGGATTGGCTTCAGGGTCAGCTAGAACGGTCTCACCTTGATTGACTGCCTCCGATGCCTCAGGGCGGGATCTTTTCTTCTTCTTTTCCCCCTTTTCGGCATCATCATTGGCCTCGGATGGGAATGCGTCAGATCCGCTATTGATTACGAAGGAGGCTAGGGAATGGACATCATTAATTCACTCCTTCAATAATTCAACTCCCATCGAAATTCCAGTGCCTGCGTAAGAAACCGAACTGATAGCAGCATTGACTTTCTTCTCAAAGACCTCCATAGAGAGTTGGAGACTTTGTTCAGCCTTGGTGATCCTTTCCTCCACCTTCAAGGACTCACCGCTGACTCTGCTGGCCTCAGTTAGTATCTTTGCCGATTCGTCAGTGGCCTTTGCCAAAATGTCTGCCACTGACTGAGAGGTGCGATCCAGCTTTCCTGACTCCAGCTCCAGCTTGGACGCTGAGTCCTTCATGGCCTGAGTGACAATAGCTCCAGTCTGAACTGCAAGCCTGTCAACTGCCTGATTCAGCTTCTCATCCCTGATCGCATCCCTCTCATCAAGTTTCTTGAGAGTGTTTCTGAGCATCTTCTTGGTGCGCTTCCTCTCATTCTTCACTGACTTGGCCGTGTCAGTCATCGTTTTCTTTAACAAGATCAACTCCCTGTTGGCAAGGGTGTTGTAAGCTGACTTTGTCCACCTGATGTGCTTCGCCAGGGCCTTGGAGTCTTCTTCTTTTTCAGCTCGTAGCCTCATCACTTCCTCCTGAAGCTCATCTAGATTTTCTGCGGTTCTCTTCTGCTTGACCTCCACTATGCTTGTGAATTCAGCACGTCCGACCCCGGTTATGATCACATCCTCATCATCAACGGCGGCATCAGTGATTGGCTGCTTTCCCTTGTCAGCCCCTGCAGCATCAGTCCCTTCTTCAAGGTGCACTGAAGGCAGTTGTGAAGTAGTCATAGCCGCCTCCTCAGGCCCAGCTAAGCTAACTTGAACCTTAGGAGCAAGTCCCTCGGAACTGAGAGTCTCCTTGGATGCCTCAACATCTTCCTCTCTTGTCTCAGGGCAGGGAATCCCTTCATCGACAGATGTCTCATTGGCAGCTGAGATGCTCACAACATCCTCAGCCACTGGTCCACCCTTGGCACCAGTGTTATTATCACCTTCTCTCTGAGCCTGAGGCTCAGAGTTCATCTCATCAACCTCCTGTGCAGTTTCCTCCACTGCCTTCTCCAGGTCTCCACCCTGAGCTCCTTCATCATCCTCATCCTCCTTCTCATCACCTGACAGGATGTCAGCCTTGCTCTTGGACATCAATTCAGCCACTAACTGCTTCAGGTTGTCGAAGTTCAAAAGTTGAAGCCAGCTAGTAAGTCCAAAGAACGAGCAAATCTTGGCCTCCTCCGCCTCCCAGTGCTCCCAGCCACGAGCATCCACTAGCATATGTTGCTCCTGCATGTTGGATTGTTTGAAGTCCAACCAAACCTTGAGCTCAATCACGTATGCCAGCAGCTCATTGTACTTGTATAGCCCAGGCCAGCACTTGCCTGCCCATTCTGTGGCGTTCCCTCTGAGAGTGCTTTCCAGAATCCCTCCTGCCATGTGCTCGTCTAATTCCTCCTCCTCCACTTCGAGGAATTCATCCTCCTCAGCTGAAATGGATTTGGGGCAGTCCTTGGGATTGGGGTATGAGGGAAAGTCTGTGGGGTTTGGAAGGTTTGGCTCGGCTGACCGGTCAGGCTCATTCGTGTGTGAAGTTGATGGCGCTGACTCAGTAGGATGGTTTGGTTCTGAGGTTTGGGGTGGTTGGGGAGTTTGAGGTGTGGGGTCAGGGATGGAAGGTGTTTGGGTTTCAGGGTGTGGGGGTGTTTGAGTGGGTACTGTCTCAGGCTGCAAGGACTCAGCCGTCTCGACAGTTTTTCTCACTTTCTCCAAGTCAGAGGCTCCAGGGGAGCTTGACTTCTCCCTCTCACTCACCTCAGGCAGCTTCTTAGCAGGGGATTTCCCGGTTCCCCTCCTAAGCCTTTTTAGGGGCCTATCTCCCTGAGCACCTGCCTTCCTGACGTCATCGTCAGTTCCCTCAGCCTCTGACCCGGCCTTCTTGGGATCAGACTCAGTCCCAGATTTCATGCTCTTCCCTGACAGCACAATTTTCACCCTCTTCTTCTTCTCAGCCGCGTCCACCTCAGGCTGCTCCACCTCCTCAGCTGCTACCTCCTCAACTGCTACCTCCTCAACTTCCTTACTCCTCTCAAAGAGGTCATCTACCCTTTCAATGAGACTGGTAGCCACTCTCTTGGCCTTTCCAGCTGGCTTTTTGGCCTGACCCTTTGCTTTCGCATTGGGATCAGTCAGCCCTAGCACTGAATAGGTATCACTCAGTGAGGAAAACATTACCTTCTTTGAGGAGAGACTGTCCTCAAAATCGAAGGTATACCCATGGCAAGCATGAGCAATTAGAATGGACATTCTCGTGCAGAACGACAAGATGGCACTGACGAATATGTGTTTCTTCTCCTCATCTCGCGTAAGCTTGTCCAACCCGGCCTGATGGAGTTGATCGAGGAAGAACTGCTCCCAGTTCGCTTCCACTCCATCAGCAATTGCTCCCATGAGCCTCAGCTTGGGCAGACTCAACTGCTCGTGAGAGCCAGTTGCTCCCATCACTATCTTGGACACCAAATCCACCAGAGCCCTGTACTCAGGCTTCAGCGTATTCTTGTTCTGATGGGCCTTGAACTCTGATGACCCAGATTTGGTCCATTTCCCAAGGAATTCTCCCTCCGAGTTTTCCTTGTACGTTTTTGGGTTGATGCCTGAGAATGGCAACTTGAAGACTTCCCTCACCGCCTGCCTGATGTTAATAGTGACTACCTCTGCGTTGTATAGAGGCTCCCCGTCGCCGTCCTTCTCTCCCATCGGCTTCAGCGCAGTCACCTTTGTGAAAACTTCCCCTTTCCGCAAGAACAAGTTTAAGTATGCTTCCACAACTGTCCTTGGGAGCACGGAGATGGGGCGGGTGGTGAAGTATATTTCCAACCCAGCATCGGAAATCCATTTGAACACGGGTTTGATTTCCTCAACTGTGAGACAGATACCTTCCATGGAGATGACTTGCTCCATGTGTATCAGTTTCTTTTCGACAACGTCCACGATCTTGTCGGTTGTCCAGTTGGAATCAAGGAATGCCATTGTTTTGGAAGAAGAGATTTTTGAAATTTCTGTGTTTGAGCAAGAGAAAACTCAGTGTGCAGATTGTGCGTTGTGTTTGCGTAAAAACCTCAAATGACACTCTTGATTGATAAGACTAAGTCAGTTACCCAAACGTGGGGTTGAGATTGATCCCTGAATTCGAAAGGTTTTGAAATGAAGGGCCAGGATTAATCTCAGCTTTAATTAAACCCCATGTCAGTCATATTCCGTATAAAACGGACACGTATATGAAAAAGTAACTGTAGCATTAAATGCTCCGTGCGCGTGGGTTTTAAATATGAAAAGGCGCGCTTTTAATGAAAACGGAATGCATTTAATAAAGATTTTTCAGGACGAAGGACTCAGGGAGACGCTTGAAATTCACAAGAGTCAGGTTAGAACTCATACCTGTCAGGGAGACATTGTAGCACCCTGATACCTCGTTGAGTCGAGTCTAGCCTGAGTTCCCCCTAGAACCCTACACTGACTGCTCTCCCGGATCTAAGAGTCCTAACTCTACTGACAGTTCCATAAACCTTGCTTCAGCCAAAGGCTTAGTCAAGATGTCAGCTCTTTGCCTGTCAGTGTGAATCTTCTCCATCCTAATATCTTTCTTCTCCACATGATCTCGAATGAAGTGGTGTCTAATATCCACATGCTTGCACCTTGTGTGAAGCACTGGGTTCTGAGTAATCGCTATAGCACTATTGTTATCACAATAGATTGGAACCTGATTAGCAAACACTTGGTAGTCCCTCAACTGTTGCCTCAACCATAAAATCTGAGCACAACAACTACCTGCAGCCATATACTCAGCCTCAGTTGTGGATGTCGCTACTGAGTTCTGCTTCTTACTAAACCACGAGATCAACTTACTTCCCAAAAACTGACATGTCCCTGAGGTTGATTTCCTATCAATCCTACAACCTCCATAATCTGCATCTGAATAACCTGTCAGTTCTAAGTTGTCATCTGAAGGATACCATAGTCCCATATTGACTGTCCTTTTCAAATACTTAAGTATCCTCTTAGCAGCCTCCAAATGACTTCTTTTGGGATCAGACTGATACCTAGCACACTCACCAACTGCAAACGTAATGTCAGGCCTACTTGCAGTCAGGTACAACAAAGAACCTATCAGCCCACGATACTCAGTTTGATTTACTGAAGTCCGTTCAGTGTCAGGATCCATCTTCCAATTTGTGTTCATAGGGATCCTGGCTGGATTGTTGTTCTGAACACCAAACTTATGAATCAAGTCTTTTGTATACTTGGCCTGATTAATGAATATACCTTGATCAGTCTGCTTGACCTGCAATCCTAAGAAGAAGTTCATCTCTCCCATCATGGACATCTCAAATTTACCAGTCATCAACTTAGAGAATTTCTCACAGAGCTGATGATTTGGTGATCCAAATATTATGTCATCCACATAAATCTGGACCAAGAGAATGTCATCACCTTCAGTGATCCTGAACAAAGTCCTATCCACAGTTCCCTTCTTGAACCCATGATCTGTCAGGAATTGAGAGAGGGTATCATACCAAGCTCTTGGTGCTTGCTTAAGTCCATAGAGTGCTTTCTTCAAATGGTATACTCTATCTCCAACCTCAAACCCGGGAGGTTGTTCAACATATACCTCTTCATTGAGTACACCATTCAGGAAGGCACTCTTGACATCCATTTGATACACCTTGAACTTCTTATATGTTGCATAGGCAAGGAACAACCTGATAGCTTCCAACCTAGCCACTGGAGCAAAAGTCTCATCATAGTCTATTCCTTCAGACTAACAATACCCTTTTGCAACCAGTCTAGCCTTGTTCCTTACCACAACACCATTTTCATCCTTCTTGTTCTTAAAGACCCACTTGGTACCAATCACACCTTGATGCCTAGGTCTATCTACCAGTTCCCAAACCTGATTCCTTGTGAATTGATTCAACTCCTCTTGCATGGCAATGATCCAGTTCGAGTCAGTGAGAGCTTCTTCAATATTCTGAGACTCTTGCTCAGAGAGAAAGCAACAGAACAATGCACTCTCACCATGGAACCTTCTGGTCCTGACTCCCTCAGTTGGATCACCAATGATTTGATCAATGGGATGATCTTCTAACCATGTTCTCTTGCCATGAGTTGTTCCTGAAGTACCTGCAATGTTAGTGTCTACAGGCTCATGAAATTCAGGAAATTGAACAAAAGGGGATGATCCTGAGTCTATACCAAAGGGATTAATAAGTTCAATGTCAGGGACATTGATTCCCCCTTGATGAGGTGACTCAGGAACCGTCTCAGCTGCAATAGCATCTTCATAGACGGTGCTACCTCAGGTTGAGCCTGTTCCTCAGTCTGAGGCTCAACAATCCCTGATGTGCTGGGCTTAGGAGTGGCACCTGATTCATCATCCTGATCGTCATCATCATCCCATCTCGGAATTGGCACAGTCTTGATCTTGGGATCAGGTTGATTCTTCAAGCTCAGCCTTGTCACACTCCTTGTGACCTCCTTAGTGTCAGGATTCAACACCTTTGCCCTAGACTCATTAGCAGATTCATCAAAGACAACATGAGGTAATTCTTCCACAACAAGGGTCCTACAATTGTAAACCCTGAAGGCTTTACTAACTTCAGAATATCCTAAGAATATTCCTTCATCAGATTTGCTATCAAAGGCTTTCAATTGGGTCTTCCCATTGTTGAGTATGAAGCACTTACAACCAAATACATGAAAATAAGAAATACGAGGTTTCCTTTTGTTCCATGTCTCATATGGGGTCTGAGCATGTTGTTTGTTCAACATGGATCTGTTCTGAGTGTAGCATGCAGTGTTGATTGCCTCAGCCCAGAATTTCTTGGGCAATCCTGACTCAGCCAGCATGGTCCTTGCAGCTTCCTTCAGTGTCCTGTTCCTCCTTTCAGCGACACCATTCTGTTGTGGGGTTCTAGCTGCAGAAGTCTCATGAGCTATACCAAGTTCATTACAAAAGTCAGAAATATATGAATTTATAAATTCAGTGCCCTTGTCAGATCTGATCTTAGTAATGGACTGATTCTTCTCATTGCTGAGTCTCCTGAGCAACTCTGGAAGCTTCACCTGTGTTTCCTTCTTATTTAACAAGAAAATAACCCAAGTATATCTAGAATAATCATCAATTACCATAAGGGTATACTTTCTACCATTCATACTCACAGGTGTTATGGGACCAAATAAATCCATGTGCAAGAGCTGAAGTATCCTGTCAGTGGAATAGGAAGCTCTCTCTTTGAATGATGCTCTGACCTGCTTCCCTTCCTGACAAGCTTTGCACACGTGATCTTTGCTAAAAACTTCATTAGGTAGACCATCAAGAAGTGACTGTCTAGAAATTTTGTTAAGAATCTTGAAGTTCAGGTGGCTTAATCTTTTATGCCATAACCAACTGAGCTCTAGAGAGCTTTTAGCAACAAGACAAGTATTAGTAATAGTGCTGCTCCAATCAGCGAGATAAACATTACCTTTCCTTATACCTGATAGAAGCACTTGTGTTGACTTGTCCTTGACTGAACATGTATTCGATGAGAACTCAACACTGAACCCTTTGTCACAGAATTGACTAACTGACAGCAGGTTATGCTTCAGTCCTTCCACAAAGGATACATTTTCCACTCTGACTGTACCTATTATCAAAACACCAAAACCTTTAGTAACACCTTTTGAGTTATCACCAAAGGTTACCTGTGGACCATCTTTAACTTGATATTCTTGGAGAAGACTCTTCATTCCAGTCATGTGCCTTGAGCAACCGCTGTCTAGGTACCAAACAGCTTTGATTGAGTCTCCTCTCCTCTTGTTGTGATCCACAGCCGCCTGCAAGCAAATCAGGCTTTAGGTACCCATTGGGTGTTGGGTCCTATTGTGTCAGCTGTACCCTTCGGGATCCAGACTTGCTTCACAACCCTGATTGCCTCAGAGTGGCAAATCTGTCTCCCTGAAACATCGATATACACAACTTTCTTCTTCTTTGCCTGAGAGGAAGATGGTGTATGAGTGCTAAACGTAGGCTTCGCAGGAGCCTGAGTGGGTGCCTTTTGGGCTGGCTTCCTATTCTTCCTAGGTCTGGGTGCAGCAGGTCTTGGGCCTTGTTCTTGATAAGGACCCTGATTTCTATTCCCCCTAGGCAAGTGAGGGAAAGGAAAACAGTTAAAGGCCTCAGGATGCCAAAACCACGGGGATGTCATCATGTTTGGCCTTCCCTGTTGGTATTGCCAAGCATGATGGTATCCTCGCTGACCAGTCTGAGGGCTCTTGGCTTGAGTCTTCCTCTGCTTTCGCTGAGGTTTTCCCTGACCTTAGCTTTCAGGGGCTTCCTTAGGTTGCTTCGCCTTTCCCTTGGGTTTTGGCTTAGCTACCTTAGGAGCTACCCTGACTGTGTCAACGGTTTCTTTGCCCTTATCAGTTTGACGGGCCTGAAGCACAACCTTAGGTGCACTCTGGCCTGTCTGAACACATACCCTCTCAGTGTTGCTCCCTGACGCAACATGAGGCTGACCTTGTGAGGATTTCTCAGGAACATATCCAAGTCCCTTTTTCTTGTTCCCAAGAATCTGGTTGCTATTTATTTCCTCTCTAGCCACTGAGGATTTATTCATTGCTGCAACCTTTTTCTTGAGAGAGTCCTCACTCTTTTTCAGGATTTCATGTCTGGTAAAGAGGTCATCAAACTTACTTTTAAGTACTTTCAGTTCTTCCTTCCTGACCAGCTCTTCGTCAGCCAGTTCCTTCAGAATCTTCTCTCTTGGAAGACGCTCAGCATTGATTAAATCAATTTCCTGAGTTAGTCTCACAATTTGAGCCGATTCTTTAAGATCAGACTGAGTGAGTTGTTCGTTCAGGTTTTGAACCTCAGTACTCAATTTCTTGTTCTCCTCTACCAAGAAGACATTAGTTTCCTGCAGTCTGGAGAAATCAACCATCAATTGATCAAGGCAGATCTGAAGGTTCATTTCTCTAACTGACTCTGAGCTAAGCTCAGGATTTTGACCAGTGTAAGAAGCACAAACAGAATTTGATGTTACCTCAGGCTCATCCCTAGCCATCAGACAGACATCATCGTACTCGTCATCTGAGAAGAGTTTAGGTGACCTTTCAGCAGGACCGTCAGAATCTGTTGCATCTTCAGCGACCATCGCTCTCCGATCAGCAGATCTTAGATCCCTAGTGGCTCTCCTTTCCTCTCTCTCCCTTGCACTCAGCTCCGGGCAGTCGTACTGATAGTGACCGATCTTGTTACAGTTGTAACATGCTACCTGCTCACTAACTCTTTCTTTTCTAGGTTCAGGGTTCCTCCTTGAGTCAGGTTCCCTGGTTCTTGGTGAGCTTTCAGCCTTAGTTGGATATCTATCATCGCGAGTACGTCTCTGTTCGTCTCTTCTTTCAGGTTTTGGTTCAGAATATCTCCTTTCATCACTACGTTCTCTCCTCTGGTCTGTATTCCTTCGCTCCTCATATCTCCTTGAGCTTTGGTGGGTTCCTTCAGGTTTTCTGTCACGTGAGTCCTGATAAAACTTTTTATAATGACCAAACCTGGAATTGAGCTTGTCAAATCGTCTGGCCATCAGGCTGTACTCCTCAGCGAGTTCTTCCCTGCTCATCTCCATCAGTGACTTTGATGAAGAGTTTGATGAGGGCTCAACAGGTTCAGACCTGGCCTTGAACGCCACACTTTTCTCAGGAGTTTTCTCCTTCACTTCCTCTTCTGACCGAACTTTCTTCTTTCTTTTGTTAAGATCGAATTCAAGCGCTTTGAGCTCTGAAAAAAGCAAAGCAGAAGTTATGTTACTCATATCCTGAGTGTTTTTAAGCATAATTACACTGTTGTCCCATCTCTCAGGAAGGGCATTCAGGATCTTTGAAGCAACATCTCTCCTTGGGACATCCTTGTCCAGCATCACCAACTCATTCATCAACTTGATGAATCTAGACTCCATTTGATCTATGCTCTCGTCAGGCAGCATCTCGAACGCCTCGAATTTCTGAATGACAATGTTTCTCTTGTTCTCCTTGATCTTTTCAGATCCCTCACACATCCTTGTCAGCTCATCCCAAACCCCCTTTGCCGTCTTTAAGTTCATCAGCCTAGCTGACTCCTCGAAGGGCACCGTATGCAAGATGATGTTTCTGGCGACGTTGTCAAGTCCCACCATCTTGATTTCATCGTTGGTCATGTCTTTCCTTTCTTTAGGAACCTGCACGCCAATCGCAAGATCCTCATATCCCAGTCCTCTGACGTTAGGAATAGTGATCTTGATCGGTCCCTCCCTGAGTACACGCGGCATCTGGTCATGGATGGCATCTAGATGTGCTTCTAATCTGAACTTCCAATAGACAAAGTTAGACACAGAGAATTCAGGTAACGAAGCTTCAAGTCTCCTCGAAGTCATGATGATGTAAGTTTTATGAAAAGCAAACTCAGATCTGTTCGGTGACCACCAACAGTTTCTCCTTTGAAACTATTAGTATTCAAAGTCAGTGGTCTTTCGAACCACTGCTCTGATACCACTTGTTGGTCCCGGTACAAGACTGAGGAATACGTGTATGGGGGGGGGAATACACGTATACCAATTTTCCAACTTAAAACTGACTGAGTCCCCTTTACTCAGAGTGGTAAAGAACTAGGAGCTGATAACACACCTACTGACTACACTTGGTGCGGGTCAGTTGGCTAACTATCAGTTCAAGTTCAGTGCGGAAATGTTTGAGCCCTGAAAGTTTAAAGTCTTGTTTAGTTTGCTTTCTGAAAAACTTGTTTTACTCAATTCAGAATAGTGTTTAGTAGGGCAGTGTTCTTATGAAGATCAGCCTGATTGATTCAGGCCTGATAAACTTGAATACAATGAAGGAACAAGTAATATGGCAAGTATGCACAATATCAAAGCAGTAAGAACACAAGGAGTTTAACGTGGTTCAGAGTCTCAAGCTCCTACGTCCACGACCTGACTTAACAGGAAATCCACTCAAGGGATTCTTATTTTTAACGTGCCAAGGTGCACCAAGACCAGCTATCCTCACTGATCTATACAACTCCACTTACTAACACTCTAACTGACTTACTCCCAACAAGCCTAACTTAGGGTTTTGGTTTCAGTTTGGATTCCAACTAGGTTGAGATTATCCTTACAAGGCAAAGCTATGCTAAGGATTGGATAATCTCTCTAAGCTTAAGATAATTCTAATTAGCTCTTGGAATACAGAGTAACTCTCAATTGCTAAGAAACACTTGGGAAATTTAGAAGGTTTCGAGTGCTTCTCTCAAGGGTTGAATGCTTTGAATGCTTGAGAGTTTGAGTAATTTCTGGCTTGGAAATTTCCCGTAACCTTGAATGGGTTCAAGGTCTTCTGTATTTATAGGTGATTTGAAAAAACTATCCATTGGAGAGATAGCCTTCGAGTCATCTATGTAGAGAGGCTTCAAACGGACATATCTTCATGCAGCAGCCGTCCTTGCATGGATTTGGTATTTGCATTAAATGCACATTGAATGCTTGCCCGTTGAATATGCAGTCTGAATTCAGTCTTCATGTCAGGTTCCGTACGTGCGTGTCCTTCTCGGATTGGTCCACGTCATCAGGTTGGTGAGAATGTCAGAACTTATTCCTGAGCTTCAGGCTTGTCTTATTAAGTTCATTTTGTCTTGAGCCCACCAGTCTTGTCCTGACGCTGAAATTTCTTTTGCATTGCTTGGCTCTACTCCAAGTCTTCCCATTAACTCAGTGACCTCCTGTTCCCTTCAGGACTGAGTTAGTAATGACCTCAGGGTCATACTCTTCATCACTGACACTTAATCAGCCAGCTTAGAGGACTGCCATAAGTTCAGGATGGTGCTCTTCGTCTTCAGGCTCTGAGTCTTGATCGTCTTAAGACAAACGTCTTTTCAGGGGCTTTGGGATCTTAATCAAAACTGACAATGTCCCAACAATTAGTTAATGAGAAGAAAAGGCAAATTCATGTTGTTTCAAACTAAATAGTGAATACTTCACTACCAACAACATTAACAATCTCCCCCAATTTGACCTTTCTGCTACAACACACCTAGATGTATATATTTTTCAATATATAAGTTAGTGATGTATGTACTATAGAGATCCACATCATATTGTATACTTAGCTTTTCACACTTGTGTAGCAAAACAGCCAAAAAACAAGATGAACAACTATAAGTTGAATCACCTAAATCAAGATGAATAACTATTAGTTAATTCACTAAAACAGAATGAACAAACATTTGCTCACTCAAACAAAATGAACATCATCATATATGCTCATTCAAATAAAATGAGTAACATAGTGTTTACTCACTCAAATTACAATTGAAATAGAAATAACTTAAATAAACATCCTATCAATCTAATATAATATTGTCTTTCAGAAATTAAACTATCAATCAAAGCTAATTAAAAACAGAAATAAAATAAGAGTACTTAGAGTTACACAACACGGAACTTTGAGATCACTGTATAGAATATACAGCTGCAACCACATATATCTTGCACTAAACTCCCCCATAGGTTGTGCTTCCTCCAGTCTCTAAATCAACTCAGACTTTGGCAGAAATGTCTGGCAGATCTCCATACAACTCATCTTCCTCAGCTTCCTCGATATTGATTGTTGCAAGGTTCGCAACAACATCTTCAGCAGCATCTGCACTTCTCCCAGCACCATCAGGTTTAGTTGCAACAACTTTATTCACAATTGTCCCTCCTTCTTCAGCAACATCAGCAGTAGGTTCAGCATCTCCATCCATTTTTAGAATCACCACACCTCTGGCAGCAACTGATACTCCCCCTGTTGTGGCAGAAAATAGATTTTCCCAATAATTCTTCAAGAATTGGAGCTCATCTATAGAGTCCTACAAGTGTCTCAGATGTGCTTGAATGAACTCAGGTGAGATATTCAAGGAATATGCAGCAGGAGCAGGGATGTTGTTAGGCATGTCCCCAGCTTTCTGAGCAGCATCTCGTGCAGGAGTAGGGTCAGGAAACAGGTTGGCCTTGTTCTGGAGCCTCTTCATAATCACTTACCTGTAAAGGCAAGTCTACTACTCTATTTCCAGATAAAAGATAGTGAGATATGCCCATCAGACTCACTCTCCCCCTCAACAACTCATTCTTCCTATGTATAAAATTATGACTTCCCAAGTAGCCATATATCAACAAAGGATAAGGCAGATTGCCTTTCTCAGAGATCTTCCCAGTAAACTTCATCATGTGGTGAAAAAAACCAATTCTAGATTGAAATTCTTAATCACACTTATTCTATACATCAATACAACTTGATCTCTGGTTAATTTGGTTGAGTTGGTGGATGGTATCCAATTATACACAACAAGTTTATGTAAAACTGAATACAGAGAAGTAAGAGAGGCAACAAGCATATTTCTTTCCCATTTGTTCACTCTACCCCCAGTAAGAACATGCATGATTTCATCCGTGTGAGGAGCTTCATTTTCAACATGCAGAAACTCATTGATTAACTCAGGGGTGAATGGGACATCTCTATCTCTAAACCTAACTGTACCATACCATTTAGAATTTCTCCTAGCATGACCTTCCTTCAAACAAGCATAAAACTCATAAACCCAATCAGTAACAAAGGCATCGACAAAGGTCACAACATGCATCAAACTCCTTTCCTCTAAGTATCTAACCAGGCCCTTATATTCAAACTCATCAATGTTAATTTTTCTTTCAATTAACAAATTTCTTTTGCTTAACCTAGAGATCCTTTGTTCAAGAGGTTCATCATCATCATCAGTACTAGCTTGTTCAACAGAGTGTTCAGATTCATTACCTCTGTCAGAATCAGTCTTGGTCTTTTCAGAACTGCTCTCAGGGCTGCTGTCATCATCCTCTGGTTCTGGTACTGCTGCACTTGTTCCAGCAATATCAGCAACATTCTCAAATCTCTTCTTTGTTCTCAGTTCAACTCTGGCTCTTCTTCTCAGTTCGAAGATAGGCACATCACTCTCATCAGAAGCTTCTTTGTCTTTGGTTTGAGGACCTCCAGTTTCACCATCAGTTGAGTCCTTTGGACTTGACTCTTTCTCATATTCAGAAAACACCTGAATTGGGTGTGCAACAACATCTCCTCATCATTCTTCTTCTTCCTTGAAGTTTCAACATAGTTCACCTTCTTTCTTGCTCTTCCAAAACGTCTCCTTGATTGAACAAGGCTTCTCTTTCTCTTTCCACCCATTTTCTTCTTCACAACCTTAGCAATTGGAATGGGCTTAGAATCCTCAGACATTGAAGAATCAGTTTTGGGCGATTCTTCTTTGTCCACCTCTAGAATTTACACATCAGGTACTTCGGCATTAGGGCTTTGTTCCCTAGCTTCCTCGGCAGCAATGAGAGCATCTTCCATAACCTGGTCACCTATTTCAACAACTTTTGAAACATTATCAGTAGCAGGAGTTTCGACTTGGTGTGAGGATTGTGGAATTTCAGTTTGGGCAACCGAAGAAGTTCCTTCGATTTGAGGTATAAGTGAAGTATTTTGAGTTTGGTTCAAGTAGGAAGATCGACTTCAATTGAGCAAATGGTCAACTTAGGAACAACAAGAGTTCCCTGGAGACTTTGGGCAATCCCACGAGTGATTGATTCAAGTTGATCGACCACATCAGAAGAGATATGGATATTCATGGGAAAGGCTCGGATTGGGGTTTGAGATGGAGGTGGTGTTGCACTCGATGATGTAGCAACTGGTGCAACATCCTGGGTTTAGGCCATTTCAGCGAGAAGATTGAGAGGGTTTGAGGATTGAGAAGGTGGAGAGTTCGAGGGAATTTTTGAAATGTGAGAAGGGTTTTTCCTGTTTCCAGCCATTTAATGGTTTTTTTCGAAAATGAATGAAAATGAAATATGGAATAAAATAAAAACCAATTTAACCTAGAAAGTGAACAACAATCTTCTCAACACTATTCAAAATATCCAACTTTGTTTACTCAAATTCGAACATACAGATGATTAAACATGGAACATATGGAATATTGATAGGAGATGAAATATGGAAGTTATTTTTGTAACCCACAAAAGAAAAATCTGGAATTAAGAAGTGAGAAGTAACCACTCCCCCATAAATAGATCATGGGTTCTTCATGCTCTTAATTTCCGAATTTTAATTAATTAAGTTAACAAAAATACGCACAAAATAAATAAATGGAAATATGGGCTTAAACATGTGATATTTAAAAATAAATCCCTGAAAAACCAGTTAATAAATTTTGACTTGAAAAATAAATACGAACTGCATATGATGTTGTATTCAAAATTGGAACACATACTTCAACATTGGTTAAAACATCCAATGTCGTATTTTTCATCAAACAACTTTAGCATTTTATTCATATTAATCCATCTTTTCAAGAGAGTGCATCGTAGCAGCGAACTTCGTGCCCCATAATTACTCAATAGATTTGTGACATATTAATATTTTACTAATCACCTTTTGAAAATAAGACATCGTAGTAGTGAACTCCGTGCTCCATAGTTACTCAGTGAATTAGTTACATCATGATGTGCTTTTTCAGATACAAAACTTATTATACATTTGAGAAGTGTGATTCCTCTTTATTTTTACTCAACAAACATACTAGGTCCGAATTTATGTTACAAAGGAATTATAAAACAGAAAAACAAGGATTAACTTTAAGTAAAACATGCATATATCCTGATGTTGTTACAAATTTTTAAACATGTATAACGACATCCGCTTCACAATTACTCATATAGTGCACATACCAAGAGATTTCCTAAATAATGAGAATCTCTCATGGTCAAGAGCTTTAGTAAACACATCAGCGAACTGATTTTTAGTGGGCATGTATTCCAACTTCACAATATTTTTCTCTACAAGATCTCTGATGAAATGATGTCTAATACTTATGTGTTTAGTAAGTGGGTGTTGAACTGGATTTTTCGAAATGTTGATAGCACTAGTGTTATCACAATATACAGTTAAAATGTCACTCTCTAAACCATAATCACTAAACATTTTACTTAACCAAAGAAGTTGTGTACAACAACTACCTGCAGCAATGTACTCAAACTCTGCAGTAGATTGTGATACACAATTCTGCTTTCTACTATGCCAGGATATCAGGTTATTTCCTATGTAAAAGCAACCACCACTCGTGCTCTTCCTATCATTAATGTTACCAGCCCAGTCTGCATCACTGTATCCAATAAGTGAACTGCTTGTGTCTTTGGTATACCATATACCAAGATCAGTTGTACCAGCCACACATCTAATGATCCTCTTGACAACATTCAAATGTGACTCTTTAGGACAAGCTTGGTACCTAGCACAAACACAAACACTGTACATTATATCAGGTCTACTTGAGGTTAAGTACAGAAAACTACCTATCATGGATCTATACAAAGTTGGATCAACATCTTATCCAACAGTGTCCTTACACAACTTTTGTGTAGATCCCATAGGTGTTTTCATGACTTTTGAATTTTCTAATCCAAATATTTTCACTAAATTCTTTGCATACTTACTCTGAGAGAAAAATAATACCTTTATCAGATTGTTTGATTTGAAGTCCTAGGAAGTAATCCAAATCACCTACCATGCTCATTTTAAATGTTGTTGTCATTGCTTCAACAAACTTGTTTAACATAATATTACAAGTTGAACAAAAAACAATGCCATCAACATATATTTAAGCTATTAGCAAGTCCTCTCCTGAATGTTTAATGAACAAGGTTCTATCTGCCTCACCTCTAATGAAACCAAATTGCAAAAGAAAGTCAGTAAGTCTATCATACCAAGCTCTAGGAGCTTATTTGAGACCATACAAGGCTTTCTTTAGCTTGTACACATGATCAGGATACTGTGGATTTTCAAAGCCTTTAGGTTGTTCAACAAATGCATCTTCAATTAATATGCCATTAAAAAATGCAGCTTTTACATCCATTTGTGAAGATTAATGTTAATATAACATGCAATTGCTAGAAACAATCTAATAGATTCAATTCTAACAACAGGTGCAAATGTTTCATCAAAATCTATACCTTCAACTTGGGTGTAACCTTGTGCAACCAATCTAGATTTGTTCCTAATTATGTTACCAGGCTCATCAGTTTTATTCTTAAGGATCCACTTAGTTCCAATGACATTGACATCATCAGGTCTTGGAACTAATGACCAAACATAATTTCTTTCAAACTGATTAAGTTCCTCATGCATAACATTAATCCAATTTTCATCTTTTAATGCTTCTGTAACATTTTTAGGTTCAATTTCAGAATAGTAACACTGAGCATTAACAACATTGCATATAGATGACATGCACACAGACCTTACCACATCAACACGGTTTGCACTTACTCTCCTTCTGGTTTGAACACCAACTGAAGCATCTCCAATGATCTGATTTGAAGGATGGCTTTTGGTAATCCAAGTTGCTGGATTCTTCTTTGGAGTATACTGATTGTTCTGAGAAGAATCTGCTGAATCTGCAGGGGATGTTTTACCAGATGCTGGAACATTTGGTGAAACATTCTCTGCTTTCAGTGATTCTTTAGGAACCTCAGTAACCTCAGTCACATCTTCAGTATCATTCCCATCCATCAGATTCTTATCATCATCGAATACTACATTCACAGACTCTTGAACAGTGTTAGTTCTAAGGTTATAAATTCTATATGTATTACTATTTCTAAAATAACCTAAAACCCTTGTCGCTCCTAGAATCAAACTTATGCAGTTGATCCCTATCATTCAGAATAAAACACACACAACCAAAAACATGAAAATATTTCACACTTGGTTTTTTATTGTTCATGATCTCATATTGGGTTTTATTACTTCCAATTCTAAAATATAATTTATTAGCAATGTGGCATGCTGTATTTAATGCTTCGGACCAAAATTTCTTAGAAATATTTTTTGAATTGAGCATTACTCTAGCCATTTTTTGAAGAGTTCTATTTTTTCCTTTCAGCAATCCCATTTTTTTTGTGGAGTTTTAGGAGAAGAAAACTCTTGGACAATACATTTCTTATCACAAAATTCTGAAAACATGATATTTTCAAATTCCCTACCATGATCAGACCTAATCCTGCTAACTTTCAAGTTAAAAACAATTTTAAATCTCTTGTAAAGAACTTTAAAAGTATCAAAAGTCTCAGATTTCTCTCTTAGAAACTCAATCCAGGTATATCTAGAGTAGTCATCAACCACAATAAGTGAATATTTCTTACCACCAATGCTTTCAGTTTCCATGGGACCCATAAGATCCATATGCAGTAATTCAAAACCACGATGTGTTGTGCAAAGTGATAACATCTTATGCGACACTCTTACCTGCTTACCACTTTGGCATGAACCACATACAGTAGGTGTAACTATCTTCAGTTTAGATAATCCTCTCACAGCTTCAGATTTGACCAGTTTTTGCATGATTCTATAATTTACATGTCCAAGTCTTTGATGCCACAGGACATTATCATCACAATTTGACAAATGACACACATTGTTTGTTCCAATTAAATAACAATTATCAGCTGACCTATTACCAGTCATTAGACACTTATTATCCTTGTTTAGAACATAACATGAATCCTTATCAAATTCAACATGCAAATTGTCATCACACAGTTGACTTATACTAAGTAAATTTGCAATAAAGCCATCAACATGCAAAATATTCTTAAGCTTAGGAAAACCTTCAACATTCAAAGTTCCCTTTCCAATGATATTTCCTTTTGATCCACCACCATATGTAAAAGTCTCACCTGTAACACCCCGTCCCGTTTTATACCTTTTATTTTCCTAGAAAACCTTGTTTTATATTATTATCTTGTTTTTTTTGATTTTATTATTTTTGTGTGCTATTATGTGATTTAAATTTATACCCTATTATAAATACCTAAATTCGAAGAAAGAAATCGAATATTTCAAACGAATAAGGAACTACGAGAAATTAAATATTTAAGTTTAATTAAGGATTTCGATCCGTATAATTTATTGATAAAGATATTACAAATATAATTCAAATATAATAAAATATTAATTGAATCTCAAAACTGTATTAATTATTTAATAGGGATTAAAGTCGTGAATCAAACGATCCCTAAACCGTGTCAATTGGGAACGAAAATATCTGGAACTGTAGGATTAATCCCTAACTACATAATTTACTTTTCTTTTTTAATTAAATTAATTAGAGAATTAATCCCACCCATATATTTATTCTTTCCTTTTAAATTAATTAATTAAGAAATTAATTTCTCCACAAATATCTCTCTTTCTCCTCAAATAACCAAAGTTGTTCTCTCTCTCTCTCAGTATGCATCTTCCCTCTCCCCAAAAAAAGGCAGAAACCAATTCCCCAATCCCTTTCTCTCTTTACCCGCCTCTCCCCTCTGCCAAGCACCGATCGAAGCCGGTGCCCAGCCCTCCGCCAGTCTAGCCGTCACGCCTCTGTCCATCGCCTCCCGCCGTCCTCTTTCCAACTGCCGACATTGCTACCACCAGCACCGCCTCGCGATGCCTCTCTCAGCCGAGCGACGCTGCGCACAGTGTCGCCTTCCGCTGCCGAGCGCCACCACGGCTTCCCTTCTACGATCAATGTCCGCGCTGCTCTCCTCTCATGTTCCAATCGGCCATTGCCAATCGACGCCGTCCACCACCAGTCGTGCATCGTCTCCAGCCGAGAGCCACCACCGAGCGACGCCCTCCGCCGTTGCCCCAATTCTTAATTTAGAAAGCACCACCGCCTCGTCTCAGCTCCGTTCGACGCCGGCCTCCGCCGTCCGTTATTTCGGTGAGTTTCAAGTCTTAGTCGTTTCAATTTATTTCAATATAACAACCCTGTTGGGATATATTAGTTTTGATGATTTTCCAAAACCACACGTAATAGGTTTGAAGCAGTCAGGATCGTATCTTTTAGTTTCAGGTTAGACTAGTTTATTTTTCAGTTGAACAGGGTGTCAGTGGAGAAGAACTCTGCTGAGGGGGAACATAGTGAGGGGGAACTGACACAACCTGAGGAAGTCAAGATGACATCACAAGAAAGACAGACTGAAGTCATACCAAAAGACCTGATCCTGAATAGAAGCCTGAAGGAAGTCCCACTGAGTATAAACCTGACTATTCTAAGCTAAGTCAGTGGACTATTCAGCGAAGAGCATGATCAGAAGGATCAGTGCTGTACCTAGTAGACCCTGAAGCAGTCAGGCTACTGAGGTCAGGGAAGATTGGCATTCAGCCTTATGACAATCTTCTTGGAAAGATCTTCAAGTGTCTACTGAAGGACAACTACACTGAAGACATTCATGTCTACTGAAGATCATCAGAGTCAGTGGAGGATAAGCCATCTGAAGTCAGTGTGCCCTGATAAAGCCCACTGAACCAAAGAGCCGTTGGACTCAGTCCACGTGGTCCAATCAAGTCAAGACAGCTCATCCGACATTGACAAGGCCGCATTCCAAGAAAAGTAGGTGTCCCTATTTAATGGTCTGGATTCAAATGTGACTACCTCCAACGGTAACATTTGAATCACACTATAAATAGAAGCTTATAGCTGCGGTTCAAGGGTGTGTAAGAGGAGAAAATTAAACACCTACGAGCTGTGAGGGTGTGAGAGTTCTGTGTAGTCAAAGGGAGTTATAAGGGAGCACATCTCACATCCACGACACTGACCATTAGGGTCTTCACATTAATTTATTGAGTGTCAAGCTTGTAACTCTTAGCTTAGAGAGGTTTTCCCAATCTTAGCTTGAGGCCAACACATTGTAAGGGAAAAACTCACCTAGTTGGAGAAAACCAAACCAAACTAAAACCTTTCAGAAGAATGTTAGGTTTGTAGTGAGGGGAGGAGAGGCAGACCAGGGAGTGGCGTGAGTCCAGTGTATCTGTGCACCTTGGCACGTTAAAAATAAGCCAATCCCAAGTAGTGGATTCTCCTGTTAAATCAGGGCAGTGGACGTAGGAGCTTGAGTCTCTGAACCACTTTAAACTGAGTGTGATTTATAGCTTAAGTACTTGCTAACTGGTTTGTATCGTGTGCTCACTGAGAGTATCATTCTTAAAGAAGGCTTTAAGCTAAGTGTTTTGGTCAGGGAGAACCAATCTCACTGACAGGCTTATGCACGCACTCGAGAGTTCAGTCTCTCGAGTCACTGCTTTGTTGAGAGTCTGAGCTCACAAGTCAATTGTCACTGACTTGAGAGCTCTGAATCTCAGTAATGCAGTCCCTTTCAATTAATCTCACAATTTCAATTCTTCTTCGTATTCAATCGAAGTGTCGTGTCTTCCTCGTCTTTCCAATCAAGCCCGGTCGAACCGCTGCTCTTTCCATTTTTGAAAGAACCCGAACTACGCCATTAGGTTGCCCGATTTGGGACTCATAAGAATTGCTAACCTTCTACCTAATTCTCGTAATAGTTGGAATAGGAATTGAGTTGATTCCCGGTTGAGGCGTTGTAAATTTTAAGATAATTGTTTTGGATTGGAGCCTAGATGGACTTTTGTTGTGAATTTTTCTACTGTTGTTG
Source organism: Ballota nigra (assembly GCA_947034835.1). Taxonomy (NCBI): domain Eukaryota; kingdom Viridiplantae; phylum Streptophyta; class Magnoliopsida; order Lamiales; family Lamiaceae; genus Ballota; species Ballota nigra. Next base: position 70,664,773 of record OX344724.1, read on the forward strand.
AACGAACTATTAGTATTATTGAATTTATTGTTTAGTATTGGTTGGTTTAGCTAGTTAGTATTATTGGTCTAGTTGTATGGTATTATTGGTGAGATGAATTAGTTTGGTTTGTTTCCCCTGCCTACTGTTTGAATTAGGGGCAAGGAGAAGCTTTATGATTTCTTTAAAATCATGTTCCAATGTATTGGAAAAAAGACTAGTATTGTTAGATTTCAAAAGTAGTACTTTTGATTATCAAAATTATCATATTATTCGAGTTTTGGAAAAAGATTGAAAAAGATAAAGATGTTTATGTTCAAAATTAGTAACAAATGGAAAATAGCATTTTTAGAAAATAATACTATTCTTTTGTTTCGAAAATGACACAAGTCAACTTAGTTGGCGATACTAGTAATATAGGAAAATATTTATTCTATTATTTGTTATGAAAACTTCTTTAAATCAAGTATTACTAATAATAAGGAAAAATATATATTATATTATTTTTTATTAGTATTTATTATATAAAATTCTTTAAGCAAAATAAGATTAATAAGGAAATTTTATTTATAAAATATAAATTTATATTCAAGAGTTCTTTTAAAATAAAATATAGATTTTAGAAAGAATAATATTAAATTTGAGACTTTTATTATATTAATATATTACTTAAATAAATTTATTTTCTTTTAATTATTTTCAAGAATATATTATATGGATATACTTTTAGGTATAAAAGCTTTTAGTTATAAAAGTCTAAGATATTAAGAGATTGTTTTATAAAGATCGGAATAGTCATACAACAAGGAAATTAGTAAGTACACTCCCCAATATATCATCCTTTTAAAAGTGGTGTATTTACCAAGATAGTGTGTGTTTTTAAGTAGGTCTATTTCAATAGGTCTATAAGATAACGACCTCCCCGATTCTCGTAACACAAACTCTCGAGTTTTCCTAATAATTCAAAGGTCAACTTTTAATAAAATAATTTCATATTAGGATTCGGTGCTAGTTAGAATACGCATGAGGGATCCGACCATCTGTTTGTATATCATTCACGGGACCTGGAGCAAACAGGTGGGTGATGATCGGTTGATTGATCTGCTTATAATACGTTGTGCTAGTATACTCTGAACTTGACCAAATAAATCTTAAAACAACTAATCCAACATATTTGTATCCCTATTATATAACTGTTTGAATTATGTGATATAATTATATATGATACAAAATGTCTATTGTCTTTATTCATATCAATCACCATTGCATGATTAAGGGCATCATGTGAGCATGAACCAACTTAAGTACGGATTACATAAATTCTCCCCACTGTTTGAAGACGTCAGTTTTAAGTGAAAGAGAAAGGAAAACACTATTGATTTACGATAAGGGATTTTAAGAGAAAAGAAGGAAGGTACTATTGATTGTTTCCAACCTCCAGGGAGCTGTCGTGGACGCCCTCGGAATAAAGGTTGTTGATTTAGATTAGATTCCGACCTCCGGGGAGCTGTATTTGGACGTCCTCGGAATCAAGGTTGTTAATTATATCCAGTCTCCGGGGAGCTGTCGTGGACGCCCTCGGAATTAAGGTTGTTGATTCAAATAAATCCGGTCACCGATCAGCTACCTACGTGCGCACTGGAAATAAGGCCATTGATTACTTACTGTCTTTATTTATATATATATATATATATATATATATATATTTTAATGGAGATTGGCAGGTTAGTAGAATGAGAAAGGACATGGTACGGAAATGGTTTTGAAAAGATTTACATTATGTGGACAATGATTTTGGCAGATTGGACCGATACGTGAAAATAATTTTGGGCTTTGCCCCTTAATTTGGATTAACTTGTGATATATCAATTATATGATGTGAAACCCTGTTATGCCTGTAACGCCCCGAAATTTAGAAAGTTGACCTTTGAGGTCACAACGTCTTAAACCCAAGTCATCACTTAGTGAACCATAAAAAACTGAGCCAAAAAATTTCTTATAAAAGATAAAACAATAAATATAATTATACAGATGCACCGGAAGAACTTAACATAATACTTATTTGAGAAAACATCAGTTTGTTACTTAATAAAAACCATCATCCCATTACTTAATAAGGAAACATCCCGACGATTCCTGGGTATGACTCTCAAGGCATTAGTGACAAAAGATTAACAGTAGTATTAAAATAGCATAATGTCTCAATCTTGATAAAAGCAGTTTATTTAATTAATAAGCGGGAGTGAGAAGTAGTCATCTACGGCAGCTCCCGGACCTCAGCATCATAACCTGAAAATGTTTAGAGAGGGGCGTGAGATAAAATCTCAGCGGGTAACCTGTATGCTGTTATACAGATTGTCAGGAGATCCAAAATAATAATACTTTTAAGATTCTCACCTTTCAGTTGGTTCATTACAATTCTTGGTCATGTGTATTAGTTTTTCATATGGCCCGAAGGCCCATCATTCATATGGCTCAAAGACCCATCAATCATATGGCTCAAAGGCCCATCAATCTCCTTTCTTATTCATATGGGGGGCACCGGTGGCATTTCCACCGCGTCCTTGTCCCTAAAAAATATGGGGGCACTGGTACTCTTTCAATCACATCCTTATCCCTATTGGGGGGGCACCGGTAGCGACTCTACCGCATCCTTGTCCCTAAAAGTTTGGGGGCACTGATACTCTTTCAACCACATCCTTATCCCTGTTTGGGGGGCACCGGTAGCGACTCCACCGCGTCCTTATCCCTTCCGTCCTTATCCCTCCATCAGATTCCCTTACAATTTTCACATAGTTCACAAATCACATACCACATGCTCACATTTTAATAATCACATACTCACATTCACATTCATAAGATTGTTCATGTCTTTTACTGATATTCATTACGTTTGTTTCAGAAAACTGACAACAGTCCATATAACATTAACTAGCTATACAGATAGTGTCATCCACCTGTAAACTTTTAGAGATAAAACTTCTTGATTGCTTAGAACAAAGGCGACCTCCGAGCTTCCGAGCTAACCCCACTTTACCTAACACAGTCCGTTAATTTAGTCATTATTCATTCTTTTAGTTTATTACTCAACTTCGCATCATACTTAGGGCTTTTCTATAATAGGGGAAATATTTATCCTATTAAAACAGTCCTAGGGTTTCGTTCAAGTTCAAGGAAGGCGTTGAAACTTGTTCATTCGGGTAGTAAGATTATTCTAATTCAATACGGGTCCACCGGTGGAGTTTTGGATCTTCTGGGTTCATTCAACACTCAAAAGCAAGTAAAACACTCAAACACATTCTTGGACAAGTAAACACAAGTCATTCATATACCTAAAATATGCTTGTTTATAAAAGTATCACTTATTCCTTCTTTCTAGTGCTACTTATTTAACAAAAGACATACATACATGTATTAACTGGAAAAGGTATTTATACTTACTAGAAAATTATGAAATTTTAGTATATTATACATTAGATGATATGGAACAAAGTTCATTAAGGGTACTAAGTCATTTGAGCTACAAAAATAGGGTACATTTGCATTTGAAAACAGAACAGCAAAACATTCGTCAAAACAGTGTACATTGAAGTCTAAAAATCATATCTCACAGTAGGTGCATTCAAAAATCATGAAATTAAGATATGTTACAGATAACTTAAAATATAACATTTTTCATCTAAACCTAAGTCATTTGAGTTACGGAACATTACCATATGTTTGATGGAAAATGGGTTTATAACATAGTTTGTCATGCAATACATACTTTACTTAAAAATCCATAACTTATTGTAAACTTACTCAAAATTAACCAAGTATTTCACATAGTATTCCAGACTCAGTGGAGAATATCTCCAAAATTTTTTAAGATTTTTAAACACTTATAAAAGGGCTAAATTTTATTTTTGAAAACAAAGAATCAACCTCAGTCAAGTATTTACCACATAACATTAATACAGGTGTATCTCATTATATTTTACACAAAATGCTAGGATATTTGGATATGTCTAAAAGAACAACAAAATAAACGTCCCCAAATTTTTCTATAGTTTTATCAATATGTAAATAGGCAAAAAGGTTAGATAGAGTCGCTGCTCCTAGTTCACATGGTTTCAGACACACAAATTTCCATGAATTTATTCTCCCTCAATATAAATCAGATGACCACCACATTTTCATAGTTTCTTGTATACATCAAATACTATATTCAGGTAAATTTTCATGATTTTTCAACATCAATAATGGTCCAAAATGGGTTCGTCAAAAAGGGGGCAGTAGCTAACTCGGGTAGAAACGAACATTGTTGAACTTTCACATACATGATCATATAAGCTCAAAAACGTAGAAAATCCTAAACTCAAACTTCATACATCATTCTTACAGTTTAAATAAGCTTGAGGTAGGTTCCTAACATGCCTTTTCTAAGGGTTTCATGCTCAAACAAAATATGATCATAGTATCAAGGGAAATGGGATTTAAAAGCTTACCCTTGTAGTTTTCCTCTCTTTCTTGGATGATTAGGAACCAAAGATGAACACCCTAGCTTCTAACACTCCATTGGCTTCAAGATGGTTGGAGAAACACTCCTCCTAGGTGGTGGTGGTGTAGGCCAAGAGGGGGAGGAGAGGAGAGGTCTCCTTCTCCTTCTACTCTCACTTCTAACTTTCTCTCTTTCTTTCTTACTTTTCTCTCTTGAGTGCAAGAACTAATGTGTCAAATGAAAGGGGTTTGGAGGGGTATATATAGGAGGAAATGAAGTTGGTTGGCTGATCATAAGGAGAGGGGAGAGAGAGATATGTTCTTGTGTGCATTAAACACAAGAGTTATGAGATGGGATGTGACATAGGATTAGGGTAGGCTTTAGGATATCATTACATGTACTTCTATCTATTATGGCTGAAAAAAAGGGTCAAAGGTGCAGGTTTTTACTATTTTGGGGCTGCCATTTATGGTAGTCCCTATTCTAGACGCGATTTTGGCTTCGACAGTGTATTTTCGATATTTTTCGGTTCGGTTTTTGGTTCCAAAATTTAATTCAAACGTACCGTTAAATTCGTATAATTTTTGTGGTTCATATAAATGTTCTTATTCATTATTTTGAATTCTTTAAATTTTTATCAAGAAAATTCGACCCATTTTACAGATAATATGTTAGTCAGCTACAGATTAGTCTTGGTCTAGAATAGGTCTTTGGTTAAGGGGGAAGAAATCTGTGCAGACCAGAGGAGGTGACCAGAGGAGGTGACCAGAGGAGGTGACCAGATGAGGTCTACCAGATGAGGTCTACCAGAGGAGTCTGCCAGATGAGGTCTGCCAGAGGAGTCTGCCAGAAGAGTCTGACCAGAAGAGTCTGACCAGAGGAGTCTGACCAGAGGAGTCTGCCAGAAGAGTCTGACCAGAAGACCTTTCCCAGATGAGGTTCAGAGTAGAAGTGTTACCTTACCAGACCAGACCTGACCAGAAGACCCCAGACCAGACGAGTCCTGACCAGATGAGGGAGACGGATTAGTTCACCCACCTTAGAGGCTGCGTGTAATCTGGAGACAAGGAGATTTTGGAGATCATGATAGAGAAGAAAGCAATCTGGAGAGTCAACTGATAGGAGGATCTGTTTGATTGATTGCTTGATTGAAAGTCAACTAATCAATCAATATAATCAATCTTTGATTGATTATATCCCTCCAATTATGGTTGTTTGAATTGCTAGCTCTCCAACGGCTAGTTAATTCTCACAACTATAAATAGGAGTGCTTGGATTAGTTCATTAGACAAGAGTCGTGCGAGAGCACACAACAAAGAACACACGAACTCTTCCAAACACCCACCTTGTTCATTAACGTTTATACACTCTTTAGGAGTTTCAGTTGGATCTTATAATTAACCTGTTCATCTTGAAAGGTTGTTGTAAGTTGTTGTACGAAGGAGCTGGTACTTCGCAATTCCAGTGGTTCGTGAGTTAGTTGGTTGGAGAAAGAGAAAGTCCCCTTTAGAGAAAGGGAGAGTGGACGTAGGATCGTTATATCCGAACCACTATAAATCCGGTGTTATTTACTTTTCTGCAATTTAGATTTCTGCATTTCAATTCTAGCACTTTATTATAATCGGGTTTTCATTAAAAATAACTAAAAATGCTTTCCGCTGGATAACCTTTTCGGGACCAACAATTTTCCTCACTTTTTCCACTGCATAAAACTCATCTCTCTTTTTATTATTCCTTTTTATATAAAAAATTTGTAGTTCAGATTTTAGTCACAAGTGGCACCTTGAATCTGAGATATTTAATGTGTTTCGAATTCGGGGCGTTACACCACCATTACAAGGTTCATAATAAGATAAGTAGTCAACATGACCAGTCATATGTCTTGAACAACCGCTATCAAAATACCATAAATTAGGCACACATGCTTTCAGAGAAGTTTGAACAACATTACAAGTAACAAGTTCTTTCTTTTTCCTAGCAGATTTTGACCAGTGTTTCTAAGAATGTGAAGACATTTCAAACAACACTTTCTGAATTTCCAGATCCCTTTTCATCTTTTGACAATAAGGACGAATATGACCAATTTCAGAACAATAGTGACACACATACTTCTTAATAGGTTTTTCAATCACATGTATTTTTGCTTCAGCTAAAAACTCAGGTTTTCCTTTCACAAATTTCATAGGATTATTCACACAGTTAGAAGTTGATGGTCCCGTTTTCGAATACCAAAATGGGAATTCAGGAGCAATTTTTTTTTTAAAAACCTTCGCGTCGCACCCTGACTGAGTTCAGTGACGGAATACTCAAGTCACTGCGTTGCTGAGAGTCAGAGCTATCAAGTCAGTGATGAAACTTGAAAGCTCAGGCTCTCAACAAGGCAGTGACTCGAGAGACTGAACTCTCGAGTGCCTTGCCTGATTTAGTCAGTGAGTTGGATCTCCCTGACAAATGCTTAACTAAAGTTTTCTTAACAAAGCTCTCAATGAGCTGATTTTCTCAATACTTTAATAAATACTTTGAAGGATAAGTACGCTCAGTTTAACATGGTTCAGAGACTCAAGCTCTTACATCCACGGCCTGATTTAACAGGAAATCCACTAACTGGGATTCTTGTTTTTAACGTGCCAAGGTGCACTTACAACTGGACTCACGCCACTACCTGGGCTGCCTCTCCTCACCTCACTACAAACCTAACAATCTTCTAAAAGGGTTTAGTTCGGTTTGGTTTTCTCCAACTAGGTGAGGTTTTTCTTTACAATGTGTTAGCCTTAAAGCTAAGATTAGGAAAACCTCTCTAAGCTAAGAGAGTTACAAGCTTGACACTCAATGAATATAAGTGATAACCCTAAAGGTCAGTGTCGTGGGTGTGTAACACTTCCTTATGACTCCCTAACAACTAACACACCCTCACAGCTTGTAGGTGTTTATTTTCTTCTTTTTTCACACACAATACAACACACCTGACAATGAAGCTATGAGCTTGTATTTATAATGGGGATTCAAATTTATCCGTTGGAGGGAAGATACATTTGAATCCAACATTAAATGGTTTCAACCACTTTTCTTGGAATGCGGTCTTTGTCAGTGTCAGAGTTGCTGCCTCGTGCTGATTGGTCCACGTGGCCTGGATTCACGGATCTTTGACTCAGTGGGTTTGACTAAGACCCACTGACTTTAGGTAGCTTCCTCCTTCACTGACTGATGATCTTCAGTGAACTGAACGTCTTCAGTGTAGTTGTCCTTCAGAGACTGTTTGAAGATCATTTCCAAGAAGTTTGTCATAAGGCTGAATGACAAACTTCCCTGACCACAGTAGCCTGACTCCTTCAGGGCCTACTTGGTGCAGCACAGATCCTCCTGATCATGCTCTTCACTGAGTGGTCCACCTGACTTAGCTTAGATCAACCAGGTTTACACTCAGTGGGACATCCTTCAGGCTTCTCTTCTGGTTCAGGTTGCAAGCATGACTTCAGTCAGTTCTTCTGGGTGTCATCTTGATATCTTCAGGCTGTGTGGCTGAGTTCCCCCTCGCTGAGTTCCCCCTCAACTGAGTGTTCCATCAACTGACAGCCTATTCTCTAGGAGCTAACCTAGCCTGACATGAAACAAAAGATACTATCCTGACTGTTTTCAAACCTATTACATGTTGTTTTGGAAAATCATCAAAACTAAAACATATCCCAACATAAGTTGACTCACCAAGATAGCCTAGACCATGTTTACTAGACGGACCAATTTTTAAAGAATCACTTACAACATAAGAGCTCTTAGAATACTTCATAAAACTTAAAGTAAAATTTTTCAATTCCTCTTTTAGTTTAGAAATTTCTAAATCGTTCCTTGTTAAAATGACTTCCAACTTGGTAATTGTCTCTCTGAGATCATCATTCTCTTTGGCCACACTTGAAACATCATCCTTTTTGTCATTAGAACCTGTCTCATCAACACACCCATTAAAACAATTCAAGTCTGAATGATTTTTGACAAATGCTATTTATGATGTTTTAACATCCGAAACAACATCATTTTCTGAATCATCCAGATCATCATCTAATGAATCATCATAATCAATTCTAGCAGAAAAAGCTAATTCCTTATCTTTTGAACCTTCAGGTTCATCATCTGAGTCATCACTAAAAGTAACATTGAAATTCAATTTCTGTCTTAATCTGGTATTTGCACACTCATTTGCATAGTGTCTAAATCCAGTGCATGCATCACATCTAATTGATTTTCTAAATTCAGGATCATACCTTGACTTGTTACCTTTGAATTTTCTGGATTGATTATGATCCTTCTTTTCTCCGGGTCAGATGGTGTGTTGTTGAAAGGAGTTCTAGGTTGGACATTCCCTCTGGATCTGTTCATCTTTTTCTTCAAGTAGGAGTTGAATTTCTTTTTTAGGAGTGCAATGTGCTCAGGAGTGTTGTAACATTGGTCTAAAACATCTTCATTAGACTCAACCTCAGTCACAAAGGGCTGATTCTCAGTTTTAGAAGATGTTTCACCTTTGAAAACAACAACCTTCTTTCCTTCACTTGCATCTTCTGGTTGAGTTGTGTTCATCTCATATGTTTTGAGAATACTTACAAGCTCATTTTGACTGAGAGTATCTATATCCTTGGCTTTTTCAATAGCATAATTTTTTTCATCGAACTGTTTGGGAACTGAACACAAAATTTTGTGTACAACTCGTATATTGGAAATTGGATCTCCAAGTGCGAGTGATTCGTTGAAAATCTCACTCAACCTTTCATTGTAAGTTGTGATCATCTCATCATCCTTCATCCTTAGATTCTCGAACTTGGTTCCAAGCATTCAAAGTTTGGTCCTTCAAACACTTCCACTTCCTTCACAATGTTCTTGAAGCCTCTCCCATGCATCTTTAGCCGTGGTTGTTGGGATATAGATTAGATGTTTTGAAGATGTTAAAATAAGAACTGGTAACTAGTCTAGGACTAGAATAGGTCTTAGGCTAAGGGGGAAGGGAATTAGACAAGACAAGAGGAGTCCCAGACAAGAAGAGTCCCGGAGAAGAGGAGTCTCAGACAAGAGGAGACCCAGACAAGAGGAGTCCCAGACAAGAGGAGTCCCAGACAAGAGAAGTCCCAAATAAGAGGAGTCCCAGACAAGAGAATTCCCAGACAAGAGGAGTCCCAAACAAGAGGAGACCCAGACAAGAGCAGTCGTGGACAAGATGAGACTTGGACAAGAGGAGTCTTGGACAAGAGGAGTCTTGCACAAGAGGAGTCTTGGACAAGATGAGTCTTTGACAAGAGGAGTCTTGGACAAGATGAGACTTGGACAAGAGGAGTCTTAGACAAGATGAGACTTGGACAAGAGGAGTCTTGGACAAGATGAGTCTTGGATAAGAGAAGTCTTGGACAAGAGGAGTCTTGGACAAGATGAGTCTTGGACAAGATGAGTCTTTGACAAGATGAGTCTTGGACAAGAGGAGCCTTGGACAAGAGGAGTCTTGGACAAGATGAGTCTTGGACAAGAGGAGACTTGGACAAGAGGAGGTCCGGACAAGATGAGCTCTGGACAAGATGAGGTAGAGGACCAGATGAGGTAGAGGACTAGATGAGGTAGATGACCAGATGAGGTAGAGGACTAGATGAGGTACCAGATGAGGTAGAGGACCAGATGAGGTAGACAAGAAGAGGTGTACCAGACTACTCTACCAGATGAGCTCTACCAGACTACTCTACCAGATGAGCTCTACCAGACTACTCTACCAAGAAGATCTTGTGATTCAAAGATAAGAAGAATCAAGAAAGGAAAGTCAACTGATATCAAGGAAGATTGGTTATAGATCAAAGAAGAATCAATCAAAGAAGAAGTCAACCAATCAATCATATAATCAATCAAGATGATTGATTATATTCCTTAATTTATAGATGTTTGAATTTCTAGCTTCCAACGGCTAGTTATTTGACACCTATAAATAGGAGTGCATGGTGATGAGTTCAACACAAGAAAGACGGGCAAGAGAGCACAAAAAGATAGAGACACACGAACACACCATACACTCACCTTGTTCATACACGTATTATATCTACTCTTGTAGGAGTTCTAGTTGGAATATTACTCAACCTATTCACCACATTGAAAGGTTGGTGTAAGTTGTACGAAAGAGCTGGTACTTTCCAATTCCAGTAGTAAGTAAGTTGGTTAGTGAGTGAGACCCCTTTGGTGAAAGGAAGAGTGGACGTAGGATCATTATATCCGAACCACTATAAAATTCCCGTGTCTCTTTTATTTGCTTTATTTATTTCAATTTCTGCATAATTAATTATAGCACTTTAAAAAGGATTTTTCTTAAAATTAAGAATAAAACGCTTTCCGCAAATAATATTTTTGGAACCAACAAGTGGTATCAGAGCAGTGTGTCCTAGACCACTGCTTTGAAAAGCTTTTAGTGGTCACCAGGAGAGGTCCAATTTTTTGAAAAACCAAAATATTTTTTTGTGCTAACAATTTCTTGCAGAAATGGGTTCGAAGAAAAGTAGTAAAAGATACACTAGGTGTTGGTCCCACTTGATAGATTAATTGCGGAAGCTTATGTTTAAATGTCTTTCAAAATCTTTTACAAGAGAGTAGTAAACAATAAACACAGATTAAAAATAAAGCGATAAATAACACAAGATATATAGTGGTTCGGATAAATATCCTACGTCCACTCTCCCTTATCACCAAGGGGTCTCACTATCAACCAACTCACAAACTTACTCACTGGAATTTCCGAAGTACCAGCACCTTCTTACAAACTCTTTAGATCTAACGTCGATCTAAAGATGAACTTACTCCAACCTTGTCTAACAAGATGAACAGGTTGAGTATATAAACTCCTTACGAGTAGATGAGTAATTAAGAACAAAAGTGAGTGCAATATGCGTAGTGATCAAAAGCTTAGTATGGCTATATGCGCGTGAATGATTCTAGAGCTTTTTCCAGATCTGCACTCAAGTATATATAGAGGGGATTAGGGACATAGCCGTTGGGAGGCTGATCCAATCAGATCCTCTATATATGGAAGCTTCAATCAATCAATTCCCTAATTGATTGATTGGGTTGGTGAGATCTTGATTGATTGTCTTCATATCTTCTCAATCCAATCTTGTTTTGACTTGATTAATCACCAACGGAACAATGCTTCCAATTGCCTAACTCTGATTCTTTCCAGAGAAGGCAGGACCAGACACCAGGCAACCTCGGTGTCTTCTGGTCCTTATCTGGTGAACAACCAGAATACTCAGTAGAATAAGGGGATCAAACTGAGCATCTTTTGTTCCACCAGATTCGTCTGGTCCGGACTCGTCTGGTCTGGGGAAGGTCCTCTGCCTCTGGTCTTGATCTCCTCTGGTGAAGTCCTCTGGTGGAGTCCTCTGGTGAAGTCCTCTGGTGGGGTCTTCTGGTGACTCTTCTGGTCTGGCAGTTCCCCCTAGACTAAGTCCTAATCTAGATCATCATCTGGCTAACAGGTCCATATGGTCCTATTACATCTTCTGGTTTGTTTTAACTCATCAAAACTAACAATTTTTATCCTAACAATTTCCCCCTTTTTGATGGAGTTAAAACACTACCAGAACTGATCAAAAGTAAACTTAAGCAAGAAAACAATAAAGGGATGAGACCTTAGAATAGATCTCATCAGGCAAATAATAAGACAACAAGGAGTTGTCTTTAGAACAAAGAAGATATGTATTTTTCCATTAATAATCAGAGGACAAAAAAAAAATTACAGATTACATTGAAGTTCATTGTCCTATTCTAGGCATATCTTCTGTTCTCTTTAGGGACAAGAAACCAGTCAAGGAACCTATCCTGGACGGCCTTCAACTCAGCAGAAGATGTTGGGGTGAAATTCACCAACACCTTGGTCTTGTAAAGCTTCTCCAATTCTGCCCAATCCACCTGGTTCCCAATCATGGGAGTGTTAAGATAAGTAAATTCTGGAGCAGTCACCTCCAGGTTGAACTCAATGGTTGAATCCATCAGCTGCTTGTACAAGTCTGCATCATAGGCTTGCATCCAAGAATGGAAGGTTCTGTTGATCAGCTCATCATCTTCTGGTGCTGGCCTCTGAATATAATGCTGAATGAACCAGAGGGTCTTGGCTTCTCTCCATCTCTCAATCAGAGGATATGGCACAGTAGAGTCAAAAGACCCTTCTGTCCTGAGTGGCAAGATGTTCATAACTTCCACAGGAGCTTTCCTCTTCTGACCTGAGCCACCTGCACCAGAAGGAATACCAGCTTCTCTGGCCTTCTTGTTCTGTCTCCTAACATATCTGAGCCTCTGCTCTTCATCTATGTTCTTCCTGATTCTGGCTTGCCTCTCCTCTGGAGTCTCTTCCTTGTATCTCTTCTCTGCTTCTTCGACAACAGATTCAAGGAAACTCTTCTTTACTTTTCTAATCTTCCTCTTAGCAGGGCCAGGAATGGTAGAAGGATCCTGCTCAGCTTCAGAAGACTCTTCTTCTGCAGCAAGTTGTTTAGCCATAGAAAGAGACTTCAACTCTTCTTTCTTCTTCTTCTGCAACTCAGCCTGGGCCAATGTGTTCTCCAGCAGGTCCAGACGAGCTCCATGGCTAAAAAGAGTCTCATTTGTGGTCTTAGCCAGATCAGTTCTGGCCTTCTCTTCCCCCTTTTTAACTTCATCAAGGAGGGGCTCCACTACCTGCCTTATGAGATCAGGCAAGGCAGTGTTGGAGGAAGAGTAAAGATCACGAAGCTGCTTGGCCTCCTCCAGGAAAGCCTTAGACTCTGCAACAAGTCTCTCTTGCTTCTCCAACATCTCCTGGAGGGAGTCTTTCAACTTAGCAGTCTGAATCATCTGGCTGGCCATCTCCACCTTGAGCACAGAGACTGGCCTCATCTGCTCCAGCACGTGCTCCTGGAGCTGCTTCTGGCTATGCATGACATCTAGCTTGACAAATAAGCCATTAGCCTTGAATGAAGCTTTAACCTCTGCCAGAGTGGATTTGATCTGCTTCAGGAAGATTTTCCTCTCTTGCTTAATCTGATGCTCTATCATAGCAGGGGCCATATGTTGGATGGCTTTTGAAAAGCGCCCTATCTACATGATCTGCTCGTTGAAGAAAGCCTTCATCTTCTGGAGCACAGCAGGAGACATCTCAAAGTCTTCCTCGTCTGAATAAAGCTCTGGAGGAAAGACAAAGTGAGGACCAAACTTGTAAGTGGGGCCCTCTGGAGTGAGCATTACTCCTCTCTGGATGAGCAGGGTGCGAATTAATACTTTAGCTGCACCAGGGGTCTCCAGCTCTGCTGGGTTCTGAATGTTCATCTTCTGCTTCAACTCAATCTCCCAAGCAGTGAAGTTGGAGGCACCCATTTCCTCAAGCAATAGCATCAGGTCCTCCACATCTTCAAGTCTGGCCTTGCTCCAGACCTTGGCATCAGTAAGCTCTGCCAGAAGTGGTAAGTGCTCCAGAAGAACTGGAAAATGCTCTCTTAGCCAGAGCTGAGCACTTACACTCATACTCTGCCTAATGGGTCCCATTTCTGCAGATGAGAAAGTGAAGGGTTTGGGCCCAGAGGCAGAGGAGGAAGGGGCTAAGTCAACAGGCTCAAGTGAAGCTTCCTCATCTTCACTATCATCACTGGTTAAACAGGTTGGAGAGCGGGGAGGGCCAACGAATCCCAGAGCCATAGAAATGGTTGGGTCCTGGTCTGTATGGGTTTGAGGAGGGTTTGGATTTTGTGAAGTAGAGGTGGTAGGGATTGGTTGCTCTGCACCAGAAGAGGAAGGAATATCTGGTACAGAATGTGTAGGAGGGATTTGGAAGGTGGAAGTGTTTGAAGGGGGGACTTCTGCACCAGAGGAGGTTGAGGGTACCTCTGATACAGAAGGTGGGGGAGAGGGGTTAGTGGGGATATGTGTTTGGGAATTTGGGGGAGAAGGTGTTTGTGTAGGAATGGTAGAGGGAGTATAGACTGGGGTATCTGGGATAGTCTGCTCTGGTGGAAGAATGGGGTTACCAGAGGCAGATGGAGTTTGGGGAATGTTATCTGGGGGAGAGGTAGAAGGGGAAACAAGATTAATGGGGGAAGAAGATGGAAGGGAAGGGTTTACCTCTGCTGGGTCAACACCAGCAGGCACAACAAGCTCTGGAGCATCCTCCATCAACTGGGAAGCATCCTCAATGGCCTTCTCCAAGGCCTCTCCAAGATCAGATCCAGAGTCTGAATCTTGAAGAAGGGCTCACTTGGCCTTGGATTTCCTCACAAGAGGCACTTCATCTTCTTCCTCTTCTTCTTCTGATGGCTCATCCACCAGAAGGGTTTTCTTGGGAGCTCCTCTGCCAGTCCTTGGCATCTTGGCAGATTTCTTCTTGGCCTCCTCTGGCCTCTTCCTCTTTGAAGCTCTTGCCTTCTTGGCAACCTCACTCTTCTTCTTCAGTACATCAAGAAGAGGGATCTGGTCCTCCTCAGAGGAACCAGAGAAAGCAACAGTTGAAGAACCAGTTGCTCCAGCAGCTTTCTTCTGGGTCTTCTGCTGCTGCTGCTGCTTCTGCCCCTTAGCAGGTGAGGGAATGGCTTGAAGGGGAGGAGCAGGGATGGCTTGCTCACCATCAGAATCAGGATGGCCATGAAGGGAACCATCCTTGGAGAACATAATCTTGGACTTATGAAAGCCCTTACACCAGGATTGTCTCCATTTCTTCTCTGGAAGAATCGAATCCAGAATTAGGGTGAGTTTTGTGCCCAATGATACATTGCATTGAACACAAATTGTTGCTCTCCTGGCAACTGGGGGCATTCTTCCTTCTGGATTTTCACCTTGTTCTTCCTCAGCACCCCCCAGAAGAACTCAGCCCAGTTACATTGAACACCATCCAGAATGGCCCTCATAACACAGAGCCTGCCAACGAAGATGGCATCTGTGCTATGGCTCTCACACATGAGAATCTTTACCACAATGTCAAATAGCACCTTATACTTCTGCCTAAGATGCTTGTCCAAGAAACCCTTAGAAATATTCTGGCATGAATTTCTGGCAAACATCTTGAAGGATTCCAACGCCTCTCCTTCTCTGTACTTCAGTGGGTCCACACCTTCCGCAGAAAGGTTACCAAAAAGACCACAGAAGTCTGCCTTAGAGAAAACAACATCCTCTGAATCAATCTTGGATGAAATATAGTCTTCATGGATCTTCATCCGGATAAGAAACTGTGCAGCATATCCATCCAAGGTACGTAGATCCTTGGGAACCTTTGAGATCAACTCCTCCAGCCTAGAACGTCGGAGAAGTTCCAAAATCTCCAAAGCGGCCGGATTCTTAGTGGAATAGAAGTCCACCACCATTTCTGTCTTGAGTTTCTTGCAGACATAGTCTGGATCGAAATTGCACTTGGGTGCCATAACTGTGAAAGAGAGAGAGAGAGAGAGAATGCTTTGCAGAGAGAGGTTAGGGTTTAAATAATATAGAAACGTGAAAGGACAGATTGAAAACAAAATTGATTTAAATAGAGTAATACGCGTGGCTTGAAAATTAAATGAAGTGTGAACGCGTGTTGTTTCAAATTCAATTTAGGAAACAAAATCAATTTTAGCATTGATTGACATTTTGCACAGTGATTAAATCCGATGGCCATGATGAAAGACGAAATACAGATTTAATCTGGTGCGTTGGCATAGTCATTGGGACTGGGCATAAAGGGGTTTTGTGGCAGTCAAGAGAAAAAGCGAAATGATTGCCTAGGCCCTATACCCTAGTCTTAAATACACTCCGAAGTTGAAAGGTTTTGAGTGTACTTACTAATTTGAAAAGTGTATCCCAATGATCAGAGGCCAGAGAAGTAAATTCATACCTGTCACCTGATATTGTAACCAGATGATACCACAACTAGTCTGGTGATACTTCTCCTCTGATGGAACTCATCTGGTCCTGGTCAGTAAAGACTTTGGACATATCTCTGACTCAGCACCTCATCTGGGATAAGTGTCACCTGGTGTATACCTCATCTGGAAGTATACCCTCTCTGATATATCTAATCTGCAGGTATGTTAGCATAAGGAAAATTTATGAAGAAAATTAATAAAATAAGGATACTTCTCTGATGTTCCCCCTAAATCAAATCTGTCTCTGGATCCAACAAACCTAACTCAAAGGCTAACTCTCTGAATCTGGTCTCAGCCAAAGGCTTGGTTAAAATATCTGCTCTCTGCCTCTCTGTTGCAATCTTTTCCATCCTTATGTCTCCCTTCTCAACATGATCTCTAATAAAATGATGCCTTATATCAACATGTTTGCATCTGGTATGAAGAACTGGATTCTGGGTGATTGCAATGGCACTATTACTATCACAGAAAATAGGAATATCCTTGGCTCTAATCTGGCAGTCCCTAAGCTGTTGACTAATCCAAAGTAGTTGAGAACAACAACTCCCTGCAGCCATGTACTCTGCTTCTGTTGTTGATGTAGCAACTGAGGTCTGCTTCTTAGAAAACCAGGATACCAATTTATTCCCTAAAAATTGGCATGTTCCACTTGTAGATCTCCTATCTATTCTGCACCCACCATAGTCTGAATCTGAATAACCACTTAATTCTAAATTGTCATCTGCAGGATACCATAATCCTAAATTCACAGTTCCCTTGAGATATTTCAATATTTTCTTAGTTGCTTCCAAGTGACTCTTCTTGGGATTAGCTTGAAATCTGGCACAAACTCCTACAACAAAAGTAATATCTGGTCTGCTTGCAGTCAGATACAAAAGAGAACCAATAAGTGCTCTGTACTGAGTCTGGTCCACACTCTCTCCAGACTCATCTGGATCCATGTTGAAATTTGTCATCATAGGGATCTTGGCTTCCTTGCTAGATCCTATTCCAAATTTCTCTAACATGTTTCTGGTGTACTTAGCTTGATTAATAAAAATTCCCTTCTCTGATTGCTTAACCTGCAAACCCAAAAAGTAATTCAATTCTCCCATCATGGACATCTCAAACTGTCCCTGCATGAGCTCACCAAACTTCTCACACAGCTTTTTGTTAGGGTATCCAAATATGATGTCATCAACATATATTTGGACCAGAAGGATGTCCTTTCCTTCTTCTTTCCTAAACAAGGTTCTATCAATCTTACCCTTAGTAAAACCATTGCCCAGAAGAAATTGAGAAAGAGTGTCATACCATGCTCTGGGTGCCTGCTTCAGCCCATAAAGAGCTTTCTTAAGCTTAAACACCTTGTCACCTTGTTCAAAACCAGGAGGTTGTTCCACATACACTTCCTCAATGAGAATCCCATTAAGAAAGGCAGATTTCACATCCATCTGGTATACTTTGAACTTCATGTGAGCAGCATATGCTAAGAACAATCTGATGGCTTCTAGTCTGGCAACAGGAGCAAAAGTCTCATCATAGTCTATTCCTTCAGACTGAGAATAGCCCTGGGCCACTAGCATTGCCTTGTTCCTAGTAATGACATCATTCTCATCTTTCTTATTTTTGAAAACCCACTTAGTGCCTATCACCTTTTGATGACTTGGTCTGTCTACCAGCTCCCAAACATCCTGTCTGGTGAATTGATTCAACTCCTCTTGCATAGCAACAATCCAATTTGAATCTTTCAGTGCCTCATTGATGTTCTTGGGCTCAATCAAGGACACATAGCAACTGAATAAGGCAGCTAAGTTAATAGTTCTCCTAGTCTGGACACCCTTAGTTGGATCTCCTAAGATCAGGTCATTGGGGTGATCAACCAGGGTCCTCCTTCCCGTGGTCTTGCCTGGGTGATCATCTTCTGTAGTACCTTGGTGATTATCACCACCTGCAGAAGAGCTTCCCCCTACAGGAGTTCCAACCTCCTCTGGTTCTGCTCTTTGTGAAGGCTGCTGCTTCAGAGAACCAGGAGATGGGTCATCATCTGAATCTGAATCTGAATCAAGAATAGGTGGATTGACCTTGATAACTCTGGGTGTAGTCTGATTCTGGGTCTCATCTGAAGACTTAGAATCCACCTTGCACTCAAAAGTAGATTCATCAAAAACAACATGAGGTGTTTCCTCCACACAAAGTGAATTCTTATTAAAAACTCTAAAAGCTTTACTGGTGCTGGAATATCCCAAAAATATTCCATCAGTCACTTTAGCATCAAAGGTTCTTAATTTAGATTTCCCATTGTCATGGATGAAACACTTACATCCAAAAACATGAAAATATGAAACAGATGGGGTTTTACCTTTCCATACCTCATATGGGGTCTTATTATGTCTCTGGGCAATCAGGCACCTGTTCTGAGTGTAACAAGCTGTATTGATGGCCTCTGCCCAAAATCTCTGTTGAGTGCTGTACTCTGCCAGAAGTGTTCTTGCAGCTTCTTTGAGAGTCCTATTCCTCCTTTCTGCAACTCCATTTTGTTGAGGTGTTCTGGCAGCAGATGTCTCATGAAAAATCCCATGATCCTTGCAATAATCTGCAATATGTGAATTCAAAAACTCTGTTCCTTTGTCACTCCTGATCCTGACTATGCTCTGGTTCTGCTCATTCTGAATCTGCTTGAAGAACTCTGGCAGCTTAGTCATAGTTTCATTTTTCTTAAACAAGAACACTACCCAAGTGTATCTTGAAAAGTCATCTACTATTACTAAGGTGTACTTCCTTCCACTGAAACTAAGAGGAGAAACAGGTCCAAACAGGTCCATGTGAAGTAGTTGAAGTACTCTGGTTGTGGTTGTGCTCTGGACATCCTTAAAGGAAGTCTTGGGTTGTTTACCCTTCTGGCATGAACCACAAACCTGATCCTTCTTAAACACTTCATTAGGAAGACCTCGAATGAGACCTTTTCTGGCAATCTTGTTCAATGTTTTGAAGTTAAGATGACACAATCTCTTGTGCCAAATCCAGCTGTTCTCTGCAGATCCTTTAGCAACCAGGCAAGCATTCCTTGGGCAACTGCTAAAATCTGCAAGATAAATGTTACCCTTCCTCAAGCCTATTAGCAAGATATCATTATAATCAGAAGAGAAAACAGTGCATGAATCACTAGAAAACTTCACTGAGTATCCCTTGTCACAGAATTGGGATACTGAAAGCAGATTATGCTTGAGTCCTTCTACGTAGTAGACTTCATCTATAGATACTCCATTGAAGGTCAACTTTCCAACTCCTCTGGTGACTCCATAGTTGTTGTCACCAAACATCACTCTTGGTCCATTTAATGGCTTGAAATCTTGGAGATTATCCTTCTGGAAGGTCATGTGCTTGGAACATCCACTATCAATGTACCAGACATGGTTGCTTGAAAATCCTTTCTCCAATGGACTCTTATCTACCTGCAGAGAGATCAATTAGGTCCCCTACTAGTGCTGGGTCCTGATTGGTTAGTTGCAGGTTTTGTAGGAATCCATAGATAAAGATCATCCCTTGATGGATGAGGAGATCTTATCTTCCTTCCAAATCTATCTACCAGTACATGTCCTCTTACTATGACATATTGAGCCACTGGTCTGATAAGGACACCTTTCTTATAAACAGGTCTGGTGTACCTTTTCTCAAATCTGGCCTTTGGAATGGCCTGCCTCAAAGACATGGTCTTAAAGGTCTGGTTGTAAGGGTACATCCTAGAAGAACCATCTCTTGTGTCATAACTCCCCAGATCAGTTGGTTTTCTATAGATGGGTCTGGAAGACCTCCTCTGGTTCTGATAATTAGACCTGTTCTGGTGATTATAGTTCCTTTGAGTATACCTATTCTGGAATTGATTCTTCTGAGAAAATTGTCTCTGGGGTACCTGGTTCTGTTGAACATTGTTCCTTCTCTGGTAGTTATTACTCTGATTGGTATTCCCCCTTTTTGAGTGTTTCCTTTGAGGTCCCCTAATCTGTTTAGGTTCCCTTTGAGGATTTCTCTGGGGTCCTCCAATTTGAGTAATTCCTACTCCTTGGGACTCATTGTTCACAGAACCATTAATCTTTAATGGTTCCCCTTTTTGACACTTATTCTCTAGCATCTTCTCTTCCAGAGTAGTCAACTCTTCTGGACCATTTGTTATGTGATTAATAGAGTGGTTCCTTTTCCAATCAGGATTGTGAACCACCTTGTAACCATTACCAGTTAAGTCTTTATCATTCCAGATTTCTACCAATTTACCAGCTCTTACAGACTTGTCTTTGTTATAAAGGTACTTGTGAGTTTTAGTGGTAATTCCAGAATATCCTAAACCACTCTTATCACAAATGCGCTGAGAAGACTCTGATATGATAGATACAACAGATGGTATCTTAGGAGCTTCTCTGGGCATAGGTATCTCCTCTATGTTGTGGACAACTTGTTTTCCCTTGATAAGAGTTTGGTATTTGGCTCTGAGTTCAGTGATCTCATCCTCTTGAGAATTCCTTTCTTTCATGAGTTGATCTACCAGAGTATCTCTTTCTGTGATCTTATCCTGAAGTTCAGAGACTTCTTTGGAATGATCTTTCATGAGTTCTCTGGTGGATTTATGCTCATGAGAGAGAGATTGAACTTCAGCTCTGAGCCTACCATTCTCTTTCTCAAGTTTTTGACAGAGTTGGACACAATTTTGGAGATCTGATAGCATTTGTTGCATATCAGACTCTCTGGAGTTACCAGATGAATTAGAGGATTCAGTACATTTGGAATTAGATAAAACAAGAGTAGTTTCATTTACCTCAGTAATGTCTGCCATGAGACACACATCATCATCTGATCCAAAGTCAGAAGAAGATGAACTGGAACTAGTATCCTCCTCCTCTACTTCTGCCAGCAGTGCTCTCTTATCTGCATATCTCCTATCTCTCTTGATTCTTTTCTCTTCTCTTTCCCTAGGAGAAAGCTGAGGACAATCATAACTGTAGTGACCAGTCTTGTTGCATGTGTAGCAGGCATTGTCTCCTCTGGGACTAGGACTTGGTTCTCTCCTCCTCTGGTTGTAGTCTGATCTGGCTGGACTACTTTCTCTCCTCTGGTAGTCAGGTCTGCCAGAGCTACCATCCCTCCTCTGATGATCTGATCTCCCAGAGTTGCCAGGGTTGTCATCTCTCCTCCTCTCTGGAGTTCTGAATCTGGTCTCCCTTGAGTCTCCAGATATCTTCTCCTTCTCTGCAGGCTTGAAAGAACTCTTTCTATCTCTGGAAGATTCCTTCCAATGCCTTTTGTACCTGCCATACTTAGAACTCATTTTATCTAATTTTCTAGTTAGAAGTGCTACCTGCTCCTTGAGACTCAAGTCATCTGCAGTAGACTCCTTTGGCTTGACATCAGATTTGATGGTTGAAGAGAATGCAACACCTTTCTGACCAGAAGAGGAAACCTCTTCTGTTTGATCCTCCTCTTGAAGATCATACTCATAGGCTTTGAGATCAGACAACAGAAGATGATGATCCAGAGTATTGAGATCCTTGTTGTCCTTGATCACAGTGACTTTAATTCTCCACCTGCTGGTTAGTGAACGTAATATTTTACTATTAATCTCTTTTTCAGAATAGGTCTTACCTAAGGCACTAGCCTTGTTTAAGAGATTCGTAAGACGCATGTCTAGCTGGTCAATGGTCTCGTCTGGTTTCATCTTAAATGTGTCAAAAGAGTGTTGAACAGCTTGGAGCTTGTTATCTTTAATCTTCTCTGTTCCTTCACAGAGCAGAGCTAACTTGTCCCACATCTCTTTTGCAGTGGTGCACGTCCTGACCTTTTCAATAACTTCTTTAGTAAGAGTGTTGCTAATCTCAGTCCTCGCCACCTGGTCCAGATTGTAGAGCTTTCTTTCATCATTATCAAGCTCGTCTCTCTTTTTGAGAATTCTCTGCCTGGGGACTCTATCCTCTGCAGCGTCGCTAGTTTCTTCTCTGGACTCAGACCTGCCACTATCAATAGGAGTCCAATAAAATTTAATGGGGCCACTCTCAACCACATCTAACATGCGGTGGTGAATAGCTCCAAGATGATTACTCATCATGAAGCTCCAGTGGCTATAATCCTCGAACGAGAATTCTGGCAGTTTACGACTCTTATAAGAAGATTTCGAAGACATATTTACTAAAATAAGGATTTATCTAGGTTTTGAACAAAAACAATAAATGAGCAATGGATCTGCCCGGTGACCACCAAAAGCTTTTCAAAGCAGTGGTCGTTGGACACACTGCTCTGATACCACTTGTTGGTCCCACTTGATAGATTAATTGCGGAAGCTTATGTTTAAATGTCTTTCAAAATCTTTTACAAGAGAGTAGTAAACAATAAACACAGATTAAAAATAAAGCGATAAATAACACAAGATATATAGTGGTTCGGATAAATATCCTACGTCCACTCTCCCTTATCACCAAGGGGTCTCACTATCAACCAACTCACAAACTTACTCACTGGAATTTCCGAAGTACCAGCACCTTCTTACAAACTCTTTAGATCTAACGTCGATCTAAAGATGAACTTACTCCAACCTTGTCTAACAAGATGAACAGGTTGAGTATATAAACTCCTTACGAGTAGATGAGTAATTAAGAACAAAAGTGAGTGCAATATGCGTAGTGATCAAAAGCTTAGTATGGCTATATGCGCGTTAATGATTCTAGAGCTTTTTCCAGATCTGCACTCAAGTATATATAGAGGGGATTAGGGATATAGCCGTTGGGAGGCTGATCCAATCAAATCCTCTATATATGGAAGCTTCAATCAATCAATTCCCTAATTGATTGATTGGGTTGGTGAGATCTTGATTGATTGTCTTCATATCTTCTCAATCCAATCTTGTTTTGACTTGATTAATCACCAACGGAACAATGCTTCCAATTGCCTAACTCTGATTCTCTCCAGAGAAGGCAGGACCAGACACCAGGCAACCTCGGTGTCTTCTGGTCCTTATCTGGTGAACAACCAGAATACTCAGTAGAATAAGGGGATCAAACTGAGCATCTTTTGTTCCACCAGATTCGTCTGGTCCGGACTCGTCTGGTCTGGGGAAGGTCCTCTGCCTCTGGTCTTGATCTCCTCTGGTGAAGTCCTCTGGTGGAGTCCTCTGGTGAAGTCCTCTGGTGGGGTCTTCTGGTGACTCTTCTGGTGAAGTCTTCTGGTCTGGCAGTTCCCCCTAGACTAAGTCCTAATCTAGATCATCATCTGGCTAACAGGTCCAGATGGTCCTATTACATCTTCTGGTTTGTTTTAACTCATCAAAACTAACAATTTTTATCCTAACACTAGGAGTAACTCCAAAAGAAGCTTCACAGTCGAGGAAGAAGAGGTATCCACTTCTGGTTCATCATCAAATTTTGGACCAAGTGAAGAGATATGTCTTGTGACAGACGAGGTATGTAATCGAACTCCCTCTTCTTTTTTTTCTTCTTCTTCTTCTTCTTCTTCTTCTTCTTTTTCAGAACAATCAGAGGAGTCTTATACGCAAAATTTGCTATTAGATCTCCAAAAATCTGTACAACTTTGTCAAAAGTTGGAAGATGAGAACACAAAGCTGAAAGCAAAAAATCAGAAGCTTTCACAATGTTTAGGCAACCCAACTGATCTACCAGTTGAACAGGTTCAAACACTGGTGGAAGAGTCCACCGACTTGAAAACTAGATGTGATGAACAAACTAAGCTGATAGAAAAGTTGATTGTTGAAAACATTGAGAAAGATAATGAATATACTCTGCTGAAAGCTAAGTTCGATGAACTCTTCCATCAAAACAAAATTGTAAAAGATAGTGAGGACAAGCTCAAGCTGAGACTGGAGCAGCTGACTACCGCAAACAATGCTGTGTCACACATAGCTGTCTCATCTCAAAGAGAGCATGATAAGACATGCCTTGGTTATTCCAAACCTGAATCCTCACATGTTCAGAAAGAAGAAAAGTCTAGTAATTTTATTGATAAGGGTAAGAGGTCAGCTGACCAGGCAACTCAACCTAACGGGCAGATGAGTTCTAAATCTAAAAAACCCAAAAGGAAGAGGTGGAATTTTAGAAGACCTCAGCAAGGTCAGCAGAGTAGAAAACAGCCTGGACCTTCTCAAAAGAAGTAGTCCCAGCTGACTCCTACTCAGCTGCAGAAGACTTTTAAGTCATCTGCCAGACCAGCTGGAACTTTTGATGGTCCTAGCAAGACTTATCCTTATCAACAAAATTTCAAGACTGTTGCATTTAGACAAGTTATTCCTTCTACTGGACTGGCTCATAAGAGAAGAAGAGCCTCTAGAAGAAATAACCATGTCGAAGTTTCTTATGTTCAGTGTGTTTTTGTGGATATGTATGGAAGAAAGATAAGATCACCTGATTAAAAAAGGGATGATCTATTCTTGTGGCTTCCTAAATGTTGTGCTAACCCCCCTGGACCCAAAAGGGTACCAAAAACTTGATTGCCTGCAGATACATAAAAAGACCAGCTGATATTATGCCCCAAATATCAGCTGAGCATATTTTGAGGGGGAAGATCAGTTGACCCTGCTTGATTAGACTTCTTATCTTAAGATCTCAATTTTCTCTTGTCTTGTTTAAATTCAGTTCTTTCAATTTAACAACATCAAAAAGGGGGAAATTGTTGGGATATAGATTAGATGTTTTGAAGATGTTAAAATAAGAACTGGTAACTAGTCTAGGACTAGAATAGGTCTTAGGCTAAGGGGGAAGGGAATTAGACAAGACAAGAGGAGTCCCAGACAAGAAGAGTCCCGGAGAAGAGGAGTCTCAGACAAGAGAAGACCCAGACAAGAGGAGTCCGAGACAAGAGGAGTCCCAGACAAGAGAAGTCCCAGATAAGAGGAGTCCCAGACAAGAGAAGTCCCAGACAAGAGGAGTCCCAGACAAGAGGAGTCCCAGACAAGAGCAGTCTTGGACAAGATGAGACTTGGACAAGAGGAGTCTTGGACAAGAGGAGTCTTGGACAAGAGGAGTCTTGCACAAGAGGAGTCTTGGACAAGATGAGACTTGGACAAGAGGAGTCTTGGATAAGATGAGACTTGGACAAGAGGAGTCTTGGACAAGATGAGTCTTGGACAAGATGAGTCTTGGAAAAGAGGAGTCTTGGACAAGATGAGCCTTGGACAAGAGGAGTCTTGGACAAGAGGAGCCTTGGACAAGAGGAGTCTTGGACAAGGTGAGTCTTGGACAAGAGGAGACTTGGACAAGAGGAGGTCCGGACAAGATGAGCTCTGGACAAGATGAGGTAGAGGACCAGATGAGGTAGAGGGCTAGATGAGGTAGATGACCAGATGAGGTAGAGGACTAGATGGGGTACCAGATGAGGTAGAAGACCAGATGAGGTAGACAAGAAGAGGTGTACCAGACTACTCTACCAGATGAGCTCTACCAGACTACTCTACCAGATGAGCTCTACCAGACTACTCTACTAGATGAGCTCTATTAGACTACTCTACCAGATGAGCTCTACCAGACTACTCTACCAAGATGATAAAGAAGAAGTCAATCAATCAATCATATAATCAATCAAGATGATTGATTATATTCCTTAATTTATAGATGTTTGAATTTCTAGCTTCCAACGGCTAGTTATTTGACACCTATAAATAGGAGTGCATGGTGATGAGTTCAACACAAGAAAGGCGGGCAAGAGAGCACAAAAAGATAGAGACATATGAACACACCATACACTCAACTTGTTCATACACGTATTATATCTACTCTTGTAGGAGTTCTAGTTGGAATATTACTCAACCTATTCACCACATTGAAAGGTTGGTGTAAGTTGTACGAAAGAGCTGGTACTTTCCAATTCCAGTAGTAAGTAAGTTGGTTAGTGAGTGAGACCCCTTTGGTGAAAGGGAGAGTGGACGTAGGATCGTTATATCCGAACCACTATAAAATTCTCGTCTCTTTTATTTGCTTTATTTATTTCAATTTCTGCATAATTAATTTTAGCACTTTAAAAAAGATTTTTCTTAAAATTAAGAATAAAACGCTTTTCGGAAATAATATTTTTGGGACCAACAGTGGTGCATGTTGATATGATCTTAAACATAGATACATCAACACAGGAAAAGATAGCATTGAGAGCTTTGGAATTGTAGCTCGCCGTCGTGGTCTCCTCATTGGTCCATTCAATCTCCCGTTTGGCTCTTGTCTCGCTATCATCATCTGCTTGATTTATGGGCCATTCCCAGCCGGTTAGAACACTTCTCCAAGCAAGCTCATCAATTGATTTGATGTACATGCACATCTTAGGTTTCCAATAGGCATATTTGTTCCCATCAAGAATAGGAGGCCTAAGTGGTTTGTTTACAAGATATTCCATAGCAAAAAGACACACTAAAACACAGGATCTAAACTTAGCACGTCAAGTTTATGTCTCTGGTGCCAATTAAAAGTCCCAAATTATGATATCAGATTGCTCTGATACCAATTAAAAGGGTGTGTGCCGTGTGTGTTAAGTGTAGATGTTGTAATGAATGTTAAAACACTAACTACAACAATCTGGAAAACAAAGTATAATTTAGAACAGCGGAAGACTAAAACACACAATTGCAAGATGGAATACTTTTTTTTTAACATAAACTATATAAAATAGCTTGTACTAGCCTTACGGCGAAACGTTCACTATAACAAAGGTAGTGATACAAAAATTGTGTGAAGAGTAAAATCATTCACAACAGAAACAAGACTCGATATCACCTATCAAATCTAAATTAGCTAAGTGTATAAACTATACACCGTCAAAGTTGATCTCTCACTATATCAATGATCTCTCTATCTAAAGATATATGATTGATCACAAGTTATGCGAGATGTACCTAAACTTCTAAGCATAACATAAACGTTGGAATAATTGCCTTGTCACCTTTGAACTTAGGATCAATACTAGAATAGGTGTACTCGTTTATTCCACACTCTGGTATTGAAGATTTCTGCCTCTATTTATAGATGGAAATCTTCATCCGAAAATAACTTCTTCATGTAACTTCCTCCATGATCTTTTATTAACCGTCCATGATCTTATCTTTATTCTGATGATATTGACTGTAACTGCCTAATCTAGATCGTTCTATAGGTTCTAGAATAACCTGGATCGTGTAGGTACTTGTAGATCCTTGTAGAACATTCTGGAACACGTAACCGCTCCATGTTGCAACCAATGTTTGCAACCTTCACTGCAACATTGAGTCTTCTAGATTCTTGTAGATCCTTCTAGATCTTCAACCTGCATGTCAAAACATCTAAAGCAACATTGATCATAAAGTGTTAGTTAATGAGAAGAAAGGGCAAATTTATTTTGTTTCAAAGTAAATAGTGAATACTTCACTACCAACAACATTAACATCTTTACCTGGTGTATGTAGCCTATTATTGAAAAGTGGAATCTTAAGAATTAAGAAGGATAGTTTAGATTGGATTGAAGCTCTAATTTAAAAAAAAATCTATGTTAAATTATCAACATAATGTGATGGTATGATATCAATTACTTGATCAACTTGTAAATCATCAATCAGCGGACCACCATATGCTCAAAAATTTAAGAATGAAATTAAGAAAAAAAAATAGCAACAAGAAGACTTGTTTAAACTTTGGGAAAGATAGATCGATTAAAGCTAAGAATTGTTCAATCTTCTGTCCCAATTTCAAATGAGGATTCTTTAGTCGTGTCCTCTCATTCGTCGTTGCCTCACGATTTGTAGGCAGAGACGTCTTCTGAATGCAAGAAAACACATTCCTAGATGAGCCCCAAATCTCCTTTAAGTGACACTGGCTTAAGGATTCTGTTAGAGAAGGCTAGTTTTAAGCCAAAGATTGTCATTGAGTTATCCTAAGGTTCGTGTTGTTAGTAGAGTAACATATTCTTCAACTATCACAGCTTTGAATGTTCCTGAGCTAGTGGAGTTCAAATTTGTGACAACTCAGGAGGGAAAGTTTGTCTATACAATCACTGCTCATTGCATGGGTTTCGTGGGGGTCATATGAACCCGACCCCCATTAAAATGTTTCCCTGTACAAAAATAGGTGCTCGCCTAAAATTAAGGCGAGACGTGGAGCAAAGAGCTCTAAAAGCTATGTACATCCTACTATAGAGCCATTAAATCAAGAAAATGTTGAGGATTATCATGAAGAAAAATGTACAATCACTTTGGAGATTGAAATATAGAGACATTGAAGAGGTGATTCTTGTTGACGTTCCATGAGAAAAACTATTGCCATAATGACATATCAAGAAAGTAATCTTCATCAGATCAAGATTTTGGAGGGTAATGGAGTTGCTGTTCGAGAATGCGGAAAAACACCATGGATCTATCCTGGTGTAATTTAAATACAAATGATCATAAATCCATCAAGCATGAATTAATTTTTTAAAACTAAATTAAATTCATGTATTGAATATGGTAAAACATACATAGCCCTAAACATGCAGAACTAAGGGATATTATGTTTACCTTTTAATCGTAGAGACACTGTTGAGAAGAATAATTCCTTCAACCCAAACACCTTCTTGAGTATTCCCTAAGCCCAAGCTCATAGATCCGGTGGAAAACCTTCACGATTTTTTAAACCCTCAAGGAAGAATTATTTTCTCTTTTGTTGCACCTTATTTTTCAATAAAAAAAAACTTTTTTTTTTACTAAACAAAACCCCATTTCTTGTGATTACTTGAGGTGGTAAATCAAAACAACAATCAACCCCCATCTCCTAATATAATGGCCGAAAGAATTTTAATAATTGGAGCCCAACAAATATCTCCAACATATGGTAAGATTTATTCCCTTTTGTGTAGGAATTTTCTATATATATATATATATATATATATATATATATATATATATATTCTTTCCATATGTTTATTTCTCCCTCCAATATTCATACAACAAAATAGTAATTCTTATATTTTAATGGGTTAATTGCATATAAATACACCACATTTTTTTCCAACTTTCAATTTAATCCTGAACTTTACGATTAAATTATAAAAACCCAACCTTTTAAGGAATTTAAACCCGATACATATTTTTGTATCTCCGCCCGTCTCCGACCGATAGCTGGTGGCGTGTCTCGCCGGACCGCCACGCTAGAGTACAAGTATTTAACAACTATTTTTTATTTTTTTTTGTTTCCACATAAAATATTATATCATATAATATATATATGTATATATACACACAATAACTAAATTAAATACCCCAATATTAGAATCACAATTTAACGAAGAAACCTAAATCTTAAAAACCCCCTGCGACCTCCACAATCATTCCATAGATGAGTAGGAAGATGAAAACTTAAGTTCAATGTCCATCTCCGTCGAATATGTCCTCCAAATGCTCTGAATTCATCCTTTTATACTTCATGGAAAAATGTTCACGTTCGGATTTTGCACTTAAGTCCTCGAAAATCTTAAAAATTCTATTTTTAGAACAAGACAACATTTCCACTCAACCAAAAATAGTGTCACTCTGCCGAATGACATACTCACTCGGCGGAGTGACTTCTTGATTCGGCCAAGTGACACTATTTTTGGCTGAGTGAAAATATGTGTATTCGAACATGGCAAGCAGCGTGGCGGTCCGGCGAGACACATCACCAGCTACCGGTCGGAGATTAGCGAGAAATAAAAATATGTATTGGGTTTAAATTCGTTAAAAGGTTGAGTTTTTATAATTTAATCGTGAAGTTTAGGATTAAATTGAAAGTTGGAAAAAAGGTGATGTATTTATAAGCAATTAACAATATTTTAATCACCTTGGTTAATAGGTTTTTTTATTGGCTATTCAAAGGGCCTTTAGGAGAATTAGGTTTGGACCTCCCAATGAACCTAGAAACCAACATTGAGCCACAATATTATTCTAGCTCATTAATATTAATTCACTCCACTATAAAATTAATATTGCACTATCTATTCTAACCCATATTACAAAATATGGGTCCCGGTTATTATTTCCCGTGTTTAAGATTCCAATGTCCATTAATTAATTTAAGCCACTAAATGCTCTAATTAATTAATATATTTTATTTCTTAGAGTAAATCAGCTCAACATTGTTACCATATTGGAAATTAATCCACTGGCCAGATTTGATATGATAAACTTTATGAGCCCACCAAGGGGACATAATCAACTTGTCATTCCAAGACACAATTCTCTGTATTAATTTAGCAATTGTC
This sequence comes from Ballota nigra, assembly GCA_947034835.1. Classification (NCBI taxonomy): domain Eukaryota; kingdom Viridiplantae; phylum Streptophyta; class Magnoliopsida; order Lamiales; family Lamiaceae; genus Ballota; species Ballota nigra. The sequence goes on from OX344724.1 coordinate 70,695,301, forward strand.
ATATCATTAATAATATTGCCCAAAATACAAAGTATTGAGTCTCATTGACTCTCTACCCATAAATCAAAGCAATATCAATTAGCAATATACAATCCTTATTACGTGACATAAATTAAGAAATAATTAACTGTTGTTGAAGAGTGTATCTCGAATACTGCATGATCAGAAGTAAGTACGAAACGAATTCGTAAGGAAAGCCGAGTCAAGGAAAATCATTTTCCCACAAGACTGAATATGCCCCGTATAGGGCTTATGGTATCGTGCGTATGAGTCTCCAAAGGTAAAACGGTTTAACAATTTACACCGCCAGCACCACCGTGTATAAACTCTCGGCGAACGAAATCAGAATTTCGAACTGAACGAAATAAGTATATTGCGAAAGGCTTTCTGAACACTAAGATTCGTAGGCTAAAAAGGTTTGTTCGAAAGTCTGGATATTAAGGGGTATATATAGGCGGAAATTTGTACTGTAGATGAGGACGATCGGTTAAGAAAATCGTGGACTAACCACGAATTTAGTGGATATAGACTTATTCTCTTTCTTGGGAAGCAAGAACGGAACCAGAAGCTTCGTAGGAATATTCCAATTGAAATCAAATTTGAATTTTGGAGTGTATTAATCATGTTCGTGGGCCGACCCAAATCCGATGGGCCACCCAAAACAGTTCGGTCCAAAAAGGTATTGGATTTTTTCATATTTTTGGTACTCTAAGTATATAGGTAGGTCCCAAAGCCCACCCAAAGCCCAATTGCCAAGAACCACGACCCACGGGCGCGGGCTCGGGCGAGGTGCGTGCGCGCGCGCACACGTGGTCCATGGTTAGGGTCCCCATGTACCAATTTGAAGAACATAAATACTTTCCTTCTTATATACTAGGAATTTTCCTTATAATTTTTCAATGTGGGATGAAACTTCATTTTCCATTTCCCATGGAATTATTCAATACAAGTGATAAATCCTAGAACTTTCCAATTTAATTTCTCACTCACCGGAAATCGGTTTTGAGATATTAAATATACCACGTTCATCTACTCCGCGAGTAGAACAACCTCGTTAATTTTTTCCCAAAGATTAACATTTTCATTCCTAAAAAAATTAATCAAAGTCAGGGTATAAACCCTTTTTAATTGAACTAATTTCCAAAAATCCCCCACATAAGTGAGAATTGCACCTATACAGAGTCAGACTCTTCGTTCAACTCGTTTGAGACCTCATTGCTTCCGGATAAATAGCCAATGGCTTTGAACTTTCCGTAGCCTGGCACCATCGGGTATACCGGCGACTTAGTGGACACGATGCCTTGAACTAATCCTTCTTAGTGTATACCTTACAGACAGTGCATACACAAGTTACTCTCGATTCTGATTTTTTCTCACGTTTTTGCCCATTTTGGCCCTGGACGCCCTTTGTATTCATAAATGTTTGGTCGAAGCGGCCCTCACTTCTCATTTATATAGGTGATCTCCTTACTCAGTCCCACATGGACTTATAGGAATCATTAAAAGTCAACGACTTATCCTTTACCACAACTCACGGGTCTACTAACACTTAACACAGTGCTGTCAGGAATGGTTATGATTTTCAAGTGTTGTACAACTAACATTCACAGCTTAGTTTTCCCTTTTGAACCAAGTTCTTGGGATCTCCAGTCATCATGGTTGGGTTACCACTGTTTCAGTTTTATTTGTGGATTTTAGACCCACTCCCTCTATCAGCTTATTCATTTGATCTCGATTTAAGCTCTTCGTGAGCGGATCCGCTATGTTATCAATTGATCTTACGTAATCAGTTGTTATTATACCAGTTGAGATCAAATGTCTAACAGAGTTATATCGACAATGAATATGTCTCGACTTTTCGTTATACATATTGCTCAAAGCTCTACCAATAGCAGTTTGACAGTCACAATGTACCATTACAGATGGTACCGGTTTGTTCCAACAAGGAATGTCTTCTAAAAAGTTATGAAGCCATTCAGCTTCTTTATCAGCTTGATCCAAAGCGATGAACTCAGATTCCATTGTGGAACGGGCAATACACGTCTGCTTGGGGGATTTCCAAGATACGGCTGCTCCTCCAATAGTGAATACATATCCACTAGTTGAGAACAAGTCTTTACTATCAGATATCCAATTAGCATCATTGTACCCTTCAAGTACAGCTGGATGTCGCGTGTAGTGTAGCCCAAAGTCAAGAGTATATTTTAAATATCTCAAGACCCTTTTCAGAGCTTTCCAATGTTCGTGACCTGGATTGCTCGTGTATCTACTCAGTTTGTTCACAGAGCACGCTAGATCGGGATATGTGCAATTTGTAATGTACATCACGCTTCCAATGATTCTTGCATATTCTAACTGATTCACAGGTTCACCTCTGTTAGGATAAAAGTTATTAGTTTTGATGAGTTAAAACAAACCAGAAGATATAATAGGACCATCTGGACCTGTTAGCCAGATGATGATTTAGTTTAGGACTTAGTCTAGGGGGAACTGCCAGACCAGAAGACTTCACCAGAAGAGTCACCAGAAGACCCCACCAGAGGACTTCACCAGAGGACTCCACCAGAAGACTTCACCAGATGAGATCTGACCAGAGGCAGAGGACCTTCCCCAGACCAGACGAGTCCGGACCAGACGAGTCTGGTAGAACAAAAGATGCTCAGTTTGATCCCCTGATTCTACTGAGTATTCTGGTTGTTGACCAGATGAGGACCAGAAGACACCGAGGTTGCCTGGTGTCTGGTCTTGCCTTCTCTGGAGAGAATCAGAGTTAGGCAGAGGAAGCTATTGACCGTTGGTGATTCAAATCAAGTCAACAAGATCAGGATTGGAAAGTATTTGAAGATAATCAATCCAAGGATCCCACCAACCCAATCAATCAATTAGGGAATTGATTGATTGAGGCTTCCTTATATAGAGGATCTGATTGGATTAGCCCTCCAACGGCTAGCCCTAATCCCCTCTATAAATATGAGAGTGCAGTTCAAGAAAAAGCTCTAGAGAGACCATATACGCGCATAAGTCCATCTAAGCTTTTGAGATTCATACCAAGCACTCTTACTGTTCATAATATTTATCTACTCTTAAGGAGTTATTGAAACCTCAACCTGTTCATCTATCAGACAAGGTTGTAGGCTGTTTGATCTTTAGATTGAGGGTAAATCTAAAGAGGCTGTAAGAAGGAACTGGTACTTCTAAATTCCAGTAAGTAAGTGAGTTGGTTGGTTGTTAGTGAGACCCCTTGGATATAAGGGAGAGTGGACGTAGGATATTCTATCCGAACCACTATATATCTTGTGTTCTTTATTGTTTTCAATTTACTTATTGTTCTTTTGATTATTACTCTCTTGTAAAAGACTTTGAAAGACATTTAACTTAAGCTTCCGCAATTAATCTAACTAGTGGGACCAACAAGTGGTATCAGAGCAGTGTGACCACGACCACTGCTTTGAAAAGCTTTTGGTGGTCACCGGGCAGATCCATTGCTCTTTAGTGCTTTTGTTCAAGTTCTTGTTATTTCCCTTAATTTCTTATCAAAATGTCTGCAAAATCTTCTTACAAGATCCGTAAGCTTCCAGAATTCTCTTTTGAGGATTACAGCCATTGGAGTTTCATGATGAGCAATCATCTTGGAGCTATTCACCACCGCATGTTAGATGTGGTTGAAAGTGGCCCCATTCAATTTTACTGGACTCCTATTGATAGTGGCAGGTCAGAGTCCAGGGAAGAAACTAGTGAAGCAGCAGAGGATAGAGTCCCCAGGCAAAGAATCCTAAAAAAGAAAGATGAGCTTGACAATGATGAAATAAAGCTCTACAACTTGGACCAGGTGGCAAGAACAGAGATCATCAACACACTTACTAAAGAGGTGATTGAAAAGGTCAGAACATGTGCCACTGCCAAGGAGATGTGGGACAAACTTGCACTTCTCTGTGAGGGAACAGAGAAGATCAAAGACAACAAGCTCCAAGCTGTTCAACACTCGTTTGACACCTTCAAGATGAAACCAGACGAGACCATTGACCAGCTGGACATGCGTCTCACAAACCTCCTGAACAAGGCTAGTGCCTTAGGTAAGACCTACTCTAAAAAAGAAATTAATAGTAAAATCTTGCGCTCACTAACCAGCAGGTGGAGAATTAAAGTCACTGTGATCAAGGACAACAAGGATCTCAATACTATGGATCATCATCTTCTGTTGTCTGATCTCAAAGCCTATGAGTATGATCTTCAAGAGGAGGATCAAACAGAAGAGGTTTCCTCTTCTGGCCAGAAAGGTGTTGCATTCTCTTCAACTATCAAGCCTGATGTCAAGCCAAAGGAGTCTACTGCAGATGACTTGAGCCTCAAGGAGCAGGGAGCACTTCTAACTCGTAAATTAGATAAAATGAATACAAAATATGGCAGGTACAAAAGGCACTGGAAGGAATCTACCAGAGACAGAAAGAGTTCCTTCAAGTCTGCAGAGAAGGAGAAGACATCTGGAGACTCAAGGGAGACCAGATTCAGAACTCCAGAGAGGAGGAGAGATGACAACCCTGGCAACTCTGGGAGATCAGATTATCAGAGGAGGGATGGTAGCTCTGGCAGACCTGATTACCAGAGGAGAGAGAGTAGTCCAGCCAGATCAGACTACAACCAGAGGAGGAGAGAGCCAAGTCCTAGTTCCAGAGGAGACAATGCCTGCTACACATGCAACAAGACTGGTCACTACAGTTATGATTGTCCTCAGCTTACTCCTAGGGAAAGAGAAGAGAAAAGAATCAAGAGAGATAGGAGATATGTAGATAAGAGAGCATTGCTGGCAGAAGCAGAGGAGGAGGATACTAGTTCCAGTTCTTCTTCTTCTGACTTTGGATCAGATGATGATGTGTGTCTTATGGCAGACATCACTGAGGTAAATGAAACTACTCTAGTCTTATCAAATTCCAAATATACTGAATCCTCCAATTCATCTGGTAACTCCAGAGAGTCTGATATGCAACAAATACTATCAGATCTCCAAAATTGTGTCCAACTCTGTCAAAAACTTGAGAAAGAGAATGGTAGGCTCAGAGCTGAAGTTCAATCTCTCTCTCATGAGCATAAATCCACCAGAGAACTCATGAAAGATCATTCCAAAGAAGTCTCTGAACTTCAGGATAAGATCACAGAAAGAGATACTCTGGTAGATCAACTCATGAAAGAAAAGAACTCTCAAGAAGATGAGATCAATGAACTCAGAGCCAAATACCAGACTCTTATCAAGGGAAAACAAGTTGCTCACAACATAGAGGAGATACCCATGCCCAGAGAAGCTCCTAAGATACCATCTGTTGTATCTATCATATCAGAGTCTTCTCAGCGCATTTGTGATAAGAGTGGTTTAGGATACTCTGGAATTTCCACTAAAACTCATAAGTACCTTTATAATAAAGACAAGTCTGTAAGAGCTGGTAAATTGGTAGAAATCTGGGATGATAAAGACTTGACTGGTAATGGTTACAAGGTGATTCACAATCCTGATTGGAAAAGGAATCACTCTGTTAATCACATAACATATGGTCCAGAAGAGTTGACTGTTCTGGAAGAAAAGATTCTAGAGAATAAAAGTCAACAAGGGGAACCATTGAAGATTAATGGTCCTGTGAACAATGAGTCCCAAGGAGTAGAACTTACTCAAGTTGGAGGACCCCAGAGTAATCCTCGAAGGGAACCTAACCAGATTAGGGGACCTCAAGGGAAACACTCAAGAAAGGGGAATACCAATCAGAGTAAGACCTACCAGAGAAGGAACAATGTTCAACAGCACCAGGTACCCCAGAGACAATTTTCTCAGAGGACTCAATTCCAGAATAGGTATACTCAAAGGACCTATGACCACCAGAGCAGGTCTAAGTATCAGAACCAGAGGAGGTCTTCCAGACCCATCTATAGAAAACCAACTGATCTGGGAAGTTATGACACCAGAGATGGTTCTTCTAGGATGTACCCTTACAACCAGACCTTTAAGACCATGTCTTTGAGGCAGGCCATTCCAAAGGCCAGATTTGAGAAAAGGTACACCAGACCTGTTTATAGGAAAGGTGTCCTTATCAGACCAGTAGCTCAATATGTCATTGTAAGAGGACATGTGCTGGTAGATAGATTTGGAAGGAAGATAAGATCTCCTCATCCATCAAGGGATGATCTTTATCTTTGGATTCCTACAAAACCTGCAACTAACCAATCAGGACCCAGCACTAGTAGGGGACCTAATTGATTTCTCTGCAGGTAGATAAGAGTCCATTGGAGAAAGGATTTTCAAGCAACCATGTCTGGTACATTGATAGTGGATGTTCCAAGCACATGACCTTCCAGAAGGATAATCTCCAAGATTTCAAGCCATTGAATGGACCAAGAGTGATGTTTGGTGACAACAACTATGGCGTCACCAGAGGAGTGGGAAAGTTGACCTTCAATGGAGTTTCTGTAGATGAAGTTTACTATGTTGAAGGACTCAAGCATAATCTGCTTTCAGTATCCCAATTCTGTGACAAGGGATACTCAGTGAAGTTTTCTAGTGATTCATGCACTGTTTTCTCTTCTGATTATAATGATATCTTGCTAATAGGCTTGAGGAAGGGTAACATTTATCTTGCAGATTTTAGTAGTTGCCCAAGAAATGCTTGCCTGGTTGCTAAAGGCTCTGCAGAGAATAACTGGATTTGGCACAAGAGATTGTGTCATCTTAACTTCAAAACACTGAATAAGATTGCCAGAAAAGGTATCATTCGAGGTCTTCCTAATGAAGTGTTCAAGAAGAATCAGGTTTGTGGTTCATGCCAGAAGGGTAAACAACCCAAGACTTCCTTTAAGGATGTTCAGAGCACAACCACAACCAGAGTACTTCAACTACTTCACATGGACCTGTTTGGACCTGTTTCCCCTCTTAGTTTCAGTGGAAGGAAGTACACCTTAGTGATAGTGGATGACTTTTCAAGATACACTTGGGTAGTGTTCTTGTTTAAGAAAAATGAAACTATGACTAAGCTGCCAGAATTCTTCAATCAGATTCAGAATGAGCAGAACCAGAGCATAGTCAGAATCAGAAGTGATAAAGGGATAGAGTTTTTGAATTCACACATTGCAGATTATTGCAAGGACCATGGGATTTTTCATGAGACATCTGCTGCCAGAACACCCCAACAAAATGGAGTAGCAGAAAGGAGGAATATGACTCTTAAAGAAGCTGCAAGAACACTTCTGGCAGAATACAACACTCCACAGAGATTTTGGGCAGAGGCTATTAATACAGCTTGCTACACTCAGAACAGATGCCTGATTGCCCAGAGACATAATAAGACCCCATATGAGGTATGGAAAGGTAAAACCCCATCTGTTTCATACTTTCATATTTTTGGATGTAAGTGTTTCATCCATGACAATGGGAAATCTAAATTAAGAACCTTTGATGCTAAAGTGGCTGATGGAATATTTTTATGATATTCCAGCACCAGTAAGGCTTTTAGAGTTTTTAATAAGAATTCACTTTGTGTGGAGGAAACACCTCATGTTGTTTTTTGATGAATCTGCTTTTGAGTGCAAGGTGGACTCTAAGTCTTCTGATGAGACCCAGAATCAGACTACACCCAGAGTTATCAAAGTCAATCCACCTGTTCTTGATTCAGATTCAGATTCAGATGATGACCCATCTCCTGGTTCTCTGAAGCAGCAGCCTTCACAAGGAGCAGAACCAGAAGAGGTTGGAACTCCTGTAGGGGGAAGCTCTTCTGCAGGTGGTGATAATCACCAAGGTACTGCAGAAGATGATCAACCAGGCAAGACCACGGGAAGGAGGACCCTGGTTGATCACCCCAATGACCTAATCCTTGGAGATCCAACTAAGGGTGTCCAGACTAGGAGAACTCTTAACTTAACTGCCTTATTCAGTTGCTATGTGTCCTTGATTGAGCCCAAGAACATCAAGGAGACACTGAAAGATTCAAATTGGATTGTTGCTATGCAGGAGGAGTTGAATTAATTCACCAGACAGGATGTTTGGGAGCTGGTAGACAGACCAAGACATCAAAAGGTGATAGGCACTAAGTGGGTTTTCAAAAATAAGAAAGAAGAGAATGATGTCATTTCTAGGAACAAGGCAAGGCTAGTGGCCCAGGGCTATTCTCAGTCTGAAGGAATAGACTATGATGAGACATTTGCCCCTGTTGCCAGACTAGAAGCCATCAGATTGTTCTTAGCATATGCTGCTCACATGAAGTTCAAAGTATACCAGATGGATGTGAAATCTGCCTTTCTTAATGGGATTCTCATTGAGGAAGTGTATGTGGAACAACCTCCTGGTTTTGAAAAAGGTGACAAGGTGTTTAAGCTTAAGAAAGCTCTTTATGGGCTGAAGCAGGCACCCAGAGCATGGTATGACACTCTATCTCAATTTCTTCTGGACAATGGTTTTACTAAGGGTAAGATTGATAGGACCTTGTTTAGGAAAGAAGAAGGAAAGGACATCCTTCTGGTCCAAATATATGTTGATGACATCATATTTGGATCCCCTAACAAGAAGCTGTGTGAGAAGTTTGGTGAGCTCATGCAGGGACAGTTTCAGATGTCCATGATGGGAGAAATGAATTACTTTTTGGGTTTGCAGGTAAAGCAATCAGAGAAGGGAATTTTTATTAATCAAGCTAAGTACACCAGAAACATGTTAGAGAAATTTGGAATAGGTTCTAGCAAAGCAGCCAAGATCCCTATGATGACAAGTTTCAACATGGATCCAGATGAGTCTGGAGAGAGTGTGGACCAGACTCAGTACAGAGCAGTTATTGGTTCTCTTCTGTACCTGACTGCAAGCAGACCAAATATTACATTTGCTGTGGGAGTTTGTGCCAGATTTCAAGCTAATCCCAAGAAGAGTCACTTGGAAGCAGCTAGGAAAATATTGAAGTATCTTAAGGGAACAGTGAATTTAGGTTTGTGGTATCCTGCAGATGACAACTTAGAATTGAGTGGTTATTCAGATTCAGACTATGGTGGATGCAGAATAGAAAGGAAGTCTACTAGTGGAACATGCCAATTTTTAGGGAATAAATTGGTATCCTGGTTTTCTAAGAAGCAGACTTCAGTTGCTACATCAACAACAGAAGCAGAGTACATGGCTGCAGGGAGCTGTTGTTCACAACTACTCTGGATTAGTCAACAACTTAGGGACTACCAGATTAGAGCTAAGGATATTCCTATATTCTGTGATAGTAATAGTGCAATTGCAATCACCCAGAATCCAGTTCTTCATACCAGATGTAAACATGTTGATATAAGACATCATTTTATCAGGGATCATGTTGAGAAGGGAGATATAAGGATGGAAAAGATTGCAACAGAGAAGCAGAGAGCAGATATCTTGACTAAGCCTTTGGCTGAGACCAGATTCAGAGAGTTAGCTTTTGAGTTAGGTTTGTTGGATCCAGAGACAGATTTGTGTTAGGGGGAACAACAGAGAAGTATCCTTTATTTCTTTACTTTACTTCATACATTTATTTTTCTTAAACTAACATACCTGCAGATTAGACATATCAGAGAAGGTATATCTCCAGATGAGGTATACACCAGGTGAGACTTGTCCCAGATGAAGTGCTGAGCCAGATTCCATTATATCCAAAGTCTTCTCTGACCAGAACCAGATGCGCTCCATCAGAGGAGATGTAGCACCAGACTGGCTGTGGTATCATCTGGTTACAATATCAGGTGACAGGTATGTCTTTACTTCTCTGGCCTCTGATCATTGGGATACACCTTGCAAATTAGTAAGTACACTCAAAACGTTTCAACTTCGGAGTGTATTTAAGACTAGGGTATAGGGCCTAGGCAATCATTTCGCTTTTTCTCTTGACTGCCACAAAACCCCTTTATGCCCAGTCCCAATGACTATGCCAACGCACCAGATTAAATCTGTATCTTGCCTTTCATCGTGGCCATTAGATTTAATCACTGTGCAAAATGTCAATCAATGCTAAAATTGATTTTGTTTCCTCAATTAAATTTGAAACTACACGCGTTCACACTTCATTTATTAATCAAGCCACGCGTAATACCCTATTTAAATCAAACTTTCTTTCAATTTGTCCTTTCACGTTTCCATACTTTTAAACCCTAACTTCTCTCTGCAAAGAATTTCTTTCTCTCTCTCTATCTCTCTTTCACAGATATGGCTCCCCTGTGCAACTTCGATCATGTTCTTATGATGAGAAAGTTAAAGACAGAGATGGTGGTGGACTTTTATACCACCAAGAACCCTGTTGCGCTGTCGATTCTGGAGATGCTCCAGAGAGCAGGGGTGGAGAAGCTGATCTCCACAGTTCCCAAGGACTTTCGTACCCTTGACGGATATGCGGCCCAGTTATTGGTTCGTATGAAGATTCACGAGGATCACTTTTCCTCCAAGGTTGATGAAGATGATTTGGTGTTTTTTAAGCATGATTTCTGCGCTTTATTCGAGAACATTTCTGCGGTGGGAGTGGATCCTTTGACGTACAAGGAGGATGACATTATTGGTTCCTTCAAGATTTTTGCTCGATCTTCCTGCAAGAATATCACAAAGGGCTTCTTGGACAAGCATTTAAGGCAGAAGTTCAAGGTGTTATTCGATATCGTGGTGAAGGTGCTTATGTGTGAAAATCACAGCACAGATGCCATTTTCAATGGTAGGATGTGTGTGATGAGGGCTTTATATGATGGTGTTCAGTGTAATTGGGCGGAGTTCTTCTGGGATGTGTTGAGGAAGAACAGGCTGAAGGTGAAGAAGGAGCCTTGTCCTTCCAAGCCAGGAGAGTTGCAGTTCTGCTTCACTGCAAATGTCTCTTTGGGGACTAAGTTAACTCTTATTCTGGATTCTCTCCTTCCAGAGAAGAAGTGGAAATCATCTTGGTGCCATAGTTATCACAAATCCAAGATCCTCTTCTCCAAGGATGGCCCTCTCCATGGCCATGCCGACTCTGATGGAGAGCAAGCCATCCCTGCCCCTCCTATTCAATCTACTCCCTCACCAGCCAAGGGGCAGAAGAAGCAGCAGCAGCAGAAGACACAGAAGAAAACTGCTGAAGCAACTGGTTCCTCAACCATTGCTTTCTCTGGTTCCTCAGAGGAGGACCAGATTCCCCTTCTTGAAGTACTTAAGAAGAAGGGTGATGATGATAAAGCTGTTAAGAAGGCTGGAGCAGCCAAGAGGAAGCAGCCAGAAGAGGCCAGGAGAGGTTCTGCTAAGAAGCGTAGGACTAGCAGAAAGGCAAAGAAAACCCTTCTGGTGGATGAGCCTTCAGAGGAAGAAGAGGAAGAAGAGGTTGAGCCTCTTGTGAGGAAATCCAAGGCTAAGAGGGCCCTTCTTCAAGATCCTGACTCTGGATCTGATCTTGGAGAGGCCTTAGAAAAGGCAATTGAGGATGCTTCCCAGATGATGGAGGATGCTCCAGAGTCTGCTGTACCTGCTGGTGTTGACCCAGCAGAGGTAAACCCTTCCCTTCCATCTTCTTCCCCCATTAATCTTGTCTCCCCCTCTACCTCTCCCCCAGATAATATTCCCCAAACCCCATCTGCCTCTGGTAACCCTATTGTTCCACCAGAGCAGATTATCCCAGATACCCCAGTATATACTCCCTCTACCATTCCTACCCAAACACCTTCTCCCCCATATTCCCAAACACATCTTCCCACAAACCCTTCTCCCCCACCTCCTGTGCCAGAGGGACCCTCAACCTCTTCTGGTGCAGAAATCCCCCCTCCCAACACTTCCACCTCCCAGATACCTCCTACACCTTCTGTACCAGATATTCCATCTTCTTCTGGTGCAGAGCAACCCTTCCCTTCCACCTCTACTTCTCAAAATCCCAATCCTCCCCAAACCTATACAGACCAGGACCCAACCATTTCTATGGCTCTGGGTTTCCCTGCCCCTCCCCCTTCTCCTACCTGTTTAACAAGCGATGATAGTGAAGATGAGGAAGCTTCACTTGAGCTTGCTGACTTAGCACCTTCCTCCTCTGCCTCTGGGCCCAAACCCTTCACTTTCTCATCTGCAGAAATGGGTCGCATTAGGCAGAGTATGAGTGTAAGTGCTCAGCTCTGGCTAAGAGAGCATTTCCCAGTCCTTCTGGAGCACTTACCACTCCTGGCAGAGCTTACTGATGCCAAGGTCTGGAGCAAGGCCAGACTTGAAGATGTGGAGGACCTAATGCTTTTGCTTGAGGAAATGGGTCCCTCCAACTTCACTGCTTGGGAGATTGAGCTAAAGCAGAGGATGAATATTCAGAACCCAGCAGAGCTGGAGACCCCTGGTGCAGCTAAAGTCTTGATTCGCACCCTGCTCATCCAGAGAGGAGTAATGCTCACTCCAAAGGGCCCCACTTACAAGTTTGGTCCTCACTTTGTCTTCCCTCCAGAGCTATATTCAGATGAGAAAGACTTTGAGATGTCTCCAGCTGTGCTCCGGAAGATGAAAGCTTTCTTCAATGAGCAAATCATGCAGATTGGGCGCTTTTCAAAAGCTATTCAACATATGGCCCCTGCTATGATAGAGCACCAGATCAGGCACGAGAGGAGAATCTTCCTGAAGCAGATAAAGTCTACTCTGGCAGAGGTAAAAGCTTCCTTCAAGGCTAATAGCTTATTTGTCAAGCTGGATGTCATGCACAACCAGAAGCAGCTACAGGAGCACGTGCTGGAGCAGATGAGACCTGTCTCTGTGCTCAAAGTGGAGATGGCCAGCCAGATGATTCAAACTGCCAAGCTAAAGGACTCCCTCCAGGAGATGTTGGAAAAGCAAGAGAGGCTTGTTGCTGAGTCTAAAGCCTACCTGGAGGAGGCCAAGCAGCTACGTGATCTTCACTCTTCCTCCAACACTGCCTTGCCTGATCTTATAAGGCAGGTGGTGGAGCCCTTCCTTGATGAAGTTAAAAAGGGGGAAAAGAAGGCCAGAACTGATCTGGCGAAGACCAAAAATGAAACTCTCTTCAACCATGGAGCTCGTCTGGACCTGCTGGAGAATACATTGGCCCAGGCTGAGTTGCAGAAGAAGAAGAAGGAAGAGTTCAAATCTCTTTCCATGGCTAAGCAGCTTGCTGCAGAAGAGGAGTCAGAGGCTGAGCAGGATCCAATCTCCATCTCTGGACCTGCAAAGAGGAAGATAAGGAAAGTGAAGAAGAGCTTCCTTGAATCTGTGGTTGAAGAAGCAGAGAAGAGATTCAAGGAAGAGTCACCTGAAGAGAGGCAAGCAAGGATAAGGAAAAACATAGATGAAGAGCAGAGGCTCAGATATATTAGAAGGCAAAATAAGAAGAGCAGAGAAGCTGGCATCACTCCTGGTGCTAGTGGATCCAGCCAGAAGAGGAAAGGCCCTGTTGAAGTCATGAACATCCTCCCTCTCAGGACAGAAGGGTCCTTTGACTCAACTGTTCCTGTGCCTTTGATAGAAAAATGGAGAGAAGCCAAGACTCTCTGGTTCATTCAACATTATATCCATAGATCTCCACCAGAGGATGATGCTCTCATCAACAGGACTTTCCATTCTTGGATGCAGGCATATGATGCAGATTTGTACAAGCAGTTGATGGATTCAACTATTGAATTCAACCTGGAAGTCACTGCTCCTGAATTCCATTTTCTCAACACTCCAATGGCAGGAGACCAGGTTGATTGGGCCGAGCTGAAGAGACTGTACAAGACCAAGGTGTTGGCAAACTTCACCCCAACATCTTCTACAGAGTTGAAGGCCATTCAAGATAGATTCTTTGACTGGTTCCTGGTGCCCAAGGATAACAGAAGATATGCTTAGAATAGGACCAGAATTGCTTTGTAATCTGTAATCATCTTTGTCCTTTTTATCAATGAAAATCTCATATCTTCTCTGTTCAAAAGACAACCTCTTGTTGTCTTATTTGTTTGCCTGATAAGATCTATTCTAAGGTCTTATCATTTATTATTTTCTTGCTTAAGTATAGTTGTGATCAGTTCTGGTAGTGTTTTAACTCCATCAAAAAGGGGGAAATTATTAGGATAAAAGTTGTTAGTTTTGATGAGTTAAAACAAACCAGAAGATGTAATAGGACCATCTGGACCTGTTAGCCAGATGATGATCTAGTTTAGGACTTAGTCTAAGGGGAACTGCCAGACCAGAAGACTTCACCAGAAGAGTCACCAGAAGACCCCACCAGAGGACTTCACCAGAGGACTCCACCAGAAGACTTCACCAGATGAGATCTGACCAGAGGCAGAGGACCTTCCCCAGACCAGACGAGTCCGGACCAGACGAGTCTGGTAGAACAAAAGATGCTCAGTTTGATCCCCTGGTTCTACCGAGTATTCTGGTTGTTGACCAGATGAGGACCAGAAGACACCGAGGTTGCCTGGTGTCTGGTCTTGCCTTCTCTGGAGAGAATCAGAGTTAGGCAGAGGAAGCTATTGACCGTTGGTGATTCAAATCAAGTCAACAAGATCAGGATTGGAAAGTATTTGAAGATAATCAATCCAAGGATCCCACCAACCCAATCAATCAATTAGGGAATTGATTGATTGAGGCTTCCTTATATAGAGGATCTGATTGGATTAGCCCTCCAACGGCTAGCCCTAATCCCCTCTATAAATATGAGAGTGCAGTTCAAGAAAAAGCTCTTGAGAGACCATATACGCGCATAAGTCCATCTAAGCTTTTGAGATTCATACCAAGCACTCTTACTGTTCATAATATTTATCTACTCTTAAGGAGTTATTGAAACCTCAACCTGTTCATCTATCAAACAAGGTTGTAGGCTGTTTGATTTTTAGATTGAGGGTAAATCTAAAGAGGCTGTAAGAAGGAACTGGTACTTCCAAATTCCAGTAAGTAAGTGAGTTGGTTGGTTGTTAGTGAGACCCCTTGGATATAAGGGAGAGTGGATGTAGGATATTCTATCCGAACCACTATATATCTTGTGTTCTTTATTGTTTTCAATTTACTTATTGTTCTTTTGATTATTACTCTCTTGTAAAAGACTTTGAAAGACATTTAACTTAAGCTTCCGCAATTAATCTAACTAGTGGGACCAACAACCTCTGTTCTTCTTCAGATGAACATTCTGTTCTAGTGGAGTTTTAGCAGGTGGATCATCAAATGCTTTGAATTTCTTCAAGACTTTCTCAACATAATGAGCTTGTGTTAAAGAAATTCTATTTGAAGTTCTCTCTATTTTGATTCCTAGAATCACGTCTGCAAAACCCATATCTTTCATGTCAAAAATTTTCTTTAACATGTTTTTCGTATTAACGATCACATTTGAATTGTTACCTATGATTAACATGTCATCAACATATAAGCATACGATAACAAATCCATTTGGTGTATCTTTCACATACACACACTTGTCATATTTGTTAATTAGAAATCCATTTGACAACATAATATTGTCAAATTTTAAATGCCATTGTATAGGAGCTTGTTTAAGTCCATATAATGACCGAACGAGTTTACAAACCTTTTTCTCATTCCCGAGTATAACATAACCCTCTAGTTGATCCATGTATATTTCATTATCTATTTCTCTGTTAAGGAAAGCAGTTTTCACATCCATCTGGTGTATTTCGAGATTGTGCAAAGCAGCAATCGCGATTAGTACACGAATGGATGTAATCCTTGTGACCAGAGAATTGGTGTCAAAGAAATCATACACTTCTCTTTGTTTAAAACCCTTTGCAACCAAACGGGCTTTATACCTGTCAATTGATCCATCTGCTTTGTACTTTCTTTTAAGGATCCACTTATATCCTAAGGTTTTACAACCTTTAGGGAGGTCAACTAACTTCCATATATGATTTTGCACAATCGAATCATATTCACTGTTTATTGCTTATTTCCAGAGAGGTGCATCCAGTCTGGAAAGAGCTTCTTTGATAGTCCGAGGTTCTTCTTCTAACACATACGTAATGAAGTCTGGACCATAGGTCTTATCAATTCTAGGTCGTTACTGCGTCTAGGTTCTTCACTCTGCTGAGTGGAAGGACCTGCAACTTCACTTGATTCCTCATGAGTTCGCTTATTTGAACTCACTTCTTCTTTGTCCCTACACGGGAACACATTTTCAAAGAAAACAACATTCCTTGATTCTATTGTATTACCTACTGTCATATCGGGTATTTCTGATTTGTGAATCAAAAATCGATAGACACTACTATTGAAGGCATATCCTATAAAGATCGCATCGACCGTTTTAGGCCCGATTTTCACTTGTTTAGGAAGTGGCACTTCAACCTTAGCCAAACACCCCCACACTTTGAGGTATTTGTAAGATGGTTTGCGATTTTTCCACAACTCATAAGGTGTCTTATCTTGAGTCTTAAGTGGATTTTTGTTCAAAATGTGGTTAGCTGACAGAATAGCTTCCCCCACATGTTCTGAGGTAAACCTGAGTTGATTAACATTGCGTTCATCATCTCTTTCAAGGTTCGGTTTTTCCTCTCCGCAATACCATTCGATTGAGGTGAGTAGGGAGCCGCCGTTTGATGTATGATGCCTGATTCGGCACATAATTGTTCAAACGAAGCCACATACTCTCCACCTCTATCACTATAAATTGCTTTAATTCTAGTGTTCAATTGATTCTTTACTTCACTTTTATAATTTTTAAAAGCTTTTATAGCTTCATCTTTATTTCGTAGTAAGTAAATGTAGCAGAATCTTATGCAATCATCAATAAAAGTAATAAAATACTTTTTTCCACCTCTAGTTTGCACGAATTTTAAATCACATACATTCGTGTGAATTAATTATAGAGGAGTTGTGTTCCTTTCAATAGATTTAAATAGTAACTTAACCATTTTTGCTTCAACACATGTTTCACATTTTTTGGATGTATCCACATTATCAATTTTAAGTAAATCTAAATTTACCAATCATTGTATAGAATTTAGATTAACATGTCCTAATCTAAAATGTCATAAATCAGAACACTCAACGATATAAATGGAAACTGAAGTATTTTCCTTGATAGTAGTGTTTGTGCCATTACGACTTCAGTTATAACTGGCATCTTAAAAAGGCCCTTCTCGAGGTAACCTTTCCCTAGAAAGATGCCAAATTTGCTAAGTACAACGCCATTGAACTCAAACACTAGCTTAAACTGATTACTAACTAATAAGGAGCCAAAAATGAGATTTTTTCGGATGTCTGGGACATGCAGCACATCCTTCAGCTTGAGCTTCTTTCCCGATGTCAGCTTGATCACCACCGTTCCTACACCAGCCGCTTTAGACGAGGCTTGGTTTCCTATGTAGAGCTTTCTCGCCCCAGCAGGAGAATATGTGGAGAAGGCAAATTTCTCCAAGCAAACGTGGCAAGTGGCACCCGTGTCCACGAACCACTCTTTTTTGTTGTCCACCATGTTGACCTCGGTCACTACAGCAGACATATCCATCTCCGTGAGCTCTCGTTCTGCAACGTTCACAGAGTTCTTCTTTCCCTTGGCGTCCTTCTTGGGCTGACGACAATCAGCAGCCCGATGATTGGGTTTGCCACAGTTGTAGCACTTCCAACTGAATTTCTTCGGGGCAGAAGCAGTAGCAACAACCTTACCTTTGCCTTTATCGTCCTGATGCTCCCTCTTCTTCGATGGCTCATCTTTCTCCATCAAGTTTGCCTTTGCCTCTATAGAAGCAGTCGAGCCCTTCTTCTCCATTTTCTTGTTATCTTCCTCGATCCGGAGTCGGGTAATAAGATCCTCCATGGTCACTTGCTTTCGCTTGTGCTTGAGGTAGGACTTAAACTCCTTCCAAGACGGAGGTAGCCTGTCAATCACAGTGGCTACCTGAAAGGCCTCAAGCAGCTCCATCCCTGGTACTACAATGTTGTGAAAGATCACTTGCAGCTTTTGAACCTGTTTAACAACAAATTTGTTGTCCTCCATTTTGAAGTCGTACAAAGTGGAGATGACGAACTTGCTAGTTCCCGCATCTTCGGTTTTGTACTTCTTCTCCAAAGACTCCCACAAGGCTTTGGAAGTCAGGTACTCATCAGATACATCACAGAGGGCATCAGACAGCCCATTCAGGATGTAATTCCTGCACAAATAATCATCATGGACCCAAGTATCATAGGCAATCCTGGTTTCCCGATCAGCATCTTCTGCGGGAGCACTCGGACTATTCTCCTTGACGTATTTCACCAATTAGATGGTGGTCAAATAGAAGTGCATCTTCTTTTGCCACCTCTTGAAGTCATTACCCGAAAAAAAAATTCGGGTTTCTCTCCTTTCACCACAACCGGCCTAACAGTCCCTGGGAGGGAGGCCTGGTTGGTTGCCAATAATGGATTAGCACCTGTATTTCCTACCAAAGGATTGTCGCCAAAGTTTCCCACGAAGGGATTAGCACTTGAGTTTCCCACGAAGGGATTAATGCTCGAGTTTCCCACGAAGGGATTACCATTAGAGTTTCCCACGAAGGGATTGGCATTGGAATTTCCCACAAAGGGATTAGCTTTGAACCACTCAACAAGAGTACTGCCAAAGTCTCCAAATTGGAAAGCAGTAGGGGGAACAGGTTTACCCGTAGGTACTGGTCCATCTGTAGGATGTCCAGTTGGTACATCAGTAGAGTTAGTGGTATCACCAATATCTTTGGTAGGGGTAACTGGCGTCGATGGAGTCGTATCCATATCGTTGTCGGAATCATGGTTCGACATGGCAGTGATTCGAAACAGAATTATTCAGTCTTGTAATTGTTGTTGAAGAGTGTATCTCGAATACTGCAAGATCAGAAGTAAGTACAAAACGAATTCATAAGGAAAACCGAGTTAAGGAAAATCCTTTTCCCGCAAGACTAAATACACCCCGTATAGTGCTTACGGTATCGTGCATATGAGTCTCCAAAGGTAAAACAGTTTAACAGTTTACACCGGCAACACCACCGTGTATAAACTCTCGGCGAATGAAATTGGAATTTGAACTGAACGAAATTAGTATATTGTGAAAGACTTTCTGAACTCTAAGATTCGTAGGCTAAAAAGATGTGTTCGAAAGTCTGGATATTAAGGGGTATATATAGGCGGAAATCTGCACTGCATATGAGGACGATCAGTTGAGAAAATCATGGACTAACCACGAATTTAGTGGATAGAGACTTATCTCTTTCTTGGGAAGCAAGAACGGAATATTCCAGAAGCTTCGTAGGAATATTCCTTCGAATATTCCAATTGAAATCAAATTCGAATTCTGAGTGTATTAATCATTCCACGAGTGTATTAATCATATTCGTGGGCCGACCCAAATCCGACGGACCACCCAAAACAGTTCGGTCCAAAAAGTTATTGGGTCTTTTTATATTTTTGGTACTCTAAAAATATAGGTAGGTCCCAAAGCCCAAATGCCAATTGTCAAGAACCACGGGCCCGGGCTCGGGCGGGGCGGGACGCGCGTGCGCGTGTTTGCTCCATGGTTAGGGTCCCCATGTACCAATTTGAAGAACATGAATACTTTCCTTCATATATACTAGGAACTTTCCTTGTAATTTTCCAATGTGGGATGAAACTTCATTTTTCATTTCCCATGGAATTATTCAATATAAGTGATTAATCCTACAACTTCCCAAATTAATTTCTCACTCACCGGAAATCGGTTTAAGATATTAAATATACCACGTTCATCTACTCTGCGAGTAGAACAACCTTATTAATTTTATTTTTCCAAAGATTAACGTTTTCATTCCTAAAAAAATTAGTCAAAGTCAGGGTATAAACCCTTTTTAATTTAACCAATTTCCAACATTAACCACTGAGATCTATTTTTTCTTTCCAAGTCAATCTAGAAAAATAATTTCGCTCTAGGTCCAATTCAGCGCATCAAAATTCACTAGTGTAATCTCTTGGTCAAGACAAACCAATCTTGAGGTTTACACCTAAACTTTTACCAATGAATTGTTCAAGTCCATCTAAGTTGTGAATCATGTTTATCCTTAATACAAGAAACTGACAATGTGATCTTCTGTGATCTACTACACACCACATTTGCCTACAATGTAAAGTATTTGAATGACTTTGCAATAAATAAATAACATTCATAATATTTAGAACAAATAGTGATAAAAGATTTATTCTCATAAGTAAAGTGTGTTGATGTTAGGCCAATGTTGTCCAGAATGTTACAACATTTTCCGCAACATCAGAATTTGCCCTTTCTTATAACACTAACTTCAAATGTTCCAATGTTGTCTTTAATGTCTAAACATGCAGGATGATGACATGGAAGTTACCAGGTCAAGCGGTTGCAGTTTTTAGAGTGAGAAGTTAAAGATGAGCATGGGTGGTTACCGAAGTCATGGAGCTTAGTGTTGGACGGTTTTTACATCATGTGAAACCATGATTTCCAAGTGTTCACATGCAAGTTTCAAAGTCTATAAATACCACACGCATTGGACACAATCAAGTGAAGAAATTGAGATACATATTTACCTATAACAAGTATATCTGTTTCAGTTTTCTCCATTTGTAATTCTAAGAGTGTTTTAGTTATGCCTTTGAGTAGACTATTTTACACGATTAGAGTTCTAGGCTTTTGGTTGTATATCTAAGGTATACGACCTTGATGTAAAATCTTACAGTAGTATTTTATTTTATCTTTGTATCACTACTTTGGTATAATGAAGTTTCGTCATGAGGCATCATAGATTATTTTATAATCTATGAAAAATTTTGATATCCCATTTGCGATTTTATTTTTCAAAGTCTCCTGTTGTGCATGTTGTCTTTTATATTTCAACATTTTCGATAACATTCTGGAAAAACACCCACGCACACCCTTCAATTGGCACCAGAGCCATAACTAGATATATTTAGTTAGATCCTGTATCTTTAAGTGTGTAAATTTTATTTGCAATGGAATATCCACTTTCCCCCGCTCTTATACCACCAATTTTAGATGGTTCGAATTATGCATATTGGAAATCGAAGATGCGGATGTACATCAAATCCCTTGGTGAACGAGCATGGAGGAGTGTACTATCTGGATGGACTCAACCCAGAACTCCAGCTAATGAAGATAATGAAGCACGGATCAAGCGAGAACTTGATTGGACGAATGATGAAGTAACCCTGAGCAGTTATAATTCGAAAGCTTTGAAAATAATATTTACATCAGTTGATGTATCTATGTTCAAACTGATTTCAAATTGTATCTCTGCAAAATATGCTTGAGATCAATTGTAAGAGCACTATGAAGGATCCGAGAGTGTTCGAAGAACAAAACTTCGAATGTTGGGCACCAAATTCGAAAACTTTAAGATGAAAGAGGATGAATCCATTTTCGCCTACAACGAGAGACTTTCTGAGATTGCAAATGAATCTCACTCTCTTGGTGATACTATATCAAATACCAGGTTAGTTCATAAAATCCTAAGAACTGTTCCAAAACGGTTTGATGCTAAAATATGTGCTATAGAAGAGGCTAAAGATACTGATACTATGAGTCAAAATGAACTAATAAGTATCTTAAAAACCTATGAAATGAATTTTAAATAGAAAGAAGAGTCAAATGATAAGAAAATTTTTGATTGTGTTGATTTATGTGATGACAATTCTGAGGATATTGTTTTATTAACCAAATAGTTTAAGTCTTTTCTAAAGAATAGAGCTAATAGGTTAAAAGACAATATTCAACCTAAGGTAGAAATCAACAATAATCAACAAATGCCTGAAAGAAGAAATAGATTCAATTAAAATAGAAGAACATGTAGTAGTGGCAAACCTAGGTATGTTCTTGAGTATAGGAAGTCAGTAAGATGCGATGCATGTACTGGTTTTGGTCATTATGCAAATGAATGTGCCAACACCATCCTTAGGAAGAAACTGAACTTCAATGCTACTTTGAGCGATGAATCGGGAGATGAAAATGAATCTGAGAAAAATGATGAATGCGCTTTCTCTGCAAGAATTGAATATGATGATACTTTTTGTTGGGATATGTATTTTAGTTTTGATGATTTTCCAAAACAACATGTAATAGGTTTGAAAGCAGTCAGGATAGTATCTTTTATTTCAGGTCAGGCTAGGTTAGCTCCTAGAGAATAGGCTGTCAGTTGAGAAGAACTCAGTTGAGGGAACACTCAGTTGAGGGGGAACTCAGCGAGGGGGAACTCAGCCACACAGCCTGAGGATGTCAAGATGACATCTCAAGAGAGCTGACTGATGACATGCCATCAACCTGAACCAATGGAGAAGCCTGAAGGAAGTCCCACTGAGTGTAAGTCAGGCTGTTCTAAGCCAAGTCTGGCGGACCACTCAGTGAAGAGCCTGATCAGGTGGATCAGTGCTGTACCAAGTAAGCCCTGAAGGAGTCAGACTACTGTGGTCATGGAAGTTTGTCATTCAGCCTTATGACAAACTTCTTGGAAATTATCTTCAAACAGTCTCTGAAGGACAACTACACTGAAGACGTTCAGTCCACTGAAGATCATCAGTCAGTGAAGGAGGAAGCTACCTAAAGTCAGTGGGTCTTGGTTAACCCACTGAGTCAAAGATCCGTGAATCCAGGCCACGTGGACCAATCAGCACGAGGCAGAAACTCTGACACTGAAAAAGGCCGCATTCCGAGAAAAGTGGTTGAAACCATTTAATGCTGGATTCAAATGTATTTCCTCTCCAACGGATACATTTGAATCCTCATTATAAATACAAGCTCATGGCTGTGTATTTAAGTGTGTTGTTTTTGTTTGAGAGTTGTATTGTTGTATCTTGTAAGAAAAACAAACACCTACGAGCTGAGAGTGTGAGTAGTAGCATACGTGCATGGGAGATATAAGGAGGTTCTACTCATATCTATACACTGAGAGTTCACAAATATATACATAAGAGGGCTCAGCTTGTAACTCTAGGCTTAGAGTGGTTTTCCCTATCTTAGCTATTGGCTAACACATTGTAAAGGGAAAACCTCACCTAGTTGGAGAAAACCTAACTGAAACCAAAACCCTCTAGTCAGGTTTGTTGGTAGTAAGTGAGGAGAAGGGCAGCCCAGGGAGTGACGTGAGTCCAGTTGTAAGTGCACCTTGGCACGTTAAAAACAAGAATCCAAAGGAGTGGATTTCCTGTTGAATCAGGCCGTGGATGTAAGAGCTTGAGTCTCCGAACCACGTTAAACCAAGTGTTATTATTTGGAATGTCTTTTCTTCTAAAGTATTGCGAAAATCTGCTCACTGAGAGCATTGTTTAAAAAGGAACTTTAGTTAAGCATTCAGGTCAGGGAGATTCCATCTCACTGACTAAATCAGGCAAGGCACTCGAGAGTTCAGTCTCTCGAGTCACTGCCTTGTTGAGAGCCTGAGCTTTCAAGTCTCATCACTGACTTGATAGCTCTGACTCTCAGCAACGCAGTGGCTTGAGCATTCCATCACTGAACTCAGTCAGGGTGCAACGCGTAAGGTTTTAAAAAAAAAATTTGTGCTCCTGAATTCCCATTTTGCCCTTCGAAAAGGGACCATCAATTGGTATCCGAGCGGGTAGTTCACCTGACCACTGATCCAGTTTTGTTAAGAAAAATGGTCAACCGAACAGATCTTAAACTTTTTAAACTATGGGAATTTCTGCATATTTTCAAACTATTACCTGTACTCTGATATCATTCTTGTAATAGAAAATCATTTGGTTAGAAGTTTTGAAATCATCAAAAAGGGGGAAATTGTTGGGATATGTATTTTAGTTTTGATGATTTTCCAAAACAACATGTAATAGGTTTGAAAGCAGTCAGGATAGTATCTTTTATTTCAGGTCAGGCTAGGTTAGCTCCTAGAGAATAGGCTGTCAGTTGAGAAGAACTCAGTTGAGGGAACACTCAGTTGAGGGGGAACTCAGCGAGGGGGAACTCAGCCACACAGCCTGAGGATGTCAAGATGACATCTCAAGAGAGCTGACTGAAGACATGCCATCAACCTGAACCAATGGAGAAGCCTGAAGGAAGTCCCACTGAGTGTAAGTCAGGCTGTTCTAAGCCAAGTCTGGCGGACCACTCAGTGAAGAGCCTGATCAGGTGGATCAGTGCTGTACCAAGTAGGCCCTGAAGGAGTCAGACTACTGTGGTCAGGGAAGTTTGTCATTCAGCCTTATGACAAACTTCTTGGAAATGATCTTCAAACAGTCTCTGAAGGACAACTACACTGAAGACGTTCAGTCCACTGAAGATCATCAGTCAGTGAAGGAGGAAGCTACCTAAAGTCAGTGGGTCTTGGTCAACCCACTGAGTCAAAGATCCGTGAATTAATGATTCTTCTAAATCTTTGACAAGTAATGGGCCTATAAAGTTTGTAAAATTAGGGGTGCAACATGAAAAATAATATTCCTAATACTATAAATAAAATTTTATCAAAATTTGATAAAGATTTTTCTTGTTATTACTGTCTTAAAAAGTGTTAGGATAAAAACTGTTAGTTTTGATGAGTTGGAAACAAACCAGAAGATGTAATAGGACCATCTGAACCTGTTAGCCAGATGAGGATCTAGATTAGGACTTAGTCTAGGGGGAACTGTCAGACCAGAAGACTTCACCAGAAGAGTCACCAGAAGACTTCATCAGAGAAGATCAGATCAGAGGCAGAAGACTTTCCCCAGAACCAGACGAGTCCAGGAGACTAGACGAGTCTGGTGAAATAAAAGTACCTTAGAATCATCTCCTGAATCTAAGGGAACAATTGTTTCATAGCCGACTCTGGACTAGAGGACCTCTGGGTCATCTGGTATCCACCTACTCTGGAAGAATCAGAGTTTGACCAAGGAAGTTTTAAACCGTTGGTGTATTTAATGCTGATTGAAGATCGGATTGGAAAGTCAAAGAAGAATCAATCCAAAGGATCTCACCAACCCAATCAATCAATAAGAGAATTGATTGATTGAAGACTTCCATTTATAGGGATCTGATTGGATTAGTTTTCCAAAGGCAATATCCCTAATCCTCCCTATAAATACAAGAGTGCTGGAATGAAGAAAACTCTAGTTACGTGCACGAAGAAAAACTCTCAAGCTTTACTTTATGCTCAAACAATTAATCCCTCTTAGGCTCTTAATACTTATATACTTATTACGAAGTTTGGTAGTTGGAATTTACATACTCAACCTGTTCATCTCTAAAGATAAGGTTGTGGTATTGAGGAGCTTTAGATCGAAGTTAGATCTAAAGATTGTAACAAGGAGCTGGTAATTGTGAAATTCCAGTAGTCCGTAAGTTGGTTGGTTGGTAGTAAGGCCCCTTTGATAAGGGAGAGTGGACATAGGATTTTAACATCCGAACCACTATATATCGTGTGTTATTTACTGTTTTTTTTACTTTCTGCATCTATCATTTGAAGTCTCTTAAAAGGTTTTACTTTGTTAAGCTTCCGCATCGCACTAATCTGACTAGTGGGACCAACAAAAAGTGTCATATTAGACCATACTGCTGGAAATTGAAAAGAAATATGCATGCAAAAACAGTGTCACCGAGTTTGTCACCTCATTTAAAAGAACATTTTTCAAAAACTACTTGGGTCAGTAAGTCTAAAAGCTGTAATGTTGTTTATACTTTATTAAAAGCTCATGCACCCGGTTCATGGTATTTTGATAGTGGTCGTTCTAGACATATGACTGGTAATCTTAATTATTTAATGAATTATAGATTGGATGATGATGGTCATGCAATTTTTAGAGGTGGTTCTCGTAGTAAAGTCATTGGTAAAGGCACTTTGAATGTTCCTGGTTTTCCCAAATTGACTAATGTCTTATGATTGGTAATAGATCCATATACAATTGTTATGTGATTGATACCCTCAAAACCTGTAACAATGTGAAAACTGATGAAAGTTTCTTGTGGCATAAAAAACTTGGTCATACACATTATCAAAATAATTTGAAACTAATTAGAACATGAGTTGTAAATGGTCTTCCTAAACTACAATTAAACAAGTCAAAAGTATATGGACCTTGTAAAAAAGGTAAGCAGGTTAGAATGTCACACAAAATGCTGTCACATTGTTCTACACAAAGATCTTTTGAACTTCTTCATATGGATCTTATGGGTCCAATGGAAACTAAGAGTATTGGTGGAAAAAGGTATTCTTTTGTTTTAGTTGATGATTACTTTAGATACACTTGGATTGTATTTCTTAAATAAAAGTCTAAAACTTTTTATGTTATCAAAAATCTTTACAAAAAGTTCAAAAAAGATTTCAATTCCAAGATCAAGAAGATTATATCTGATCATGGTAGGGAATTCGAGAATAGTGATTTTACTAAGTTTTGTGAAGATAAAGGTATCATGCAAGAGTTTTCTTACCAAAAACAACACAACAGAATGGTATTGCAGAAAGAAAAAAATAGGACTTTACAGGAAATGGCTAGGGTCACGCTTATCATGTCAAAATATCTTTAAAAAAGATTTTGGGCTGAAGCTTTGTTGGGATATAGATTAGATGTTTTGAAGATGTTAAAATAAGAACTTGTAACTAGTCTAGGACTAGAATAGGTCTTAGGCTAAGGGGGAAGGGAATTAGACAAGACAAGAGGAGACCCAGACAAGAGGAGTCCGAGACAAGAGGAGTCCCAGACAAGAGAAGTCCCAGACAAGAGGAGTCCCAGACAAGAGTAGTCCCGGACAAGAGGAGTTCCAGACAAGAGGAGTCCCAGATAAGAGGAGTTCCAGACAAGAGGAGTCCCACACAAGAGGAGTTCCAGACAAGAGGAGTCCCAGACAAGAGGAGTTCCAGACAAGAGAAGTCTTGGACAAGAGGAGTCTTGGACAAAAGAAGTCTTGCACAAGAGGAGTCTTGGACAAGATGAGTCTTGGACAAGATGAGTCTTTGACAAGAGGGGTCTTGGACAAGATGAGTCTTGGACAAGAGGGGTCTTGGACAAGATGAGTCTTGGACAAGAGGAGTCTTGCACAAGAGGAGTCTTGCACAAGATGAGTCTTGGACAAGATGAGACTTGGATAAGAGGAGTCTTAGACAAGATGAGTCATAGACAAGAGGAGTCTTGGACAAGATGAGTCTTGGATAAGAGGAGTCTTGGACAAGAGGAGACTTGGACAAGAGGAGTCTTGGACAAGAGGAGTCTTGGACAAGAGGAGTCTTGGACAAGGTGAGTCTTGGACAAGAGGAGACTTGGACAAGAGGAGGTCCGGACAAGATGAGCTCTGGACAAGATGAGGTTGGGACAAGATGAGGTAGAGGACCAGAGGAGGTAGAGGACCAGAGGACCAAATGAGGTAGAGGACCAGATGGGTAGAGGACCAGATGAGGTAGATGACCAGACGAGGTAGAAAACCAGATGAGGTAGAGGACCAGATGAGGTAGAAGACCAGATGAGGTAGAGGACCAGATGAGGTAGAGGGCCAGATGAGGTAGAGGACCAGATGAGGTAGAGGACTAGATGAGGTACCAGATGAGGTAGAGGACCAGATGAGGTAGACAAGAAGAGGTGTACCAGACTACTCTACCAGATGAGCTCTACCCGACTACTCTACCAGATGAGCTCTACCAGACTACTCTACCAGATGAGCTCTACTAGACTACTCTACTAGATGAGCTCTACTAGACTACTCTACCAAGAAGATCTTGTGATTCAAAGATAAAAAGAATCAAGAAAGGGAAGTCAACTGATATCAAGGAAGATTGGTTGTAGATCAAAGAAGAATCAATTAAAGAAAGAGTCAACCAATCAATCATATAATCAATCAAGATGATTGATTATATTCCTTAATTTATAGATGTTTGAATTTCTAACTTCCAACGGCTAGTTATTTGACACCTATAAATAGGAGTGCATGGTGATGAGTTCAATACAAGAAAGACGGGCAAGAGAGCACAAAAGATAGAGAAATACACGAGCACACCATACACTCACCTTGTTCATATAAATATTATATCTACTCTTTTAGGAGTTTTAGTTGGAATATTACTCAACCTATTTACCACATTGAAAAGTTGTTGTAAGTTGTATGAAGGAGGTGGTACTTCCCAATTCCAGTAGTAAGTAAGTTTGTTGGTGAGTGAGACCGCTTTGATGAAAGGGAGAGTGGACGTAGGATCGTTATATCCGAACCACTATAAAAATTCTCGTGTCTGTTTTATTTACTATTTTTATTTATAATTTATGTATAATTAATTTTTGCACTTTAAAAAGTATTTTTCTTAAAATTAAGAATAAAACGCTTTCCGCAAATAATATTTTCGGGACCAAGAAGTGATATCAGAGTAGTGTGTCCTAGACCACTGCTTTGAAAAGCTTTTGGTGGTCACCAGGATAGGTCCAATTTTTTGAAAAACCCAAATAATTTTTTGTGCTAACAATTTCTTGCAGAAATGGGTTCGAAGAAAAGTAGCAAAAGATACACTAGGAGTCACTCCAAAAGAAGCTTCACAGCCGAGGAAGAAGAGGTATCCACTTCTGGTTCATCATCAAATTTTGGACCAAGTGAAGAGATATGTCTTGTGACAGATGAGGTATGTAATCAAACTCCCTCTTCTTCTTCTTATTCTTCTTTTTCTGAATAATCAGAGGAGTCTTATACGCAAAATTTGCTATTAGATCTCCAAAAATCTGTACAACTTTGTCAAAAGTTAGAAGATGAGAACACAAAGCTGAAAGCAAAAAATCAGAAGCTTTCACAATGTTTAGGCAACCCAACTGACCTACCAGCTGAACAGGTTCAAACACTGGTAGAAGAGTCCACTGACTTGAAAACCAGATGTGATGAACAAACTAAGCTGATAGAAAAGTTGCTTGTTGAAAACATTGAGAAAGATAATGAATATACTCTGCTGAAAGCTAAGTTCGATGAACTCTTCCATCAAAACAAAATTGTAAAAGATAGTGAGGACAAGCTCAAGCTGAGACTGGAGCAGCTGACTACAGCAAACAATGCTGTGTCACACATAGCTGCCTCATCTCAAAGAGAGCATGATAAGACCGGCCTTGGTTATTCCAAACCTGAATCCTCACATGTTCAGAAAGAAGAAAAGTCTAGTAATTTTATTGATAAGGGTAAGAGGTCAGCTGACCAGGCAACTCAACCTAACGGGCAGATGAGTTCTAAATCTCAAAAACCCAAAAGGAAGAGGAGGAATTTTAAAAGACCTCAGCAAGGTCAGCAGAGTAGAAAACAGCCTGGACCTTCTCAAAAGAAGCAGTCCCAGCTGATTTCTACTCAGCTGCATAAGACTTTTAAGTCATCTGCCAGACCAGCTGGAACTTTTGATAGTTCTAGCAAGACTTATCCTTATCAACAAAATTTCAAGGCTGTTGCATTAAAACAAGTTATTCCTTCTACTGGACAAGCTCATAAGAGAAGAAGAGCCTCTAGAAGAAATAACCATGTCGAAGCTTCTTATTTTCAGTGTGTTTTTGTGGATATGTATGGAAGAAAGATAAGATCACCTGATTAAAAAAGGGATGATCTATTCTTGTGGCTTCCTAAATGTTGTGCTAACACCCCTGGACCCAGAAGGGTACCAAAACCATGATTGCCTGCAGATACACAAGAAAGCCAGCTGATGTTATGCCCCAAATATCAGCTGAGCATATTTTGAGGGGGAAGATCAGTTGACCCTGCTTGATTAGACTTTTTATCTTAAGATTTCAATTTTTTCTTATCTTATTTAAATTCAGTTCTTTTAGTTTTAACATCATCAAAAAGGGGGAAATTGTTGGGATATAGATTAGATATTTTGAAGATGTTAATATAAGAACTTGTAACTAGTCTAGGACTAGAATAGATCTTAGGCTAAGGGGGAAGGGAATTAGACAAGACAAGAGGAGACCCAGACAAGAGGAGTCCGAGACAAGAGGAGTCCCAGACAAGAGAAGTCCCAGACAAGAGGAGTCCCAGACAAGAGTAGTCCGGGACAAGAGGAGTTCCAGACAAGAGGAGTCCCGGACAAGAAGAGTTCCAGACAAGAGGAGTCCCAGACAAGAGGAGTCCCGGACAAGAGGAGTTCCAGACAAGAGGAGTTCCAGACAAGAGAAGTCTTGGACAAGAGGAGTCTTGGACAAGATGAGTCTTGGACAAGAGAAGTCTTGGACAAGAGGTGTCTTGGACAAGATGAGTCTTGGACAAGATGAGTCTTTGACAAGAGGAGTCTTGGACAAGATAAGTCTTGGTCAAGAGGGGTCTTGGACAAGATGAGTCTTGGACAAGAGGGGTCTTGCACAAGAGGAGTCTTGCATAAGAGGAGTCTTGCACAAGAGGAGTCTTGGACAAGATGAGACTTGGATAAGAGGAGTCTTAGACAAGATGAGTCTTGGACAAGAGGAGTCTTGGACAAGATGAGTCTTGGATAAGAGGAGTCTTGGGTAAGATGAGACTTGGACAAGAGGAGTCTTGGACAAGAGGAGTCTTGGACAATAGGAGCCTTGGACAAAAGGAGTCTTGGGCAAGGTGAGTCTTGGACAAGAGGAGACTTGGACAAGAGGAGGTCCGGACAAGATGAGCTCTGGACAAGATGAGGTTGGGACAAGATGAGGTAGAGGACCAGAGGACCAAATGAGGTAGAGGACTAGATGGGTAGAGGACCAGATGAGGTAGATGACCAAACGAGGTAGAAAACCAGATGAGATAGAGGACCAGATGAGGTAGAAGACTAGATGAGGTAGAGGACCAGATGAGGTAGAGGGCCAGATGAGGTAGATGACCAGATGAGGTAGAGGACTAGATGAGGTACCAGATGAGGTAGAGGACCAGATGAGGTAGACAAGAAGAGGTGTACCAGACTACTCTACCAGATGAGCTCTACCAGAATACTCTACCAGATGAGCTCTACTAGACTACTCTACCAAGAAGATCTTGTGAATCAAGAAAGGGAAGTCAACTGATATCAAGGAAGATTGGTTGAAGATCAAAGAAGAATCAATTAAAGAAAGAGTCAACCAATCAATCATATAATCAATCAAGATGATTGATTATATTCCTTAATTTATAGATGTTTGAATTTCTAACTTCCAACGGCTAGTTATTTGACACCTATAAATAGGAGTGCATGGTGATGAGTTCAATACAAGAAAGACGGGCAAGAGAGCACAAAAGATAGAGAAATACACGAGCACACCATACACTCACCTTGTTCATATAAATATTATATCTACTCTTTTAGGAGTTTTAGTTGGAATATTACTCAACCTATTTACCACATTGAAAGGTTGATGTAAGTTGTATGAAGGAGGTGGTACTTCCCAATTCCAGTAGTAAGTAAGTTTGTTGGTGAGTGAGACACCTTTGGTGAAAGGGAGAGTGGACGTAAGATCGTTATATCCGAACCACTATAAAAATTCTCGTGTCTCTTTTATTTACTATTTTTATTTATAATTTTTGCATAATTAATTTTAGCACTTTAAAAAGGATTTTTCTTAAAATTAAGAATAAAACGCTTTCCGCAAATAATATTTTCGGGACCAACAAGCTTTAAACACTGCATGTCACATTTCAAACAGAGTCTATTTGAGGTCAGGTATTACAAAAACTTCATATGAAATTCTAAATAACAAAATGCCAAATGTGAAATACTTTCATGTGTTTGGTTGTGTTTGTTATATTTTAAATGATAGAGAACAGCTGCACAAGTTTGATTCAAAGAGTGATAAAGGGTTCTTTCTAGGCTATTCAAGAAATAGCAAAACATACAGAATCTATAATTTGACTACTGACACTCTGCAAGAATCTATTAATGTAGTATTTGATGATAATGCAAGTCTGGTAGGACGAACTATTGAAGATGATGTTTCTGGACTTATAGATATACCAGTGGTTTCTACTAATTCTGGTCAGAATAAGGATGTTGTTCAAAATATTCCATCATCTAGAACAACATTGCCTGAAAAATCAGAATCTTCTGGGAATTCATTTGAGTATAAAAAAGTTTCATCTTCCAGGATTATTAAAGATCATCCTGCAGATCAGATCATTGGTGAAAAATACTCGGGAGTACAAACAAGAAGAAGGATGGGTATAGTAAGTAATCTGGTAAGAACTATTTGCATGTCTTCCATACGCAACAATGTAAACTATGAGTGTTATCATTCCTTGATTGAGCTTAAAAATATAATTGAAGCTTTAAAAGATGAAAACTGGATTAATGTTATGCATGAAGAGTTAAATCAGTTTGAGCGAAATAATGTTTGGACATTAGTTCCTAAGCCTGAGCATACAAATGTTATAAGAACTAAATGGATTTTCAAGAACAAAACTGATGAATCTGGTAACATTGTAAGAAATAAAGCTAGACTAGTTTCTCAAGGATACACTCAGGTAGAAGAAATAAATTATGATGAAACTTTTTCTCCAGTAGCTAGAATTGAATCTATTAGATTATTGATTGTTATTGCATGTTTTCTGGACTTTTAGTTACATCAGATGGATATCAAAGCTGCATTTCTAAATGTAATATTGATAGAAGAAGCTTATGTTGAGCAACCAAAAGGATTTGAAAATCCAAATTTTCCCAACCATGTCTATAAATTGAACAAGGCTTTATGTGGTCTTAAAGAAGCTCCTAGAGCATGGTATGGAAGATTAACTGATTTTCTGGTTAGTTTTGGTTTTATAAGAGGTGAAGCTGATAGATTCCTGATGGTCCCGTTTTTCGAATACCAAAATGGGAATTCAGGGGCAAATTTTTTTTTTTAAAACTTTTTGCTCAGGGAGTTTAGCAAGAGTGAAGAGTTCTCAAGTCACTGCATTGCTAAGAGGTTGAGCTACCAAGTCAGTGAGAAGACTTGAAGACTCATGCTCTTAGCAACACAATGACTCGAGAGGTTACACTTCAAGTCACTGCTCTGCTTAGAGGCTGAGCTACCAAGTCAGTGTGAAGGCTTGGAGGCTCATGCTCTAAGCAAGGCAGTGACTTGAGATACTGAACTCTCGAGTGCGTTGCCTGAACTGGTCAGTAAGAGGATCATCCCTGACCTAAATATTTAACCAAAGTTTTCCTTTTTAACAATGCTCTCAGTGAGCAGATTTTCACAACACTTTAGTAAATACTTTTAAAGATAAGTACGCTCAGTTTAACATGGTTCAGAGACTCAAGCTCTTACATCCATGGCCTGATTTAACAGGATATCCACTAACTGGGATTCTTATTTTTAACGTGCCAAGGTGCACAAAACACTGGACTCACGCCACTCCCTGGGCTGCCTCTCCTCACTAACTAACTTCAACCAACAAACCTAACTAGAGGGTTTTGGTTTCAGTTTGGTTTCTCCAACTAGGTGAGGTTTTCCTTTACAATGTGTTAGCCTAAAGCTAAGATTAGGAAAACCTCTCTAAGCTATGAGTTACAAGCTGAACACTCATTTTTGTATATCTATGAACTCTAGAGTTCAGTGTACAAGATGTGAATCGTGCCTCCTTATAACTCCCAATATAATGCACTAAACACTCACACCTTCACAGCTCATAGGTGTTGATTTTTCTTACTTCACACACACTCAAAATGCAGCTATGAGCTTGTATTTATAGTGTGGATTCAAATGTAACCGTTGGAGGAAATTACATTTGAATCCATACAATTAATGATTTCAACCACTTTTCTTGGAATTCGCCCTTGATAGTGTCAGAGTTGCTGCATTGTGCTGATTGGTCCACGTGGGCTGGATCCAATGGATCTTTAACTCAGTGGGTTGACCAAGACCCACTGACTTTTGGTAGCTTCCTCCTTCACTAACTTGATGATCTTCAGTGGACTGAACGTCTTCAGTGTAGTTGTCCTCCAGAGACTGTTTGAAGATCACTCCAAGAAGTTTGTCATAAGGCTGAATGACAAACTTCCCTGACCACAGTAGCCTGACTCCTTCAGGACCTACTTGGTGCAACACTGATCCTCTTGATCATGCTCTTCACTGAGTGGCCCACCCGACTTAGCTTAGAACAGCCAAGTTTACACTCAGTGGGACATCCTTCAGGCTTCTCTTCAGGTTCAGGTCTCTGGCATGGTTTCAGTTAGATCTTCTTGGTGTCATCTTAATATCTTCAGGCTGTGTTGCTGAGTTCCACCTCGCTGAGTTCCCCCTCAACTGAGTTCTTCTCAACTGAAAGCTTATTCTACTGAGAAATAACCTAGCCTGACCTGAAACAAAAGATACTATCCCGACTGCTTTCAAACCTATTACAAATGGTTTTTGGAAAATCATCAAAACTAAACATATCCCAACAATTTCCCCCTTTTTGATGATTCCAAAACTTCTAACTAAATGATTTTCTATTACAGGAATAATGTCAGAACACGAGTAATAGTTTGAAATATGCAGAAATTCCCATAGTTTAAAATATTTAAGATCTGTTCGGTTGACCATTTTTCTTAACAAAACTGGATTAGTGGTCATGTGAACAACCCGCTCTGATACCAATTGATGGTCCCATTTTTTGAATACCGAAATGGGAATTCACGGGCAAATTTTTTTTTTTTAAACTTTTTGCTCAGGGAGTTCAGCAAGAGTGAGGAGTTCTCAAGTCACTGCATTGCTAAGAGGCTGAGCTACCAAGTCATTGAGAAGACTTGAAGACTCATGCTCTTAGCAACACAGTGACTCGAGAGGTTACACTTCAAGTCACTGCTCTGCTTAGAGGCTGAGCTACCAAGTTAGTGTGAAGGCTTGGAGGCTCATGCTCTAACCAAGGCAGTGACTCGAGATACTGAACTCTCGAGTGCGTTGCCTGAACTGGTCAGTGAGAGGATCCTCCCTGACCTAAATATTAAACAAAGTTTTCCTTTTTAACAATGCTCTCAGTGAGCAGGTTTTCACAACACTTTAGTAAATACTTTTAAAGATAAGTACGCTCAGTTTAACGTGGTTCAGAGACTCAAGCTCTTATATCCACGGCCTGATTTAACAGGAAATCCACTAACTGGGATTCTTGTTTTTAACGTGCCAAGGTGCACAAAATACTGGACTCACGCCACTCCCTGGGCTGTCTCTCCTCACTAACTAACTTCAACCAACAAACCTAACTAAAGGGTTTTGGTTTCAGTTTGGTTTCTCCAACTAGGTGAGGTTTTCCATTACAATGTGTTAGCCTAAAGCTAAGATTAGGAAAACCTCTCTAAGCTATGAGTTACAAGCTGAACACTCATTTGTGTATATCTATGAACTCTAAAGTTCAGTGTACAAGATGTGAATCGTGCCTCCTTATAACTCCCAATATAATGCACTAAACACTCACACCTTCACAACTCGTAGGTGTTAATTTCTCTTACTTTACACGCACTCAAAATGCAGCTATGAGCTTGTATTTATAGTGTGGATTCAAATGTAACCGTTGGAGGAAATTACATTTGAATCCATACAATTAATGGTTTCAACCACTTTTCTTGGAATGCGGCCTTGACAGTGTCAGAGTTGCTGCATTGTGCTGATTGGTCCACGTGGGCTGGATCCAACGGATCTTTGACTCATTGGGTTGACCAAGACCCACTGACTTTAGGTAGCTTCCTCCTTCACTGACTTGATGATCTTCAGTGGACTGAACGTCTTCAGTGTAGTTGTCCTTCAGATACTGTTAGAAGATCACTCCTAGAAGTTTGTCATAAGGCTGAATGACAAAATTCCCTGACCACAGTAGCCTGACTCTTTCAGGACCTACTTGGTGCAGCACTGATCCTCTTGATCATGCTCTTCACTGAGTGGTCCACCTGACTTAGCTTAGAACATCCAAGTTTACGCTCAGTGGGACATCCTTCAGGCTTCTCTTCAGGTTCAGGTCTCTGGCATGGTTTCAGTTAGATCTTCTTGGTGTCATCTTGATATCTTCAGGCTGTGTTGCTGAGTTCCCCCTCGCTGAGTTCCCCCTCAACTGAGTTCTTCTCAACTGACAGCCTATTCTACTGAGAAATAACCTAGCCTGACCTGAAACAAAAGATACTATCCTGACTGATTTCAAACCTATTACAAGTGGTTTTTGGAAAATCATCAAAACTAAACATATTCCAACAATTTCTATTAATCAAACAAACTGATAATCATATCATGATTGCTCAAATCTATGTCGATGATATTGTATTTGGTTCCACTTGTGACAAGATGATAGAAATGTTTGTGAAAGAAATGACTGCCACTTTTAAAATATCAATGGTTGGAGACTTGAATTTCTTTTTAAGTCTTCAAATTAAACAAGATAAGGATGAAATTTTCTTTTCACAAAGTAAATATGCTAAAAATCTTGTTAAGAGACTTGGTTTTGAAACTGCTAAGACTATGAAAACTCCTATGGGTTCAACACAATTTTTTTGTAAAGATGATGTTGTACAAAATGTTGATCCAACATTATATAGAGAAATGATAGGCAGTTTATTATATTTGACCTCTAGTAGACCAGATATTATGTTCTGTGTACGTCTTTGTGCTAGATATCAAGCAAATCTAAAAGAATCTCACATGAATGTTGTGAAAAGAATTATTAAATATGTGGTAGGTACATGTGATCTAGGGATTTGGTATAGGAAAGATACTAACTGTACTTTGATTGGATATAGTGATGCAGATTGGGCAGGTAATAGTGATGATAGAAAGAGTACAAGTGGAAGATGTTTGCATATGGGAAACAATCTCATCTCCTGGCACAGTAGGAAACAAAACCGTGTGTCACAATCCACAGCTGAATTTGAATATATTGCAGCAGGGAGTTGTTGTACTCAGTTATTATGTGATGGTCCCGTTTTCGAATACCAAAATGGGAATTCAGGAATTTTTTTTAAACTTGCGTTGCGCTCTGAAAGAGATCAGTGAGGAAACACTCAAGTCACTGCGTTGCTAAGAGGCTGAGCTACCAAGTCAGTGAGACTTGAAGGCTCATGCTCTTAGCAACACAGTGACTCGAGAGACTGAACTCTCGAGCGCGTTGTCTGATCTGGTCAGTGAGAAGAATCTCCCTGACCTGATTGCTTAACCAAAGTTTTCTTATAACAAAGCTCAGTGAGCTGACTTTCACAATACTTTGGTAGATACTTTGAAAGATAAGTACGCTCAGTTTAACGTGGTTCAGAGACTCAAGCTCTTACATCCACGGCCTGATTTAACAGGAAATACACTAACTGGGATTCTTGTTTTTATCGTGCCAAGGTGCACTTACAACTGGACTCACGCCACTCCCTGGGCTGCCTCTCCTCACTAACTAACTTCCACCAACAAACCTAACTAGAGGGTTTTGGTTTCAGTTTGGTTTCTCCAACTATGTGAGGTTTTCCTTTACAATGTGTTAGCCTTAAGCTAAGGTTAGGAAAACCTCTCTAAGCTATGAGTTACAAGCTTGACACTCAATGAATATAAGTGATAACCCTAAAGGTCAGTGTCGTGGGTGTGAGCAACACTTCCTTATGACTCCCTAACAACTCACACACTCTTATAGCTTGTAGGTGTTGATTTTTCTTTCTTCACACACATCTACAACGAAGCTATGAACTTGTATTTATAATGAGGATTCAAATGTATCCGTTGGAGAGGAAATACATTTGAATCCAACATTTAATGGTTTCAACCACTTTTCTTGGAATGCGGCCTTTGTCAGTGTCAGAGTTGCTGCCTCGTGCTGATTGGTCCACGTGGCCTGGATTCACGGATCTTTGACTCAGTAGGTTGACCAAGACCCACTGACTTTAGGTAGCTTCCTCCTTCACTGACTGATGATCTTCAGTGGACTGAACGTCTTCAGTGTAGTTGTCCTTCAGGGACTGTTTGAAGATCATTCCAAGAACTTTGTCATAAGGCTGAATGACAAAGTTCCCTGACCACAGTAGCCTGACTCCTTCAGGGCCTACTTGGTACAACACTGATCCTCCTGATCATGCTCTTCACTGAGTGGTCCACCTGACTTAGCCTAGATGAGCCTGGTTTACACTCAGTGGGACATCCTTCAGGCTTCTCTTCTGATTCAGGTCTCTGGCATTGCTTCAGTCAGTTCTTCTTGATGTCATCTTGATATCCTCAGGCTGTGTTGCTGAGTTCCCCCTCGCTGAGTTCCCCCTCAACTGAACAGCCTATTCTACTGAAAGCTAATCTAGCCTGACCTGAAACAAAAGATACTAACCTGACTGCTTTCAAACCTATTACATGTTGTTTTGGAAAATCATCAAAACTAAATCATATCCCAACAATTTCCCCCTTTTTGATGATTCCAAAACTTCTAACCAAATGATTTTCTATTACAAGAATAATGTCAGAATACAAGTAATAGTTTGAAATATGCAGGAATTCCCATAGTTTAACACGTTTAAGACCTGTTCGGTAGACCATTTTTCTTAACAAAACTGGATCAGTGGTCATGTGAACAATCCGCT
Organism: Ballota nigra; assembly: GCA_947034835.1. Taxonomy (NCBI): domain Eukaryota; kingdom Viridiplantae; phylum Streptophyta; class Magnoliopsida; order Lamiales; family Lamiaceae; genus Ballota; species Ballota nigra. The sequence continues at coordinate 70,733,560 of OX344724.1, forward strand.
CTGATACCAATTGATGGTCCCGTTTTCGAATACCAAAATGGGAATTCAGGAATTTTTTTTTAAAACTTGCGTTGCGCTCTGAAAGAGATCAGTGAGGAAACACTCAAGTCACTGCGTTGCTAAGAGGCTGAGCTACCAAGTCAGTGAGACTTGAAGGCTCATGCTCTTAGCAACACAATGACTCGAGAGACTGAACTCTCGAGCGCGTTGCCTGATCTGGTCAGTGAGAAGAATCTCCCTGACCTGATTGCTTAACCAAAGTTTTCTTATAACAAAGCTCAGTGAGCTGACTTTCACAATACTTTGGTAGATACTTTGAAAGATAAGTACGCTCAGTTTAACGTAGTTCAGACACTCAAGCTCTTACATCCACGGCCTGATTTAAAAGGAAATCCACTAACTGGGATTCTTGTTTTTAACGTGCCAAGGTGCACTTACAACTGGACTCACGCCACTCCCTGGGCTGCCTCTCCTCACTAACTAACTTCCACCAACAAACCTAACTAGAGGGTTTTGGTTTCAGTTTGGTTTCTCCAACTATGTGAGGTTTTCCTTTACAATGTGTTAGCCTTAAGCTAAGGTTAGGAAAACCTCTCTAAGCTATGAGTTACAAGCTTGACACTCAATGAATATAAGTGATAACCCTAAAGGTCAGTGTCGTGGGTGTGAGCAACACTTCCTTATGACTCCCTAACAACTCACACACTCTTATAGCTTGTAGGTGTTGATTTTTCTTTCTTCACACACATCTACAACGAAGCTATGAATTTGTATTTATAATGAGGATTCAAATGTATCCGTTGGAGAGGAAATACATTTGAATCCAACATTTAATGGTTTCAACCACTTTTCTTGGAATGCGGCCTTTGTCAGTGTCAGAGTTGCGGCCTCGTGCTGATTGGTCCACGTGGCCTGGATTCATGGATCTTTGACTCAGTAGGTTGACCAAGACCCACTGACTTTAGGTAGCTTCCTCCTTTACTGACTGATGATCTTCAGTGGACTGAACGTCTTCAGCGTAGTTGTCCTTCAGGGACTGTTTGAAGATCATTCCAAGAACTTTGTCATAAGGCTGAATGACAAAGTTCCCTGACCACAGTAGCATGACTCCTTCAGGGCCTACTTGGTACAACACTGATCCTCCTGATCATGCTCTTCACTGAGTGGTCACCTGACTTAGCCTAGATCAGCCTGGTTTACACTCAGTGGGACATCCTTCAGGCTTCTCTTCTGATTCAGGTCTCTGGCATTGCTTCAGTCAGTTCTTCTTGATGTCATCTTGATATCCTCAGGCTGTGTTGCTGAGTTCCCCCTCGCTGAGTTCCCCCTCAACTGAACAGCCTATTCTACTGAAAGCTAATCTAGCCTGACCTGAAATAAAAGATACTAACCTGACTGCTTTCAAACCTATTACATGTTGTTTTGGAAAATCATCAAAACTAAATCATATCCCAACAATTTCCCCCTTTTTGATGATTCCAAAACTTCTAACCAAATGATTTTCTATTACAAGAATAATGTCAGAATACAAGTAATAGTTTGAAATATGCAGGAATTCCCATAGTTTAACACGTTTAAGACCTGTTCGGTAGACCATTTTTCTTAACAAAACTGGATCAGTGGTCATGTGAACAGCCCGCTCTGATACCAATTGATGGTCCCGTTTTCGAATACCAAAATGGGAATTCAGGAATTTTTTTTTAAAACTTGCGTTGCGCTCTGAAAGAGATCAGTGAGGAAACACTCAAGTCACTGCGTTGCTAAGAGGCTGAGCTACCAAGTCAGTGAGACTTGAAGGCTCATGCTCTTAGCAACACAGTGACTCGAGAGACTGAACTCTCGAGCGCGTTGCCTGATCTGGTCAGTGAGAAGAATCTCCCTGACCTGATTGCTTAACCAAAGTTTTCTTATAACAAAGCTCAGTGAGCTGACTTTCACAATACTTTGGTAGATACTTTGAAAGATAAGTACGCTCAGTTTAACGTAGTTCAGACACTCAAGCTCTTACATCCACGGCCTGATTTAAAAGGAAATCCACTAACTGGGATTCTTGTTTTTAACGTGCCAAGGTGCACTTACAACTGGACTCACGCCACTCCCTGGGCTGCCTCTCCTCACTAACTAACTTCCACCAACAAACCTAACTAGAGGGTTTTGGTTTCAGTTTGGTTTCTCCAACTATGTGAGGTTTTCCTTTACAATGTGTTAGCCTTAAGCTAAGGTTAGGAAAACCTCTCTAAGCTATGAGTTACAAGCTTGACACTCAATGAATATAAGTGATAACCCTAAAGGTCAGTGTCGTGGGTGTGAGCTACACTTCCTTATGACTCCCTAACAACTCACACACTCTTATAGCTTGTAGGTGTTGATTTTTCTTTCTTCACACACATCTACAACGAAGCTATGAACTTGTATTTATAATGAGGATTCAAATGTATCCGTTGGAGAGGAAATACATTTGAATCCAACATTTAATGGTTTCAACCACTTTTCTTGGAATGCGGCCTTTGTCAGTGTCAGAGTTGCTGCCTCGTGCTGATTGGTCCACGTGGCCTGGATTCACGGATCTTTGACTCAGTAGGTTGACCAAGACCCACTGACTTTAGGTAGCTTCCTCCTTCACTGACTGATGATCTTCAGTGGACTGAACGTCTTCAGTGTAGTTGTCCTTCAGGGACTGTTTGAAGATCATTCCAAGAACTTTGTCATAAGGCTGAATGACAAAGTTCCCTGACCACAGTAGCCTGTCTCCTTCAGGGCCTATTTGGTACAACACTGATCCTCCTGATCATGCTCTTCACTGAGTGGTCCACCTGACTTAGCCTAGATCAGCCTGGTTTACACTCAGTGGGACATCCTTCAGGCTTCTCTTCTGATTCAGGTCTCTGGCATTGCTTCAGTCAGTTCTTCTTGATGTCATCTTGATATCCTCAGGCTGTGTTGCTGAGTTCCCCCTCAACTGAACAGCCTATTCTACTGAAAGCTAATCTAGCCTGACCTGAAACAAAAGATACTAACCTGACTGCTTTCAAACCTATTACATGTTGTTTTGGAAAATCATCAAAACTAAATCATATCCCAACAATTTCCCCCTTTTTGATGATTCCAAAACTTCTAACCAAATGATTTTCTATTACAAGAATAATGTCAGAATACAAGTAATAGTTTGAAATATGCAGGAATTCCCATAGTTTAACACGTTTAAGACCTGTTCGGTAGACCATTTTTCTTAACAAAACTGGATCAGTGGTCATGTGAACAACCCGCTCTGATACCAATTGATGGTCCCGTTTTCGAATACAAAAATGGGAATTCAGGAATTTTTTTTAAAACTTGCGTTGCGCTCTGAAAGAGATCAGTGAGGAAACACTCAAGTCACTGCGTTGCTAAGAGGCTGAGCTACCAAGTCAGTGAGACTTGAAGGCTCATGCTCTTAGCAACACAGTGACTCGAGAGACTGAACTCTCGAGCGCGTTGCCTGATCTGGTCAGTGAGAAGAATCTCCCTGACCTGATTGCTTAACCAAAGTTTTCTTATAACAAAGCTCAGTGAGCTGACTTTCACAATACTTTGAAAGATAAGTACGCTCAGTTTAACGTGGTTCAGACACTCAAGCTCTTACATCCACGGCCTGATTTAAAAGGAAATCCACTAACTGGGATTCTTGTTTTTAACGTGCCAAGGTGCACTTACAACTGGACTCACGCCACTCCCTGGGCTGCCTCTCCTCACTAACTAACTTCCACCAACAAACCTAACTAGAGGGTTTTGGTTTCAGTTTGGTTTCTCCAACTATGTGAGGTTTTCCTTTACAATGTGTTAGCCTTAAGCTAAGGTTAGGAAAACCTCTCTAAGATATGAGTTACAAGCTTGACACTCAATGAATATAAGTGATAACCCTAAAGGTCAGTGTCGTGGGTGTGAGCAACACTTCCTTTTGACTCCCTAACAACTCACACACTCTTATAGCTTGTAGGTGTTGATTTTTCTTTCTTCACACACATCTACAACGAAGCTATGAACTTGTATTTATAATGAGGATTCAAATGTATCCGTTGGAGAGGAAATACATTTGAATCCAACATTTAATGGTTTCAACCACTTTTCTTGGAATGCGGCCTTTGTCAGTGTCAGAGTTGCTGCCTCGTGCTGATTGGTCCACGTGGCCTGGATTCACGGATCTTTGACTCAGTAGGTTGACCAAGACCCACTGACTTTAGGTAGCTTCCTCCTTCACTGACTGATGATCTTCAGTGGACTGAACGTCTTCAGTGTAGTTGTCCTTCAGGGACTGTTTGAAGATCATTCCAAGAACTTTGTCATAAGGCTGAATGACAAAGTTCCCTGACCACAGTAGCCTGACTCCTTCAGGGCCTACTTGGTACAACACTGATCCTCCTGATCATGTTCTTCACTGAGTGGTCCACCTGACTTAGCCTAGATCAGCCTGGTTTACACTCAGTGGGACATCCTTCAGGCTTCTCTTCTGATTCAGGTCTCTGGCATTGCTTCAGTCAGTTCTTCTTGATGTCATCTTGATATCCTCAGGCTGTGTTGCTGAGTTCCCCCTCAACTGAACAGCCTATTCTACTGAAAGCTAATCTAGCCTGACCTGAAACAAAAGATACTAACCTGACTGCTTTCAAACCTATTACATGTTGTTTTGGAAAATCATCAAAACTAAATCATATCCCAACAATTTCCCCCTTTTTGATGATTCCAAAACTTCTAACCAAATGATTTTCTATTACAAGAATAATGTCAGAATACAAGTAATAGTTTGAAATATGCAGGAATTCCCATAGTTTAACACGTTTAAGACCTGTTCGGTAGACCATTTTTCTTAACAAAACTGGATCAGTGGTCATGTGAACAACCCGCTCTGATACCAATTGATGGTCCCGTTTTCGAATACCAAAATGGGAATTCAGGAATTTTTTTTAAAACTTGCGTTGCGCTCTGAAAGAGATCAGTGAGGAAACACTCAAGTCACTGCGTTGCTAAGAGGCTGAGCTACCAAGTCAGTGAGACTTGAAGGCTCATGCTCTTAGCAACACAGTGACTCGAGAGACTGAACTCTCGAGCGCGTTGCCTGATCTGGTCAGTGAGAAGAATCTCCCTGACCTGATTGCTTAACCAAAGTTTTCTTATAACAAAGCTCAGTGAGCTGACTTTCACAATACTTTGAAAGATAAGTACGCTCAGTTTAACGTGGTTCAGACACTCAAGCTCTTACATCCACGGCCTGATTTAAAAGGAAATCCACTAACTGGGATTCTTGTTTTTAACGTGCCAAGGTGCACTTACAACTGGACTCACGCCACTCCCTGGGCTGCCTCTCCTCACTAACTAACTTCCACCAACAAACCTAACTAGAGGGTTTTGGTTTCAGTTTGGTTTCTCCAACTATGTGAGGTTTTCCTTTACAATGTGTTAGCCTTAAGCTAAGGTTAGGAAAACCTCTCTAAGATATGAGTTACAAGCTTGACACTCAATGAATATAAGTGATAACCCTAAAGGTCAGTGTCGTGGGTGTGAGCAACACTTCCTTTTGACTCCCTAACAACTCACACACTCTTATAGCTTGTAGGTGTTGATTTTTCTTTCTTCACACACATCTACAACGAAGCTATGAACTTGTATTTATAATGAGGATTCAAATGTATCCGTTGGAGAGGAAATACATTTGAATCCAACATTTAATGGTTTCAACCACTTTTCTTGGAATGCGGCCTTTGTCAGTGTCAGAGTTGCTGCCTCGTGCTGATTGGTCCACGTGGCCTGGATTCACGGATCTTTGACTCAGTAGGTTGACCAAGACCCACTGACTTTAGGTAGCTTCCTCCTTCACTGACTGATGATCTTCAGTGGACTGAACGTCTTCAGCGTAGTTGTCCTTCAGGGACTGTTTGAAGATCATTCCAAGAACTTTGTCATAAGGCTGAATGACAAAGTTCCCTGACCACAGTAGCCTGACTCCTTCAGGGCCTACTTGGTACAACACTGATCCTCCTGATCATGCTCTTCACTGAGTGGTCCACCTGACTTAGCCTAGATCAGCCTGGTTTACACTCAGTGGGACATCCTTCAGGCTTCTCTTCTGATTCAGGTCTCTGGCATTGCTTCAGTCAGTTCTTCTTGATGTCATCTTGATATCCTCAGGCTGTGTTGCTGAGTTCCCCCTCGCTGAGTTCCCCCTCAACTGAACAGCCTATTCTACTGAAAGCTAATCTAGCCTGACCTGAAACAAAAGATACTAACCTGACTGCTTTCAAACCTATTACATGTTGTTTTGGAAAATCATCAAAACTAAATCATATCCCAACAATTTCCCCCTTTTTGATGATTCCAAAACTTCTAACCAAATGATTTTCTATTACAAGAATAATGTCAAAATACAAGTAATAGTTTGAAATATGCAGGAATTCCCATAGTTTAACACGTTTAAGACCTGTTCGGTAGACCATTTTTCTTAACAAAACTGGATCAGTGGTCATGTGAACAACCCGCTCTGATACCAATTGATGGTCCCGTTTTCGAATACCAAAATGGGAATTCAGGAATTTTTTTTTTAAACTTGCGTTACGCTCTGAAAGAGATCAGTGAGGAAACACTCAAGTCACTGCGTTGCTAAGAGGCTGAGCTACCAAGTCAGTGAGACTTGAAGGCTCATGCTCTTAGCAACACAGTGACTCGAGAGACTGAACTCTCGAGCGCATTGCCTGATCTGGTCAGTGAGAAGAATCTCCCTGACCTGATTGCTTAACCAAAGTTTTCTTATAACAAAGCTCAGTGAGCTGACTTTCACAATACTTTGGTAGATACTTTGAAAGATAAGTACGCTCAGTTTAACGTGGTTCAGACACTCAAGCTCTTACATCCACGGCCTGATTTAAAAGGAAATCCACTAACTGGGATTCTTGTTTTTAACGTGCCAAGGTGCACTTACAACTGGACTCACGCCACTCCCTGGGCTGCCTCTCCTCACTAACTAACTTCCACCAACAAACCTAACTAGAGGGTTTTGGTTTCAGTTTGGTTTCTCCAACTATGTGAGGTTTTCCTTTACAATGTGTTAGCCTTAAGCTAAGGTTAGGAAAACCTCTCTAAGATATGAGTTACAAGCTTGACACTCAATGAATATAAGTGATAACCCTAAAGGTCAGTGTCGTGGGTGTGAGCAACACTTCCTTTTGACTCCCTAACAACTCACACACTCTTATAGCTTGTAGGTGTTGATTTTTCTTTCTTCACACACATCTACAACGAAGCTATGAACTTGTATTTATAATGAGGATTCAAATGTATCCGTTGGAGAGGAAATACATTTGAATCCAACATTTAATGGTTTCAACCACTTTTCTTGGAATGCGGCCTTTGTCAGTGTCAGAGTTGCTGCCTCGTGCTGATTGGTCCACGTGGCCTGGATTCACGGATCTTTGACTCAGTAGGTTGACCAAGACCCACTGACTTTAGGTAGCTTCCTCCTTCACTGACTGATGATCTTCAGTGGACTAAACGTCTTCAGTGTAGTTGTCCTTCAGGGACTGTTTGAAGATCATTCCAAGAACTTTGTCATAAGGCTGAATGACAAAGTTCCCTGACCACAGTAGCATGGCTCCATCAGGGCATACTTGGTAAAGCACTGATCCTCCTGATCATGCTCTTCACTGAGTGGTCTACCCGACTTAGCTTAGATCGGCCTGGTTTACACTCAGTGGGACATCCTTCAGGCTTCTTTTCTGATTCAGGTCTCTGGCATGGCTTCAGTCAGTTCTTCTTGATGTCATCTTGATATCCCCAGGCTGTGTTGCTGAGTTCCCCCTCAACTGAACAGCCTATTCTACTGAAAGCTAATCTAGCCTGACCTGAAACAAAAGATACTAACCTGACTGCTTTCTAACCTATTACATGTTGTTTTGGAAAATCATCAAAACTAAATCATATCCCAACATTATGGCTTAAGAAGATATTTGATGATTATGGTCTAGATAGTAGTATATTAACTATATTTTGTGATAATACTAGTGCAATCAATATATCTAAGAATCATGTACAACATTCTTTAACTAAGCATATAAGCATTAGACACCACTTTATTAGAGATCTTGTTGAGAAGGAAATTGTGAAATTAGAGTATATCTCCACTGAAAAATAACTTGCAGATATATTAACAAAAGCCCTTGACTTTGAGAGGTTTTCTTCACTTAGGAAATCTCTTGGTTTATTCCCACGCTGAATAAGTTATTACTGAGTTGTTAAAAATGTCTCGACATTTGTCACAACATTAGAAAACACTTAGTAAATTTTCTATGTATTATTCCTATTTGTTCTTTGACTAACTCTATTTTTTTATATTTATTTGAATCCAAAAATGTGTTTATTATTGTGGTCACATATCATTGGGTGCTAAAGAGTTTGAAATATCACTATAAGATATTTTAATCACTGAGTAACTATGGGACATGAAGCTCGCTACTATGATGCAATGTTTTCAAAAGGTGATTAAAAATGTATCAATTTGTTCATAATCCACTGAGTAACTATGGGGCACGGAGTTCGCTACTACGATGTTCTCTTTTCAAAAGGTGGATCAATATGAAATCTTGTGATAAAAGTGTTTAAATTGATAAAACAATCCAATGTTGACTGTGTTATTCAAATGTTGAGATATGTGTTCCAACAATAATAACAACATATAGAAGATTCGAATTACTTATTATTTTTATGAGTTAATTAAATTTCAAATTAGGGTAATATTAAGGGAATCTATTAAGAATATTCTTCAGTAATTATTTAATTTCAGTTTTAAGTATAAGATCATGGGTAGTTATTTATTTTCATTTTCTCATAATTATCACAAACTCACACACACATGTTCGAAACCTATTTTTGTTGAGGTTCTAAAAAACTACCACATAATGCACGATACAAAGTGGAGTATGTGTGATAACTTCTATATTTCCTCTCTATATAAGATTTCCTAATTTAGTGTTCATCTTCGTACCTTATAAGCTTATTTTGAGTACTGTCCTTTGAATTCTCAAGGTATTATTGTTATTTCATTTCAGTATTACTCACATCAATAGTTGGTATTATCTTCTTCGACCTATAGGGTATTTTAGCCTATTAAGTTTGAATATTTAATTCATTTTTTTGAAACTGATATCAGACTTAATTGCATATTATAATGTCATCTCAGAGAGGCCTTCCATCTTCACCAAAAGCAAATTCCCCTAAACATCCAACTTCATCTTCTACATCCGAAAATCCACTTAACATTCTTGCTTCAATGGCTGCTAGAACTGTATCCCAGAATGTTTCCACTAATGTTGGTGCCTCTCCGCCAACATCTCCCTCTATTACGATCGGTTCTATCGAGGTAAAACTTCCTCAAACCACTGCTCTTTCTTCCTCTTCGATTCTTGTCCCAGAATCGATTCCCACTGAAAACCCTACTGAAAAATCTACACCTTTGAAGGATTCCTCATAAATTCCTTTCTCTTCTGTTAATCCCACTACTGAAATGATCCCTTACCTTGATCCTACAACTATTACCATCAATTTCAACCTAGAAACTCCATTTGAGGAGATAGTTGCAGCATATCAGGATCTTAGGCTAGAGACCAAACATCCTAAAATCTTGCTTGGAGATGAAGAAGTTGATCTGACTGAACTTGAGAGAATGTGCAATCCCTCTGAAAGAGCCCAAGATACTGGTGCTCAAGAAACTGCTGCAGGTGATAAGCAAGAAACATCAAATGAAACTGAAGGGCTTAGAGAAAGGATCAGAGATGCTTGGGGAAAGAGAAAAGGCGGTCCTTCAAAGAAAGGTGGAAAGAGAAGAAGATCTTATAGAAATATGGGAAAGGAAGTTGACTATGCTGAGACAAAGAAGAAGGGAAAGAAAGAGGACACTTCAAAACCCATTTTGATTGATGAAAGCTCAGAGGAAACTGCTACAAATCCTAAAAGAGCATAAACTGTAGAAGTCCAATCTAATTATGCACAAATTCCAGATTCAGACTCGAAGATGAATGCACCTCTTGCACAAGTGAGAAAGAGAAGCAAGACAAAGAAGAAAGTTGTCCCAATGCCATCTCTGACAGAAAGTGAACCATATGTTGTTGAGAATGTGTTATAACCTATGGCAACATCTGAAGAGCCAGAACCAGAAAATGAAGAAAGTGAAGCCAAGAATAACTCGGACCCTAAATCTAGTGATCCCTCTTCTGATGACTTTGATTCAAGTGCTAAGGTACTCTCTGACCATTCTTCTAGTGATGAAGAGTACAATGATATCAAGAGTGATAATTATAGGAAGATACGTACTAGAATACTAGTTGGAGAAAAATTTGTTAAAATGGTTGACTTTAGAGAACAAAATCTGATTGAATTCTTTAGGGAGATGTCATTGTTATATACACTGGAGTTTGCTACCCCGTATATAGTGGAATGGGTATATGAGTTTTATGCAAATTTAAGGGAGAGTCTGAGAAAAACAAACTCAAAACATTATGGGACAGTGTGGTTTAGAGGAGTCAAAATTCGCTTTACTCCTAAAACAATCAATATATTTTTGAAGACTAAAACAATGATAAAGGAACATGTTGATGATGTGAATGAACTTATATAGGTCTTGACTGGTGGACAACTTGAAGTATGGGAGAATAGACTTAGTAGCTGTAAATTGACTAGTCTATACTATGTCCTTCACAAGCTGTGTGTTTACAATTGGTTACCTTCTTCGAATACTATTGTGTTAACCAAAGAGCAGGCCATCTTGATGTATAAGATTGGGCATTTGAAAAAGTTTAATCTTGAGCAAACAATTTTCAACAATGTCTTGTCATATGCCGGTGACATAAATGGGAAGGGATTGTTGCCATACCTATCTTATCTACAAGATGCTGGAGAACAAAAAGTTTGAAAGAAATCTGAGGGAGGAGACCATAAGTGGATTCACTGCCAGTTTTGGAATTTCGAATGTGCTGCTCATAGGTCCCAGAGTGATAGACGAACCATATCAAGATCCAAACGAACTGTAACAAGAACGAGAAGCTCCTGATGCCGTTGAGAATGTTGGCAATACTTCTGCCAACATTCCTCATACCGCTACACTCACTTCTGTATCTTTGACTCATAATTATATTACTGAGCAAATTATCACTTTGCAGTCATCCATCACTAATATGCAGTCATTGATTGAAGACATGAAGAACCAAAAATCTTTCTGGGAATTGCTGCTTTCTACTCCAATAGGGGGAGTAGGACCTGATGTTGATGGAGGACTAAACAGAGATGGAGTTGGTACCAGTGGTGCTAGTACAAGTGGTGTGAGATTAGAAGATATTCCAGAAGAAAAGGAGACTGTTCTAGTTAACCTCGAAGATGATGCAGACCTAGACACTCTATGGTGATCTAGGTGGTGAGAAGTAAAGAGCTTGAAGACAGGGGGAGAATGGAGATATGGGGAGTTTATGAAAATTATGGAGTTGCAACTGACTTATGAAGATCAGCCCAATCCTCTCTCTACTTCACATGTTCAATCCTTGTGTTTCAAAAGCTCTGTAGTTTGTTTATTTAGTTCTTCAAAACTCTGTTTCAGTTTTTGGTAGTTTAAATTCATAGTAGCTGTTTCTGTTTTTGTTTAGTTTTTTTTTCTAGAACATTCAGTTTGTTTAGTATTTCTGTGTAGTTTGGCCTAAGCACTCCATTTTGTGCTTAGTTTTATTTTTATTAATTCCTGTTAGTCACTTTTAATTTGGTTTAGCAATTAAATATCTTTGATTTGATATTTAGTTGTATTTCTAACTTAACACATTTTACTGTATATTTACATCATCAGGTGTGTTGTAGTAGAAAGGCTAAATTGGAGGATGTTGGGAAATTGTATAGACTTATGTTTTGATTAAGATACCAAAAGGTTCCTCTTAAGTCATTTGTAAGTAAAATATTCAGTAGAGTTAGAATAGAGTTAACCAGTTCAAATGTTAAGGAACTGAAGTGAACTTACTGATTCAAGGAGTGTATTTAAGAGTTGAAGAAGGGCATTGAAGAAGAAGTCCGCTGAAGGAAGAAGTGAAGTAAGAAGTCTAAGTCATGAATGTTTTCTAAGTGCATTCTTATTGAGACTATACCATCAGTAGAGGATCAAGGTCCATTGATGAGGACTAACAACGCACATTCAATGCTAAACACATTAAAAGCTGTTAGTTAATCTGGTTGGAACAAGGCAAATCGAATATCAGTAAAGCTTGCAATAAATGAAGGAATAAGAAGGTTCTGTCAGTTGAGTTCCACCTTAAAACCAGACAAGACTCTGAGCAAGTAGACTGAGCGGCCCAATAAGAAAATGACACGTAGGTGTACTCTACTAACAGCCGACCTGTCACAGACTAACAAATACCAAAGTCTTACTTTAGCTTTCTCCAGAGAGCTGGTAGGCAAGCATGGTCTTTTAGCCATTTCTTGACAAGACTTAAAACTTAAATAAAGTCGTTTGAACCAATCAGATACAAGAGACTTACTTGAGAAGATTCAACTACAACGGGAAGATTTTTAATAAAGGTCTATAAATACAGAATGTCGTGCCCATTTCTACGAACGGGAAACTTAATAAGAACACGCATTCTCTACACTCATAACTTACTTCGAAGCACTTGAAATCACCTTTGTTTCCCAAGTGTTTCATATTTGTAGAGAGCATTTCAAACCCTCTGTTACTGAGCTTATAGCTATATCCAAACCTTAGAAAGAGATAATCCATCCTTAAAGACTTGAGCTAAACTTGTAAAGATTATCTCACAAACAGTTGGAACCAAACCCTACTCAAAACCCACCCCAGAGTTAGGTTGAGAGTTAGAGTTAAGAGGTGTTAGTAAGCTGATTATTGTTATCAGTCTGAAAGCTGGTTGTTTTGGGAACTAGGACCTGGAACTATCCTAGTGATCAAATATCCTTAGAGAAGATTAATTTGATCAGTGCACCTTGGCACTATAACACAAGGAATTCCAAGTGAAAGGAATTCTCCTATTTAACCAGGACAGTGGACGTAGGAGATTCATCTCTGAACCACTTTACATCTTGTGCATTTACTTTATGCGATTTCTCTAAGTGTGTATTATTCAAACACGTTTTATCAAGCAAAACGAGGTTTTTATAAGGGCTCACTAATCCGCACTAGAAAGCTAATTAGATAGTAGTTCAAGTGAAAGTCTTGAGCTGTCAGTGGAGCTGACATCTCAGTAAGCTTTCATAAGTAAATCTCAGCGGACTTCGAAGTCCACTGACGATCTACTGCCTTGAGTTAGTTTTGATAAGTTTTTTAGAAGAAGTTTGAATTTGTAACATCAGGTGTATTCCCCCCCCCATACATCTGTTTAACTCATTTTGGGACCAACAAGTGGTATCAGAGCAGTGGTTCAATAGACCATTGTTCTAAGTATACCTTGTGCTAAAAAAGGTAAAGTGTATCTGGTCAACTGAATTGATCTACTGATAATCTTGTTTAAATATTATGGCTGACAATGCAGCTAGGGTAGCACCACCAGCAGAGAACAACATGGTAGTCAATCCCTTGAACCACATGTCCCATCACAAGCTTCCACAGTTCTCAGTGGAAAATTATGACTTCTGGAAGATCAGGATGAGAGCACACCTTGCTTGTGTGCATGATGAAATGTTGAGAGTCATCACAAAAGATCCATTTATCTTTATGACGCTTAACCCAAGAACTACAACTGAAACTATTGCAGATCCTAGAGAGGAATGGCCAAAAGATGAAGATAACTTCACTATAGATGAAAGGAGGAGACACAACCTCAACTTCATAGCCATGAACATTCTCTACACCACCATCCCAGACTCAGTTATGGGAAGAGTGATCCATTGCTAGACTGCAAATGAGCTATGGGATACTCTTGCTCTCATGTGTGAAGGCACTGACAAAATTAAGGAGAACAAGCTCTCAGTAGCTGTTCAAAAATATGAGCAGTTCACCATGGAACCTACTGAGACCATTGATCAACTTGATGGGAGGTTCACATATATAATGAATGAGATAAACTCTCTTGGTAAAGTGTACACTAAGAGAGAAGTTGCTTTAAATATCCTGAGAGGATTGACCTCAAGATGGGATGTGTACTCAGTAATGATGCAGAATACCAAAGATTTGTCCAGCATGTATATGCAACAGATATTCTCTGAATTAAAGGCTTATGAATTTGAACTTAACAGGAAAAGGGCTCCTGATGAGACCTCAGCTGAGAAGGGAGTTGCCTTCAAAGCTATGGAGACTGAGCCCAAATCTCCAAAGCCACAGAAGAGTATAAAAACAAGTAAATTTCAAAGCAGAGCTGTGATGCAAGAGGAACTCAGCCTAATGGCTAGAAGGTTTGAAAAACTTAATATTTGTTTTGGCAAGTATAAAAAGTTTTACAGGGATAACAGGGAAAGAAGAAGCTATCCACAAAAGGACACTAGTGAAGGAGAGAAAAGCTCCACTGAGATGGAAAAGAAGAAAGAATACAAGAACTGCTCCAAAGCTGAAGGATCATCATCAAAGACTAGAGAGTCTACTGAGGATAAGGATGATGATGCCAACAGATGCTATCAATGCAAGAAGGTTGGGCACTTTCAGTATGATTGTCCTTAACTAAGCACACAAGAAAGGAAAGAAAGGCAAGCTAAGAGAGACATAAGATATGGAGAAAGAAAAGCCATGGTAGCTGAGGATGTTGATGAAGTTATAGAGTCATCTGATGGACTGTTCTCTGACAGCAGTGATGATGATATGTGCCTCATGGCAAGAGATGAACCTTAGGTACAATCTAAACCATCCATCTCTTTAGGACACTCACCTGAGCTCAGCTCAGAGTCAATAGAGGAACTCAATCTTCAGTCCGCTTTGGAACAATTGATGATTGATTTCTCAAGGTTGCAAGAAGCAAGTTTTTGTCTCCAAGATGAAAACAAAAAAACTCTTGAGTGAAAACTCCAAGTTAATTGAATCTGGGAATCAGGCAGATCTTAACTCAGCTAAATCTACCATTGAGTTGACAAAAGAGGTGGAAACCCTCAAGAGTCAAGGAAATTGTAAAGATCAACTGATAAAGGATCTCACTGAATTTAAGATAAGGTTAACTGAAGAGAATTTAAAATTGGTAAGCCAAATAAAGGATTATCTCCTAAAAATTGATGTCTTACAAAAATCTGAAGAGACCTTGTTAAAAAGGATTGATGCTCTTAACAAACCCTCTCTTGCCATAGAAGAGATCCAAAATTTTCAAATCAATCCTAATAATAAATGTGGAATAGGCTATGTTCCAAAACCTTCAGAAGTTCCTCTGAGTGTTGCTTCTTCAAGTGGCACAAAGAGAGTATTTGTTAAATCTGTAACTTTCCAACCACAGATTTTAGATAAAGGGAAAAGACCAGTTGAGGTTCAACAAAAGAAAGGTCTAACTCAGCCAAAAACCAATTGGAAAGGCTCAGTTGACTAATCAATCTAGAACTCAGCAGAGGTACTATCAGTCGAGGTCTTCTCAAATGAAGCAATCTCAACTGAAAGCACCCAGGCATGAGCACTCCTCAAGGAATGACTCATATAGAAAACCTATTCCTTTTGTGCCTAAATGAAAAGGTTCTCAATACCTTTATCAACAAAGACTGAGACCAGATGCACCCAAGCCTAAGAAGAAGAATATTAAGAAGGTTCTTGTTCCTTCAAAGGCTGACACCCGTAGAAACAGTTTACTCCTAAGGCACCAAGGGAGGTAACTATCTATGTAGATGTTTATGGAAGACAAATTAACCATTCTAAAGTAATTAGAACTGTGAGGCAAATTTGGATTCCAAAAGGTACAGCTAACCTGGTAGGACCCAACACAAAATGGGTACCTAAAGCTTGATCTTGACTGCAGGGCTCAGTGGATCTCAACAAAGGAGAAGCTCTTAAATCTTCAGTCTGGTACTTGGACAGTGGATGTTCCAGGCATATGACTGACAATAAAAGTCTCCTGAGAGAATTTGTTGAGAAAGAAGGTCCACAGGTCGCTTTTGGTGACAATTCACAAGGAGCCACCAAAGGTTATGGTACTCTAATTATTGGCTCAGTAAGAGTTAACAATGTATCCTATGTCAGTGGACTTAAGCATAACTTATTGTCCATAAGTTAGTTTTGTGATAAAGGATACAATGTTGAATTTTCATGTAACCTGTGTTTTATCAAGAATATATCTTTACAACAGGTACTACTAACTGGGTCAAGGAAGGGAAATGTCTATCTTGCAGATTGGAAGTCTTGCACACCAAACGCATGCCTTATTGCAAAGAGCTCAACTGAGACAAATTGGCTATGGCATAAGAGACTAAGTCATCTGAACTTCAAAATGATGAACAGGATAGCAAGACATGCACTGGTAGAAGGAATGCCTAATGAAGTATACAACCAAGATCATATTTGCAAGGCCTGTCAAGAGGGAAAGCAAGTGAAAGCATCTTTCAGTAGCAAAGTGGCTACCTCTACTGACAGAGTACTTCAGCTGTTGCATATGGATCTCTTCGGTCCAGTAACCCCTGTAAGTATCAATGGGAGAAAATATGCACTTGTTGTTGATGACTTCTCCAGATACACATGGGTGGTATTCCTTGCAAGCAAGAAGGAAACTCAAGTCAGGCTACCAGAACTACTCAAGAAAGTTAGCAATGAAAAGAGCCTGAACATTATAAAGATAAGGTCAGATAAGGGTACTGAATTCATTGATTCTATAATATCTGAATTTTGCAAAGAGTTAGGTATTGCCCATGAGACCTCAGCTGCAAGAACTCCTCAACAAAATGGAGTAGCTGAAAGAAGAAATAGGACTCTTAAGGAGGCAGCAAGGATAATGCTTGCAGAAGCTCAAGTTCCTAAAGGGTTTTGGGCTGAAGCTATTAATACTGCCTGCCACACTCAGAATAGATCCATGGTAACCAAACATCAAGGAAAAACTCCATATGAGTTATGGAATGGCAGAAAGCCACAGATATCTTACTTTCACATCTTTGGTTGCAAGTGTTTCATTCACAGCAATGGGAAAACTCAACTGAAGGCTTTTGATAGCAAAGCTGATGAAGGAATCTTCTTAGGATATTCCCAAATCAGTAGAGCTTTCATAGTTTACAATTGTAGAACTCTTGTTGTGGAAGAAACACCTCATGTGGTCTTTGATGAATCTACTTTTGAGTCTAGGAGAAAGGAGACTGAGGATGTGATAAGCAAAAGACTAACTAGAATGAGTATCAAGTCAAAAGGTTATCCTAAGAACAGTGTTGATGCATACATCCTAACCTGGGATAACCTCAATGACCAAGAGTTCGATCAGGACACTTACACCAAGATCACTCCTGACAACTCAACTGAAAGGTCTCCTGATCAGTCAACTGAACTGATGAACACCATCCCAGTTCAAGAGGTAAGTGATGTCGATGAAGATGTGGTTACAACTGAGACATCTAATGAGCCCATCATTCAAGGGGGAACCAATGACACTATCATTGAGAATGAAAATACCTTGAATGATGACTCAGGACTTCAACTTTCTGTTCTATTTCCTGAATTTGAATTCATTCCTGTATCTAGTGACTCAACTTCAGGAGAGTTAACCTCTACTGAAGGACACCAATCTAGGAGAACATGGCTCTCAGATCACTCTGTTGAGCAAATCCTAGGTGATCCTTCCTCGGGAGTCAAAACTAGAAGTTTTCATGGAGAAAGTGCTCTATTTTGTTGTTTCTTATCTAACCGGGAATCAAGTTCCATTGAAGAAGTACTTCAAGATTCAAACTGGATCATTGCTATGCAAGAAGAGCTCAACCAATTCACAAGGAATCAAGTATGGGAGTTGGTGGACAGACCATATCATTGCAATGTGATTGGAACCAAATGGGTGTTCAAGAATAAGAAGGATGAAAATGATGTCATAGTCAGAAACAAAGCCAGGCTAGTGGCAAAGGGCTATTCTCAAGTTGAAGGTTTTGACTATGATGAAACATTTGCCCCAGTGGCCAGATTAGAGGCAATAAGGTTATTTCTTGCATATGCTGCTCACAAGAAATTCAAGGTGTATCAAATGGATGTCAAGAGTGCTTTTTTGAATGGAGTACTCAATGAGGAAGTGTATGTGGAGCAGCCCCCAGGTTTTGAAGAAAGCCACAAAGTATATAGACTGAGAAAGGCTCTATATGGACTGAAACATGCTCCAAGAGCTTGGTATGATACTTTGTCTCAGTTCTTACTTGATCATGGTTTTATCAAAGGAAGAGTGGATAGAACTCTCTTCAGGATCACAAAAGGAGAGGACACTTTATTAGTGCAAATCTATGTGGATGATATTATTTTTGGTTCTCCAAACCAAGTCCTCTGTGAAAAGTTCTCTCAACTGATGAAATGAAAGTTTGAGATATCTATAATGGGAGAAATGAATTTCTTCTTTGGACTTTGTTGGTCCAACTAGTTAGATTAATTGCGGAAGCTTAAGTTAAATGTCTTTCAAAGTCCTTTTACAAGAGAGCAATAATCAAAATGACAATAAGTAAAATAAAGCAATAAAGAACACAAGATATATAGTGGTTCGGATTGAATATCCTACGTCCACTCTCCCTTATAACCAAGGGGTCTCACTATCAACCAACTCACAAACTTACTTACTGGAATTGGGAAGTACCAGTTCCTTCTTACAACCTCTTTAGATTTAACTTCAATCTAAAGATCAACCAGCCAACAACCTTATCTAATAGATGTACAGGTTGTGGTTTCAATAACTCCTTTAGAGTAGATAAATATTATGAACAGTAAGAGTGCTTGGTATGAATATCAAAAGCTTGGATCACTTATGCGCGTGTAGAATCTCTAGAGTTTTTTCTTGAACTGCACTCTCGTATATATAGAGGGGATTAGGGCTAGCCGTTGGAGAGCTAATCCAATCAGATCCTCTATATAAGGAAGCTTCAATCAATTAATTCCCTAATTGATTGATTGGGTTGGTGGGATCCTTGGATTGATTATCTTCAAAACTTTCCAATCCTGATCTTGTTGACTTGTTTTGAATTACCAACGGTCAATAACTTCCTCTGCCTAACTCTGATTCTCTCCAGAGAAGGCAAGACCAGACACCAGGCAACCTCGGTGTCTTCTGGTCCTAATCTGGTGAACAACCAGAATACTCAGTAGAAACAGGAGATCAAACTGAGTATCTTTTGTTCCACCAGACTCGTCTGGTCCGGACTCGTCTGGTCTAGGGAAGGACCTCTGCCACTGGTCTGATCTCATCTGGTGAAGTCCTCTGGTGGGGTCTTCTGGTGACTCTTCTGGTCTGGCAGTTCCCCCTAGACTAAGTCCTAATCCAGATCATCGCTAACAGGTCCAGATGGTCCTATTACATTTTCTGGTTTGTTTTAACTCATCAAAACTAACAATTTTTATCCTAACAGACTTCAAGTCAAACAATCCACTGAAGGAATCTTTATCAATCAAGCCAAATATACAAGGGAGTTGATCAACAAATTTGGATGTCAAAACAGTAAGGTTGCAAGAGTTTCACTCAACACTAACACAAAGATGGAACCTGATGAAGATAGTGAATCAGTAGACCAAACTCACTACAGAGCTATCATTGGGTCTCTACTATATCTCACTGCAAGCAGGCCTGATATCACATTTGTTGTTGGAATATGTGCAAGATATCAAGCAAATCCAAAGAAAAGTCATCTGGAAGCTGCAAAAAGGATTCTTAAATATCTAAAGGGTACTGTGAATATGGGATTGTGGTATCCCTCAGATGACAATTTGGAACTCACAGGATACTCAGATGCAGACTATGGAGGTTGCAGAATTGACAGGAAATCAACCTCAGCCACTTACCAATTCTTGGGAAGTAAGCTGATCTCTTGGTTTTCCAAGAAACAAAACTCAGTAGCCACAAGCACTACTGAAGCTGAATATATAGCAGCTGGAAGTTGTTGTGCTCAAATCCTATGGCTAAAACAACAACTGAGGGATTACAACATCTTTGCTAATGAAGTTCCTATTTTCTGTGACAACAATAGTGCCATTGCTATTTCAGAAAATCCAGTTCTCAACACAAGATGCAAACATGTGGATATAAGGCATCATTTCATTAGAGATCATGTGGAGAAGAAGGATATCAAAATGCTCAAGATCCATACTGACAAACAAAAGGCAGATATATTTACTAAACCTTTGGCAGAAGCAAGGTTTCAAGAACTGTCAGTAGAGCTTGGACTTCTGGACCCAGGAGAGTAAGAAAAAGGTCTTATCAAAATCTCAGAAGAGATGTTTTCAAATCAATGGAGGAGTGACTTCAGTAGAGTCAAAGATCTCAGAAGAGCTACAAATCTCAGAGGAGGTAGAACCTCAGTCGAGGTCGATCATATCCTAACACATGTTATTTCAAAACTGAATGCTTCTGAGTTTTAAAATATAAATTATTTTCCAAAAATGTTAATGAGTACTTTCTGCGAAATTAAATCTTTTTACACTGCTTTGAAAAGATTTTGATAAATAGAGCATTTAATACGCGTTGTATAAGTCAGTAAAACTTTTTCAGTTTCCTATCTCACGCGCCTTAAAAGCCGGATGATGTGACCTTCCGACTACCAACCCTTTTAATCCTCACCTTCCATTTTAGACGGTTTTTTTTCTAACTGTTCTCCCCACAACCTTTTCAACTATCCACGATCTCATCTGAATCAACCCCAACCGTTGATCAATCTTTTAATCTCACCGTTCAGTCCAGATATAAAAGGTCCACATATCAGCCTCTGAAACCTTTTTGAAATCTCTCAAGCCCAAAATTCACTATCCTTCTCAAATCAAACCCTTTGTGAAATTCATCAAATTTCTTCAAGCTTCAAATGGAAAAAATCAATCTTAAACACCTCGCCAACAAAGATAATTTCTGGTACGTACCCAATATTCTATTTGATAACCCATAAATACAATACAGGCCTGAGTTCAGACACATCAAGGAGGCCTTGGAGATGGTTAAAGCCGTCGGGCTAGAAAAGTTCTTAACAGTTCATCCTGAGAACTATTTTGATAGGCAAGTGTTGGGATATGGTTTAGTTTTGATGATTTTCCAAAACAACATGTAATAGGTTTGAAAACAGTCAGGATAGTATCTTTTATTTCAGGTCAGGCTAAGTCATTTCCCAGTAGAATAGGCTGTTCAGTTGAGGGGGAACTCAGCGAGGGGGAACTCTGCAACACAGCCTGAGAATATCAAGATAACACCAAGAAGAGCTGACTGAAGCCATGCCAGAAACCTGAACCAGAAGAGAAGCCTGAAGGATGTCCCACTGAGTGTAAACCGGGCTGATCTAAGCTAGGCCAGGTGGACCACTCAGTGAAGAGCATGATCAGGAGGATCAGTGCTGCACCAAGTAGGCCCTGAAGGAGTCAGGCTACTGTGGTCAGGGAAGTTTGTCATTCAGCCTTATGACAAACTTCTTGGAAATGATCTTCAAACAGTCTCTGAAGGACAACTACACTGAAGACGTTCAGTCCACTGAAGATCATCAGTCAGTGAAGGAGGAAGCTACCTAAAGTCAGTGGGTCTTAGTCAAACCCACTGAGTCAAAGATCCGTGAATCCAGGCCACGTGGACCAATCAGCACGAGGCAGCAACTCTGACACTGACAAAGGCCGAATTCCAAGAAAAGTGGTTGAAACCATTTAATGTTGGATTCAAATGTATCTTCCCTCCAACGGATACATTTGAATCCCCATTATAAATACAAGTTCATAGCTTCATTGTATGGTGTGTTGTATTTTGTGAAAAGAAGAAAATAAACACCTACAAGCTGTGAGGGTGTGTTAGTTGTTAGGGAGTCATAAGGAAGTGTTACACACCCACGACACTGACCTTTAGGATTATCACTTACATTCATTGAGTGTCAAGCTTGTAACTCTTAGCTTAGAGAGGTTTTCCTAATCTTAGCTTTAAGGCTAACACATTGTAAAGGAAAACCTCACCTAGTTGGAGAAAACCAAACCAAACTAAACCCTTTCAGAAGATTGTTAGGTTTGTGTTGGGATATGTTTTAGTTTTGATGATTTTCCAAAACAACATGTAATAGGTTTGAAAGCAGTCAGGATAATATCTTTAGATTCAGGTCAGGATAGTTTGTGTATTCAGTTAGACAGGTTGTAATGTGAGAAGAACTTAGATGAGGAAGCACTCAGTTGAAAGGGAACTCAACTGAGGGGGAACTCAGTGAGGGGGAACTCATTGATAAAGCCTAAGGAAGTCAAGATGACATCTCAAGAGAACTGACTGAAGCCATTGAAGGAAGACCTGAACCTGAAGAGAAGCTGAAGGATGTCCCACTGAGTGTAAGTCAGGCTGTTCTAAGCCAAGTCTGGCGGACCACTCAGTGAAGAGCCTGATCAGGTGGATCAGTGCTGCACCAAGTAGGCCTGAAGGAGTCAGGCTACTGTGGTCAGGGAAGTTTGTCATCCAGCCTTATGACAAACTTCTTGGAGTGATCTTCAAACAGTCCCTGAAGGACAACTACACTGAGGACGAGTCAGTCCAACTGAAGATCATCATGTCAGTGAAGGAGGAAGCTACCTAAAGTCATTGGGTCTTGGTCAACCCACTGAGTCAAAGATCCGTGAATTCTGGCCACGTGGACCAATCAGCACGAGGCAGCAACTCTGACACTGACAAAGGCCGCATTCCAAGAAAAGTGGTTGAAACCATTAAATGTTGGATTCGAATGTATCTTCCCTCCAACGGATACATTTGAATCCCCATTATAAATACAAGCTTCCAGCTGCGGATTGAAGCGTGTGTGAGAGGAGAAAATCTACACCTACGAGCTGTGAGGGTGTGAGAGTTGTTAGGGAGTCATAAGGAAGTGTTCCACACCCACGACACTGACCATTTGAGTCTTCACATATATTCATTGAGTGTCAAAGCTTGTAACTCTTAGCTTAGAGAGGTTTTCCTAATCTTAGCTTTAAGGCTAACACATTGTAAAGGAAAACCTCACCTAGTTGGAGAAAACCAAACCAAACTAAACCCTTTCAAAAGATTGTTAGGTTTGTAGTGAGGTGAGGAGAGGCAGCCCAAGGAGGGGCGTGAGTCCAGTTGTAAGTGCACCTTGGCACGTTAAAAACAAGAATCCCAGGAGTGGATTTCCTGTTAAATCAGGCCGTGGATATAAGAGTATTGAGACTCTGAACCACGTTAAACTGAGTGTACTTATCTTTCAAAGTATTTACTAAAGTGTTGTGAAAATCAGCTCACTGAGAGCTTTGTTAAGAAAACTTTAGTTAAGCAATCAGGTCAGAGAGATTCCTCTCACTGACCAAATCAGGCTAGGCACTCGAGAGTTCAGTCTCTCGAGTCACTGCCTTGTTGAGAGCCTGAGCTTTCAAGTCTCATCACTAACTTGATAGCTCTGACTCTCAGCAACGCAGTGACTTGAGTATTTCGTCACTGAACTCAGTCAGGGTGCAACGCGAAGGTTTTAAAAAAAAAAAAATTGTGCTCCTGAATTCCCATTTTGGTTTTCGAAAACGGGACCATCAATTGGTATCAGAGCGGGTTGTTCACATGACCACTGATCCAGTTTTGTTAAGAAAAATGGTCAACCGAACAGATCTTAAATGTTTTAAACTATGGGAATTCCTGCATATTTCAAACTATTACTTGTACTCTGACATTATTCTTGTAATAGAAAATCATTTGGTTAGAAGTTTTGGAATCATCAAAAAGGGGGAAATTGTTGGGATATGTTTTAGTTTTGATGATTTTCCAAAACAACATGTAATAGGTTTGAAAGCAGTCAGGATAATATCTTTAGATTCAGGTCAGGATAGTTTGTGTATTCAGTTAGACAGGTTGTAATGTGAGAAGAACTTAGCTGAGGAAGCACTCAGTTGAAAGGGAACTCAACTGAGGGGGAACTCAGTGAGGGGGAACTCATTGATAAAGCCTAAGGAAGTCAAGATGACATCTCAAGAGAACTGACTGAAGCCATTGAAGGAAGACCTGAACCTGAAGAGAAGCTGAAGGATGTCCCACTGAGTGTAAGTCAGGCTGTTCTAAGCCAAGTCTGGCGGACCACTCAGTGAAGAGCCTGATCAGGTGGATCAGTGCTGCACCAAGTAGGCCTGAAGGAGTCAGGCTACTGTGGTCAGGGAATTTTGTCATCCAGCCTTATGACAAACTTCTTGGAGTGATCTTCAAACAGTCCCTGAAGGACAACTACACTGAGGACGAGTCAGTCCAACTGAAGATCATCATGTCAGTGAAGGAGGAAGCTACCTAAAGTCATTGGGTCTTGGTCAACCCACTGAGTCAAAGATCCGTGAATTCTGGCCACGTGGACCAATCAGCACGAGGCAGCAACTCTGACACTGACAAAGGCCGCATTCCAAGAAAAGTGGTTGAAACCATTAAATGTTGGATTCGAATGTATCTTCCCTCCAATGGATACATTTGAATCCCCATTATAAATACAAGCTTCCAGCTGCGGATTGAAGCGTGTGTGAGAGGAGAAAATCTACACCTACGAGCTGTGAGGGTGTGAGAGTTGTTAGGGAGTCATAAGGAAGTGTTCCACACCCACGACACTGACCATTTGAGTCTTCACATATATTCATTGAGTGTCAAAGCTTGTAACTCTTAGCTTAGAGAGGTTTTCCTAATCTTAGCTTTAAGGCTAACACATTGTAAAGGAAAACCTCACCTAGTTGGAGAAAACCAAACCAAACTAAACCCTTTCAAAAGATTGTTAGGTTTGTAGTGAGGTGAGGAGAGGCAGCCCAAGGAGGGGCGTGAGTCCAGTTGTAAGTGCACCTTGGCACGTTAAAAACAAGAATCCCAGGAGTGGATTTCCTGTTAAATCAGGCCGTGGATATAAGAGTATTGAGACTCTGAACCACGTTAAACTGAGTGTACTTATCTTTCAAAGTATTTACTAAAGTGTTGTGAAAATCAGCTCACTGAGAGCTTTGTTAAGAAAACTTTAGTTAAGCAATCAGGTCAGAGAGATTCCTCTCACTGACCAAATCAGGCTAGGCACTCGAGAGTTCAGTCTCTCGAGTCACTGCCTTGTTGAGAGCCTGAGCTTTCAAGTCTCATCACTGACTTGATAGCTCTGACTCTCAGCAACGCAGTGACTTGAGTATTTCGTCACTGAACTCAGTCAGGGTGCAACGCGAAGGTTTTAAAAAAAAAAAAAAAATTTGTGCTCCTGAATTCCCATTTTGGTTTTCGAAAACGGGACCATCAATTGGTATCAGAGCGGGTTGTTCACATGACCACTGATCCAGTTTTGTTAAGAAAAATGGTCAACCGAACAGATCTTAAATGTTTTAAACTATGGGAATTCCTGCATATTTCAAACTATTACTTGTACTCTGACATTATTCTTGTAATAGAAAATCATTTGGTTAGAAGTTTTGGAATCATCAAAAAGGGGGAAATTGTTGGGATATGTTTTAGTTTTGATGATTTTCCAAAACAACATGTAATAGGTTTGAAAGCAGTCAGGATAATATCTTTAGATTCAGGTCAGGATAGTTTGTGTATTCAGTTAGACAGGTTGTAATGTGAGAAGAACTTAGCTGAGGAAGCACTCAGTTGAAAGGGAACTCAACTGAGGGGGAACTCAGTGAGGGGGAACTCATTGATAAAGCCTAAGGAAGTCAAGATGACATCTCAAGAGAACTGACTGAAGCCATTGAAGGAAGACCTGAACCTGAAGAGAAGCTGAAGGATGTCCCACTGAGTGTAAGTCAGGCTGTTCTAAGCCAAGTCTGGCGGACCACTCAGTGAAGAGCCTGATCAGGTGGATCAGTGCTGCACCAAGTAGGCCTGAAGGAGTCAGGCTACTGTGGTCAGGGAAGTTTGTCATCCAGCCTTATGACAAACTTCTTGGAGTGATCTTCAAACAGTCCCTGAAGGACAACTACACTGAGGACGAGTCAGTCCAACTGAAGATCATCATGTCAGTGAAGGAGGAAGCTACCTAAAGTCATTGGGTCTTGGTCAACCCACTGAGTCAAAGATCCGTGAATTCTGGCCACGTGGACCAATCAGCACGAGGCAGCAACTCTGACACTGACAAAGGCCGCATTCCAAGAAAAGTGGTTGAAACCATTAAATGTTGGATTCGAATGTATCTTCCCTCAAACGGATACATTTGAATCCCCATTATAAATACAAGCTTCCAGCTGCGGATTGAAGCGTGTGTGAGAGGAGAAAATCTACACCTACGAGCTGTGAGGGTGTGAGAGTTGTTAGGGAGTCATAAGGAAGTGTTCCACACCCACGACACTGACCATTTGAGTCTTCACATATATTCATTGAGTGTCAAAGCTTGTAACTCTTAGCTTAGAGAGGTTTTCCTAATCTTAGCTTTAAGGCTAACACATTGTAAAGGAAAACCTCACCTAGTTGGAGAAAACCAAACCAAACTAAACCCTTTCAAAAGATTGTTAGGTTTGTAGTGAGGTGAGGAGAGGCAGCCCAAGGAGGGGCGTGAGTCCAGTTGTAAGTGCACCTTGGCACGTTAAAAACAAGAATCCCAGGAGTGGATTTCCTGTTAAATCAGGTCGTGGATGTAAGAGTATTGAGACTCTGAACCACGTTAAACTGAGCGTACTTATCTTTCAAAGTATTTACTAAAGTGTTGTGAAAATCAGCTCACTGAGAGCTTTGTTAAGAAAACTTTAGTTAAGCAATCAGGTCAGAGAGATTCCTCTCACTGACCAAATCAGGCTAGGCACTCGAGAGTTCAGTCTCTCGAGTCACTGCCTTGTTGAGAGCCTGAGCTTTCAAGTCTCATCACTGACTTGATAGCTCTGACTCTCAGCAACGCAGTGACTTGAGTATTTCGTCACTGAACTCAGTCAGGGTGCAACGCGAAGGTTTTAAAAAAAAAAATTGTGCTCCTGAATTCCCATTTTGGTTTTCGAAAACGGGACCATCAGTTTGTAGTGAGGTGAGGAGTGGCAGCCCAGGGAGTGGCGTGCGTCCAGTTGTAAGTGCACCTTGGCACGTTAAAAACAAGAATCCCAGTTAGTGGATTTCCTGTTAAATCAGGCCGTGGATGTAAGAGCTTGAGTCTCTGAACCACGTTAAACTGAGCGTTGTTTATTGTCTAAGCACTTGCTAATTATTTGTAGTGTATGCTCTCTGAGTTTACTTGGAAAGTTTGAAAAGAAGATTAGCTAAGTATCTTAGTCAGGGAGAACCAATCTCACTGAAAAGCTTAGGCTAGCACTCGAGAGTTCAGTCTCTCGAGTCACTGCCTTGTTGAGAGCCTGAGCTTTCAAGTCTCATCTCTGACTTGATAGCTCTGACTCTCAGCAACGCAGTGACTTGAGTATCCCGTCACTGAACTCAGTCAGGGTGCAAGCTGTGCTTTTTAACGCACTCGAGAGTTCAGCATCTCAAGCCACTGTCCTTGCTCAGAGCATGAGACTCCAAGTCTTCTCACTGACTTGGTAACTCAGCCTCTGAGCAGAGCAGTGACTTGAGTATTTCTCATTCTTGCTGAACTCCCTGAGGAAAAGTTTAAAAAAAAAAAAATTCATCCTGAATTCCCATTTTGTCCTTCGAAAACGGGACCATCAATTGGTATCAGAGCGGGTTGTTCACATGACCACTGATTCAGTTTTGTTAAGAAAAATAGTCTACCGAACAGATCTTAAACGTTTTAAACTATGGGAATTCCTGCATATTTCAAACTATTACTTGTATTCTGACATTATTCTTGTAATAGAAAATCATTTGGTTAGAAGTTTTGGAATCATCAAAAAGGGGGAAATTGTTGGGATATGGTTTAGTTTTGATGATTTTCCAAAACAACATGTAATAGGTTTGAAAGCAGTCAGGATAGTATCTTTTATTTCAGGTCAGGCTAAGTCATTTCCCAGTAGAATAGGCTGTTCAGTTGAGGGGGAACTCAGCGAGGGGGAACTCTGCAACACAGCCTGAGAATATCAAGATAACACCAAGAAGAACTGACCGAAGCCATGCCAGAAACCTGAACCAGAAGAGAAGCCTGAAGGATGTCCCACTGAGTGTAAACCGGGCTGATCTAAGCTAGGTCAGGTGGACCACTCAGTGAAGAGCATGATCAGGAGGATCAGTGCTGCACCAAGTAGGCCCTGAAGGAGTCAGGCTATTGTGGTCAGGGAAGTTTGTCATTCAGCCATATGACAAACTTCTTGGAAATGATCTTCAAACAGTCTCTGAAGGACAACTACACTGAAGACGTTCAGTCCACTGAAGATCATCAGTCAGTGAAGGAGGAAGCTACCTAAAGTCAGTGGGTCTTAGTCAAACCCACTGAGTCAAAGATCCGTGAATCCAGGCCACGTGGACCAATCAGCACGAGGCAGCAACTCTGACACTGACAAAGGCCGCATTCCAAGAAAAGTGGCTGAAACTATTTAATGTTGGATTCAAATGTATCTTCCCTCCAACGGATACATTTGAATCCCCATTATAAATACAAGCTCATAGCATCATTGTATGGTGTGTTGTATTGTGTGAAAAGAAGAAAATAAACACCTACAAGTTGTGAGGGTGTGTTAATTGTTAGGGAGTCATAAGGAAGTGTTACACACCCACGACACTGACCTTTAGGGTTATCACTTACATTCATTGAGTGTCAAGCTTGTAACTCTTAGCTTAGAGAGGTTTTCCTAATCTTAGCTTTAAGGCTAACACATTGTAAAGGAAAACCTCACCTAGTTGGAGAAAACCAAACCAAACTAAACCCTTTCAGAAGATTGTTAGGTTTGTAGTGAGGTGAGGAGTGGCAGCCCAGGGAGTGGCGTGAGTCCAGTTGTAAGTGCACCTTGACACGTTAAAAATAAGAATCCCAGTTAGTGGATTTCCTGTTAAATCAGGCCGTGTATGTAAGAGCTTGAGTCTCTGAACTACGTTAAACTGAGCGTTGTTTATTGTCTAAGCACTTGCTAATTATTTGTAGTGTATGCTCTCTGAGTGTACTTGGAAAGTTTGAAAAGAAGATTAGCTAAGTATCTTAGTCAGGGAGAACCAATCTCACTGACAAGCTTAGGCTAGCACTCGAGAGTTCAGTCTCTCGAGTCACTGCCTTGTTGAGAGCCTGAGCTTTCAAGTCTCATCTCTGACTTGATAGCTCTGACTCTCAGCAACGCAGTGACTTGAGTATCCCGTCACTGAACTCAGTCAGGGTGCAAGCTGTGTTTTTTAACGCACTCGAGAGTTCAGCATCTCAAGCCACTGTCCTTGCTCAGAGCATGAGACTCCAAGCCTTCTCACTGATTTGGTAACTCAGCCTCTGAGCTGAGCAGTGACTTGAGTATTTCTCATTCTTGCTGAACTCCCTGAGGAAAAGTTAAAAAAAAAAAAAAATTTGCTCCTGAATTCCCATTTTGCCCTTCGAAAACGGGACCATCAGCAAGTATTGGAATGCTTTTTCAGTGTCAATAACACCAATTCCAAGATTAAATCATATTTGTTCCTGAAAAGGAAGAAGAAGATTGTTCGAGATGGTGAAGAACTTATAGAATTCCAAAAAGTCGGGAAAAAGATTGAGTTAGAAGGGGAAGACTTGAAGGAGTTATTTGGTCTTCCGCCCTAATCTGGATACGTGTATCACGGATAAGGAGGAGGATTGGGTATACATAATAATGTAGAAGAAGGTTAAGTATCAACCAACGATGAATAGAAATGTACTTCTCCCAGTATATAATGTATTGTGCAAGATTGTTGGGAAGTGCATATTGGCCAACCAAGGAAGCTCCGAACAAGTCAGTAAGCCAAAGCTGAGACTAATGAAGGCTATTGAGGAAAGCAAGGAGAAGGAATACAACTGGCAGCAGTTCTTCCTTCGTGCCTTAAACAAAGAACGTACAAAATTCCAACCAGAGAAGACTCCACAACTGGCAAGCAAGCTCAACTATGCCTCCCAAATCTCATACCTGATTGAAAACGTAGATGTTGGAGTTGATTGGAAGAAAGATAGAAAATGGAGCAACTTAAAGTCTCTATTTAAGTCGGGAAAGACCTTGGAAGGAAGGAAGCTGAGTGAGAGTGTGGAAAGCCTAGAGGAGGAAGAAGACATGGAGGAGATGAGCCCGTCTGAAGGGAAGAAGACTAAGCTGAGGAGGCTTGTCAAAATGAGTGACAAGATGGCTAAGCACAAGAAGGAGGTGGCGGAGAAGGCCTCAAAACGAAAGGAGAAGAGGGTTGCTAAGATAGAGAAGGAAGCAGCTAAAACCACCAAAAAGGCAAGGATATCAACCTCTACTGATGACTCATCATCAGGTAACCCTGAGTCCTCTCCAAACGTTATCTCTACTGATACTGATTCTGATGGCCCTACCCCCACCCCCATCAAAATCAAAACTAAACCCCGTACCCCTCTCAAAACCAAGCGCATCTCTAAAATCTCTCAAACCACCACTGAAGACTCTCAACAGCCTGAAAGTGGATCCTCAAAAGACACCCCATCTAAAGCCTCTACTGAAACAACCTCAAAACCCTTTGAGCAAACATCCACTGAACCAACCCCACCTGACCAAACCCCATCTGAACCAATCCCCTCTGACCAAGCCCCCACTAAACACCAAACTCAAACTTCCACTCTTGAAACCATCCCAGAAGAACCCTCTGATCCCAGATCCCCCACCACTTCCTTTGCCATCTGATGATGAAGAAGAGTACTCCTTCTTGGTTACTCTTAAGGATGAAGTAGCCTACTCACTGGAGATGAAGTATCCAGAGTTGGATGAATACCCTGACCTGAAAGCCATGTTCTTAATGGTCAGACTACTTGTCCAACTCAAGGATAGGAGGCTGGCAGAGATCTTGTTGGCTATAGGGGGAGGGAAGGCTGATGAATGGAAGAAGGAGGAGCAGGAGGTGCTAGACTTTACTGGCCTCACCAAAACCAGGCTGCTCTGTGATGAAAAGATTTTTCAAAGCCTGGTGATGGACAAGATCAGAGAGGCAAAGTCTACATCAAATAAATGGGAGGATAAGAAGGTGGAGGAGGCAGAGAAAGAAAAGGAGAAGAAAGAGGAGGATGTAGAGTTAGAGAAAGGTACTTCACCAATGCAAAGTGGTGGTGAAGTAGCCAAGGATGTATCCGAGGCAAGGGATACTGAGGCTCATAATTTGCCACAGGGTAGTTCAGTAGATTTGTCTACTGAAACTACCCCATAACAACCCTCAGTGGTGGCTTTAGAGTCAGCTGAGGTGACTGGAATAGGAGGAGCAGAAAAAGAGAGGGAAAAAGAAAAGGAGGTTGAGATCACAGCTGTTGTGATTGGAGAGATCAAAGAAATCGTCCCTGTAAAGGGCGAATTGGCTGAGAAAAATAAAGTTGAAAATGAGAGAGAGAGTGAGAGTGAGAAGAGGGTGGATGAGGGAGCTCAAATGGAGATAGATGAGCAAGCTGGGCTAGGAAGTGAGGTTGAGGGGGAACAAGCTAATCTTTTGTCTTATGCAGGAAATCCAACCCTGGAGGTACCCAAAATTAATCTCAACCTAAGTCCCCTGAAGCATGCCATCAACAATGTTGAAGAAGTGAGACTTTCATCCATTGAAGCTCAACTGAGAGATCCACAGGAGATAGTACAAGAAGATGCAGACGAAATGGTCATTCTCTCATATCACATTGATGAGCTTATGGAGTCAACTACCTCATCTCTCCAGAATCTAACTCTCAAGGTGGAAGACTCTCAGCAAATGGTGATTGATGTAGTTGAAGGGCAAAGTGTACTGGTGATTGAAGCCCTCAAGAAGATGGAGCAAAACGAAGAAGAAGTTAGAGCCAAATTCCTGGCGGACTCAGTGGATAATGTTTCCACCAACCTAAAGTCCTCTGTAGAGGCTTTCTCAACTGACCTGATGGAGAAGGTTGAAGGGTTGTGGAATAAAAAGGTAACTGAGTTCGAGGCCAAGCATGAGGAGATGAAGGCCAGCCTGAAGGAGGTTTTGAAGAAGGCGGCAGAAGACTTCCCCACCCAAGAGAAGACGGATGTTATCATAAGTGCAAAACTTGATCAATTTGTCAAGTTTGGCCAAAATGATGGAGCAACTCTTGAAAGATTGGAAGAAGAGGTGGACTACTGCTCAACCTAACTGAGGGCACTTGATCATGAACAGGTGAAGCTAAACATCACTGTTGCAGAGTGCATGATTAATACCGAAAAGGGAGAAGAGTTAGTGTCTGGGAAGCAGATGAAGCTTGATCCGAAAAACAAAATGGAGTTTATTCTTGAGACTGATGACTTTTAAAAAGTCAGCAGATCAAGAATACCATGAAAAAGGTGAATAAGGAGGCTCAGAAGTTGGCGGATGAGAGGAGCAAATGAGTGAAAGGAAAAAGAGTTCAAGAAGAAAGGGACTTGTCAAAATTTAGAGAGGCTGCTGAGAAAGAGAAAAGAGAAAGAGCTGCCCTGAAGGGAGAATCAACCAAGAGGAAGGCTGCTGATACACTCTCAGCTGAGGTGGCAAAGAAGACAAGGTCTTCTCTGAGGTTGGCTGCAGAGTTAACTGAAGATTCAGTTGAGATTGTCCCAGTGCTGAATCCAGAGCCTATCTCCGCTGAAGTTGCAAAGTCTGCTCCAACCAGGGTCACTGAGCTTACTGAGCTTATCAAAGAAACAGGTGGGATGAACGAGAGAGCTCAGAGGCTGACAGCTCAACAGCAGGAGAGGAGGGACAAAGTTGTAGAAAGAATTGAAACTGTTGCTGAAGTGGCTGAGAGGAAGAAAAGGAGAGGTTGGCAACTTTTGACAAGACCACCTCCAAAAAGTTCAGAAACGGATATCAAAAGTGGATAGCTAGGCTGAAGCAACAGAAGATGGTGGCATCAAAGGCTAAATTCCCTCATCATGATACTTGGGTTCCCAAGAAACTTAATGATACTTGGGAGACGGCCAAGAGGGAATTTGTCTACTCTTATTATGTCAGTGGAGAGCTTGGAAAAGAGAACGCTCAAGACTTATTCAATGACTGGCTTATTGAGTCTTATCCAAAGCTCTACCCTAATATCAATGGAGCCTGGAATGACAAATTTCCAGACCATGCTCTGAAGGCCCCTGAACCCATCATCTACTGGCCCCCAACTAATGCAACTGGTAAAGTGGTCAGAGAAAGGATCACTGAAGAATGGGTTTCTCTGTGTGAGTATTTGGGCCTCAAGGGTCATTCGAAGGAAATCATGGAGAGAAAGAATGAGCTGAAGATTAGAGTCTTCAAGCAATACGGTCTAGAGCCTATATTTGAGTCCATCTAATCTGGTTGAAGTATTTATGGGCGTTTGTTTATAAGTCCCAGCTGTTCTATTGTTTTGAAATTATTTTAGTAGACTTCACTGTAATTGTACTTGCACTTGATCCATTATGAAATGAAACTCTACTGATTTTTCAGCCCAAGATAATATCTCATTATCATTTAGGCTTTTTGTACTTGAATGCTTTTACTTACAAAATTCCTTGAAATTATATGCCAACTGAATGAGCTCATCTGAAAGAGAATATGTAATAAGATAGGTTTCGGCATAATAAAAAAGGGAAAATTATTGGGAAATTGTATAGACTTGTGTTTTGATTAAGATACCAAAAGGTTCCTCCTAAGTCATTTGTAAGTAAAATATTCAGTAGAGTTAGAATAGAGTTAACCAGTTCAAATGTTAAGGAACTGAAGTGCATTTACTGATTCAAGGAGTGTATTTAAGAGTTGAAGAAGTCCACTGAAGAAGAAGTCCGCTGAAGGAAGAAGTGAAGTAAGAAGTCTAAGTCATGAATGTTTTCTAAGTGCATTCTTACTGAGACTATACCATCAGTAGAGGATCAAGGTCCCTGATGAGGACTAACAATGCACATTCAATGCTAAACACATTAAAAGTTGTTAGTTAATCTGGTTGGAACAAGGCAAATTGAATATCAGTAAAGCTTGCAATAAATGAAGGAATAAGAAGGTTCTGTCAGTTGAGTTCCACCTTAAAACCAGACAAGACTCTGAGCAAGTAGACCGAGTGGCCCAATAAAAAAATGACACGTAGGTGTACTCTACTGACAGCCGACCTGTCACAGACTGACATACCAAAAATCTTACTTTAGCTTTCTCCAGAGAGCTGGTAGGCAAGCATGGTCTTTCAGCCGTTTCTTGACAAGACTTAAAGCTTAAATAGAGTCATTTGAACCAATCAGATACAAGAGACTTACTTGAGAATATTCAACTCCAACGGGAAGATTTTTAAGAAAGGTCTATAAATACAGAATGTCGTGCCCATTTCTACGAACGGGAAACTTAACAAGAACAAGCATTCTCTACACTCATAACTTACTTCGAAGCACTCGAAATCACCTTTGTTTCCCAAGTGTTCCATATTTGTAGAGAGCATTTCAAACCCTCTGTTACTGAGCTAATAGCTATTTCCAAACCTTAGAAAGAGATAATCCATCCTTAAAGCCTTGAGCTAAACTTGTAAGGATTATCTCACAAACAGATGGAACTAAACCCTACTCAAAACCCTACCCCAGAGTTAGGTTGAGAGTTAGAGTTAAGAGGTGTTAGTAAGTTGATTATTGTTATCAGTCTGAAAGCTGGTTGTTTTGGGAACTAGGACCTGGAACTATCCTAGTGATCAAATATCCTTAGAGATGATTAATTTGATCAGTGCACCTTGGCACTATAACACAAGGAATTCCAAGTGAAAGGAATTCTCCTATTTAATCAGGACAGTGGACATAGGAGATTCATCTTAGAACCACTTTACATCTTGTGCATTTACTTTATGTTATTTCTCTAAGTGTGTTATTCAAACAAGTTTTATCAAGCGAATCGAGGTTTTCATAATGGCTCACTAATCTGCACTTGAAAGTTAATTAGATAGTAGTTCAACTCAAAGTCTTGAGCTTTCAGTGGAGCTGATATCTCAGTAAGCTTTCATAAGTAAATCTCAGTGGACTTCGAAGTCCACTGACGATCTACTGTCTTGAGTTAATCTGATAAGTTTTTTAGAAGAAGTTTGAATTTGTAACATCAGGTGTATCCCCCCCCCATACACATGTTTAACTCGTTTCGGGTCCAACAAGTGGTATCAGAGCAGTGGTTCAAAAGACCATTGTTCTAAGTATACCTTGTGCTAAAAAAGGTAAAGTGTATCTGGTCAACTGAATTGATCTACTGATAATCTTGTTTAAATATTATGGCTGACAATGCAGCTAGGGTAGCACCACCAGCAGAGAACAACATGGGAGTCAATCCCTTGAACCATATGTCCCATCACAAGCTTCCACAGTTCTCAGTGGAAAATTATGACTTCTGG
Source organism: Ballota nigra (assembly GCA_947034835.1). Lineage (NCBI taxonomy): Eukaryota > Viridiplantae > Streptophyta > Magnoliopsida > Lamiales > Lamiaceae > Ballota > Ballota nigra. The sequence goes on from OX344724.1 coordinate 70,768,921, forward strand.
AAGATCAGGATGAGAGCACACCTTGCTTGTGTGCATGATGAAATGTTGAGAGTCATCACAAAAGGTCCATTTATCTTTATGACGCCTAACCCAAGAACTACAGCTGAAACTATTGCAGATCCTAGAGAGGAATGGCCAAAAGATGAAGATAACTTCACTGTAGATGAAAGAAGGAGACACAACCTCAACTTCAAAGCCATGAACATTCTCTACACCACCATCCCAGACTCAGTTATGGGAAGAGTGATCCATTGCCAGACTGCAAAGGAGTTATGGGACACTCTTGCTCTCATGTGTAAAGGCACTGACAAAATTAAGGAGAACAAGCTCTCAGTAGCTGTTCAAAAATATGATCAGTTCACCATGGAACCTACTGAGACCATTGATCAACTTGATGGGAGGTTCTCAGATATAATGAATGAGATAAACTCTCTTGGTAAAGTGTACACTAAGAGAGAAGTTGCTTTAAAAATCCTGAGAGGATTGACCTCAAGATGGGATGTGTACTCAGTTGTTGGGACATTGTCAGTTTTGATTAAGATCCCAAAGCCCCTGAAAAGATGATTTGCCCTTTTGTCTATCTTTGTCAGGCTAGTCTTGGTTAGGTTTTATACTTAGTCATTTTACATTTCACAGGTACTCAGTAAGAGGAGCACTTACTGATGACGATCAAGACTTAGAGCCTGAAGACGGTTTACCATCCTGAACTTATGGCAGTCTTCTAAGCTGGCTGAGTAAGTCTCAGTGATGAAGAGTATGACCCTGAGGTCATTACTACTCAGTCCTGAAGGGAACAGGATGATACTGAGTTTATGGGAAGACTTGGAGTAGAGCCAAGCAATGCAAAAGGAATGTCAGCGTTAGGACAAGACCGGTGAGCTCAAGACAAAAAGAACTTAAAAAGACAAGCCTGAAGCCAGGAATAAGTTCTGACATTCTCACCAACCTGATGACGTGGACCAATCCTGGAAGGACACGCACGTACGGAACCTGACAAGAAGACTGGCTTCAGACTGCATTTTCAACGGGCAAGCATTTAATGTGCATTTAATGTGACTAATTCCATGCAAAGGACGGCTGCTGCATGAAGATATGTCCGTTTGAAGCCACTCTACATAGATGACAAGAAAGGCTATCTCTCCAACGGATAGTTTTTCAAATCACCTATAAATACAGAAGGCCTTGAACCCATTCAAGGTTACGGGAAATTTCCAAGTCAAAAATTACTCAAACTCTCAAGCACTCAAAGCATTCAGTCTTTAGAAGAAGCACTCGAAACCCTCTAAATTTCCCAAGTGTTTCTTAGCAACTGAGAGTTATTCTGTATTCCAAAGAGCATACAAGCAATATCTTAAGCTTAGAGAGATTATCCAACCCTTAGCATAGCTTTGACTTGTAAGGATAATCTCAACCTAGTTGGAATCCAAACTGAAACCAAAACCCTAAGTTAGGTTTGTTGGGAGTAAGTCAGTTAGTGAGTTAGTAAGGAAGTTTGTATAGATCAGTGAGGTTAGCTGGTCTTGGTGCACCTTGGCACGTTAAAAACAAGAATCCCTTTAGTGGATTTCCTGTTAAATCAGGTCGTGGACGTAGAAGCTTGAGTCTCTGAACCACGTTAAACTTGTTGTGTTCTTATTGCTTTGATATATTACTTACCTGCCATTTCAACAGTTCATTCATTGCATAAGTTTTATCAGGTCTGAATCAATCAGTCTGATCCATTAAAAAGAGCACTGCCCTTACTAAACACTTTTCAGTGGAGTAATCAGTTTTTCAGAAGCAAACTAATCAAGACTTTAAAATATCAGGGCTCACACATTTCCGCACTGAACTTGAACTGATAGTTAGCCAACTGACCCTCACCCCTGTGTAGTCAGTAGGTGTATTATCAGCTCTTAGTTCTTTATCACTCTGAATGAAGGGGACTCAATAAGGTTTTAAGTTTGAAAATTGGTATACGTGTATTCCCCCCCCCCCCCATACACGTATTCCTCAGTCTTGTACCGGGACCAACAAGTGGTATCAGAGCTCTTGTGGACCTTGTGTCCAAGGTGGTGATGGGATCCACAGGATCTCATGAGCAATTGAGCTTGCCCAAGCTGATGCTAATGGGAGCTATAGTTGATGGCGTGGAAGCGAACTGAGAGCAATTCTTCCTGGATCAACTTCATCAGGCTGGTCTGGATAAGCTAAAAAGGGATGAGGAAAAGAAGCACATTTCTGTTAGTGCCATTCTGCCTTTTGGAACCAGACTTTCCATCCTGATTGCTCATGCTTGCCATGGGTACACCTTCGACTTCGAGGATAGCCTTTCCTCAAAGAAGGTGATGTTTACCTCACTGAGTGATACCTACTCAATGCTAGGGCTGACTGATCCCAATAATAAGGCAAAGGGTCAGGCTAAAAAGTCAGCCGGTAAGGCCAAGAAGGTGGCTACCAGTCTCATTGAAAGGGTAGATGACCTCCTTGAGAGGAGCAAGGAGATAGAGGAGGATGTGGCGTCTGAGAAGGTGGTGGATCAGCCTGCAGTGGACGAGGCTGAGAAGAAGAAGAAGAAGGTGAGAGTTGTGCTGTCAGGGAAGAGCACTGTGTCTAGGACTGAGTCTGATCCCAAGAGAGTCGTATCTGAGGCTGAGGGAACTGACGATGACGTCAGAAAGAAGAGTGATCAAGGGGAGAGGCCGCTAAAACGACTTAGAAAGGGGCCTAAAAAAATCCCCTGCTAAGAGCCTGCCTGTACTGAGTGAGAGGGAGAAGTCAAGCTCTCCTAGAGCCTCTGACTTGGAGGAGGTGAGAAAATCTATCGAGACGGCTGAGTTGTTGCAGCCTGAGATAGTACCCACACAATCACCCACTAACCCTGAAACCCACTCACAATCCAACCCTGACCCCTCACATCAACCCACCCAATCCCCCCAAACCTCAGAACCAAATATTCAAACTGAGTCAGTGCCATCAACCTCACCCACGAATGAGCCTGACCAATCATCTGAGTCAAACCTTCCCAATCCCACAGACTTCCCCTCTTACCCCAACCCCAAAGATTGCTCCAAATCCTTCCAAACTGAAGAGGATGATTTCCTTGTAATGCAGGAGGAGGAGGAGCTGGATGAACATATGATGGGTGGTGTACTAGAGAACACCCTTAGGGGAAATGCCACAGAATGGGCAGCTAAGTGCTGGCCCGGGCTGAACAAGTACAAGGAGCTGCTGGCTAATGTGGTTGAACTTAAAGTTTGGTTGGAGTTTAAACAATCCAACATGCAAGAACAACATTTGCTGGTGGATGCTCGTGGCTAGGAGCACTGGGAAACTGAGGAGGCCAGGTTATGCTCTTACTTCGGACTGACTAGTTGGCTCCAACTGCTCAATTTTGAAAATCTGAAGGAACTAGTAAATAACTTGATGTCCAAGAGCAAGGCTGATATCCTGTTTGAGGATGAGGAGGATGTGGATGATGAAGATGCTCAGGGTGGAGCAATGGAGAAAGCCGTGGATGAGATGGCAAGGGAAGTTGATGATATGATCTCTGAGCCTCAAGCTCAGGGGGAAGGTGTGAAGGACACTGGTGCCAAGGGTGGACCAGTGGCTGAGGATGTTTTGAACATCTCAGCCGCCGATGAGACATCTGTCGATGAAGGGATTCCCTGCCCTGAGATAAGGGAGAAAGATGTTGAGGCGTCTACAGAGACTCCCAGTTCCGAGGGACAAGTTCCTAAGGTTCGAGATGGCATGATTGAGCCTGAGCAGGCGGCCATGACCACTCAACAACTGCATTCAGTGCACCCTGAAAAGGGGACTGAAGATGCATGGGCTGATAAGGGAAATCAGCCAATCACTGATGAGGCCGTTGATGGTGATGAGGATGTGATGATAACTTGAGTCGGCCGTGCTGAATTCACAAGCATTGTGGAGGTCAAGAAGGAGAAAACCACTTGTTGGTCCCACTAGTTAGATTAATTGCGGAAGCTTATAAGTTAATATGTCTTTCAAATTCTTTTTACAAGAGAGCAACAACTAATAAGAGAATAACTAAAACGAAAGCAATAAAGAACACAATATATATAGTGGTTCGGATTTGAATATCCTACGTCCACTCTCCCTTTTATCCAAGGGGTCTCACTATCAACCAACTCACTTACTTACTCACTGGAATTGGGAAGTACCAGTTCCTTCTTACAGCCTCTTTAGATTTGACTTCAATCTAAAGATGAACAGCCAACAACCTTATCTGGTAGATGAACAGGTTGAGGTTTCAACAACTCCTTAAGAGTAGATAAATATTATGAACAGTAAGAGTGCTAGGAGTGAATCTCAAAAGCTTGGATGGACTTATGCGCGTATATAGTCTCTCTAGAGCTTTTTCTTGAACTGCACTCTTGTATTTATAGAGGGGATTAGGGCTAGCCGTTGGAGGGCTAATCCAATCAGATCCTCTATTTAAGGAAGCCTCAATCAATCAATTTCCCTAATTGATTGATTGGGTTGGTGGGATCCTTGGATTGATTATCTTCAAATACTTTCCAATCCTGATCTTGTTGACTTGATTTGAATCACCAACGGTCAATAGCTTCCTCTGCCTAACTCTGATTTTCTCCAGATAAGGCAAGACCAGACACCAGGCAACCCAGGTGTCTTCTGTTCCTAATCTGGTGAACAACCAGAATACTCAGTAGAGATAAGGGATCAAACTGAGCATCTTTTGTTCCACCAGACTCGTCTGGTCCGGACTCGTCTGGTCTGGGGAAGGTCCTCTGCCTCTGGTCAGATCTCATCTGGTGAAGTCTTCTGGTGGAGTCCTCTAGTCTGGCAGTTCCCCCTAGACTAAGTCCTAATCTAGATCATCATCTGGCTAGCAGGTCCAGATGGTCCTATTACATCTTCTGGTTTATTTTAACTCATCAAAACTATACAACTTTTATCCTAATAATTTCCCCCTTTTTGATGGAGTTAAAACACTACCAGAACTGATCAAAAAATAATAAACTTAAGCAAGAAAACAGTAAAAGATAAGACCTTAGAATAGATCTTTATCAGGCAAACAATTAACACAACAAGGGGTTGTCTTTTGAACAGAGAAGATATGAGATTTTCATTGATAAGGACAAAAGTGAAGTTTGAATGGCCTTCAACTCTGCAGAAGATGTTGGAGTGAAGTTTGCCAACACCTTGGTCTTGTACAATTTCTTCAATTCAGCCCAATCAACCTGGTCCCCTACCAATGGAGTGTTTAGATAATGAAACTCAGGGGCAGTGACCTCCAGGTTGAACTCTATGGTAGAATCCATCAGCTGCTTGTACAAACTTGCATCATATGCCTGCATCCAAGAATGGAATGTCCTGTTGATGAGAGCATCATCCTCTGGTGGAGGCCTTTGGATATAATGTTGAATGAACCACAAGGTCTTGGCTTCTCTCCACTTCTCAATCATAGGGACAGGCACAGTAGAGTCAAAAGACCCTTCTGTCCTGAGTGGCAAAATCTCCATCACTTCAACAGGAGCTTTTCTTCTCTGGCTGGATCCACTAGCACCAGAAGATATGCCAGCTTCTCTGGTCTTCTTACTTTGCCTCCTAACATATCTGAGCCTCTGCTCTTCATCTATGTTTTTCCTTATTCTGGCTTGCCTCTCTTCAGGCGTCTCTTCCTTGAATCTCTTCTCTGCTTCTTTAACCACAGATTCAAGGAAGCTTTTCTTCACTTTCCTTATCTTTTTCTTTGCAGGTCCAGAGATATGGATAGGATCCTGCTCTGCTTCTGACTCCTCTTCTGCAGCAAGCTGCTTAGCCATGGAAAGAGATTTGAACTCTTCCTTCTTCTTCTTCTGCAGCTCAGCCTGGGCCAATGTATTCTCCAGCAGGTCCAGACGAGCTCCATGGCTAAAGAGAGTTTCATTTGTAGTCTTCGCCAGATCAGTTCTGGCCTTCTCTTCCCCCTTTTTAACTTCATCAAGGAGGGGCTCCACTACCTGCCTTATAAGATCGGGCAAGGCAGAGTTGGAGGAAGAGTGAAGATCATGCAGCTGCTTGGCTTCCTCTAGGTAGGTTTTAGACTCTGCAACAAGTCTTTCCTGCTTCTCCAACATCTCCTGGAGGGAGTCTTTCAGCTTGGCAGTCTAGATCATCTGGCTTGCCATCTCAACTTTAAGCACAGAGACAGGCCTCATCTGCTCCAGCATGTGCTCCTGGAGCTGCTTCTGGCTGTGCATCACATCCAGTTTGACAAAGAGGCCATTGGCCTTAAAAAAAGCTTTAACTTCTGCCAGAGAGGACTTGATCTGCTTCAGGAAGATCCTCCTCTCCTACCTGATCTGATGCTCTATCATAGCAGGGGCCATGTGTTGAATAGCTTTTGAAAAGCGCCCTATCTGCATAATCTGCTCGTTGAAGAATGCTTTCATCTTCTGGAGCACGGCAGGAGACATCTCAAAGTCCTCCTCATCTGAATATAGCTCTGGAGGAAAGATAAAATGAGGTCCAAACTTGTAAGTGAGGCCCTTTGGAGTGAGCATTACCCCTCTCTGGATGAGCAGGGTGCGAATCAAAACTTTAGCAGCACCAGGGGTCACCAGCTCTGCTGGGTTATGAATATTCAACGTCTTCTTCAGCTCAATCTCCCAAGCAGTGAAATTGGAGGGACCCATTTCCTCAAGCAAAAGCATCAGGTCCTCCACATCCTCAAGTCTGGCCTTGCTCCAGACCTTGGCATCAGTAAGCTCTGCCAGCAGTGGTAAGTGCTCCAAAAGGACTGGGAAATGCTCTCTTAGCCAGAGCTGAGCACTTACACTCATACTCTGCCTAATGGGACCCATTTCTTCAGATAAGAAAGTGAAGGGTTTGGGCCCAGAGGCAGAGGAGGAAGGTGCTAAGTTAGCAGGCTCAAGTGAAGCATCCTCATCTTCACTATCATCGCTGGTTAAACAGGTGGGAGAAGGGGGAGGGGCAGGGAAACCCAGAGCCATAGAAATGGATGGGGCCTGGGCTGTATGGGTGTGGGGAGGGGTAGGATTTTGTGAGGTGAAAGTGGAGGGGATGGGTTGCTCTGCACCAGAAGAAGACGGGATCTCTGGTACAGAAGGTGTAGGTGGTATTTGGGATGTGGAAGTGTTTGGAGGGGGGATCTCTGCACCAGAAGAGGTTGATGGCACCTCTGGTACAGAAGGTGGGGGAGAGGGGTTTGTGGGAAGATGTGTTTGGGAATTTGGGGGAGAAGGTGTTTGGGTAGGAAAGGTTGATGGAGTATATACGGGGGTATCTGGGAGAGTCTGCTCTGGTGGAATAATAGGGTTACCAGAAGCAGATGGAGTTTGAGGAAGGTTATCTGGGGGAGAGATAGAAGGAGAAACAAGATTAATAGGGGTATAAGAGGGAATGGAAGGATTTACCTCTGCTGAGTCAACATCAGCAGGTACAACATGCTCTGGAACAGAAGCATCCTCCACCATTAGAGAAGCTTCATCAATTGCCTTCTCCAAGGCCTCTCCAAGATCAGAGCCAGAGTCTGAATCTTGAAATATGGCTCTCTTGGCCTTGGATTTCTTCTTAAGAGGTTCAACCTCTTCTTCCTCTGATGGCTCATCCACCAGAAGGGTTTTCTTGGCCTTCCTGCTAGTCCTGGACTTCTTAGCAGAGCCTTTCCTGGCCTCTTATGGCCTCTTCCTCTTGGCTGCTCCAGCCTTCTTGGCAGCCTCATCCACTTCTCCCTTTTTCTTCAGAATATTAAAAAGGGGAATCTGGTCCTCCTCCGAGGAACCAAAGAAGACAACTGTAGAGGATCCAGTTGTTCCAACAGCCTGCTTTGAACTCTGCTGCATCTTCTGCTGCTTCTGCCCCTTTGCAGGTGAGGGTACTGCCTGTAGAGGAGGGGCAGGGATGGCTTCTTCTCCATCAGAATCAGGATGGCCATGAAGGGGACCATCCTTAGAAAATAATACCTTGGACTTGTGGAAACCTCTGCACCAGGATTCCTTCCATCTCTTCTCTGGCAGCAAAGAGTCCAAGATCAGAGTAAGTTTCGTTCCCAACGAAACATTTGCAGTGAAATAGAACTGCATCTCCCCTGGCTTGGAAGGACAAGCCTCCTTGTTCACTTTCACCTTATTCTTCCTCAAGACGCCCCAAAAGAACTCTGCCCAGTTACATTGGACGCCGTCATACAGAGCCCTCATCACACACATTCTTCCATTAAAAATCGCATCCGTGCTGTGATTCTCACACATCAGCACCTTCACCACAATATCAAAAAGCACCTTGTACTGTTGCCTCAGATGTTTGTCCAAGAAGCCCTTTGTGATGTTCTGGCAAGAAGAACGAGCAAACAATTTGAAGGAACCCACAATATCATCCTCCTTGTAGGTTAAAGGATCCACCCCTTCTGCAGAAATATTTCCAAACAGCGCACATAAGTTATGCTTGGAAAACACCAAATCCTCCTTGTCAATCTTTGAAGAAATATGGTCTTCATTGATCTTCATTCGTACCAGAAACTGGGCCGCATAACCATCTAGGGTGCGAAAATCTCTGGGGACTGTGGAGATCAACTTTTCAAATCCGGATCTCCTCAATAATTCCAGAATAGCAAGTCCAGACGAGTTCTTGGTGGTGTAGAAGTCGACCACCATTTCCGTTTTCAATTTCTTCATCATCAGGGCATGGTCAAAGTTGCACGGAGGGGCCATTTCTGTGATAGAGAGAGAGAGAGAGAGCAATACTTTGCAGAGAGAAGTTAGGGTTTGTAAGAATATGGAAACGTGAAAAGACAGATTGAAAAGAAATTTGATTTAAATAGTGCAATACGCGTAGCTTGATTAATAAATGAAGTGTGAACGCGTGTAATAGCAAATTCAATTTAGGGAACAAAATCAATTTTCGAATTGATTGACATATTGCACATTGATTAAATCTGATGGCCACGATGAAAGGCGAGATACAGATTTAATCTGGTGTGTTGGCATAGTCATTGGGACTGGGCATAAAGGGGTTTTGTGGCAGTCAAGAGAAAAAAAAACGAAATGATTGTCTAGGCCCTATACCCTAATCTTAAATACACTCCGAAGTTGAAACGTTTTGAATGTACTTACTAATTTGAAAAGTGTATCCCAATGATCAGAGGCCAGAGAAGTAAAGACATACCTGTCACCTGATATTGTAACCAGATGATACCACAGCAAGTCTGGTGCTACATCTCCTCTGATGAAGCTCATCTAGTCCTGGTCAGAGAAGACTTTGGATATTTTGGGATCTGACTCAGCACCTCATCTGGGACAAGTGTCACCTGGTGTATACCTCATCTGGAGATATACCTTCTCTGATATGTCTAATCTGCAGGTATGTTAGTTTGAAAAAAAATATGAAGTAAAGAAATGAAACAAAAAGGATACTTCTCTGATGTTCCCCCTAAAACAAATCTGTCTCTGGATCCAACAAACCTAACTCAAAAGCTAACTCTCTGAATCTGGTCTCAGCCAAAGGCTTAGTTAAGATATCTACTCTCTGCTTCTCTGTTGCAATCTTTTCCATCCTTATATCTCCCTTCTCAACATGATCTCTGATAAAGTGATGCCTTATATCAACATGTTTACACCTGGTATGAAGGACTGGATTCTGGGTGATTGCAATTGCACTATTACTATCACAGAAAATAGGAATATCCTTAGCTCTAATCTGGTAATCCCTAAGTTGTTGACTAATCCAGAGAAGTTGTGAACAACAACTCCCTGCAGCCATGTACTCTGCTTATGTTGTTGATGTAGCAACCGAAGTCTGCTTCTTAGAAAACCAGGATACCAATTTATTCCCTAAAAATTGGCATGTTCCACTTGTAGACTTCCTATCTATTCTGCATCCACCATAGTCTGAATTTGAATAACCACTCAACTCTAAGTTATCATCTGCAGGATACCATAATCCTAGGTTCAATGTTCCCTTAAGATATTTCAATATCTTCCTAGCTGCTTCCAAGTGACTCTTCTTAGGATTAGCTTGAAATCTGGCACAAACTCCTATAGCAAAAGTAATATTTGGTCTGCTTGCAGTCAGGTACAGAAGAGAACCAATAAGTGCTCTGTACTGAGTCTGGTCCACACTCTCTCCAGACTCATCTGGATCCATGTTGAAATTTGTCATCATAGGGATCTTGGCTGCTTTGCTAGATCCTACTCCAAATTTCTCTAACATGTTTCTGGTGTACTTTGCCTGATTAATAAAAATTCCCTTCTCTAATTGCTTAACCTGCAAACCTAAAAAGTAATTCATTTCTCCCATCATGGACATCTCAAACTGACTCTGCATGAGCTCACCAAACTTCTCACACAGCTTCTTGTTAGGGGATCCAAATATAATGTCATCAACATATATTTGGACCAGAAGGATGTCCTTCCCTTCTTCTTTCCTAAACAAGGTTCTATCAATCTTACCCTTAGTAAAACCATTGTCCAGTAGAAATTGAGATATAGTGTCATACCATGCTCTGGGTGCCTGCTTCAGCCCATAAAGAGCTTTCTTAAGCTTAAACACCTTGTCACCTTGTTCAAAACCAGGAGGTTGTTCCACATACACTTCCTCAATGAGAATCCCATTAAGAAAGGCAGATTTAACATCCATCTGGTATACTTTGAACTTCATGTGAGCAGCATATGCTAAGAACAATCTGATGGCTTCTAGTCTGGCAACAGGAGCAAATGTCTCATCATAGTCTATTCCCTCAGACTGAGAATAGCCCTGGGCCACTAGCCTTGCCTTGTTCCTAGTAATGACATCATTCTCATCTTTCTTATTCTTGAAAACCCACTTAGTGCCTATCACCTTTTGATGTCTTGGTCTGTCTACCAGCTCCCAAACATCCTGTCTGGTGAATTGATTCAACTCCTCCTGCATAGCAACAATCCAATTTGAATCCTTCAGTGCCTCCTTGATGTTCTTGGGCTCAATCAAGGACACATAGCAACTGAATAAGGCAGCTAAGTTAAGAGTTCTCCTAGTCTGGACACCCTTAGTTGGATCTCCTAAGATCAGGTCATTGGGGTGGTCAACCAGGGTCCTCCTTCCCGTGGTCTTGCCTGGTTGATCATCTTCTGTAGTACCTTGGTGATTATCACCACCTGCAGAAGAGCTTCCCCCTACAGGAGTTCCAACCTCTTCTGGTTCTGCTCCTTGTGAAGGCTTCTGCTTCAGAGAACCAGGAGAAGGGTCATCATCTGAATCTGAATCTGAATCAAGAATAGGTGGATTGACTTTGATAACTCTGGGTGTAGTCTGATTCTGGGTCTCATCAGAAGACTTAGAGTCCACCTTACACTCAAAAGTAGATTCATCAAAAACAACATGAGGTGTTTCCTCCACACAAAGTGAATTCTTATTAAAAACTCTAAAAGCTTTACTGGTGCTGGAATATCCTAAAAATATTCCATCAGCCACTTTAGCATCAAAGGTTCTTAATTTAGATTTCCCATTGTCATGGATGAAACACTTACATCCAAAAACATGAAAATATGAAACATATGGGGTTTTACCTTTCCATACCTCATATGGAGTCTTATTATGTCTCTGGGCAATCAGGCACCTGTTCTGAGTATAGCAGGCTGTATTAATGGCCTCTACCCAAAATCTTTGTGGAGTGTTATATTCTGCCAGAAGTGTTCTTGCAGCTTCTTTGAGAGTCTTATTCCTCCTTTTTGCTACTCCATTTTGTTGGGGTGTTCTGGCAGCAGATGTCTCATGAAAAATCACATGGTCCTTGCAGTAATCTGCAATGTGTGAATTCAAAAACTCTGTCCCTTTATCACTTCTGATTCTGACTATGCTCTGGTTCTGCTCATTCTGAATCTGCTTGAAGAACTCTGGCAGCTTAGTGATAGTTTCATTTTTCTTAAACAAGAACACTACCCAAGTGTATCTTGAAAAGTCATCCACTATCACCAAGGTGTACTTCCTTCCACTGAAACTAAGAGGAGAAACAGGTCCAAACAGGTCCATGTGAAGTAGTTGAAGTACTCTGGTTGTGGTTGTGCTCTGGACATCCTTAAAGGAAGTCTTGGGTTGTTTACCCTTCTGGCAAGAACCACAAACCTGATTCTTCTTAAAAATTCATTAGGAAGACCTCGAATGAGACCTTTTCTGGCAATCTTGTTCAGTGTTTTGAAGTTAAGATGACACAATCTCTTGTGCCAAATCCAGCTGTTCTCTGCAGATCCTTTTGCAACCAGACAAGCATTTCTTGGGCAACTGCTAAAATCTGCAAGATAAATGTTACCCTTCCTCAAGCCTATTAGCAAGATATCATTATAATCAGAAGAGAAAACAGTGCATGAATCACTAGAAAACTTCACTGAGTATCCCTTGTCACATAATTGAGATACTAAAAGCAGATTATGCTTGAGTCCTTCTACATAGTTGACTTCATCTACAGAGACTCCATTGAAGGTCAACTTTCCAACTCCTCTGGTGACTCCATCGTTGTTGTCACCAAACATCACTCTTGGTCCATTTAATGGCTTGAAATCTTGGAGATTATCTTTCTGGAAGGTCATGTGCTTGGAACATCCACTATCAATGTACCAGACATGGTTGCTTGAGAGTCCTTTCTCCAATGGGCTCTTACCTACCTGCAGAGAAATCAATTAGGTCCCCTACTAATGCTGGGTCCTGATTGGTTAGTTGCAGGTTTTGTAGGAATCCATAGATAAAGATCATCCCTTGTTGGATGAGGAGATCTTATCTTCCTTCCAAATCTATCTACCAACACATGCCCTCTGACAATGACATATTGAGCTACTGGTCTGATAAGGACACCTTTCCTATAAACAGGTCTGGTGTACCTTTTCTCCAATCTGGCCTTTGGAATGGCCTGCCTCAAAGACATGGTCTTAAAGGTCTGGTTGTAAGGGTACATCCTAGAAGAACCATCTCTGGTGTCATGACTTCCCAGATCAGTTGGTTTTCTATAGATGGGTCTGGAAGACCTCCTCTGGTTCTGAGAATTAGACCTGCTCTGGTGGTTATAGGTCCTTTGAGTATACCTATTCTGGAATTGATTCCTCTGAGAAAATTGTCTCTGGGGTACCTGGTGTTGTTGAACATTGTTCCTTCTCTGGTAGTTATTACTCTGATTGGTATTCCCCTTTCTTGAGTGTTTCCTTTGAGGTCCCCTAATCTGGTTAGGTTCCCTTTGAGGATTTCTCTGGGGTCCTCCAATTTGAGTAAGTTCTACTCCTTGGGACTCATTGTTCACAGAACCATCAATTTTCAATGGTTCCCCTTGTTGACACTTATTCTCTAGCATCTTCTCTTCCAGGACAGTCAATTCTTATGGACCATATGTTATGTGATTAACAGAGTGATTCCTTTTCCAATCAGGATTGTGAACCACCTTGTAACCATTACCAGTTAAGTCTTTTATCATCCCAGATTTCTACCAATTTACCAGCTCTTACAGACTTGTCTTTATTATAAAGGTATTTATGAGTTTTAGTGGTAATTCCAGAATATCCTAAACCACTCTTATCACTAATGCGCTGAGAAGACTCTGATATGATAGATACAACAGATGGTATCTTAGGAGCTTCTCTGGGCATGGGTATCTCCTCTATGTTGTGAGCAACTTGTTTTCCCTTGATAAGAGTCTGGTATTTGGTTCTGAGTTCATTGATCTCATCTTCTTGAGAGTTCTTTTCTTTCATGAGTTGATCTACCAGAGTATCTCTTTCTGTGATCTTATCCTGAAGTTTAGAGACTTCTTTGGAATGATCTTTCATGATTTCTCTGGTGGATTTATGCTCATGAGAGAGAGATTGAACTTCAGCTCTGAGCGTACCATTCTCTTTCTCAAGTTTTTGACAGAGTTGGACACAATTTTGGAGATCTGATAGCATTTGTTGCATATCAGACTCTCTGGAGTTACCAGATGAATTAGAGGATTCAGTACATTTGGAATTTGACAAGACTAGAGTAGTTTCATTTACCTCAGTGATGTCTGCCATAAGACACACATCATCATCTGATCCGAAATCAGAAGAAGAACTGGAACTAGTATCCTCCTCTTCTGCTTCTGCCAGCAATGCTCTCTTGTCTGCATATCTCATATCTCTCTTGATCCTTTTCTCTTCTCTTTCCCTAGGAGTGAGTTGAGGACAATCATAGTTGTAGTGACCAGTCTTGTTGCATGTATAGCAGGCATTGTCTCCTCTGGGACTAGGACTTGGCTCTCTCCTCCTCTGGTTGTAGTCTGATCTGGCTGGACTACTCTCTCTCCTCTGGTAGTCAGGTCTGCTAGAGCTACCATCCCTCCTCTGATAATCTGATCTCCCAGAGTTGCCAGGGTTGTCATCTCTCCTCATCTCTGGAGTTCTGAATCTGGTCTCCCTTGAGTCTCCAGATGTCTTCTCCTTCTCTGCAGGCTTGAAGGAACTCTTTATGTCCCTGGTAGATTCCTTCCAGTGCCTTTTGTACCTGCCATATTTTGAACTCATTTTATCTAATTTATGAGTTAGAAGTGCTACCTGCTCCTTGAGGCTCAAGTCATCTGCAGTAGACTCCTTTGGCTTGACATCAGGCTTGATAGTTGAAGAGAATGCAACACCTTTCTGACCAGAAGAGGAATCCACTTCTGTTTGATCCTCCTCTTGAAGATCATACTCATAGGCTTTGAGATCAGACAACAGAAGATGATGATCCAGAGTATTGAGATCCTTGTTGTCCTTGATCACAGTGACTTTAATTCTCCACCTACTGGTTAGTGAACGCAAGATCTTACTATTAATTTCCTTTTCAGAGTAGGTCTTACCTAAGGCACTAGCCTTGTTCAGGAGATTTGTGAGACGCATGTCCAGCTGGTCAATGGTCTCGTCTGGTTTCATCTTGAAGGTATCAAACGAGTGTTGAACAGCTTGGAGCTTATTGTCTTTGATCTTCTCTGTTCCCTCACAGAGTAGTGCCAGTTTGTCCCACATCTCCTTGGCAGTGGCACACGTTCTGACCTTTTCAATCACCTCTTTAGTAAGTGTGTTGATGATCTCTGTTCTTGCCACCTGGTCCAAGTTGTAGAGCTTTCTTTCATCATTATCAAGCTCATCTTTCTTTTTTAGGATTCTTTGCCTGGGGACTCTATCCTCTGCAGTTTTTTAGGCAGCTTCACTAGTTTCTTCTCTGGACTCTGACCTGCCACTATCAATAGGAGTCCAGTAAAATTGAATGGGGCCACTTTCTACCATATCTAACATGCGGTGGTGAATAGCTCCAAGATGATTGCTCATCATGAAGCTCCAGTAGCTGTAATCCTCAAAAGAGAATTCTGGGAGCTTACGGCTCTTGTAAGAAGATTTTGCAGACATTTTGATAAAATTAAGGGAAATAACAAGAACTTGAACAAAAGCACTAAAGAGCAATGGATCTGCCCGGTGACCACCAAAAGCTTTTCAAAGCAGTGGTCGTTGGACACACTGCTCTAATACCACTTGTTGGTCCCACTAGTTAGATTAATTGCGGAAGCTTATAAGTTAATATGTCTTTCAAATTCTTTTTACAAGAGAGCAACAACTAATAAGAGAATAACTAAAATGAAAGCAATAAAGAACACAAGATATATAGTGGTTCGGATTTGAATATCCTACGTCCACTCTCCCTTTTATCCAAGGGGTCTCACTATCAACCAACTCACTTACTTACTCACTGGAATTGGGAAGTACCAGTTCCTTCTTACAGCCTCTTTAGATTTGACTTCAATCTAAAGATCAACAGCCAACAACCTTATCTGGTAGATGAACAGGTTGAGGTTTCAACAACTCCTTAAGAGTAGATAAATATTATGAACAGTAAGAGTGCTAGGAGTGAATCTCAAAAGCTTGGATGGACTTGTGCGCGTATATAGTCTCTCTAGAGCTTTTTCTTGAACTGCACTCTTGTATTTATAGAGGGGATTAGGGCTAGCCGTTGGAGGGCTAATCCAATCAGATCCTCTATTTAAGGAAGCCTCAATCAATCAATTTCCCTAATTAATTGATTGGGTTGGTGGGATCCTTGGATTGATTATCTTCAAATACTTTCCAATCCTGATCTTGTTGACTTGATTTGAATCACCAACGGTCAATAGCTTCCTCTGCCTAACTCTAATTTTCTCCAGAGAAGGCAAGACCAGACACCAGGCAAACCAGGTGTCTTCTGGTCCTAATCTGGTGAACAACCAGAATACTCAGTAGAGATAAGGGATCAAACTGAGCATCTTTTGTTCCACCAGACTCGTCTGGTCCGGACTCGTCTGGTCTGGGGAAGGTCCTCTGCCTCTGGTCAGATCTCATCTGGTGAAGTCTTCTGGTGGAGTCCTCTGGTCTGGCAGTTCCTCCTAGTCTAAGTCCTAATCTAGATCATCATCTGGCTAACAGGTCCAGATGGTCCTATTACATCTTCTGGTTTATTTTAACTCATCAAAACTATACAACTTTTATCCTAACACCACTGAAAATCTAGCTGAACTTCAAGAGGAAGTGATGAGGCTACGCGCTGAAAAGGAAGAACACTCCAAGGCCCTGGCAAAACACATCAAGTGGAAAAAGTCCGCTTACAACACCCTTGCCAACAGGGAGCTGATTTTGTTAAAAAAGACGATGACTGACACGGCCAAGTCAGTGCGAAACGAGAGGAATCACACAAAGAAGATGCTGAGGAAGACTCTCAAGCAACTTGAGAAGAGGGATGCGATCAGGGATGACAAATTAAATCAGACAGTGGACAGGCTTGCAGTTTAGACTGGGGCACTTGTCACTCAGGCCATGAAGGACTCAGCGACCAAACTAGAGCTGGAGTCAGGGAAGTTAGATCGAACCTCTCAGTCAGTTGTAGAAATTTTGGCTAAGGCCACTGAGGAGTCGGCAAAGATACTTGCTGAAGCTAGCAGAGTCAGCGGTGAGTCCTTGAAGGTGGAGGAAAGGATCACCAAGGCTGAACAAAGACTCCAACTTTCTATGGAGGTCTTTGAGAAGAAAGTAAATACTGCTATCGGTTCGGTCTCGTTTGCAGGGACTGGAATCTCGATGGGAGTTGAGTTACTGAAGGAGGGAATCAATGATGTCCATTCCCTAGCCTCTTTCGTAATCAACAGTGGATCTGACGCATTCCCATCCGAGGCCAATGATGATGCCAAAAAGGGGGAAAAGAAGAAGAAAAGATCCCGCCCTGAGGCATCTGAGGCAGTCAACCAAGGAGAAACAATTCAAGCTGATCCTAAAGCCAATCCTGAAGGGAATGTGCTAAGGGTAAGGAAGTCAGCAAGGTTGGTGGCAGTAGAGAAGGAAGGAGAAGAGATTGTTGCCAGGCTGAAGGCGGAGGCAACAAAGGCAAAGGCTGATGAACCTTCTAAGCAACCTGAGCCTGTTCAGAAGTCTTCTCCCATGAGCACAAGGAAGAACCCCATCACTTACTCGGCTGAGGCGGTGGCGGAGTTATGTGCTAAAGCGTGGGGAGATCCTTCTGAGAAATATGAGGCTGTGCGTAGAGCTGAAATTGCACAAAAGGAGAAAATGCACATCTTGGAGAAGAAGGTGGAAAAGCTGACTGACATCACTGAGCTTCAACAAAGAGAACTCGATGATGTGATGATCAGTCTGCTGAGGAGAAAGAAGGCGAAGCCTGAGCTTAGGAAGTACATAAGAGGCCTACAACAAGAAAATCAACAATTCTTCAAGTCAGAAGGCCGGAATCAGGATTAAGGGAAGTATATGTCGACGAGTTCATCTCCGAGGCACTGAAGGAGTTCTGGGCTGACGCGAAGGATGAGTTTGTGAAATTGTGGTATGTTGTGAAGAAGTGGGGCGACACTGATGATATTAATGCTCACTTCACTGACAACATGATGGACAATCATCCTGAGCTGATCCAAAAGATCCTGGAGGAGGCTGAAGCAGCTCAAGTTCAGGTGAAGGCTCCTGAGTTCACGATTCGAGCTTCTCCCTTAGTTCCTGGAACTCAGAAGCACAATACAAAGGCCATTATGATGGAAGTTTTAAAGATTGCCAAGGCTGAAGGGTACGTGAATCAACCTAGCAGAGTTGACGTGTTAAAGGCAAGAGTCTATGCAGGATAGGACTTGAACCTGAAATGAGATTAGTCTAGGTGTTCACAGCTTCTTGTAATAGATTAGATTCATTCTAATCACTTCCACATATATCAATGAAATCTATTACTTTTGCCCACAGACAAAAACTCATTGTCTTTTTTGTTGTTATTTAAATTCTGTATTTTATCAAGAATTCCTCTAACACTGCCTTATCTTATAGATAGGTTCTTATATTTCCTCTAAATGTTTTGAGGATCTTTTCAGTGTTTTGGCATCATCAAAAAGGGGGAAATTGTTGGGACATTGTCAGTTTTGATTAAGATCCCAAAGCCCCTGAAAAGATGATTTGCCCTTTTTTCTGTCTTTGTCAGGCTAGTCTTGGTTAGGTTTTATACTTAGTCATTTTACATTTCACAGGTACTCAGTAAGAGGAGCACTTACTGATGACGATCAAGACTTAGAGCCTGAAGACGGTTTACCATCCTGAACTTATGGCAGTCTTCTAAGCTGGCTGAGTAAGTCTCAGTGATGAAGAGTATGACCCTGAGGTCATTACTACTCAGTCCTGAAGGGAACAGGATGATACTGAGTTTATGGGAAGACTTGGAGTAGAGCCAAGCAATGCAAAAGGAATGTCAGCGTTAGGACAAGACCGGTGAGCTCAAGACAAAAAGAACTTAATAAGACAAGCCTGAAGCCAGGAATAAGTTCTGACATTCTCACCAACCTGATGACGTGGACCAATCCTGGAAGGACACGCATGTACGGAACCTGACAAGAAAACTGACTTCAGACTGCATTTTCAATGGGCAAGCATTTAATGTGCATTTAATGTGACTAATTCCATGCAAAGGACGGCTGCTGCATGAAGATATGTCCGTTTGAAGCCACTCTACATAGATGACAAGAAAGGCTATCTCTCCAACGGATAGTTTTTCAAATCACCTATAAATACAGAAGGCCTTGAACCCATTCAAGGTTACGTGAAATTTCCAAGCCAGAAATTACTCAAACTCTCAAGCACTCAAAGCATTCAGTCTTTAGAAGAAGCACTCGAAACCCTCTAAATTTCCCAAGTATTTCTTAGCAACTGAGAGTTATTCTGTATTCCAAAGAGCATACAAGCAATATCTTAAGCTTAGAGAGATTATCCAACCCTTAGCATAGCTTTGACTTGTAAGGATAATCTTAACCTTGTTGGAATCCAAACTGAAACTAAAACCCTAAGTTAGGTTTGTTGGGAGTAAGTCAGTTAGTGAGTTAGTAAGGAAGTTTGTATAGATCAGTGAGGTTAGCTGGTCTTGGTGCACCTTGGCACGTTAAAAACAAGAATCCCTTGAGTAGATTTCCTGTTAAATCAGGCCGTGGACGTAGGAGCTTGAGTCTCTGAACCACGTTAAACTTGCTGTGTTCTTATTGCTTTGATATATTACTTACCTGCCATTTCAACAGTTCATTCATTGCATAAGTTTTATCAGGTCTGAATCAATCAGCCTGATCCATTAAAAAGAGCACTGCCCTTACTAAACACTTTTCAGTGGAGTAATCAGTTTTTCAGAAGCAAACTAATCAAGACTTTAAACTATCAGGGCTCACGTATTTCCGCACTAAACTTGAACTGATAGTTAGCCAACTGACCCTCACCCCTGTGTAGTCAGTAGGTGTATTATCAGCTCTTAGTTCTTTATCACTCTGAGTGAAGGGGACTCAGTAAGGTTTTAAGTTTGAAAATTGGTATACGTGTATTCCTCCCCCATACACGTATTCCTCAGTCTTGTACCGGGACCAACATCAGTAATGATGCAGAATACCAAAGATTTGTCCAGCATGTATATGCAACAGGTATTCTCTGAATTAAAGGCTTATGAATTTGATCTTAACAGAAAAAGGGCTCCTGATGAGACCTTAGCTGAGAAGGGAGTAACCTTCAAAGCTAAGGAGACTGAGCCCAAATCTCCAAAGCCACAGAAGAGTACAAAAGCAAGTAAATCTCAAAGCAGAGCTGAGATGCAAAAGGAACTCAACCTAATGGCTAGAAGGTTTGAAAAACTTAATAATCGTTTTGGCAAGTATAAAAAAATTTACAGGGATAACAGGGAAAGAAGAAGCTATCCACAAAAGGACACTAGAGAAGGAGAGAAAAGCTCCACTGAGATGGAAAAGAAGAGAGAATACAAGAACTGCTCCAAAGCTGAAGGATCATCATCAAAGACTAGAGAGTCTACTGAGGATAAGGATGATGATGCCAATAGATGCTATCATTGCAAGAAGGTTGAGCACTTTCAGTATGATTGTCCTCAATTAAGCACAAAGGAAAGGAAAGAAAGGCAAGCCAAGAGAGACATAAGATATGGAGAAAGAATAGCCATGGTAGCTGAGGATGTTGATGAAGATCTAGAGTCATTTGATGGACTGTTCTCAGACAACAGTGATGATGACATGTGCCTCATGGCAAGAGAAGAACCTGAGGTACAATCTAAACCATCCATCTCTTTAGGACACTCACCTGAGCTCAACTCAGAGTCAACAGAGGAACTCAATCTTCAGTCCGCTTTGGAACAATTGATAATTGATTTCTCAAGGTTGCAAGAAGCAAGTTTTTGTCTCCAAGATGAAAACAAAAAAACTCTTGAGTGAAAACTCCAAGTTAATTGAACCTGGGAATCGGGCAGATCTTAACACAGCTAAATCTACCATTGAGTTGACAAAAGAGGTGGAAACCCTCAAGAGTCAAGGAAATGGTAAAGATCAACTGATAAAGGATCTCACTGAATCTAAGATAAGGTTAACTGAAGAGAATTTAAAATTGGTAAGCCAAATAAAGGATTCTCTCCTAAAAATTGATGTCTTACAAAAATCTGAAGAGACCTTGTTAAAAAGGATTGATGCTTCCAACCATAAATTTTAGATAAAGGGAAAAGACCAGCTGAGAGTATTTGTTAAATCTATAACTTTCCAACCACAGTTGCTCGTGCTACAGCGTAGAAGAAGTTGTGTCGACTCTCTCTAAGGCTAAGATATTGTATATGATGAAGTGGCTGAAAATAAGAGTGTATTTTCATTAGCTTCATATGCTAGACCGTAGAAATATATGGAGGCTCGATTATGCACTTCGCAAAGCTGTGAGCCAACTCGCCCTACTAAAAAAAGAAAAGTGGTGTTGCTTGTATAAGCATTCAAAACAGTGGCCCCATAGCAAGACGACTTTCAAGTTCAAATCAGAACCCCTACGCATAGAGTTAACAGCCTAGATGTTCCAATCTTAGCCTCTACAGATTAAGAAATCGAAATCAAGATGACAAATAAAACAGAGTCAGAGGAAGATGAAGCAAAACAAAATGAAGATTCAGATGATTTTCCAAATAATCTAAGAAGTGGACTTATGAAACCTAATGTTCTCAATCAATCACTAGTGAAGGCGGGAATTTAACGAGCAAAGAAAAAGAAAACACGAAAGATGAGTCACAAGTCATCAAGAATTAGAGGAAGTTGAAGAAACTCGTACTAATTAATGAGCAATTAGAGCATTGAAAAAACTCGAATATCTAAAGCACAACCAAATCAGTGGTCCCTCAGGCCCCTGATCCTGAGCCAGAGAAAGTTGACCCAAGGCTAGGGTTGTTCACGGTGTTAGGATAAAAAAATTGTGAGTTTTGATGAGTTAAAACAAACCAGAAGATGTAATAGGACCATCTGGACCTGTTAGCCAGATGATGATCTAGATTAGGACTTAGTCTAGGGGGAACTGCCAGACCAGAAGACCTCACCAGAGGACTCCACCAGAAGACTTCACCAGAGGAGATCAGACCAGAGGCAGAGGACCTTCCCCAGACCAGACGAGTCCGGACCAGACGAGTCTGGTGGAACAAAAGATGCTCAGTTTGATCCCCTTATTCTACTGAGTATTCTGGTTGTTCACCAGATAAGGACCAGAAGACATCGAGGTTGCCTGGTGTCTGGTCCTGCCTTCTCTGGAGAGAATCAGAGTTAGGCAGAGGAAGCCATTGACCGTTGGTGATTCAAATCAAGTCAACAAGATCAGGATTGGAAAGTATTTGAAGATAATCAATCCAAGGATCCCACCAACCTAATCAATCAATTAGGGAATTGATTGATTGAAGCTTCCTTATATAGAGGATCTGATTGGATTAGCCCTTCCAACGGCTAGCCCTAATCCCCTCTATATATACAAGAGTGCAGTTCAAGAAAAAGCTCTAGAGAGACTCTACACGCGCACATAACTTTCTAAGCTTTTGATCACTACGCATTTGCACTCACTTTGTTCTTAATTACTCATCCAACTCGTAAGGAGTTTATATACTTAACCTGTTCATCTTGTTAGATAAGGTTGGAGTAAGTCAGTCTTTAGATCGGAGTTAGATCTAAAGAGATTGTAAGAAGGTGCTGGTACTTCGGAAATTCCAGTAAGATAGTGAGTTGGTTGGTTGATAGTGAGACCCCTTTGATCAAGGGAGAGTGGACGTAGGATATTCAGATCCGAACCACTATATATCCGGTCTTATTTATTGCTTTCCTTAATACTTGCTTGTTTATAATTTGTGCTCTTAGAAAAAGATTTCTTCTAAAGACATATCGGTTAAAAAGGCTTCCGCAATTAATCTATCTAGTGGGACCAACAAGTGGTATCAGAGCAGTGTGTCCAACGACCACTGCTTTGAAAAGCTTTTGGTGGTCACCGGGTAGATCCATTGCTCATTTATTGTTTTTGTTCAAAACCTAGATAAATCCTTATTTTAGTAAATATGTCTTCGAAATCTTCTTATAAGAGTCGCAAACTGCCAGAATTCTCGTTCGAGGATTATAGCCACTGGAGCTTCATGATGAGTAATCATCTTGGAGCTATTCACCACCGCATGTTAGATGTGGTTGAAAGTGGCCCCATTAAATTTTATTGGACTCCTATTGATAGTGGCAGGTCTGAGTCCAGAGAAGAAACTAGCGACGCTGCAGAGGATAGAGTTCCCAGACAACGAATCCTCAAAAAGAAAGACGAACTTGACAACGATGAGAGAAAGCTACATAACCTGGACCAGGTGGCAAGAACCGAGATTATCAACACTCTCACTAAGGAGGTAATAGAGAAGGTTAGAACCTGTGTCACTGCCAAGGAGATGTGGGACAAACTCGCACTTCTCTGTGAGGGAACAGAGAAGATCAAAGACAACAAGCTCCAAGCTGTTCAACACTCGTTTGACACCTTCAAGATGAAACCAGACGAGACCATTGACCAGCTGGACATGTGTCTCACAAACCTTCTAAACAAGGCTAGTGCCTTAGGTAAGACCTACTCTGAAAAGGAAATTAATAGTAAAATCTTGCGTTCTCTAACAAGCAGGTGGAGAATTAAAGTCACTGTGATCAAGGACAACAAGGATCTCAATACTCTGGATCATCATCTTCTGTTGTCTGATCTCAAAGCCTATGAGTATGATCTTCAAGAGGAGGATCAAACAGAAGAGGTTTCCTCTTCTGGTCAGAAAGGTGTTGCATTCTCTTCAACCATCAAATCTGATGTCAAGCCAAAGGAGTCTACTGCAGATGACTTGAGCCTCAAGGAGCAGGTAGCACTTCTAACTCATAAATTAGACAAAATGAGTTCAAAATATGGCAGGTACAAAAGGCATTGGAAGGAGTCTACCAGAAACAGGAAGAGTTCTTTCAAGCCTGCAGAGAAGGAGAAGACATCTGGAGACTCAAGGGAGACCAGATTCAGAACTCCAGAGAGGAGGAGAGATGACAACCCTGGCAACTCTGGGAGATCAGATTATCAGAGGAGGGGTGGTAGCTCTGGCAGACCTGACTACCAGAGGAGAGAAAGTAGTCCAGCCAGATCAGACTACAACCAGAGGAGGAGAGAGCCAAGTCCTAGTCCGAGAGGAGACAATGCCTGCTACACATGCAACAAGACTGGTCACTACAGTTATGATTGTCCTCAGCTTACTCCTAGGGAAAGAGAAGAGAAAAGAATCAAGAGAGATAGGAGATATGCAGATAAGAGAGCACTGCTGGCAGAAGCAGAAGAGGAGGATACTAGTTCCAGTTCTTCTTCTTCTGACTTTGGATCAGATGATGATGTGTGTCTCATGGCAGACATCACTGAGGTAAATGAAACTACTCTTGTTTTATCTAATTCCAAATGTACTGAATCCTCTAATTCATCTGGTAACTCCAGAGAGTCTGATATGCAACAAATGCTATCAGATCTTCAAAATTGTGTCCAACTCTGTCAAAAACTTGAGAAAGAGAATGGTAGGCTCAGAGCTGAAGTTCAATCACTCTCTCATGAGCACAAATCCACCAGAGAACTCATGAAAGATCATTCCAAAGAAGTCTCTGAACTTCAGGATAAAATCACAGAAAGAGATACCCTGGTAGATCAACTCATGAAAGAAAGGAATTCTCAAGAGGATGAGATCACTGAACTCAGAGCCAAATACCAGACACTTATCAAGGGAAAACAAGTTGCTCACAACATAGAGGAGATACCTATGCCCAGAGAAGCTCCCAAGATACCATCTGTTGTATCTATCGTATCAGAGTCTTCTCAGCGCATTTGTGATAAGAGTGGTTTAGGATATTCTGGAATTACCACTAAAACCCATAAATACCTCTATAATAAAGACAAATCTGTAAGAGCTGGTAAATTGGTAGAAATCTGGAATGATAAAGACTTAACTGGTAATGGTTACAAGGTGGTTCACAATCCTGATTGGAAAAGGAATCACTCTGTTAATCACATAACAAATGGTCCAGAAGAGTTGACTGTTCTGGAAGAGAAGATGTTAGAGAATAAGTGTCAAAAAGGGGAACCATTAAAGATTGATGGTTCTATGAACAATGAGTCCCAAGGAGTAGGAATTACTCAAATTGGAGGACCCCAGAGAAATCCTCAAAGGGAACCTAAACAGATTAGGGGACCTCAAAGGAAACACTCAAGAAAAGGGAATACCAATCAGAGTAACAACTACCAGAGAAGGAACAATGATCAACAGAACCAGGTACCCCAGAGACAATTTTCTCAGAGGAATCAATTCCAGAATAGGAATACTCAAAGGAACTATAATCACCAGAACAAGTCTAATTATCAGAACCAGAGGAGGTCCTCCAGACCCATCTATAGAAAACCAACTGATCTGGGTAGCTATGACACCAGAGATGGTTCTTCTAGGATGTACCCTTATAACCAGACCTTTAAGACCATGTCTTTGAGGCAGGCCATTCCAAAGGCCAGATTTGAGAAAAGGTACACCAGACCTGTTTATAAGAAAGGTGTCCTTATCAGACCAGTAGCTCAATATGTCATAGTAAGAGGACACGTACTGGTAGATAGATTTGGAAGGAAGATAAGATCTCCTCATCCATCAAGGGATGATCTTTATCTATGGATTCCTACAAAACCTGCAACTAACCAATCAGGACCCAGCACTAGTAGGGGACCTAATTGATTTCTCTGCAGGTAGATAAGAGTCCATTGGAGAAAGGATTTTCAAGCAACCATGTCTGGTACATTGATAGTGGATTTTCAAGCATCCAAGCACATGACCTTCCAGAAGGATAATCTCCAAGATTTCAAGCCATTAAATGGACCAAGAGTGATGTTTGGTGACAACAACTATGGAGTCACCAGAGGAGTTGGAAAGTTGACCTTCAATGGAGTATCTGTAGATGAAGTCTACTACGTAGAAGGACTCAAGCATAATCTGCTTTCAGTATCCCAATTCTGTGACAAGGGATACTCAGTGAAGTTTTCTAGTGATTCATGCACTGTTTTCTCTTCTGATTATAATGATATCTTGCTAATAGGCTTGAGGAAGGGTAACATTTATCTTGCAGATTTTAGCAGTTGCCCAAGGAATGCTTGCCTGGTTGATAAAGGATCTGCAGAGAACAGCTGGATTTGGCACAAGAGATTGTGTCATCTTAACTTCAAAACATTGAACAAGATTGCCAGAAAAGGTCTTATTCGAGGTCTTCCTAATGAAGTGTTTAAGAAGGATCAGGTTTGTGGTTCATGCCAGAAGGGTAAACAACCCAAGACTTCCTTTAAGGATGTCCAGAGCACAACCACAACCAGAGTACTTCAACTACTTCACATGGACCTGTTTGGACCTGTTTCTCCTCTTAGTTTCAGTGGAAGGAAGTACACCTTAGTAATAGTAGATGACTTTTCAAGATACACTTGGGTAGTGTTCTTGTTTAAGAAAAATGAAACTATGACTAAGCTGCCAGAGTTCTTCAAGCAGATTCAGAATGAGCAGAACCAGAGCATTGTCAGGATCAGAAGTGACAAAAGAACAGAGTTTTTGAATTCACATATTGCAGATTACTGCAAGGATCATGGGATTTTTCATGAGACATCTGCTGCCAGAACACCTCAACAAAATGGAGTTGCAGAAAGGAGGAATAGGACTCTCAAAGAAGCTGCAAGAACACTTCTGGCAGAGTACAGCACTCCACAGAGATTTTGGGCAGAGGCCATCAATACAGCTTGTTACACTCAGAACAGGTGCCTGATTGCCCAGAGACACAATAAGACCCCATATGAGGTATGGAAAGGTAAAACCCCATCTGTTTCATATTTTCATGTTTTTGGATGTAAGTGTTTCATCCATGACAATGGGAAATCTAAATTAAGAACCTTTGATGCTAAAGTGGCTGATGGAATATTTTTGGGATATTCCAGCACCAGTAAAGCTTTTAGAGTTTTTAATAAGAATTCACTTTGTGTGGAGGAAACACCTCATGTTGTTTTTGATGAATCTGCTTTTGAGTGTAAGGTGGATTCTAATTCTTCTGATGAGACCCAGAATCAGACTACACCCAGAGTTATCAAAGTCAATCCACCTGCTCTTGATTCAGATTCAGATTCAGATGATGACCCATCTCTTGGTTCTCTGAAGCAGCAGCCTTCACAAGGAGCAGAACCAGAAGAGGTTGGAACTCCTGTAGGGGGACGCTCTTCTGCAGGTGGTGATAATCACCAAGGTACTGCAGAAGATGATCATCCAGGTAAGACCACGGGTAGGAGGACCCTGGTTGATCACCCCAATGACCTGATCTTAGGAGATCCAACTAAGGGTGTCCAGACTAGGAGAACTATTAACTTAGCTGCCTTATTCAGTTGCTATGTATCCTTGATTGAGCCCAAGAACATCAAGGAGGCACTGAAAGATTCAAATTGGATTGTTGCTATGCAGGAGGAATTGAATCAATTCACCAGACAGGATGTTTGGGAGCTGGTAGACAGACCAAGACATCAAAAGGTGATAGGCACTAAGTGGGTTTTCAAAAATAAGAAAGATGAGAATGATGTCATTACTAGGAACAAGGCAAGGCTAGTGGCCCAGGGCTATTCTCAGTCTGAAGGAATAGATTATGATGAGACATTTGCTCCTGTTGCCAGACTAGAAGCTATCAGATTGTTCTTAGCATATGCTGCTCACATGAAGTTCAAAGTATACCAGATGGATGTGAAATCTGCCTTTCTTAATGGGATTCTCATTGAGGAAGTGTATGTGGAACAACCTCCTGGTTTTGAACAAGGTGACAAGGTGTTTAAGCTTAAGAAAGCTCTTTATGGGCTGAAGCAGGCACCCAGAGCATGGTATGACACTCTATCTCAATTTCTTCTGGACAATGGTTTTACTAAAGGTAAGATTGATAGAACCTTGTTTAGGAAAGAAGAAGGAAAGGACATCCTTCTGGTCCAAATATATGTTGATGACATCATATTTGGATCCCCTAACAAGAAGCTGTGTGAGAGGTTTGGTGAGCTCATGCAGGGACAGTTTGAGATGTCCATGATGGGAGAATTGAATTACTTTTTGGGTTTGCAGGTTAAGCAATCAGAGAAGGGAATTTTTATTAATCAAGCTAAGTACACCAGAAACATGTTAGAGAAATTTGGAATAGGATCTAGCAAGGCAGCCAAGATCCCTATGATGACAAATTTCAACATGGATCCAGATGAGTCTGGAGAGAGTGTGGACCAGACTCAGTACAGAGCACTTATTGGTTCTCTTTTGTATCTGACTGCAAGCAGACCAGATATTACTTTTGCTGTAGGAGTTTGTGCCAGATTTCAAGCTAATCCCAAGAAAAGTCACTTGGAAGCAGCTAGGAAGATATTGAAATATCTTAAGGGAACTGTGAATTTAGGATTATGGTATCCTGCAGATGACAATTTAGAATTGAGTGGTTATTCAGATTCAGACTATGGTGGGTGCAGAATAGATAGGAAATCTACAAGTGGAACATGCCAATTTTTAGGGAATAAATTGGTATCCTGGTTTTCTAAGAAGCAGACCTCAGTTGCTACATCAACAACAGAAGCAGAGTACATGGCTGCAGGGAGCTGTTGTTCTCAACTACTTTGGATTAGTCAACAGCTTAGGGACTACCAGATTAGAGCCAAGGATATTCCTATTTTCTGTGATAGTAATAGTGCCATTGCCATTACCCAGAATCCAGTTCTTCATACCAGGTGTAAACATGTTGATATAAGGCATCATTTTATCAGAGATCATGTTGAGAAGGGAGATATAAGGATGGAAAAGATTGCAACAGAGAGGCAGAGAGCAGATATTTTAACCAAGCCTTTGGCTGAGACCAGATTCAGAGAGTTAGCTTTTGAATTAGGTCTGTTGGATCCAGAGACAGATTTGTTTTAGGGGGAACATCAGAGAAGTATCCTTGTTTCATTATTTCTTCCTCATATATTTATTTTCTTGAGCTAACATACCTGCAGATTAGACATATCAGAGAAGGCAACAGACGAGGTATGCACCAGGTGACACTTGTCCCAGATGAGGTGCTGAGTCATTTGTCCAAAATCTTCTCTGACCAGAACCAGATGAGCTCCATCAGAGGAGATGTAGCTGTGGTTTCATCTGGTTACAATATCAGGTGACAGGTATGCATTTACTTCTCTGGCCTCTGATCATTGGGATACACTTTTAAAATTAGTAAATACACTCAAACCGTTTCAACTTCGGAGTGTATTTAAGACTAGGGTATAGGGCCTAGGCAATCATTTCGCTTTTTCTCTCGACTGCCACAAAACCCCTTTATGCCCAGTCCCAATGACTATGCCAACGCACCAGATTAAATCTGTATCTTGCCTTTCATCGTGGCCATCAGATTTAATCACTGTGCAAAATGTCAATCAATGCTAAAATTGATTTTGTTTCCTAAATTGAATTTGAAACAACACGCGTTCACACTTCATTTAATTTTCAAGCCACGCGTATTACTCTATTTAAATCAATTTTGTTTTCAATCTGTCCTTTCACGTTTCTATACTATTCAAACCCTAACCTCTCTCTGCAAAGCATTTTCTCTCTCTCTCTCTCTTTCACAGTAATGGCTCCTCCGTGCAATTTCGATCATGTCCTGATGATGAAAAAGCTTAAGACGGAGATGGTGGTGGACTTTTATACCACCAAGAATCCAGTTGTGCTGTCGGTTCTAGAGATGTTCCAGAATGCAGGGGTGGAGAAGTTGATCTCCACTGTTCCCAAGGACTTTCGCACCCTTGACGGTTATGCGGCCCAGTTTCTGGTTCGCATGAAGATTCATGAGGATTACATCTCTTCAAAGATTGGTGAAGATGATTTGGTGTTTTCTAAGCACGATTTCTGCGCTTTGTTCGAGAACATTTCTGCGGTGGGAGTGGATCCGTTGACATACAAGGAGGATGATATCGTTGGATCATTCAAGATTTTTGCTCGTTCTTCCTGCCAGAACATTACAAAGGGCTTTGTGGATAAGCATTTGAGGCAGAAGTTCAAGGTGTTGTTCGATATTGTGGTTAAAGTACTTATGTGTGAAAATCACAGCACAGATGCCATTTTCAATGGTAGGATGTGTGTGATGAGAGCGTTATATGATGGTGTGCAATGTAATTGGGCGGAGTTTTTCTGGGATGTGTTGAGGAAGAACAAGCTGAAGGTGAAGAAGGAGCCTTGTCCTTCCAAACCAGGGGAGTTGCAGTTCTGTTTCACTGCAAATGTCTCTTTGGGGACTAAGTTAACACTTATTCTGGATTCTCTTCTTCCAGAGAAGAAGTGGAGGTCATCTTGGTGCCACAATTATCACAAGTCCAAGATCCTCTTCTCCAAGGATGGTCCTCTCCACGGCCATGCCGACTCTGATGGAGAGCAAGCCATCCCTGCCCCTCCTATTCAATCTATTCCCTCACCTCCTAAGGGGCAGAGAAAGCAGCAGCAGCAGCAGCAGCAGAAGACTCAGAAGAAAGCTGCTGAAGCAACTGGTTCTTCAACCGTTGCCTTTTCTGGTTCCTCAGAGGAGGACCAGATTCCCCTTCTTGATGTGCTTAAGAAGAAGGGCGATGATAAAGCTGTAAAGAAGGCTGGAGCAGCCAAGAGGAAGCGGCCAGAGGAGGCCAGGAGAGGCTCTGCTAAAAAGTCTAAGATTAGCAGGAAGGCCAAGAAAACCCTTCTGGTGGATGAGCCATCAGAAGAAGAAGAGGAAGTGCCTCTTGTGAGGAAATCCAAGGCTAAGAGAGCTATTCTTCAAGATCCTGAATCTGGATCTGATCTTGGAGAGGCCTTGGAGAAGGCTATTGAAGAGGCCTCCCAGTTGATGGAGGATGCTCCAGAGACGGCTATACCTGCTGGTGTTGACCCAGCAGAGGTAAATCCCTCCATTCCATCTTCTTTTCCCATTAATCTTGTCTCCTCTTCCACCTCTCCCCCAGATAACATTCCCCAAACCCCATCTGCCGCTGGTAACCCCACTCTTCCACCAGAGCAGACTATCCCAGATACCCATGTCTTTACACCCTCTACCATTCCTGCTCATACACCTTCTCCCCCAAACTCCCAAACACATCTTCCCACTAACCCCTCTCCCCCACCTTCTGGACCAGAGGTACCCTCAACCTCCTCTGGTGCAGAAGTCCCCCCTTCAAACTCCTCCACCTCTCAGATCCCTCCTACACACTCTGTACCAGATATTCCTTCCTCTTCTGGTGCAGAACAACCCCTTCCTACCACCTCTACTTCACAAAACCCCAACCCTCCCCAAACCCATACAGATCAGGACCCAACCATTGCTATGGCTCTAGGATTCCCTGCCCCTCCCCCCTCCCCAACCTGTTTAACAAGCGATGACAGTGAAGATGAGGAAGCTTCACTTGAGCCTGCTCACTTAGCACCTTCCTCCTCTGCCTCTGGGCCCAAACCCTTTATATTCTCTTCTGATGATATGGGTCCCATTAGGCAGAGTATGAGTGTGAGTGCTCAGCTCTGGCTAAGAGAGCAGTTTCCAATTTTGTTGGAGCACTCACCCCTCCTGGCAGATCTGACTGATGCCAAGGTTTGGAGTATGGCAAGACTCCACGATGTTGAAGATCTCATGCTTCTACTAGAGGAGATGTCTCCTTCTGCCCTCACTGCTTGGGAGATTGAGCTGAAGAAGAAGCTAAATATTCAAAACCCAGCAGAGTTGGAGACACCAGAGACGGCCAAGATCCTCATCAAGACTCTCCTTATCCAGAGAGGAGCTATGCTCACTCCAGAGGGCTTCTCATATAATTTTGGTCCGCATTTCTCATTCCCTCCAGAGTTGTACTCTGATGAGGAGGACTTTGAGATGTCTCCTGCTGTGCTCCAGAAGATAAAGGCCTTCTTCAACGAGCAGATCATGCAGATAGGGCGCTTTTCCAAAGCAATTCAACATATGGCCCCTGCTATGATTGAGCATCAGATTAAGCATGAGAGGAGAATCTTCCTGAAGCAGCTCAAGTCCTCTCTGGCAGAGGTAAAAGCTTCATTCAAGGCTAATGGCTTATTTGTCAAGTTAGATGTCATGCACAGCCAGAAGCAGCTCCAGGAGCACGTGCTGGAGCAGTTGAGGCCAGTCTCTGTTCTCAAGGTGGAGATGGTCAGCCAGATGATTCAGACTGCTAAGCTGAAGGACTCCCTCCAGGAGATGTTGGAGAAGCAAGAGAGACTTGTTGCAGAGTCTAAAGCTTATCTGGAGGAAGCCAAGCAGCTTCGTGATCTTCACTCTTCCTCCAACACTGCCTTGCCTGCTCTTATAAGGCAGGTAGTGGAGCCTCTCCTTGATAAAGTTAAAAAGGGGGAAGAGAGGGCCAGAACTGATCTGGCGAAGGCCACCAATGAGACTCTATTTAGCCATGGAGCTCGTCTGGACCTGTTGGAGAACACTCTGGCCCAGGCTGAGTTACAGAAGAAGAAGAAAGAAGAGTTGAAGTCTCTTACTATGGCTAAACAACTTGCTGCAGAAGAAGAGTCATCTGAAGCTGAGCAGGATCCTTCTACCATTCCTGGTCCTGCTAAGAGGAAGATTAGAAAAGTAAAGAAGAGTTTCCTTGAATCTGTTGTTGAAGAAGCAGAGAAGAGATACAAGGAAGAGACTCCAGAAGAGAGGCAAGCCAGAATCAGAAAGAACATAGATGAAGAGCAGAGGCTCAGATATGTTAAGAGACAGAACAAGAAGGCCAGAGAAGCTGGTATTCCTTCTGGTGCAGGTGGCTCAGGTCAGAAGAGGAAAGCTCCTGTGGAAGTTATGAACATCTTGTCACTCAGGACAGAAGGGTCTTTTGACTCTACTGTGCCGTATCCTCTGATTGAGAGATGGAGAGAAGCCAAGACCCTCTGGTTCATTCAGCATTATATCCAGAGGCCAGCACCAGAAGATGATGAGCTGATCAACAGAACCTTCCATTCTTGGATGCAAGCCTATGATGCAGACCTGTACAAGCAGCTGATGGATTCAACCATTGAGTTCAACCTGGAGGTGACTGCTCCAGAATTTACTTACCTTAACACTCCCATCAATGGGAACCAGGTGGATTGGGCAGAACTGAAGAAGCTTTACAAGACCAAGGTGTTGGTGAATTTCACCCCAACATCTTCTGCAGAGTTGAAGGCCGTCCAGGATAGGTTCCTTGACTGGTTTCTTGTCCCTAAAGAGAACAGAAGATATGCCTAGAGTAGGACTATGAACTTCAATGTAATCTGTAATTATTTGTCCTCTGATTATTAATGGAAAAATACATATCTTCTTTGTTCTAAAGACAACTCCTTGTTGTCTTATTATTTGCCTGATGAGATCTATTCTAAGGTCTCATCCCTTTATTGTTTTCTTGTTTAAGTTTACTTTTGATCAGTTCTGGTAGTGTTTTAACTCCATCAAAAAGGGGGAAATTGTTAGGATAAAAAATTGTGAGTTTTGATGAGTTAAAACAAACCAGAAGATGTAATAGGACCATCTGGACCTGTTAGCCAGATGATGATCTAGATTAGGACTTAGTCTAGGGGGAACTGCCAGACCAGAAGACCTCACCAGAGGACTCCACCAGAAGACTTCACCAGAGGAGATCAGACCAGAGGCAGAGGACCTTCCCCAGACCAGACGAGTCCGGACCAGACGAGTCTGGTGGAACAAAAGATGCTCAGTTTGATCCCCTTATTCTACTGAGTATTCTGGTTGTTCACCAGATAAGGACCAGAAGACACCGAGGTTGCCTGGTGTCTGGTCCTGCCTTCTCTGGAGAGAATCAGAGTTAGGCAGAGGAAGACATTGACCGTTGGTGATTCAAATCAAGTCAACAAGATCAGGATTGGAAAGTATTTGAAGATAATCAATCCAAGGATCCCACCAACCCAATCAATCAATTAGGGAATTGATTGATTGAAGCTTCCTTATATAGAGGATCTGATTGGATTAGCCCTTCTAACGGCTAGCCCTAATCCCCTCTATATATACAAGAGTGCAGTTCAAGAAAAAGCTCTAGAGAGACTCTACACGCGCACATAGCTTTCTAAGCTTTTGATCACTACGCATTTGCACTCACTTTGTTCTTAATTACTCATCCAACTCGTAAGGAGTTTATATACTTAACCTGTTCATCTTGTTAGATAAGGTTGGAGTAAGTCAGTCTTTAGATCGGAGTTAGATCTAAAGAGATTGTAAGAAGGTGCTGGTACTTCGGAAATTCCAGTAAGATAGTGAGTTGGTTGGTTGATAGTGAGACCCCTTTGATCAAGGGAGAGTGGACGTAGGATATTCAGATCCGAACCACTATATATCCGGTCTTATTTATTGCTTTCCTTAATACTTGCTTGTTTATAATTTGTGCTCTTAGAAAAAGATTTCTTCTAAAGACATATCGGTTAAAAAGGCTTCCGCAATTAATCTATCTAGTGGGACCAACACACGGTACGAACCAAAACGGATATTTGAAAATATCCATATCCATACCGAAGTTTGGTTATTTTAAAAATTGATTGTCCATATCCGTACCAAAATTTCGGTACGGTACATATATTTTATTTTTCAGTACAGATCAGAATAGAGTTTCGGTTACAAACAGACCAAACCGGATCGGGGATTTTTTTTGTTATTCTTTTAAATTTTAAAAAGAAAATGATGTGCACTCACACGAATACTACACATTATCAACCACAATCAAACATATACCATTCCAAACTCAAATATAATACATTATATAATAATGGATGGTTAAAAAATACAAATCACCACAAATAGAGTATCTAAAATATGATATATAAAATATGAGAAAATATTATGTAAATGATATTCATGGTGAAACTATTGGGGAAATCGTATAACCCCAACATAAACTTGTATGAAGGGTGTTAATAAATTACACTAAAGATATCAGTGAATTGCACTAAAGGTATCGACTCTAAAATGTATTAGTTGTTTTCACTAAAGGTATTAATCGAAGTGGTATTAGTTATATTCACTATATTAGTTGTTGGGTTAATTGCATATAAACACGCCACCTTTTTTCCAACTTTCAATTTAATCCTGAACTTCACGATTAAATTATAAAAATCCAACCTTTTAACGAATTTAAATCTGATACATGTTTTTGTGTTTCCGCCCATTTCCGACCGATATCTGGTGACGTGTCTCGCCTTTTTGTGTCTCCACCCATCTCCGACTGATAGCTGGTGACGTGTCTCGGCGAGACACGTCACCAGATACCGGTCGAAAACGAGCAGAGACACAAAAATATGTATCGGATTTACATTCGTTAAAAGGTTGGGTTTTTATAATTTAATCGTGAAGTTCAGGATTAAATTGAAAGTTGGAAAAAAGGTGGAGTATTTATATGCAATTAACCCTTAGTTGTTTTAACATAAGGTATTAGTAAATTATTGTTCACGGTAATAATTATCGTGAACATCATTCACATAATATTTTATATTTAAACAATCCTTTTGGAATATCTTGTGAATAGAAAGTGTAATATTGAAAACATGTTGATCGTGATTCCTGACACGAGGTACATAATATTCAAGTTTTTGTTAAAAAATGAATATACATTTAGAATGACATTAAAAAATAAAATAAATTAAATTTAAATCATTTTGATATATACCTAAACATTAATTAACGTTTTATGAACTTAATATGATAAATAAATCAGTGTTTGTTATCATGAAAATAGAGATAAATTATGTTATCATATAGTTGTACTTGAATTCAATAATATTATAATACAATATGATGAATAGAAAATAAATACTAATTAACTTTTAATACATATTTTATTCGGTTATTCGGTTCGGTTTAGTTTGGTATGGTTCGATACAGTCTCATTCAGTTTTTCGGTACGGTTAAGTTGGTAATATCCAGATCCATACCGTAAAAACTTTCAGTTCGATTTCAGTATGGTTAAGTAAAAAATTTAATGGATTTTTTTGGTTCGGTTCTTTTTCAGTGCGGATTTCAGTATGGGTTCGATAATCTCCAAACTCCGTGAACAACCCTACCCGCGGCAACAAATGATAGACGAAGGAAGAAAGTCAAGCAGTGGATGTTAGACTATGCACTTCAACATAATGTTACGAAACTGGTTTCTGCTCGAAAGAGACGAATAAATATGCTTGTTGAAGCATTTAAGCCAGTTGCTTCTATTTCAGAGAGACAATGTGCGTGCAAAGTTCACATTTTGAAAATTTTTGTTTGATCATCTGATGCCATTGATAAAGGTAAAGCCCTATTCACGATCAATTTTGTTTTATTTTATTGGTCTTATGATCATGATAAATCTATTACGAAAATCAAAATTCTTGATGCAAATTATCTATGCTTGGTATCTCCTGACTCGGAATAAAACAAGTTACAGCATGTTGATGTTGGTCTCAGTATGTAGACATTTCAGTTCACATAACTTTGATGGAGAAAGTATATTTCTTTTTCCTCATTATTTATGGTATTTGGTTGTATTAAACTTTTTGTTTGATGAAAATGAAACATTATCTCTGTTAGTGTTAGTGTTCTAGAGACAATCCTTTGTAAAGACATAATACTAAGATGATATTCAGTTTATGGTTTAATATTATTTATTGGTTTAATATTAAATGTATGACTTTACACTTATCTGAATATTATGTTTGATTGTTTGCATTATTCATATTTGTGTTCCCTTGAATCGATACTGTCATTGAGTGAGTGAGAACTCAGATGACTCAAGTACGATTCTCAAATAGCCCCAATCAAGGATCATCAAGAATGAGATATTGATGATGCAATGGAGATTGGTGTGCGATCTGCATTATACTCTATAGGAGAGTGTAGTAAGATCTCACTTACTACGAGATACTAGGTATTTCATAATGGATGCACAAATACCTTAGAGGGTATTGGTATACCCATCCAAGAAACCATTTGATGTAATTCCACATAATGTGTCTACGAGTGTCTCGGTTGGTGAGAGCGATGTGATACTCCTCTGACTTGAGGTCAATACGCACGACATGTGCGGAGTGATGAACTTTAACCATGACCGACGCTTGTACCCTCTAAGAGTAGATATGACATGGATTGGGTTCATCACGAAGTGTATGTGCTTGGTAGTTGAGCTAAGAATATGATTCATTCCTCAATGTGGATTTAAGAGAGAATACTCATCTTCTCATCATAATTGGATCTAAGATATCGGCCGGTGCAAGTTGACTTGGACTTTGTGGCCAAGTGCGACACGAATGATCAATTAGTGATTCAAGCTAATATGATTAAGTTATTTGCATAGACACTTCATCATGTTTAAGGCTTAATTGAGTATTCACGAATGAAAGGAAGATATCACAATAGCCTAAAGTATTACAGGTAGTTGCAGATTTCCTCACGACGTACCTCGTATATTAAGAATGTCTGATTTATTGTCTATGGTTCAATTAAGACCGTTTTTTTACTAATCGCTCGATATACGAGGGCCTATGGGTCACACAACAAGCAATGACAGTTCACCGATTATAGTTGGTTGATTAAAGTATTATATTAGATATAATATTTAATTTATGGAAAATATAATAATAATAATATTTGGAATTAATTATTATTATTATTATTATTATTATTATTTAATAAAATTGGATTTAATTAAATATGAAATCCCAATAATAATATTTAGAATATTATTATACAAGAATAATAGATATGGTAAATATATTATTCGTAGGAACATATCTGTAGAGATTATATTTACGGGTTAGGCTCGATATCTTGCTTAGGAATTAAGCCAAGTTAATCCCTATATATATGTGTCTTATGGGAATTCCTAAATACACAAGATATATAATTTCTCCATAAAATCTCTAGCTCGAGTTTTCCTAGCAAGTTTGTCTCGAGATTCAACGCTGGCACCTCGGTGCGGATTGATGAATAGTTGTTACGTAGATACCATAGTGGAGGACTCCGCGTATGAAGCGCTGTAAGAATTCTTGTTAAGATTTTTCGTATTTAATTATGAAATTAACTGTTTGTTGTTGGTGAACGATTTTTCCGCTGCGCATGTTTACGTGCCTCTAAAACCCAACAATCTCATCTTTGTGGAAATTATTTTTGGCTGACAATAATTTTTTATGTGTGTTTATAGAATGACATAGGTTGTGTGTGCTTAAAGGATGAGAAGGCATTAAGTAGTAGAGTGGAAAAGTTGATAGTAATTAAACACCTCAAATCTTAAATGCTCCCACACTAATTTCTTCGTGAATACGCATGGGAAAGCTTTATCGAATGTGTATCCCTTCTTCTGAAGGAATTCACTAAGTCGGTTGTACCACATGAGGCCCGATTGTTTTAGGCCATACAACGACTTCTGTAGTTTTATGCTATACATACTGCAGTTTTCACCATCCCTCATCTGAGGAATGTCAAATCTATCGGGGATTTTCATGTAAATGTCGGCATCAAGTGATCCGTATAAGTACGCGGTTACTACGTCCATTAATCTCATTTGGAGATTCATTTTAACTGCCAAAGATATCAAGTAGCGGAATGTTATTGAGTCCATGACGGGAGAATAGGTTTGATCGAAATTAATCCCGGGTCTCTGCGAAAACCCTTGAGCTACAAGCCTCGCTTTATACCTCTCCACAGTATTGTTCTCATTTCATTTTTGTACAAATACCCATTTATATCTGTTAGGATGAAAGTTGTTAGTTTTGATGAGTTAAAACAAACCAGAGAATGTAATAGGACCATCTGGACCTGTTAGCCAGATGATGAACTAGATCAGGACTTAGTCTAGGGGAACTGCCAGACCAGAAGACTTCACCAGAAGAGTCACCAGAAGACCTACCAGAAGACCCACCAGAGGACTTCACCAGAGGACTTCACCAGAGGACTCCACCAGAAGACTTCACCAGATGAGACTGACCAGAGGCAGAGAACCTTCCCCAGACCAGACGAGTCTGGTGAACCAAAAGATGCTCAGAATCATCTCTTAATTCTACTGAGTATTCTGGTTCTTGACCAGATCCAGACCAGAAGACACTGAGGTCACCTGGTACCTGGTCATGCCTTTTCTGGAGAGAATCAGAGTTAGGTATTGGAAGCACTTGACCGTTGGTGATTTAGATCAAGTCAACAAGATCAGAATTGCAAAGTTTTGAAGTCAATCAATCCAAGGATCCCACCAACCAAATCAATCAATTAGGGAATTGATTGATTGAAAGCTTCCCTAAATAGAGGATCTGATTAAATTAGCTCTCCAACGGCTATACCCTAATCACCTCTATAAATACAAGAGTGCAGATTCAAAGAAAGGCTCTAGGAATTCTCACGCGCAAGAAGACATTGTCCAAGCCTTGTTCATTTACTCTTAAGCACTCTTATTGCTCTTATCTTACATATACACTCTTAAAGGAGTTGTTGGATCTCAACCTGTTCATCTCTAAGAAAAGGTTGAAGGCTGTAGACTTTAGATCGAAGTTAGATCTAAAGCGTTTGTAAGAAGGAACTGGTACTTCACAATTCCAGTACGTAAGTGGTTTGTTGGTTGGTTAGTGAGACCCCTTTTGATCAAAGGGAGAGTGGACGTAGGACTTGTTGTCCGAACCACTATATTTTTGGTCCATTTACTGCTTTCTTCATTTCTGTTTTATTTCATTTGTTTAGTGCTCTTATAAAAGACCTTGTGAAAGATATAATCTGCAAAGCTTCCACAAATTAATCTACTTAGTGGGACCAACAAGTGGTATCAGAGCAGTGTGTCCAAAGACCACTGCTTTGTAAAGCTTTTTGGTGGTCACCGGGCAGATCCATTGCTCTTTGTTGTGTTTGATCAAATTCCTTATTAAATCTATATTTAGTAAAAATGTCTTCAAAATCTTCTTATAAGAGCCGCAAGTTACCAGAATTCTCCTTTGAGGATTACAGCCACTGGAGCTTCATGATGAGTAATCATCTTGGAGCTATCCATCACCGCATGTTAGATGTGGTAGAGAGTGGTCCAATTCAATTTTACTGGACTCCTATTGATAGTGGCAGGTCAGAGTCCAGAGAAGAAACGAGTGAAACTGCCCAGAAAGCTGCTGAGGACAGAGTTCCCAGACAGAAGAT
Source organism: Ballota nigra (assembly GCA_947034835.1). Lineage (NCBI taxonomy): Eukaryota > Viridiplantae > Streptophyta > Magnoliopsida > Lamiales > Lamiaceae > Ballota > Ballota nigra. The sequence goes on from OX344724.1 coordinate 70,808,855, forward strand.
CCTCAAGAAGAAAGATGAGCTTGACAATGATGAAAGGAAATTATATAATTTGGACCAGGTGGCAAGGACTGAAATCATCAACACACTCACAAAGGAGGTGATAGAGAAAGTCAGAACTTGTGCCACTGCCAAGGAAATGTGGGATAAACTTGCCTTGCTCTGTGAAGGAACAGAGAAGATTAAGGACAACAAACTCCAAGATGTTCAACACTAGTTTGACACATTTAAGATGAAACCAGATGAGACCATTGACCAGCTGGATATGCGCCTTACAAATCTCCTCAACAAGGCTAGTGCCTTAGGTAAGACTTATTCAAAGAAATAGATTAATAGTAAAATTTTGCGTTCACTAACCAGCAGGTGGAGAATCAAAGTGACTGTGATTAAAGACAATAAAGATCTCAACACTCTGGATCATCATCTCCTGCTGTCTGATCTCAAAGCTTACGAGTATGATCTTCAAGAGGAGGATCAAACAGAAGAGGTTTCCTCTTCTGGCCAGAAAGGAGTTGCATTTTCCTCAACTATCAAGACAGATGAAAAGCTAAAGGAGTCTACTGCAGATGACTTGAGTCTCAAGGAGTAGGTAGCACTTCTAACCCATAAACTTGATAAGATGAGTTCTAAATATGGCAGGTACAAAAAGCACTGGAAGGAATCTACTAGAGATAGGAGGAGTTCCTTCAAAGCTGCAGAAAAAGAGAGAACATCTGGAGACTCAAGGGAGATCAGATTCAGAACTCCAGAGAGGAGAAGAGATAGCAGCTCTGGGAGATCAGATTACCAGAGGAGGGATTGCAGTTCTAGCAGATCTGACTACCAGAGAAGAGAGAATAGTCCAGCCAGAACAGAGTACAACCAGAGAAGGAGAGATCCAAGTCCCAGTCCCAGAGGAGATAACACTTGTTACACCTGCAACAAGCCTGGTCACTACAGCTATGATTGTCCTCAATTGACTCCTAGAGAAAGAGAAGAGAAAAGACTTAAGAGAGATATGAGATATGCTGACAAGATAGCACTACTAGCAGAAGCAGAGGAGGAGGATACTAGTTCCAGTTCTTCTTCTTCTGATTTCGGATCTGATGATGATGTATGTCTTATGGCAGACATCACTGAGGTAAATGAAACTACCCTATGCTTATCTAATTCCAAATATATTGAACCATCTCATTCATCTGGTAACTCCAGAAAGTCTGATATGCAGCAAATGCTATCAGATCTCCAAAATTGTGTTCAACTATGTCAAAAACTTGAGAAGGAAAATGGTATGCTCAGAGCTGAAGTTCAATCCCTCTCTCATGAGCAAAAATCCACCAGAGAACTCATGAAAGATCATTCCAAAGAAGTCTCTGAACTTCAGGATAAGATCACAGAAAGAGATACTCTGGTAGATCAACTCATGAAGGAAAGGAACTCTCAGCAAGATGAGTTCAATGAACTAAGAGCTAAATACCATACTCTTATCAAGGGAAAACAAGCTGAGCAAACCATAGAAGAGATACCCATGCCCAGAGAAGCTCCTAAGATACCATCTGTTGTATCTATTATATCAGAGTCTTCTCAGCGCATTAATGATAAGAGTGGTTTAGGATATTCTGGAATTACTACCAAATCTCATAAATATCTTTACAACAAAGACAAGTCTATAAGATCTGGTAAATTGGTAGAAATTTGGGATGAAAAAGACTCAACTGGTAATGGTTACAAAGTGGTTCACAATCCTAGTTGGAAAAGGAATCACTCTGCTAATCTCATAGAATATGGTCCAGAAGAGTTGACTGTCCTGGAAGAAAGAATCCTAGAGAGTAAACGTCAACAAGGGGAACCACTGAAGGTTGATGGATCTGTTAACAATAAATCTCAAAGATTAGAACTTACTCAGATTGGAGGACCCCAGAGGAATCCTCAAAGAAGGGAACCTAACCAGATTAGGGGACCTCAGAGGAGACACTCAAGAAGGGGGAATTCCAATCAGAATAGGAACTATCAGAGATGGAATAATGTTCAACAGAACCAGGTACCCCAGAGACGGTTTTCTCAGAGGAATCAATTTCAGAACAGATACACTCAGAGGAACTATAACCATTAGAAAAGGTCCAGTTTTCATCAAGACCAGAGACCCATCTATAGAAAACTAACTGATCTGGGTAGTTATGACACCAGAGATGGTTCTTCTAGGATGTACCTATATAACCAGACCTTTAAGACCATGTCTTTAAGGTAGGCCATTCCAAAGGCCAGATTTGAGAAAAGATACACCAGACCTGTTTATAGGAAAGGTGTTCTGATCAGACCAGTAGCTCAATATGTCATTGTAAGAGGACATGTGCTGGTAGATAGATTTGGAAGGAAGATAAGATCTCCTCATCCAGCAAGGGATGATCTTTATCTTTGGATTCCTACAAAACCTGCAACTAACCAATCTGGACCCAGCTCTAGTAGGGGACCTAATTGATTTCTCTGCAGGATGATAAGAGCCCATTGGAGAAAGGACTTTCAAGCAAACATGTGTGGTATATTGATAGTGGATGTTCCAAGCACATGACATTCCAGAAAGATTATCTCCAGGATTTCAAGCCAATGAATGGGCCAAGAGTGATGTTTGGTGACAACAACTATGGAGTCACCAGAGGTGTTGGAAAGTTGACCTTTAATGGCGTATCTGTAGAAGAAGTCTACTATGTTGAAGGACTCAAGCATAATCTGCTTTCAGTATCCCAATTCTGTGACCGGGGATACTCAGTGAAGTTTTCTAGTGATTCATGCACTGTCTTTTCTTCTGATTATAATGACATTTTGCTTATAGGCTTGAGGAAGGGTAACATTTATCTTGCAGATTTCAGCAGTTGCCCAAGAAATGCTTGCCTGGTTGCTAAAGGATCTGCAAAAGATAGTTGGTTATGGCACAAGAGATTGAGCCATCTTAACTTCAAAACACTGAATAAGATTGCCAGAAAAGGTCTTATTCGAGGTCTTCCTAATGAAGTGTTTAAGAAGGATCAGGTTTGTGGTTCATGCCAGAAGGGTAAACAACCCAAGACCTCCTTTAAGGATGTCCAGAGCACAACCACAACCAGAGTACTTCAACTACTTCACATGGACCTATTTGGACCTGTTTCTCCTCTTAGTTTCAGTGTAACGCATGGATCATGTAACGCATTGATCAAATAATTCATATAACGTATGGATCATGTAACGCATGGATCAAATAATTTGGTACGGGGATTAATTCATATGATTTGTAGAGAATTAATTTTAGGGCGTACCGTTTAATCTCAGGCAGAGTCTCGTGCTGATAACATGTTGTAAATAAGTGCGTAAAATAAAAGATGAGATTTGTTCACCCAGTTCGTCGGGAACGACTACGTCTGGGGGCGAGCCAAGCCAGGAGTTTCACTAATATTATTGTATATGAGTATTTACAATTCTGAGTACAATGGTATATTTATAAGAGTAAAACCCTAGTCTAAGATATGAAGCCCATTGAGTTATTGGTCCATTAGTAATGTCCACATCAAATCTTCTAGATTTGAAATAATAAATCTTCTAGATTTACAACAGCAACAATCCTAGAAGTAGTTACAGAAAATTAACTATGCAAATGCAACACATTAGGAAGTTATTTTTTTTCTAGGAAGGACTGAAACAACTCCATATTTGAAGGCATTTTTGAAGTCGCAAGAAATTATATAAGAACTTAAGGCATCATGCATGTTACCTGGTTATCTTTAAAGCTCCTTGTAATGGATCCACTTATTGCTAATGATTCTCAGTAAGTCACAAACACTATTATAGTTCTACAATTTAAATTGTTAATGTCATCAATCAATGTTTGGTCTATCTTGTGGTTTCAATTTGCAACAAGGACTATTTTTTCTAATGATTGAAATGTATGAGATGGAGGCTTTCATTCATGCCCTTCCACCGAACCACTCACATCACACATGAACGAAATACGTGTCTCATCACTCCATTAAAAAATATGGTTAAGCACCTTCAACACCTTTTGTCTAGAATAAAAAAATTATGAGGTAAATAATAAATACCAACAAAATCATAGAATTAAAAAAAATCAAAAGTTAAAATTTCCTTTAATAAACTTGTAGGATCAACTTGATGATGTCATAACTGCTAGAGTAGATTAACTGTTTCTGGAGTTTTTGCAAGCGGACGAAGGTTTGAAATTTTGTTCTTAATGTTGGTTTCATAGTCTGAATATGTCTCAGATGAATGTTTGACAGTGGTTATGTAGAAAAACAAAACACAACCCAGACTAGACAAATCAACGACATGTGTTTGACGAGTACCGAGTATCACTTCGCGAGCTCATCATCCAAAACTTCCATACTCTAAAACCAACACAATATAACCAAAAATATATTTTCATAACTACATGTACAGGTGGAGACCACTAAACAAGACATATATAATAACTTTTTATACCTGAGCCAACACTGAAGGAATCACTTTCAAGATGGTTGCTCATACCCATGTCGGAAAACTTTGCACAAAGATCAGAACCATCACACCTTATTATTAACACATTTTTAGGCTTCAGATCTCGATGGACAATTCCCAACTAGTGGAGCCCGACAAGTCTTGATACTACATCACTAAGTAACACATTTGAAGTAGCTTGTGAAACCCATAGAAAATAAGAAGCATAACAAAGAAAATACAATCAGTATACCTCATTATATAAAACAACAAAAAGGAAGGATAACCATCTGATTCCCACAATTCACACTTTATTTTGGGGCTTTATAGGGAACACTTTTTACGCACATATTTTATCTCATTAATCATGGCGTTGTTAATATTTTGTATTGGTGGAGGGGGATATGCAGGGGTGACCCTGGGGTGGGGGTCTGTTGTTATCGAGGGCCTACTTTTATTTATATATGTTTGTGTGTATATTGATAAAAAAAACTTTATAAGTTGTCAACAAAGAAAAATATTGATTAAAGATGTGTGTAATTGATTTTGTTGTTGGAAAAGAACTGATGAAAGTTATGATAAGTTGTTAACAAGAATTGATGAAATTTTTTGATAAATTGTCAAAAAATTAATCAAAGTTGTGTAACTTGTATTGTTGTTGAAAATAATTGATGAAAGTCATGATAATGAAATGAAAAGTTGATGAAAAATCTTCATAAGTTGTTAAAACGGAATTGATGAAAAGTATTACATAAGTTATCAACAAACAAGGAATCGATGAATAATCTTTGATATGTTGTAAAAAAATTGATGACAAAGTAAAAATTCATGTTAAAACAAATTAATTATAAGGATGTTGTTTTTCAAAATACTAGATAAGTCATTTAATAATATTTTTAATATATTTTTTTATTTTTGAATATATTATGTAGGTAGGTTTTTTTTTTCTTTTTGGTAGGGGCCCATTTTTCAAGTTCGCTATAGGCCAAAAGAATGTCAGAGCCGATTCTATGGATATGTTCTAAAAAATTTAATTGTGTAAGTTGGAAACCCACGCTCTAGTGCTTGATACAAAAAATTTGCATCATCCTCTATTCCGTAGTATCGCACAATATTTGGATGGTGGTTAGACAAAATTTAAGTATTGACTTCTTTAGTAGCAATAACAGTAAACTTCTTCAAAAGATGCTTCACAACAACTTTATGACCTTCGTATGTCCCTTGAAAGACAGTTGTACCACTACTACCTCTTACGATCTTGATGTTGGAAATAATTACTTTGTCGATTGCACTTTTATTTGCATCAGTTAAAGGAGATATTTTTACACTTTCGCTTCCGTTCTTTCCAACTTCATTTGCAATGAGTGAAGATTCATTATCACCTCCACTTTCATCTTTTATAGCTTCATTTGCATCGGAAGTTGTTTCCTTTCCAATTATTTGCTTCCTAGTTCGGCGTAATTTCTTTTTTATCTCTTAGATTTGACCCAAAAGATGTAATTGGATATAAGAGTACGAACAACTAAGACTCTGAAAAGGTTTACATGGAACTTGCTTATCTAATATTTTTCAGCCGTCCCCTCGGACAATGATATGAAGCAAACAATTGATCACTATGGAATAGACAGGGGCATCTTACATACGGAAACTCCAAATTTAGCCACTGTCATGTTCCATAGGACTTTGTTTGAATTCGGAAAATAGAAACTCAATTCGTACTCTATCCTTGTGATGACAAACGTGTAGAGCTGAAGCCCCTTTGTGTTTTTAGATGTTCTTTCCAGTCTTTGTATCCACTGAAAAAACAACACCAATGTTTTTCGAACCTCGTATAATTCCTCCATTTACTGTCACTTGCGGTGTTGAAGTGATGTACTCTCCAAGACTCTTCATAAATTTCTAAAAGAAATGCAATTAATTGATATAAGAAAAAGACTACAATATTTGCTCAAATTAGTTAATGAAAATATATGTAAGCAATAATAATTTCATCAATATGTTTATTTTGGGGTGTGTGATACTAATGAATAAGAACTCAATGAGATTCATTGGCTTTTAACAATACAATTTGAGGATGAGAGGAGTAGGTATACTAGTTTGGTGTTGATGTCATGCACATATAATTTCCAGTCATCCCCACAATCAATGTAATAGCTATCTACAGTAGTCTGATACGAAGAGTAAATCGGTGGCCCAGATGAAAATAACCAAATTGGTTGCATAACCCAAGTTGGAGTAGATTTATAGTGCCATTAAATGGTGCCACCAATACAATACCAGGTCTACTGATTTAAAAAAGAATAGTTGATTAATAAACTATTAATTAACAAATTTTAATTCTTAAAAAAAGATAAGTAGCAAACTAATACTCCCTGTTAGGGTAGCCCTGAGATGGGGCGAGAGGGTCGATCGCCTTGGGCCCTAGGTTCCCAGGGGCCTACTATTATTTACACATATGTAATATATATAATTTCATATATACTTCTCAAAACAAATTGGAAACGTATTTTCATTCATAAGTTCTATAACTAAATACAAAAATAAAATGATAAAAAAAAAATCTTATCTTGGAACTCAACTATGTAAAAGTAGTAAAAAAATATTTCCTTATCACTTGTAAAAAGACTCATATATATATTTATATATATATATATATATATATATATATATATATATATATATAATCTAATAGTATAAATCTCATTTTTAAGTTTATTTTATTTATCATTCAATAATTTTTGTAATAGCTTCTCTAATGACTATATATTCAACCTATTAAAATATTTTGCGAAATGTTATTAACTTGCTAAAATAAATACATAATGTGTACGTATGAACCACAGATCGTACATATATGGATCATGCGTAAATCGCTCACGTACGGATTGCACAAAGTTTGTACGGAATGTGCATATACGGATTGTGCACTGAATGTGCACATATCGTTTATATTTTTTCTGTTATAATATCTACACATAAATATTACATATGACATGTTGAAAAGAATGTGCAACACAAATTTTGGTATTGTAAAATCTCATTTACTTTAAACTTTATCTCATGTAATATTTAATCAACAAAATAAAATTTTGCTTTAATAAAGAGCTCAAATCTAATAACTAATTAATATAATTTATACTCCCTCTGTCCCATGATTATTTGCACACTTTCCTTATTCGTCCATCCCAAAATTATTGTACACTCCAAAAAAAGAAATATTAATTCACGCGCACACTCACAATAATATACACATATTTACCCATATACCACTACTTTACTCTAAAAGTGCATTTTTCTTAAAATGTGTGTTGTTCTAAGTGTGCAAATAATACCGGGACGAAGGGAGTATATTTTATCTATTAAAATATATTGTCAAACTTCATTAAATTATTACAATATACATATAATGTGTATGTACGAACTGGAAAATGCACACATGAATGCACATACAGATCGTGTACGAAATTGACATGTATTATTCGTGCAAAAAATGTCTACATGTCAATTATATTTATTCTATTATAATATCTACACATAATTATTACATGTGAAATATAAAAAAGAATATGCAACACAAATTTTGTTATTACTAGCATTTGTAAAATTGTTACCATTATAAATTGTTTTAGATTGTTGAAAAATACAAATTTAAATCTAAAAATACCAATATTATTGTATTACTGTTAAATTTATTTCACACCTATTTTATACTTCTATGTATATTTATATGTGTGCATACAATATAGTGATTTACTATTTGTACTATTAATTTAAAGGGGACTATTTTTTTATTTCGCACGGGTGTAGAACTTATCAGGACTGGCTCAGCGGTTCAAGAAAAGATCAATAACCTTGCACATTCCCAACCTGTTTTTGACTATACAAAATGGATCAAGATTCTTGTCTGAACCCATACAATGAACATAGTTTCACTCTAACCCGGATTGTTAAAAGTTAATTTGCAATTAATATTCTTGACTTGAAAAGATACATTGGATGTGGAAGAGTATTGAAAAGATGAATTCAAAGGCTTAGAGTTAAAGAGACATCTTGGAAGAGTCTAAGTTATTAAATAATTTTGAACAACCATTTGAATCACTGCATCTAGATTTTTCTATTGCACACTATAAATAGTTGTGCTCTCATTAGTAACAATCAATTCATCCACATAAGAAATACAAGAGCTCTAGAGTGAGCAGTAGTTACTTTATTTCTTAAAAAAAAATCCTTCATTCAAATACACTTCACTACCATCATAGCTTCCACACCCAACAAATTTGGTATTTATAGCCAATAATTTCAGCATACTTCTGTAGTATGACATCAAATTCTTCATCTTCATTATTTGCCTACTCACCTAGCAAGTTACAACCTTTGAAGGAGAACACTATCCATATTGGAGTAGTCAAATGTAAATATTTCTCGAGTCATTGGATCTATGGAAAATGATCGATGGAGACTTTGAAGAACCAAAATAAGAAGATGAAGATTATACAAAGTTACGGAAAGAGTTTAAAAAGAAAGAAGCAATGGTGTTGCGTTACATTCAACAAGACATAGGGATGGCAATTTAACCCGGCCCCGCGGGGATCCGCCCCGCACCCGCTCCGATTATGACCTTTTTTTGTTATTTTCGGGTTTGGTTCAGTTTCCAGGGAAAACCAAAATTAAAAATGACGGTGATGGGGCGGGGATGGTATTCGTATAAATCGCCCCGAACCCGCCCCGAATATTATATATATATATATATATATGAGTATATTTAAATATGTGTTATATATTATATTAAAAAAAATTGACTGTAAAACTACCTTGGAAACTCATTATCTATACCTATAACCTATTCCCTATTATACAATTATTTAAATGAGTAGAGTTTGAATCGTACTCAATCCATTTTCATATTATTTTTTATTTATTTTCCATCCTATTAACCTATCCTATAATTTTTGTAGCAAGTTCTTTGCTTTTATTTTTTTTTAGTCTGACACTTACCATCAATACATCAATTTATCTTTCATTCTTTATGGTCTTTCACGTGAATTAAGGAATTGAATTAATGAATCCTCCAATTGGAAAAGCTCACCTTGCCATTCTCCAATTTTGAATCCGCACAAGAAATAAATTATTTCTTAAAGAGCTCCACTTTCCAATATTTTTCTATTAATTTTGTTAAGAAACCAAAGGTCACAATAGACTTTTGAACTCTCATTCATTTCATCTGAAAATTATTTATTTTCATTTCTTAAGAAATGATCCTTCAACTTTTCAATATTTCTCTTCCGCATCTTGTATGAGTGGATTATTTCTTCTACAAACATGGAAAATAATCCAAATCAATCAACAACAATCGAAGATGATCCACAAAATGTAGAAGGAGATGCTCCATAAAATGCAGAAGGTGATACTCCAAGATTGAATGCCCGGACTGAATCTGAGGTTTTATTGGCTCCAGAGGCAGAAGAAACCAACACAGAAGATAACGAAGCTGGTCAGTCAGATCGGAAGGGGAAAAAACTTAAAAGTATAGTGTGGAATCATTTTGTGAAAAAGACGGTTGAAGGAGAAACGAAGGCTCAGTGTAACTATTACAAAAAATACCTCGGTGGTGCTTCAAGAAATGGAACCAGATGTTGATAGGCGACCAACAGGGACATAATATTAACAAAAAATATTAATCTAATAAGATTAAGAAATCATCAAAAATAATAATATGGAAGAGGACGAACAACAGGGACTGTATACCCTAGGAAGCGAGCAGCAGGGACAGATACCCATATGAAGGAGGCGAGCAACAGGGACAGATACCCATATAAAGGAGGCGAGCAACAGGGACAAATACCCATATGAAGGCGGCGAGCAACCGGTCACAAAGGCCATTACGAGGTAGCGAACAACAAGAACAAGAAGACTCAAAGTCTCAACAAGAGGCGAGCAGGCGAGCAATTTGGGTTATAAAAGTTTCCAACACCCAACGAAGACATACAGACGAGTAGCTAGTCACCAAGGAGAGCAGCTGAGTGGTTCCAAAGACCAAGTACAACATTGGGAACTCCAAGAGTCACCAACTTTAGAAATAGTCAATGTGTCTTAACACTTGGCACCCATCCATAGGACAATAGTTTAGATGTTGTACAAATGTCATAACACTTGGCAAAATCCTAATGGCTAAGCCATCAAGATGGTGACACCTAGCCTCTTTGTATGCCTATAAATACCCCTTCATTTGCATGAAAGATGAAGGATTTTTCCCATAATAAAAAAGTAGCCCAAACTCTTGCCAATTTATTCCTTACATATTACTTGATCAAATTTCATGATTTCTTAGTTTTGTTTGGTGATCTTAACTTAAGAAAACAGCCACTAATCATCTTGATTAGAAAAGGTCATCAACAATTGGCGCTAGAAGAAGGGTTCGAACCTTCGTTTCATAAAAAAGTCGAAGAAAGGTTGAAGATCTTCACCGGAATCTGCAAAATTTGGCCGGAATCTGGGAGGAAGCCATCGGAAATCAAAGATACACACTATTCGAAGCAAAATCATCCATACATACATCACTTTGAGAGTTTGAATGCATGTGTGTATGAACTAGGGTTTTCAAACCACCATATTCATACAAACAAAGCTAGTAACTCTTAAGAAAGGTGTTTGTTGGAGACAAAATCACCCCATTTATTTGCTTACCACTTGTACTTCGGTAACCAAAATGGTTCGATCACAAGAAGAACGACATTTGAGCACGTCTCCAAGTCGTAGGTCAAAAACTAGGGTTTCGTCTACTGAAGGACATGCACGTACAGTAAAAGCAACTTCGCAGAGAAACGTCCAAGTTACCATTGATACAATCCCGCCGGAAGTAGAAGCTCTTGCTCAAAATCCCGAAGAGCTATAAAAAACGATTGCTGTTTTACAAGCATTGCAAAGGCGACAAACGGTCGGGCCATCAGGGACGCAGGCGGCGACCAACAGGGCGAGCGAGCAGCGAAGTGGAGAAAGAAAAGACGTACGAAATGACGAGGTTGACAGCAAAGAAGTCCGTAGGAATAAAGGGAAAGCTCCTTTAAGTGAACGACTTGGAAGTCGAGGAGAGTCCACTCCGGGGACAGGCGAGGAGTCGAGCAGCGGGGACACAAGAAGTATAAGCCACTATCACACAAGAAGAGTAAGTTATAACGGAACGCGTAGGGAGTATCAACTGAGAGGCGAGGAGCGAGCACCGGGGAAAACACACCATGTTGCTCGCCGCTCAGTACACGAAAGGCTGAGAAGATCAGCCTTTGGGCGATTAGGTCCCAATGGAGCCAGTAACATCGCTAGGCACACCACTCAAGAGAAACGTCCCGTTAGCAAGGGACTGCGTCATGAAGAGGTCATTGAACCCAATCATGACGAACAACCTTCTAGTGGAAAAACGTCTCCAAATGAGTGGCAAGCTTTGAAGAAAGCGGTGGAAGAGATGCAAAAACAGTTGGAGGAAAAGAAAGGCGACGGATCGACGATGTTGCCATCATCACCCTTGTCCCCGGATATCCTTAATGCGCCGGTACAAAAGAAAGTGCAATTCCCGGCCATTAATTTGTACGAAGGAAATTCAGACCCGAAAGTACACCTGTCCAAGTATACCGATTACATGATATCGGTAAAGGCGTCTGACGCAACTCAATGTCGGAATTTTCTGTTAACTCTTGGTGACGGTCCTCACAGATGGTTCTCCGCCCTAGCTCCGGGCTCCATCAGTTCGTTCATGCAACTCAGCAAGGAATTCCTCTCGCACTTCTCCACGGTCGGATCTTACCTTACGCAGAGACATAGGTTGGCAGATCTGAGGCAAGGAGACGAGGAGTCTGATAGAGCCTTTCTTGAGAGATTCGACAAAGTCCTACTGGAGGGAGAACCAGTAAGTGAAGACACCAAGATAGTGGCGGTTATGGCAGGGCTTAAAAAGGGAACAGATCTGTGGAAAGAAATGCACCTAGCTTTCCCTAAAACTTATTCTGAATTTAGGCACAAGGCTGGTGTATACATCTCGATGCAAGAAACTCTACAGAGAGAGCTGGGAGATAAAGCGGATACCAAGAAATATGGAAAGAAGTCAGGAGGGGAATACAAGGCCCCTAAGAACATGAAAGCTTTCAGTGAAGGGTCCGAACTGAAGGAGAAGTTGAACCATGTCCTATCCACATCGATTGAAGCTGTATACAACAACGTGAAGGATAAAGACATGCTATCTGAACCTCGTAAGATACGACAAGAACGAGGAAAGATGAACCCCAACAAATACTGTGCATACCATCAGACCATAGGCCACTTCACAAGCGAATGCCGAGATCTCTTGAAACAGTTATGGAAATTTTACGAAGAAGGAAAGTTGTCAGAATTTGTGAAGCGACAGCCGGGAAAGAAACCAAGGGTGGCGATATCCTCCGACTCAGAAGATGATGAAAGCGACGAACAGCCAAGCAGGAGGGATCAAAAAAGGAAGAAAACTATGACAGCCCCAGCCGAACCCGTCCGAGAAATCTTAATGCTTGAATCATCCGGACCGGTAGAGGGCTGTTCTGATGGTAGGCCACCGATGTCTAAGAGAAAAAGGAAAGCAGAGCTGAGGGCGGTAGCTCAAATCAGGGAAGTTGGGGTAAACCAAGCTACTACAAAGACAGGCGAGTTGGTGTTTTCTGAGAAAGACTTGGACGGGATACTTACCCCACACAATGACTCACTAATCATCTGTGCTAATATCATGGGGGCCCGAGTTCACCGTTTGCTTGTGGACACAGGCTCCTACACAAACATCTTGTTCAAAAGCACACTAGATTAGATAGATGATTGTGAGGGGTATATTAGAGAATGTGATCATAAAATAGTAGGATTCGGAGATGATGTAACCGTTCCTTTAGGACTAGTTACGTTGGCGGTCGAACTTGTATCGACCGAGAATCCCGAAAGGAGACTGACTAAAATGGTAGAATTCTTAGTTGTAAATCAGCAGTCTGCCTACAACGGGTTTCTTGGTCGACCTTTCATAAATGAATTCAAAGCGGCCGTTTCGACGTACTACTACTGTCTTAAATTTCCAACTCCAAAAGGGTCAGGTACGGTTAAAGGTGATCAAAGGAATGCCCGAGAATGCCTCCTGCAACTTCAACCCACTGACAACAGAATATCCATGATGGACGAGCAGCCGAGCAGCAGGGACGAAGGTGAACCCCCCATCCTAGATGAAATCATGGAGTCCGTCGACACTGAAATGATGGAGGTGGACGACCAGCAGGGCGTGGACGAGCAGGAGGGCTCAGGCGAGCAACAGGGAAAAGAGGCCGTACCCAAACTAAATCAGGTCGAAGACTTGGAGCCAAGACTGGGGGCAGAACCAATGATCAAGGATGAGATCAACTTTGAAGGGCCCATTATCGATCCTCGATGGAAAGACCAAAAAAGGAGAGCAACCCCGGTAGAGGAGTTGGAGGCAATAAGAGTTGACCAACATCGAGAAGACTTGGAATTATTCATTGGATCTGAGCTCCCTGAGCCATACAGATCCAGGATGGAAGAGTTTCTCAAGTCCAATCTCGATGTATTCGCATGGTCACATGCTGATATGGTAGGCATCAGCCCTGAGCATGCCTGTCATAAACTAAATATTTGTCCAACTAAGAAACCGGTGAGGCAAAAGAGAAGAAAGTTTGGACCCGATAAATATGAAGCATTGGACATAGAAGTGAAGAAGTTACTTGATAATAATCTTATCAAAGAAGCCTTATGTCCTAGATGGGTAGCAAACCCGGTATTAGTGAAGAAATCAAATGGTACATGGAGGCTATGTATCGACTTCACTGATTTAAATGCCGCTTGCCCTAAAGATACCTTCCCATTGCCTCATATTGACCAGCTGGTGGACAACACGGCAGGACACGAGCTCCTTACCTTCATGGACGCATTTGCCGGGTATCATCAAATACCAATGCACCCAGATGACCAGGAGCATATAGCGTTCTACACAAATAAAAATTTGTTATGTTGGAAAAGGATGTCGTTCGGGTTGATTAACGCAGGAGGCCACGTACCAAAGACTCGTTAACAAAATGTTCGATGAGCACATCAGCAAAACAATGGAAGTATACGTGGACGACATAGTCGTAAAAAGCCCGAGAAAAGAAGATCATTTGGAACACCTCGCACAAACATTTGAGATACTTCGAGCGTATAACATGAAGCTAAATCCAAAGAAAAGTAGCTTCGGGGTACACTCGGGAAAATTTCTTGGGCACCTGGTCAGTCAACGGGGTATTGAGGCGAATCCATCAAAAGTCAAAGCAATTATGGATATGCAACCGCCAAGGTCTATTAAGGAAGTTCAACGACTAACCGGATGTCTAGCAGCCCTAAACAGGTTCATTTCCAGGTCCGGAGACAAATGCCGACCTTTCTTTGATGCCATTAAGAAAGGACAGTTCCAGTGGACGGATAATTGCCAACAAGCGTTTGAGCAGTTGAAGGAGTATCTGAGTGATACTAAAATTCTATCAAAACCTGTCTCCGGAGAAAAACTATACTTGTATATAGCAGCATCAGAGGTGGCCATCAGCTCAGTTTTAGTTCGATCAGAAGGAAAATTTCACTTGCCAATTTACTACGTAAGTCAGGCCTTGCATGAAGCAGAGATTAAGTATTCGCCCATGGAAAAGTTAGCCTATGCACTAGTGATGAGTGTGAGAAAGCTAAGGCCGTACTTCTTCGATCACCAGGTGGAGGTCTTAACAACTTTTCCATTAAGGCAAATCTTACAAAGGCCTGACACTGCTGGTCGCCTTCTCAAGTGGTCGCTCGAAATAAGCCAATTTGGAATAACTTATGCACCTCGAACAGCGATCAAGGGACAAGCGTTAGCCGACTTTATTGTCGAATTAACATTCCCTCAAGATCCGACGAGAGGTCATAATCACCCATGGCACATGTATGTAGACGGATCATCAAATAACACAGCAGCAGGAGCCGGGATAGTGTTGATCAGTCCAGACGAACAAGTATTCACCTCAGCCGTAAGGTTTGAGTTCATGGCAACAAACAACGAGGCTGAGTACGAAGCATTGATAGCCGGGTTACGACTAGCTCTGGCTGTGGGGGTTCGAAGAGTTCAAATTTATGGAGATTCCCAGCTGATAGCCAATCAAATCCGTGGGGAATACGAAGCCAAGGATGAAAACATGGCCTTATACCAAAAGATCGTTGCTCACCTGGCTTCACTTTTCGAACAAATTTACATCGAACAAGTGCCAAGAGATAACAATGCGCAAGCAGATGCACTTGCTCGCCTGGCTACTAGTACAGGACCAGCAAAACTTTCAGAAGTCATCATCACGAAAATTTCTAACCCGTCCACCAGTGACTACAAAATCAATCAGATCGAAGAAGAATTGACAGAGGATGACTGGAGGGCACCGATATATAGATACCTCAAAGATAACACAGTACCTGAGGATTCCCAAGAAGCAACAAAGATAGCCAAGCGAGCAGCGAGGTTCACAATCATGGATAACCAACTCTACAAGAGAGGATTTTCACTGCCCCTATTAAAATGCCTAGCAAGGGGGCAAGGCCAGGAAGTTCTGAAAGAAATACACGAAGGAGTATGCGGAAATCACGCAGGGGGGCGAGCATTGGCATACAAAACAGTAAGACAAGGATACTACTGGCCAACCTTGTTACAAGACGCAATCAAAGTTGCGAAGACTTGTCACCGATGCCAGCTATTCGCCCCCAACATACATAGGCCCCCAACGGAACTGATTTCGGTAAATAGTCCATGGTCGTTCGCAAAGTGGGGAATAGACATCATAGGACCTTTCCCAACGGGAAAAAGGAATGTCAGATTTGCAGTGGTAGCCGTGGACTATTACACGAAATGGGCCGAAGCTGAAGCACTGGTAACGATAACACAAGAGAAAATGATCAATTTTATTTGGAAAAGTATAGTGTGCCGGTTCGGAGTTCCACAAGCAATAGTGATAGACAATGGAAAATAATTTGAAGGGAAGAAGATAAGAGATTTCTACAAAAAGTGGGGTATCAAGAAGCTTTTTTCAACACCATATCATCCACAATCTAACGGACAAGTCGAGGCAGTTAACAAGATAATCAAGCATATCCTCAAAATCCGTCTGGTGGATAAGAAAGGCAAGTGGTCGGAAGAACTGCCCGAGGTGCTTTGGGCATATAGGGTATCACATAGAACAAGCACTGGAAAAACACCGTTCGCTATGGCGTTCGGTACAGAAGCAGTTATACCTATAGAGCTCAAAATACCAACCGAAAGGGTAGCCGAGTTCAATGAACAGGAGAACAACAAGGCACTAGCTGCAGAAATGGATCTGATTGACGAAAAAAGAATCTCAGCAGAAATAAAGAATGAGATATACAAAAGAAGGATTGCAAGGTACTACAACTCGCAAGTAAAAGTTAGGGAATTTGAAGTCGGGGATCTGGTACTTCGAAAAATCCTAGCAGCACCTCCAGGTGTATTTGGACCGACTTGGGAGGGCCCATTCAAGATAACTCAAAAGTGGCACAATGGCACATATGATCTCGAAGACATGGAAGGCAACTCGGCCCAATACACCTGGAACGCAGCTTTGTTGAAGAAATATTATCAATAATTAGGAAACCAATGTAAAGTTTTTTATAGACTACCCAGCCGTTTATATTTTTGTAAGGTGTAAGATCGATGAAATCTTCACACTTTTTTGGGCAAAATTTGTAAGTAGATAAATGATTATTCAGTGAATTATGCACGTAAAAAAATCAAAGAGGCATCAAAGCTCAATTGTTCGCCAAGAAGAAAAACTGCTCGCCGGAGGACAAATAGGTGTTGAAAGCACAAGTCTAAAAGGAGGCGAGCAGCAGGGTCCATGAAACTCAGGAGCCCACCTGATCGCCCCATCACACAGAGTTGCTCGCCCAAGATACTAAATGCATAAAGCACAAGTATAGTGGAGGCGAGCAACAGGGCACATGCTAATACATAGTTGCTCGTTCCGAAGCTAAAGGCACTTATGCACAAACATAGCAAGGGGCAAGCAACAAGGCATAGAAAGAAGCATGATAAGGGGTTAAGTTCTTAAAAGAACAAAATAGACCCATACATGAACAACATGCATAAATTTGCAAGGAAAAGTATTTTACTTTCAACTTAAGAAAGAAATACTTAAGCAAAAAATAATTAAAGGGCAAATAAGAGGCGAACAATAAAATAAAAGTGCAATCCTCATTCATTAGCACCAAAAAATTACAGAAGATGAGCGTACAACCATCATCCTACTACATCAACTAAACAAAAAAGAAACAAAGCCTAAGTTTCGGGAGCTGGCGGAGCAGGTGGCACCGAAGGATCTTGGGAAGAAGGAGGAGGTTGAACATCTTGCACATCGACCCCAGAGGCCTGCTGCTCGCCTACTGCAGCAGAGGAGCTTGCTTCACCAAGAGGATTCGGGAGAAGGGGGCCTAGAGCCTCAAAAATAGTCATGTCCCTATCCGCCTCCACTCTTTCCCTGGGGGCCACAACACGGACGTCATCTTTGAAAACACTCAGATTAACCCCCATCTCGCCCAAATCAGCCACCGGGATTTCAAAACCGGGAGCCGGAGGGTTTTCGGTGACGTAGTCCGTGAAGTCTTTGATGGTCGAAGTCATCACGTCTAGACCGTTATCCAAAGCGTACTTCACGTTTCTTACACTATCAGCATACGCACAGATATACCCAAGATTGGTATTATCGGTAACGTCCTGCACATAAGTGGTGTAAGAAATGGCACGCTTGTTCTTCTTTTCCAGCTGGTCGACGTGGACCTTCAAACACTCCACTCTTTCCACCAGACCCACCCGCTCGGTCTCCAAGACTTGCACACGATCAGTAGCGACACCTAAATCCAGTCTAAGCTTCTCTGAAGCATTAGACGCTATCATCTCCCGGTCCTCAGCGGCCTTTACCTCCCGCATCCATGTGAGCTTGGCTCTCTCAAAGTCAGCCTTCATCTTAGCCAACTCTTCATCTTTCTTCTTCAGCTCATCATCCTTTTTCTTCAATTGGGCAAGTTGAGCATCACGATCTGCTTCAACTTGCTCGATCCGTCGCCCCAGGCCGCGATTTGTTCGCTCTAACTCGATGGCTTGATCCAAGACTCGTTGAGCTGAGATTGATTGATGGCTTGCATTATAGCTCAATAAACGAGCGTTGTCACTAAGGCTCTGACTCTGAATGATTTCCTCACCGGTCTTGGTCCACGAGCGGGGGACATACTCCATGGCTCTGCGGACGTGGGAGTCCTTAATCTCTTGGGGTGCCGGAGGAGACTTCACACAGCTAAACTGGTGAAGCACTTTTGAGCGACCAGGATAGTCGTTTTTCCGGTACCTGTTCGAAGAAAAAAGCCGTTAGAAAACTAAGTTAGAGGAATGAACAATCAAACTGAATAGGAAGATACTCACTCCCTCATTTTTACGGGGTCATAACCCAAGTACGAGTTATCAGGGGATGAGCTCCTGCCTTGACCGGCAATCATAGCACCAACAACCTGTTGTTCAGTCACCTCCTCCAGAGCCGAGGAGCGAGCAGTTTTACCCACTTGGGAAGAACCCTGCCCTTTTGTTCGCTTAGCACGGTCATCTCCCTTGCGAGGGGCAGTTTCCTTGGCAAGTCTTTTCTTGCCCCTCGTGTCTTGGGGAGGTGGCGAGGAGCGAGCAGGAGGGCGGGGAACGGGAGCAGGAGCTTGAGGAACAGGGAGAGGGTCTTGAGGAGCTTCTTCTTCATCCTCGTCTGCTTCAGCTCTAAGTCTGATCAAGGAAGTACAAGGATCAAACTTCTTCTTCCTTGAAGGCTGATTGGCTGCCATTTGCTTAACCCGACGCACAAGCAGGTGGTAACTCTCGGGAATAGGGGGAACAGCAACCGTTACCCTTTGAGCTAAAACAAAACAAAAACACAAAAAGTTAAAACATGCATGATAACGGCGAGCAGCCGGGCTCAGGCGAGCAACAGGGGTGGGGGCGAGCAACAGGTACAAATCAAGAAACAGAGAGAAAATCAAGGATTGTGTGAAGTCACCTTCAGGGATCTCCGCCTGTGCTTCCAAGTGATGAGCACTGGTGATAAGCTGAGCGTGCTTGCGGCAGTGTGCTTGAGAGAGATGTTCAACACTCCGATCTTTGGCGTCCCACAGAGAAATCAGCGCTAGGACGTACAAAAACTCTTCGCTCAAATCCGGATGCCCCCACCTCAAGATACGCGGACCTGCAAAACAAGGAAAAAGATTAAAATTAGTTCACCTAAAAGTTTGATGAACTGAGAATTAAGACCTACGCCGAATTTCGCCGAAATGCGTAGGAGAGTCTATACGTCCCGGTCCTCCCGAAAGATCGGAGGACGCCCGCCAATCGCCGCCGATATAAAGAAATTTCCTATGCCAACCTTTGACTTTATTAGGCACCCCTTCAATTAGCTTAACACCGCTACGGGCTTTGATGTAATACCAACCAAGCCCATCTTCATTAACGGCTGAGGAGATGGTCAGTGCATAATGTATCTCCGCCGTGCTGATCTTATTCTGATATCCCTCCAGCCCGAAAAGGGTTATAAAGGCCAACAGACTACTCCAACCGTTTGGAGTAATCTGGGTGATTGCCAGGTTTATGTCTTTCAGGAATCGCCCGATCACTGGATGTAGAGGGAGGGGAAACCCTGTGTTGAGTATGTCAAGGTTGATAGCAGTGCAGCCTGGAGGTGGGTCATCGGCTCTTTCTCCTGGTTGGGGGGCATACAAATGGATATCGTACGGAATACGATAGCGAGACCGTATCCGAACTAAATCCTCCTCTAGAACCGCGCTGGCTACCTTACTCGCTGTGTATGGCGATGGACGAGTTTCCATAATAGGTCGAGCGGGAGTGGGGAAAGTCTTATGGTACTTGTTGGCGTAGTCAACCCAATCCTGCCTTCGGACTACAGCTTTAGGGATAAGAGACTCAGGCATTGGCCTTGAAACGGGAAAATTTATCTCTCGGAGAAATTCCCATGTAACTCCCATTTGCTCGCCCCCTGATCCAGTTGCTCGCTGCTCGCTCCTTGCCTGGTGCTCGCTGCTCGCTCCCGTTTCTTCAGGAAGACTCATCCCTTCTATTTCAGCAGCAACCTCGGAAGAATCTTCACCCAAATCCGAGTTAGTCCCCTCTCGAGCCGAGGAGCGAGCAACAGGGCCTTGGACGTCCTGCTCGCCCGAACTTTCCACAGCATAGAAAGAGTCAATGGAGCGAGCAACAGAGCTCGCCTCGGAGCCCGTCTCTTCGTCAACGAGCAAAGTCCTAGGGTTTTGCCCAGTTGCTCGCCGGAGCGAGCGGCGAGGAACAGGGACTGACGGTTCGTCTTCCATGGGTCTCTTTCCCAGATTTCTCCCAACAAACTCAACAGATGGCGTATTACTCGAAGAAGGTGACGTCATCTTTAGAAATTTTTGAAAAACCTTCGTACAAATCAAATAAGGAGATTTGACGAAGAAGTGAAAGATCACGATGGCGACAAGGCGGCAATACGGCGGCGATGCGGCGGCGGCAATGGCGGAATGACAAAAAGAAGAACGAAAATTGCAAAATTGAAAGAAAAATGCAAGTAATAACAAGAGTAAACAAGAAAAATCAAAGGATTCACCTTTGATTTGAAAGAAATTGGCTGTAGAATCGAAGAAAACAACGAAAAGAAAAGCTCAAGAACTCTTCAATGGCGGTTTGCTTGTGAGAAATCGAAAAAGAAAGAAAATGGAAGAAAGGAGCTATTTATAGATATGGATTCGGGGGCGAAATTAAGAAAATTGAAAAGTTGAGGCCCCTAGATGCAATTTTAGGGGCACACGCGTGGGCAGCCACGTCACGTCGCTTCGTGTTTCATGCCTCGGGAAGCGAAACGACGCGAGTCCAAGAGTCGCTCCCCGCTGGTCGCCTCCCAAAATTCCCGCCTAAAAGAAATTCAAAACCCAGTTGCTCGCTCCATATAGAATGAAAAAAAAAGGCGAGTTCCCTGCTGTTCGCCTCCCACTGCGAAGCATATCTTACCTTATAGTTTGACATAAAAGGATAAAAATTCATCCTTATATGCCAAACTAGGGGGCATTGTTGATAGGCGACCAACAGGGACATAATATTAACAAAAAATATTAATCTAATAAGATTAAGAAATCATCAAAAATAATAATATGGAAGAGGACGAACAACAGGGACTGTATACCCTAGGAAGCGAGCAGCAGGGACAGATACCCATATGAAGGAGGCGAGCAACAGGGACAGATACCCATATGAAGGAGGCGAGCAACAGGGACAAATACCCATATGAAGGCGGCGAGCAACCGGTCACAAAGGCCATTACGAGGTAGCGAACAACAAGAACAAGAAGACTCAAAGTCTCAACAAGAGGCGAGCAGGCGAGCAATTTGGGTTATAAAAGTTCCCAACACCCAACGAAGACATACAGACGAGTAGCTAGTCACCAAGGAGAGCAGCTGAGTGGTTCCAAAGACCAAGTACAACATTGGGAACTCCAAGAGTCACCAACTTTAGAAATAGTCAATGTGTCTTAACACTTGGCACCCATCCATAGGACAATAGTTTAGATGTTGTACAAATGTCATAACACTTGGCAAAATCCTAATGGCTAAGCCATCAAGATGGTGACACCTAGCCTCTTTGTATGCCTATAAATACCCCTTCATTTGCATGAAAGAGGAAGGATTTTTCCCATAATAAAAAAGTAGCCCAAACTCTTGCCAATTTATTCCTTACATATTACTTGATCAAATTTCATGATTTCTTAGTTTTGTTTGGTGATCTTAACTTAAGAAAACAGCCACTAATCATCTTGATTAGAAAAGGTCATCAACACCAGACATTTGCATGATCATTTAAAGAGATGTCCAAGGCGCAACCAAAGTGATATTAGGCAGAAGCTTTTGGTGAACAATCTCAAGAAAAATGAAGTGGACACTTATTCATATGATGAAGCTATTGTGAGGCGTGAGCTTGCAACCATGATTATTATGCATGAATATCCATTTATCATTGTAGAAAATGTTGGATTTAGAAGGTATTCGATGACTCTACAACCGTTGTTCAAAGTTCCTTCAAGAAATACTGTGAAGAGTGACATACTAAAGATCTTTGATTGATAAAAAGGAAAGACAATGAAGATTTTGGAAAAAAAAAAAATTAGAGCAGAGTGGCCATTATAACTGATATGTGGACTTCCAACAATAAAAAACGAGGATTCATGGTTGTTACTGCACATTTTATTGATAGCTCTTGGACAATGCAAAGTCGGATATTAAGGTAAGAAATATTATTTAATTTATTTATGCAAGTTTTTGGTACTTGATATATTAATTGATGCATTATTTATTTTAATTATTTAGGTTTATATATGTGCCTACACCACATGTAAGTAATGTGCTATGTGAGACCTTACTAGATTGTTTGATGGATTGGAGTGTGGATACTAAGTTATCTACAATTACAGTGGATAATTGTTCTACAAATGATGCATTGATAAATGATCTTTTGGGTAAATTGAATAAGAGTAATTTGATTAGACCGGGTTCATTGATACATATGCGATGTTGTGCACACATTTTAAACTTAATAGTGAAAGATGGATTAGATATTATTAAAGAGGGGGTTGAAAAGATTCGTGACAGTGTTATTTTTCGGACTCCAACTCCTAAAAGAATGGAAAATTTTGAGGAAGCAGCAAGGCAATTGCGGATTATAGTAACTAAAAAGTTGGCTCTTGATTGTCAAACTAGATGGAATTCAACTTTTTTTATGCTACAAACTGCCTTGATGTACAAAGAAGTTTTTAGTCGATTAAAACAACGTGAGCCTCAATATAAGAGTTTACCTTCTAACATTGAATGAGATTTTGCAAAGGAAGTTTGTGAAAGATTGGAAATATTTTATAATGTAATTGAGATGTTCTTTGGAATGAAATACCCTACTGCTAATATATATTTTCCTAATATTTGTGAGATTCGTTTAGAGTTATCTGAGTGGCTGGCTTGTCCGAATGTTATTATTTCAAAAATGGCAGCTTCTATGTTGGCAAAATTTGAGAAATATTAGGGAGTTATTCATGAGATGATGGGTGTTGCAGCTGTGTTAGATCCAAGATATAAGATGACTTTGCTAGAATACTATTTTCCTAAGGTTTATGTAAGTGATTTTGTTGTACAGATTGAGAATATAAGTAAGCTTTGTTATAACTTGGTGAGCGATTACCAATTAACACTTGATTCAGGATGTGGTGAAGGTGATTCAACAAGAGTGGATTCTACTCATCTAGGTGGAAGCAAAGATAAATTGTCGAAATATGATTCGTTTGTGAGGGCAAGGAAAAGATGTAGGACCTCAATAGTTAAGACATAATTGGATAATTACTTAGAAGAAGATGTCTTACCAAGAACATAAGATTTTGATATTTTGTTATGGTGGAAGATACATGGAATTAAATATCCTACACTTCGAGCTATTGCAAGAGATATATTGGTCATTCCGGTATCTACTGTTGCCTCGGAGTCCACTTTTAGCACAAGTGGTAGGATTGAAAGCCCACATCGTAGTAGGCTTCATCCAAAGACATTAGAGGCATTAATGTGTGCTAGAAGTTGGCTTTGGGCTGCTGAAAATAATGGTAACCATACTTCATTTTAATTTTACTCACTTCTATCCTTCATTGTATTATTCTTGATATCACTACTACTTATACATGTGTAATCTGTTTTTGTTAGATGGAAATGTGTTGCCTTCAAATGGTTATGCTACCATATACGATGAATTAGATTCAGATGGTGAAGGTATTTAAATTCATGAGATGTTTTATATCTTTATTTCTATATTAACAATTGAATTATGAATCACAAATTTAAATAGAAGTTAAATTATTATAATGATTGTATCATTGTAGGGACTATCACAGAGTAGTGGCTAATGCTACTTTTGACAATTTTTTGCTAGAAGAACTATAGCAACTACAACTAGTTCAGTAGTTCTTTCATGGATATTGAACAACACAATGTTCTTCATTTGCTGTAATTTTATGTGGGGGAGAAAACTTCAACATCAACAAGCTACTAAAACTTTTGTTATTATAATTTGCACTTTAAACTATTGTTTCCAGATTCAATGATGATATTGTTTGCTACTTTGCCTATTATTTTGCTGCAATGATATTTGTTATTGATAATTTAATATTTTTATGATGTTTTATAATGATTTATAAGCTAATCTAATTAGTATATTAATAAAATAAAAATTCGGGTTTTTGGGGTCGGGGTCCCCGACCCCGTTGGTAATGGGGATGGGGATTAAATTAAAAATCATATCGGGGTATGGGGCGGGGTCGGGGATAAATATTGACGATTGGGATAGGGGACGGGTATATATAAACTGGCCCCGATCCGCCCCATTGTCATTCCTAACAAGACATTGGAAAAATAATTTTTCCACGCATCTTTGGTGTAAAAAAGACCATAGATGCTTGGGAAATTTTGAAGCAAGAATTTTAAGAAACCAAGAAAACCATTAAATTGAAGCTTCAATCCTTATGGGGAGATTTTGATAATCTCAAAATGGATGAACGAGAAATTGTACGTGATTTCTCAACTTGAGTCGCGGAGATTTTAAATTGAATCAAAGGTTGTGGCGATATGATTGAAGAAAATAGAATTTTACAAAAAGTCATTTATTGTCTCCCTCCTAAGTTTGATTATGCAGTCGCTGCAATTGAAGAATCAAAAGATTTATCCAAGATGACCATTTACGAGTTAATGGTATCTTTTCTCGGACATGAACAAAGGATCAAACGATCGAAAAGTTCATCATCTGAACAAGTCTTTCAATCAAAGCAGGTTTCAAAACCAAACTTTAGCAAACAAAGGAAGGCAAAATCGTAACAAGCCCGGTCAATTGAAGCAAAATGAGAAGAAGGGCAATTGGAAAGCCAAATAACCACAAAATTCTAGTAACAATTCTAGTTATTTTATTTGCACAAAGATAAATCATGAATCTAAAGATTTTTACTTTAAATGCAAAGATGTAAAATCCCTAACAATTCTCAAAGGGATTGTTAGTTCCAAAACAAAGAAAAGAGCGAAGAAAAAGATGATGCAAAATTCTTGAAAGAATCAAATGAGGAATTCATGTTCTATTCGAGATCCTCTCAAGAGTTGAAACATTTGTGGTAGTTGTATAGTGACTGCAACAATCACATGTCAGGCGACCATAATCTCTATGTTGAGATTGTGTAGGGGAAATCAGGGTGCCTGAATCTATTCGGGATGATATTTAAATACGAATTTAAAATTAATTATTACTAGCATGAATTAATCCTAATTAATTCAAATAATAATTATCCAACAACAAAATAATTCATGCATGTGAATAAAACCACATAAAATCCTATAGCGGAATATCTAGGAGTTTACGCGAATATGTACCTCTTGAAGCGACGTCCGTAGAGAAGAACAGGACAAGCGAATTGATCCTATCAACCGAAAGATCTTCTTAAGTATTTTTCTTTCGCCTTATTCGTTTGCCGGTGGGAAGCGCTTAACGAACAACTAATAATATAAAGGAAGAGGAAAAATATGTATTGCTCTTGATTTTTCCAACTCATGAAACTTGTAAATTGGAGATAAAATAACCATCTCCTATATGTAGGACTAGGGGTGGCCGAATTTTTTAGGGAAATATGGGAGAAGAAAATCTTTTATTGCCCTCCAAGAAATCTTGAATATATCCCATATATTATTTTCTCAATAATAAAATATTCTACAAAAATTTCACCCTCCTAATATATGTTATTTTTTAAAATTATAGGAGACGAATAACAAGATTTGGATCAATTTATGAGATAATCTTGTATTCCAAGAATACATATCTTCCATAATATCTTTTCAAAAAAATCAACAAAATCTTTTCTCTCTCTATATTACAATTTTCGAAAATTAAATAGAAAAATCAGCAATAGTATTTTTTTTAATCACCTTATTATTATTGGACTAATTATTGAGCTACTTGAGGGGCCTTTAGGAGAATTAAGATTGGACCGCCAATAGACTTCTGAATTTCAATATTGAGCCTCAATATGATTCAGCCCATTAATATTAATTAATACCACTATCAAATTAATATTGCACTATCCATCTTAATCCATATTACAATAATATGGGCTCCCGGTTATTATTTTGCATGTTCAAGATTATCTAGTCCATTAATTAATTGAGCTTCTGAATAGCTGTAGATAAATTAATATTTTTTACCTTGTAGTAAAGACAGCTTAACATTATTATCCATACCAAAGAAATCGATTCTTCACTTGCAAGATTTGGTACGATAAAACTTCTGAGCCCACCAAGGGGACAAATCACACAAGCCGTACTCGCACACGTTTCTCCATATTAAATCTTAGCAACTGTCATATGATTAATATTATTGCCCAAAACACAAGATATCGAAGTCACGATGATTCTCACCCAACATGTATCAAAGTAATAAGTATTAACCACACACGGTCCTATTTAAGTGATGGAGATTAAGAAATGAATAACCATTGAGGTCTAATTCTTCACCTTTCAGAACAGAAGAATGTATCCTCGTTGTAGGTCCTCTTCAACACATTCAAAATGTGCTAGTGCAATCTCTTGGTCAAGACAGTCCAATCTGAGAACTACACATCGACCTTTCATGGCGGATTATTCAATTCCACCCGGGTCGTGAATTTGTATAATTAGTTACAAGGAACTGTTAATGTGATATTCTGTGATTTAGTATATATCACCACATTAACTACAATGTAACACATACTATATATTGAACGGTTTGTGATTAGGCGTGAAATTGTCATGATTTGTCACTCGAAATGCCCTAGTTTTGGTTGATTTTGTTGAGTATTTAGAGTCATTTGTGTATTAGTTTCATAAACTAATGAATTTGTCTCTTAGATGCTCATAAATGGATAGAGGGCGAAAAGAGGAGTTTGTAGGACTTTGAATCGACTCAAACGGACTCCCGAATTAGAAGGTATCGAAGAAATACGAAAAGTATTAGTTTGAGGGAGCAAAAGTATCATTGGAGTGCACAAGCAAGAGGAGCTCGAGCACTAGTGCTCGAGCAGTCGTGCATAGCACACGAGGGAACGTTGGTCGTGCTCCCCTGCACGAGTGCTCGTGCAGGGCGCTCGAGCAAGGCTTGTGCTCGTGCACTAGTGCACGAGCACGAGTGGTCGTGCAGTTTTGACGCTCTGGAAGATTGAAGTGCTCGAGTTGAATGTGCTCGTGCACTAGTGCACGAGCAGTGCACGAGCAAGCGCGGATTTTCGGCCCATACGATCCCGACTCGACCCGTTGCCTATATATACCTCCCTGAACACGTTTTGAAGGGATTACACACGAAGATCGACGAATTATCACATAGAAAATCACTTTTAGACTTAGTTTTTAGAGAGAGGAAGAAGAGCAAGCTTTAATTTTACGTTTCGAGGTTTTCCTTTACGAATTCACATAACGGTTTTACTTTTTAGTTTAGTTTCTTCATACCCTTTGTTATTGAACACGTTTAAATTTCGTCTTAGTAATTTAATTTCAGTTCTTAAATTTATTTGCTTTCAAAACCCTAGTTTATGCTTTCTAAGTTTTCAATTCAATTCATCATGTTTATGTTCGTTACTTTGTCAAGTGCTTTTGTTATCGTTATAACCATGTCCGGCTAAAACCGTTGTATGCTTGGGGTAGGATGAACTCGTAGAAGTAGGTTGTGGGTACGTAATTAGGGTAACTTGTGACGTTAGGTTTTAATTCTCTTAATTAATGAATTCTTAAAATTAATCTTAACTTTACTTTTGAATTTCGTTCGAAAAGTGTTAGATTGAGGACGACCGTATCACTCTTTAACAACGAGTAGACTTAACTAGAGAGTTTTGAAGAGGTTAATTCATTTGCCGGTTTAGCTATGGAGGACGGCCGCATCACCATTAGTTAAATTAGGGCCTCTTTAATTAAGCACGATCTATTAACTTGTTAGTGGATTAGTGAAGTCGAGTGCTAGGGTAAAGTATTAGGGTTTAGAATCTTAAGCTTTCATCTTGCATTCTTTTACTTAAGTTATCTCTTGTGCGTCACAATTAATTTGATTATGTACCTGCTCCGTTAGTATACGTAGGGATTCCTATCCTGAGCATCACCATCTCTTACTTGAACACAAACCTTAGTTAATTCGTCTTCTTTAGTATTTTAGTTTAATTGGTTTATTTTAATTTCAATTAATCTTTCAAAAATTCCAAAAACATACACTCATATTAGCTACGACGCATAGATCTTCAGGGATCTATTCGCATACACTTCATCCCTTGGGTTCGATACTACTTGGTCATTATACTTATTCATACTACAGTGAACTTGTACTCTTGCGGGGAAGCTACTAGTAAAAGCTAGTATATTCGCATTCAAGTCAGTTTGCAATAAACATTTAACATTCATTCATATTTAAAGCAATAGTGACAAAAGATATATTCTCATAAATAAGTGTTTAATACATAGGTTATACAAAGTAAAAGCATACTTTCACGTATAAACTGAACAGATTGATCCCAGTGTCAGATCTCAAATTATTCTTGGTGATGGATCAAAGAGAAGTGCAGAAGGGAAAGAAACCATTGTTGTCCAAACAAATGAAGGTACTAAAAAACTTATCACTCGTGTTCTTTACGTGTCAAATCTTTCACATAATCTTTTCAGTGTTGGTCAGCTCATTCAAAAGAATTATTCCATTCTCTTTGATAATGAGAGATGTAAAATTCTAGACAATGGGAGAAATATTTTGTTATTGCAAATATTGAGATGAGAAATAAGACAATCCTACTCATGTTGCCATTTAACGAGAATCATGCACTCAATACGGAATGCACCAATTTATCGCATCTTTGGCACTTGCGATATGGTATTCTACATTACAAAGGTCTTATGTTGCTAAAGGAGAAAAGCATGGTGACTAGACTTCCACCAATCCAAAAAATTAATTATGTATGTGAAGGTTGCATTTTTGGAAAGATACACAAGTTTCCATTCCCAAATAAACCTCTTGGCGTGCAAGATCACCTTTGGAGCTTATTCATTTGGATATTTGAGGTCCTATGTAGACTCTAACTCTTGTAAATAAGAGGTATTTTATTCTCTTTATTGATGATTATACTAGGATGGCGTGGATTTTTTTTCCTAACTAAAAAATCAGAAGCATTCTCTACATTTTTTAATTTCAAAGCACTTGTTGAGAGGGAAAGTGGTCTTCTGATAAAGAACTTGAGAACCGATCGTGGAGGTGAATATCTCTATAATCCATTTATTGAATATTACAAAGTAAATGAAATCAAAAGGCAGTTGATGGTGAGCAGAACACCACAACAATACGGAGTGGCTAAAAGGAAAAATCGCACAATTGTGGAGATGGCAAAGAGCATGTTGAAAGGAAAAGAGCTTCTGTTGGGAAATACTTGTAATAGTTTTAAATTAGATACCAAAATTTTCCCCATAGTTATTGTAAGTAAAAACATTTTTCAGGCTAGTTATGCAGTCCACCTGTTAGTAGACTGAGGTGTATTTACTAAAGGTAGTGTATGCTTTGTAATATCAAATAGACTGAAGAAGAGTACGCTAACAGAAGTAGTCTGGAGAAGCAAGTATTTTCTAAGTTATTTGTTTGAAGATCATCCAAGGGCTCAGTCCACTCAAGACTAGGCTAAAGATATCACAAAAGCTGAGTAATTAATGTTAAAGACATTAAATACCAGTTAGTTATTCAAATTAAAAGCCAAGACATGAAAATAAAAGGAATATCAGGTCACTTGCATTCAATGAAGGAATTAGATCACATTCTTCAGAGGATATTCATTTAAGAGTCATTCTGAAACTGCAATAACTCCCCTGAAGCAACCAATGAGAATGTGACATGTATGGTATGAATTGATAGCTGACCTACTGTAGACTGAAAAAACTTGGCTACACTCAATCATATCTACACAAAGCTGGCTGCAGACACAAATGAAGACTTTCCTGGTATCAACTGCGAAGTAACATAAAGCATTAAAAGAATCATTTTGACTGATACCTAATGCTAGCTTGTTTGAAAAGTTTTCTCCTCCAATGGAAAGTTTTTCAAACTTGTCTATAAATACAGAAGATCTTGGAAGCAACAGTTTTACGGGAAATTTCCAAGAGCTAGAAAACTCTCACTCAGAAAGCGTTCACAAGAAAGCACTCGAAAAATCTCATAAGTTTCCCAAGTGCGTCCATATCAGTAGAGTTTCTAATATATTCTATAATGTGCTATAAAGCTATATCCAAAGCATAGAAAGAGATAACCTACCCTTAATCAGTGAGCTTACCGTAAGGGTTACTCAAGTTAGTTGAAATGGAACCTACTTAAAACCCCAACCCAAAGTTAAGGTTAAGAGTTAGTGTTTCAGTAGAGTTAGTAAGCTGGTAATTTATATCAGTCTCAAAGTTGGTTCATTTTGGGAACTAGGACCTGAAATAATCCTAAGGATCAAACTCCTAAGAGAGGACTGTTTGATCAGTACATCTTTGTACTCTAACTCAACGAATTCCAAGTTAAAGGAATTCTCATGTTTAATCAGGCCAATGGACGTAGGAGATTCATCTCTGAACCACTTTACATCTTGTGTTCTTTCTGCTTTATTCATCTCTTAAGTGTGTGTATGTGTTAAACAAGATTTCAGTATCAAACAAGTAAAAGTGTAAGGCTCACTATTCCGCTATAAGAAGCTGAGCTAGATAGTTATCCAACTGACAGACAAACAAGCTATCAATAGGTGTGTTATGTCCCCTAAGCTTTAGCTCAATAATCTATCAGGCTACCTCTGAGGTCCACTTATAGATTCACTGACTTAGTAACCTAATAAAGAACAAAAAAGTTTTAAATCTAACTACAAGTGTTTTCCCCCCCCCCCCCCCCCATACTCATGTTTCACTCATTTCGGGACCAACAACTTCCAGATCTTTATTGGGCTGAAGCCGTTCACACATCTGTGTACATTTTGAACCAGTCTCCTTCAAAATTTGTGAAGAACAAAACCTCATTTGAAGCATGGTATAAGAAGAAGTCAAGGCCACCCTCATGGACATTTACTTTGATTGTTAACCTCCCACTAGAAAAGTCTTCGATAACATTGCATATGCACTAGTAACATCTTACTCTCGTGAGAAATTTGATGAAAAAGGTAAAAAACTTCTTTTTGTCGGTTATGTGAATTAAAAGGTTGTAGACTTGTTGATCCCGTAACACATAAAATCATTATTTCTCGAGATGTTTTCTTTGATGAAATAACTTCTTGGGATTGAAAAGGAAAACATGTTGTGATTGAACCAGTCTATGAAGATCCATTTGCTTCTCAACTACAAGAAGATGCAAATCCAACTCCTACTCCAACAATTGAATCTGATGGTGAAAGCCCTCCAAGAAAAATAGGTTTTCTAAGTGAGATTTATGAATCTTGTGAATTTTACTTATTTTCTTGTGAGCCTGAAAGCTTTGAAGATGCATCTAAAGATGGAAATTGGAAAAAGATAATGGATAAAGAGATGTCCACCATCGAGAACAATAAAACATGGGAGCTTGTTGATTTGCCACCAGGAAAGAAAATAATTGGCGTGAAATGAGTTTTTAAAATCAAGTTCGATTAAAAAGGCAATATTCAAAAGTACAAAGCCCGACTTATAGCAAAAGGGTACGCTCAACAACATGGAGTGGACTTCATGGAGACTTTTGCTCCAGTCACAAGAATCGAAACAATTCGGTCTGTTCTTGCTTTGGCAGTCCAATTGGAGTTAACTGTCTACCAACTTGATTTAAAATTGGCATTTCTCAATGGAGAAATCAAAGATGAAGTTTAGCTCGAGCAACTTGAAGGATTCAAAGTTGAAGGCAAAGAAGATAAAGTGTGCCTGTTGAAAAAAGATGTATATATATACGTTAGAAGAAATCTCATCGAGCTTGGAATAACAAAATCAATGGCTATTTCATTGAAAATGGCTTCAACCAAAGCTTGAGCGAATCTTCCCTCTATGTGAAAATGTTGGAAAGATTTTCTTGTAGTTTGTCTTTATTTTGATGATCTTATCTACTTTAGCACAAACACAAGATTAGTGGAAGAATTCAAGAAGAAAATGATGGAGAAATTTGAGATGGCCGACTTGGGTCTCATGAGGTATTTTCTTGGAATTCAAGTCCAACAAAGTCTAGGAAGAATTTTCCTTTGCCAATAGAAGTACATTGAGTATCTCTTGAAGAAATTCAATATGAGTGAGTGCAAGCCCATCTCCACTCTGAAGGTGTTGAATGAAAAATTGCAAGTTCATGATGAAGCAGAAAAACCGATGCTACACTTTATCGAAAGTTGATTGGATCTTTAATCTATCTCAACACAAGGCCATATATCACTCATCCGGTAAGTTTGCTTTCTCGATTCTTGATGAACCAAGCAAAAATTACTTTTCTACAGCAAAAAAGAATTTTGCGATACTTAAAAGGTCCAAAGAATCAAGGAATTGTGTTAAAATGAAGGAATTTTAAGCTTATTGGCTACAACGATAGTGATTGGACGGGATCTCTTGATGATCGAAAAAATACATCAAGCTACGTATTTTGCCTTGGAACAAATATTATATCTTGGAGTTCAAGAAAACAAAAATAGATTGCCTTATCTTCAGCTAAAGCAGAATATATTGCAGCTACAGATGCAACTTGTGAAGCAGTTTGGCTTGGGAGAATTTTGGAAGATTTGAAGATCAAGAAAAATGCCCAACTACAATTCATTGTGACAACATGTCTGCAATTGTCATGACCAAAAATCCAGTCATTCATGCAAGGTCCACGCACATTGAACTGCGACATCATTTCATCCGAGAGATTGTGAATGAAGGAAGAATCTGCTTGAAACTCATCAACACCTATGACAACCCAACTGATGTTTTGACTAAAATTGTTTCCTTCGATAAGTTTGAGAGATTCAAGAAGCAAGTTAAGGTTGCAACTTAAAAAGTGGTGTTAAAAGTTAATTTGCAATTAATATTCTTGACTTGAAAAGATACATTGAATATAGAAGAGTCTTGAGAAGATGAATTCAAAGCCTTGGAGTTAAAGATGCAACTTGTAATAGCCTAAGTTATTAAATAATTTTGAATAACTCTTTGAATTATTGTATCTAGATTTTTCCATTGCACACTTGTTGGTCCCGGTACAAGACTGAGAGATACGTGTATGGGGGGGAATACATGTATACAAATTTTCTTTCTTTTCAAACTGACTGAGTCCCCTTACTCAGAGTGGTGTAGAACTCAGGGTTGATAACACACCTACTGACTGCAAGTGAATACTGATCAGTTGGCTAACTATCAACTTGAGTTCAGTGCGGAATGTGTGAGCCCTGAAAGTTTATAGTCCTGTTAAAGTTTGCTTTCTGAAAACCTGATTACTCTTTTATGAAATAGTGATTAGAAGGGCGGTGCTCAGTTTTAATGATCAGGCTGATTGATTCAAGCATGATAAACAATGCAATGAATGACTTAATGAATGAACAGCTAAGAACACTAATTAAAGCAATGAAGAACACAAGGAAGTAACGTGGTTCAGAGACTCAAGCTCCTACGTCCACGGTCCTGATTTAACAGGAGAATCCACTAAGGATTGACTTGTTTTTAACGTGCCAAGGTGCACCAGAATCAGCTAAACACACTGACCCTTACTTCCTCCTTCTAGCTTCCTATCAACCTTAACCAACAAACCTGACTAGAGGGTTTAGGTTTCAATTTTGTTTCCAACTAGAGTTGTGATTATCCTTACAAGGCTAAGCTATGCTAAGGATGGATAATCACTTCTAAGCTTAAGATATTACAATGAACACTCGGTGGAATACATAATAACTCTCTTTACTAAGAAACGCTTGGGAAATTTATGGTTTTCGAGTGCTTCTTTTGAACGTTGAATGCTATTGAACGCTTGAGAGTTTGAGTAATTTCTAGCTTGGAAATTTCCAGCAACCTTGAATGGATTCAAGGCCTTCTGTATTTATAGGTGACTTTGAAAACTATCTGTTGGAAGAGATAGCTGTTGGGATATATTTTAGTTTTGATGATTTTCCAAAACAAAATGTAATAGGTTTGAAAGCAGTCAGGATTGTATCTTTTGTTTCAGGTCAGGTTAGGTTATTTCTCAGTAGAATAGGCTGTCATTTGAGAAGAACTCAGTTGAGGAAACACTCAGTTGAGGGGAAACTCAGCGAGGGGGAACTCAGCAATGCAGCCTGGGGATATCAAGATGACACCAAGAAGATCTAACTGAAGTCATGCTAGTGACCTAAACCTGAAGAGAAGCCTGAAGGATGCCCCACTGAGTGTAAACTTGGTTGTTCTAAGCTAAGTCAGGTGGACCACTCAGTGAAGAGCATGATCAGAGGATCAGTGCTGCACCAAGTAGGCCCTAAAGGAGTCAGGCTGTTGTGGTTAGGGAACTTTGTCATTCAGCCTTATGACAAAGTTCTTGGAGTGATCTTCAAATAGTCTCTGAAGGACAACTACACTGAAGACGTTCAGTCCACTGAAGATCATCAGCCAGTGAAGGAGGAAGCTACCTAAAGTCAGTTGGGTCTTGGTCAACCCACTGGGTCAAAGATCCGTTGAATCCAGCCCACGTGGACCAATCAGCACAAGGCAGCAACTCTGACACTGACAAGGCCGCATTCCAAGAAAAGTGGTTGAAACCATTAATTGTATGGATTCAAATGTAATTTCATCCAACGGTTACATTTGAATCCACACTATAAATACAAGCTCATAGCTGCGGTTTGGTGTTGTGTGTGAAGAAAGAAAAATCAACACCTACGAGTTGTGAAGGTGTGAGTGTTTAGTGCATTATATTGGGAGTTATAAGGAGGCACGTTTCACACCTTGTACACTGAACTTTAGAGTTTATAGATATGCGCAAATGAGTGTTCAGCTTGTAACTCATAGCTTAGAGAGGTTTTCCTAATCTTAGCTTTAGGCTAACACATTGTAAAGGAAAACCTCACATAGTTGGAGAAACCTAACAGAAACCAAAACCCTCTTGTTAGGTTTGTTGGGAGTAAGTTGTCAGTGAGTTTGTAAGGAGAGGCAGCCCAGGGAGTGGCGTGAGTCCAGTTGTTAGTGCATCTTGGCATGTTAAAAACAAGAATCCCAGTTGAGTGGATTTCCTGTTAAATCAGGCCGTGGATGAATGAGCTAGAGTCTCTGAACCACGTTAAACTGAGCGTACTTATCTTTAAAGTATTTACTAAAGTATTGTGAAAATCTGCTCACTGAGAGCATTGTTAAAAAGGAAACTTTAGTTAAATATTCAAGTCAGGGAGAATCCTCTCACTGACCATTCAGGCAACACACTCGAGAGTTCAGTATCTCGAGTCACTGTGTTGCTAAGAGCATGAGTCTTCAAGTCTTCTCACTGACTTGGTAGCTCAGCCTCTTAGCAATGCAGTGACTTGAGAATTTTTCACTCTTGCTGAACTTCCTGAGGAAAAGGTTTAAAAAAAATTACTCCTGAATTCCCATTTTAGCCCTTCGAAAACGGGACCATCAATTGGTATCAGAGCGGGTTGTTCACATGACCACTGATCCAGTTTTGTTAAGAAAAATGGTCTACCGAACAGATCTTAAATGTTTTAAATTATGGGAATTGTTGGTCCCACTTGATAGATTAATTGCGGAAGCTTATGTTTAAATGTCTTTCCAAAATCTTTTATAAGAGAGCAATAAACAATAATTAAAGTAAAGCGATAAAAAACACAAGATATATAGTGGTTCGGATAAATATCCTACGTCCACTCTCCCTTATCACCAAGGGGTCTCACTATCAACCAACTCACAAACTTACTCACTGGAATTTCTGAAGTACCAGCACCTTCTTACAAACTCTTTAGATCTAACTTCGATCTAAAGATAGACTTACTCCAACCTTGTCTAACAAGATGAACAGGTTGAGTATATAAACTCCTTACGAGTAGATGAGTAATTAAGAACAAAAGTGAGTGCAATATGCGTAGTGATCAAAAGCTTAGTATGGCTATATGCGCGTGAATGATTCTAGAGCTTTTTCCAGATCTGCACACAAGTATATATAGAGGGGATTAGGGACATAGCCGTTGGGAGGCTAATCCAATCAGATCCTCTATATATGGAAGCTTCAATCAATCAATTCCCTAATTGATTGATTGGGTTGGTGAGATCTTGATTGATTGTCTTCATATCTTCTCAATCCAATCTTGTTTTGACTTGATTAGAATCACCAACGGTCAATGCTTCCAATTGCCTAACTCTGATTCTCTCCAGAGAAGGCAGGACCAGACACCAGGTAACCTCGGTGTCTTCTGGTCCTTATCTGGTGAACAACCAGAATACTCAGTAGGATAAGGGGATCAAACTGAGCATCTTTTGTTCCACCAGACTCGTCTGGTCCGGACTCGTCTGGTCTGGGGAAGGTCCTCTGCCTCTGGTCTGATCTCCTCTGGTGAAGTCCTCTGGTGGAGTCCTCTGGTGAAGTCCTCTAGAGGGGTCTTCTGGTGACTCTTCTGGTGAGGTCTTCTGGTCTGGCAGTTCCCCCTAGACTAAGTCCTAATCTAGATCATCATCTGGCTAACAGGTCCAGATGGTCCTATTACATCTTCTGGTTTGTTTTAACTCATCAAAACTAACAAATTTTTATCCTAACAATTTCCCCCTTTTTGATGGAGTTAAAACACTACCAGAACTGATCAAAAGTAAAACTTAAGTAAGAAAACAATAAAGGGATGAGACCTTAGAATAGATCTCATCAGGCAAATAATAAGACAACAAGGAGTTGTCTTTAGAACAGAGAAGATATGTATTTTTCATTAATAATCAGAGGACAAAATAATTACAGATTACATTGAAGTTCATTGTCCTATTCTAGGCATATCTTCTGTTCTCTTTAGGGACAAGAAACCAGTCAAGGAACCTATCCTGGACGGCCTTCAACTCTGCAGAAGATGTTGGGGTGAAATTCACCAACACCTTGGTCTTGTAAAGCTTCTTCAGTTCTGCCCAATCCACCTGGTTCCCAATCATGGGAGTGTTAAGAAAAGTAAATTCAGGAGCAGTCACCTCCAGGTTGAACTCAATGGTTGAATCCATCAGCTGCTTGTACAAGTCTGCATCATAGGCTTGCATCCAAGAATGGAAGGTTCTGTTGATCAGCTCATCATCTTCTGGTGCTGGCCTCTGGATATAATGCTGAATGAACCAGAGGGTCTTGGCTTCTCTCCATCTCTCAATCAGAGGATATGGCACAGTAGAGTCAAAAGACCCTTCTGTCCTTAGTGGCAAGATGTTCATAACCTCCACAGGAGCTTTCCTCTTCTGACCTGAGCCACCTGCACCAGAAGGAATACCAGCTTCTCTGGCCTTCTTGTTCTGTCTCCTAACATATCTGAGCCTCTGCTCTTCATCTATGTTCTTCCTGATTCTGGCTTGCCTCTCCTCTGGAGTCTCTTCCTTGTATCTCTTCTCTGCTTCTTCGACAACAGATTCAAGGAAACTCTTCTTAACTTTTCTAATCTTCCTCTTAGCAGGACCAGGAATGGTAGAAGGATCCTGCTCAGCTTCAGATGACTCTTCTTCTGCAGCAAGTTGTTTAGCCATAGATAGAGATTTCAACTCTTCTTTCTTCTTCTTCTGCAACTCAGCCTGGGCCAAAGTGTTCTCCAGCAGGTCCAGACGAGCTCCATGGCTAAAAAGCGTCTCATTTGTGGTCTTCGCCAGATCAGTTCTGGCCTTCTCTTCCCCCTTTTTAACTTCATCAAGGAGGGGCTCCACTACCTGCCTTATGAGATCAGGCAAGGCAGTGTTGGAGGAAGAGTGAAGATCACGAAGCTGCTTGGCCTCCTCCAGGTAAGCCTTAGACTCTGCAGCAAGTCTCTCTTGCTTCTCCAACATCTCCTGGAGGGAGTCCTTCAGTCTAGCAGTCTGAATCATCTGGCTGGCCATTTCCACTTTGAGTACAGAAACTGGCCTCATCTGCTCCATCACGTGCTCCTGGAGCTGCTTCTGGCTGTGCATAACATCTAGCTTGACAAACAAGCCATTAGCCTTGAACGAAACTTTAACCTCTGCCAGAGAGGATTTGATCTGCTTCAGGAAGATTTTCCTCTCTTGCTTAATCTGATGCTCGATCATAGCAGGGGCCATATGTTGGATTGCTTTGGAAAAACGCCCTATCTACATGATCTGCTCGTTGAAGAAAGCCTTCATCTTCTGGAGCACAGCAGGAGACATCTCAAAGTCCT
Organism: Ballota nigra; assembly: GCA_947034835.1. NCBI lineage: Eukaryota > Viridiplantae > Streptophyta > Magnoliopsida > Lamiales > Lamiaceae > Ballota > Ballota nigra. The sequence continues at coordinate 70,847,722 of OX344724.1, forward strand.
CCTCGTCTGAATAAAGCTCTGGAGGGAAGACAAAGTGAGGACCAAACTTGTAAGTGGGGCCCTCTGGAGTGAGCATGACTCCTCTTTGGATGAGCAGGGTGCGAATCAAGACTTTGGCTGCACCAGGAGTCTCCAGCTCTGCTGGGTTCTGAATGTTCATCTTCTGCTTCAGCTCAATCTCCCAAGCAGTGAAGTTGGAGGCACCCATTTCCTCAAGCAATAGCACTAGGTCCTCCACATCTTCAAGTCTGGCCTTGCTCCAGACCTTGGCATCAGTAAGCTCTGCCAGAAGTGGTAAGTGCTCCAGAAGAACTGGAAAATGCTCTCTTAGCCAGAGCTGAGCACTTACACTCATACTCTGCCTAATGGGACCCATTTCTGCAGAGGAGAAAGTGAAGGGTTTGGGCCCAGAGGCAGAGGAGGAAGGGGCTAAGACAACAGGCTCAAGTGAAGCTTCCTCATCTTCACTATCATCGCTGGATAAACAGGTTGGAGAGCGGGAAGGGCCAGCGAATCCCAGAGCCATAGAAATGGTTGGGTCCTGGTCTGTATGGGTTTGGGGAGGATTTGGATTTTGTGAAGTAGAGGTGGTAGGGATTGGTTGCTCTGCACCAGAAGAGGAAGGGATATCTGGTACAGAATGGGTAGGAGGGATTTGGTAGGTGGAAGTGTTTGAAGGGGGGACTTCTGCACCAGAGGAGGTTGAGGGTACCTCTGATACAGAAGGTGGGGGGGAGGGGTTAGTGGGGATATGTGTTTGGAAATTTGGGGGAGAAGGTGTTTGTGTAGGAATGGTAGAGGGAGTATAGACGGGGGTATCTGGAATAGTCTGCTCTGGTGGAAGAATGGGGTTACCAGAGGCAGATGGGGTTTGGGGGATGTTATCTGGGGGAGAGATGGAAGGGGAAACAAGATTTATGGGGGAGGAAGAGGGAAAGGAAGGGTTTACCTCTGCTGGGTCAACACCAGCAGGCATAACAGGCACTGGAGCATCCTCCATCATCTGGGTGGCATCCTCAATGGCCTTCTCCAAGGCCTCTCCAAGATCAGATCCAGAGTCTGAATCTTGAAGAAGGGCTCTCTTAGCCTTGGATTTCCTCACAAGAGGCACTTCATCTTCTTCCTCTTCCTCTTCTGATGGCTCATCCACCAGAAGGGTTTTCTTTGCCTTCCTGCTAGTCATCCTCTTCTTAGCAGAACCTCTCCTGGCCTCGTCTGGCTGCTTCCTCTTGGCTGCTCCAGCCTTCTTTACAGCTTTATCATCATCACCCTTCTTCTTAAGCACATCAAGAAGGGGAATCTGGTCCTCCTCTGAGGAACCAGAAAAGGCAACGGCTGAAGAACCAGTTGCTGCAGCAGCTTTCTTCTGTGTCTTCTGCTGCTGCTGCCTTCTCTGCCCCTTAGGAGGAGAGGGAATAGATTGAATAGGAGGGGCAGGGATGGCTTGCTCTCCATCAGAGTCGGCATGGCCGTGGAGAGGACCATCCTTGGAGAACATAATCTTGGACTTATGAAAGCCCTTACACCAGGATTGTCTCCATTTCTTCTCTGGAAGAATCGAATCCAGAATTAGGGTGAGTTTTGTGCCCAATGAAACATTAGCATTGAACACAAATTGTTGCTCTCCTGGCAACTGGGGGCATTCTTCCTTCTGGATTTTCACCTTGTTCTTCCTCAGCACCCCCCAGAAGAACTCAGCCCAGTTACATTGAACACCATCCAGAATGGCCCTCATAACACAGAGCCTGCCAACGAAGATGGCATCTGTGCTATGGCTCTCACACATGAGAATCTTCACCACAATATCAAATAGCACCTTATACTTCTGCCTAAGATGCTTGTCCAAGAAACCCTTGGAAATATTCTGGCATGAATTTCTGGCAAACATCTTGAAGGATTCCAACGCCTCTCCTTCTCTGTACTTCAGTGGGTCCACACCTTCCGCAGAAAGGTTACCAAAAAGACCACAGAAGTCTGCCTTAGAGAAAACAAGATCCTCTGAATCAATCTTGGAAGAAATATAGTCTTCGTGGATCTTCATCCGGATAAGAAACTGTGCAGCATATCCATCCAAGGTACGCAGATCCTTGGGAACCTTTGAGATCAACTCCTCCAGCCCAGAACGTCGGAGAAGTTCCAAAATCTCCAAAGCGGCCGGATTCTTAGTGGAATAGAAGTCCACCACCATTTCTGACTTGAGCTTCTTGCAGACATAGTCTGGATCGAAATTGCACTTGGGTGCCATAACTGTGAGAGAGAGAGAGAGAGAGAGAGAGAGAGAAAATGCTTCGCAGAGAGAGATTAGGGTTCGAATAGTATGGAAACGTGAAAGGACAGATTGAAAACAAAATTGGTTTAAATAGAGTAATACGCGTGGCTTGAAAATTAAATGAAGTGTGAACGCGTGTTGTTTCAAATTCAATTTAGGAAATAAAATCAATTTTAGAATTGATTGACATTTTGCACAGTGATTAAATCCGATGGCCATGATGAAAGGCGAAATACAGATTTAATCTGGTGCGTTGGCATAGTCATTAGGACTGGGCATAAAGGGGTTTTGTGGCAGTCAAGAGAAAAAGCGAAATGATTGCCTAGGCCCTATACCCTAGTCTTAAATACACTCCGAAGTTGAAAGGTTTTGAGTGTACTTACTAATTTGAAAAGTGTATCCCAATGATCAGAGGCCAGAGTAGAAAAGACATACCTTTCACCTGATATTGTAACCAGATGATACCACAACTAGTCTGGTGATACTTCTCCTCTGATGGAACTCATCTGGTCCTGGTCAGTAAAGATTTTGGACATATCTCTGACTCAGCACCTCATCTGGGATAAGTGTCACCTGGTGTATACCTCATCTGGAAGTATACCCTCTCTGATATATCTAATCTGCAGGTATGTTAGCATAAAGAAAATTTATGAAGAAAATTAATAAAGTAAGGATACTTCTCTGATGTTCCCCCTAAATCAAATCTGTCTCTGGATCCAACAATCCTAACTCAAAAGCTAACTCTCTGAATCTGGTCTCAGCCAAAGGCTTGGTTAAAATATCTGCTCTCTGCCTCTCTGTTGCAATCTTTTCCATCCTTATATCTCCCTTCTCAACATGATCTCTGATAAAATGATGCCTTATATCAACATGTTTGCATCTGGTATGAAGAACCGGATTCTGGGTGATTGCAATGGCACTATTACTATCACAGAAAATAGGAATATCCTTAGCTCTAATCTGGTAATCCCTAAGCTGTTGACTAATCCAAAGAAGTTGAGAACAACAACTCCCTGCAGCCATGTACTATGCTTCTGTTGTTGATGTAGCAACTGAAGTCTGCTTCTTGGAAAACCAGGATACCAATTTATTCCCTAAAAATTGGCATGTTCCACTTGTAGATTTCCTATCTATTCTGCACCCACCATAGTCTGAATCTGAATAACCACTTAATTCTAAATTATCATCTGCAGGATACCATAATCCTAAATTCACAGTTCCCTTGAGATATTTCAATATTTTCTTAGCTGCTTCCAAGTGACTCTTCTTGGGGTTAGCTTGAAATCTGGCACAAACTCCTACAGCAAAAGTAATATCTGGTCTGCTTGCAGTCAAATACAAAAGAGAACCAATAAGTGCTCTGTACTGAGTCTGGTCCACACTCTCTCCAGACTCATCTGGATCCATGTTGAAATTTGTCATCATAGGGATCTTGGCTGCTCTGCTAGATCCTATTCCAAATTTCTCTAACATGTTTCTGGTGTACTTAGCTTGATTAATAAAAATTCCCTTCTCTGATTGCTTAACCTGCAAACCCAAAAAGTAATTCAATTCTCCCATCATGGACATCTCAAACTGTCCCTGCATGAGCTCACCAAACTTCTCACACAGCTTCTTGTTAGGGGATCCAAATATGATGTCATCAACATATATTTGGACCAGAAGGATGTCCTTTCCTTCTTCTTTCCTAAACAAGGTCCTATCAATTTTACCTTTAGTAAAACCATTGTCCAGAAGAAATTGAGATAGAGTGTCATACCATGCTCTGGGTGCCTGCTTCAGCCCATAAAGAGCTTTCTTAAGCTTAAACACCTTGTCACCTTGTTCAAAACCAGGAGGTTGTTCAACATACACTTCCTCAATGAGAATCCCATTAAGAAAGGCAGATTTCACATCCATCTGGTATACTTTGAACTTCATGTGAGCAGCATATGCTAAGAACAATCTGATAGCTTCTAGTCTGGCAACAGGAGCAAAAGTCTCATCATAGTCTATTCCTTCAGACTGAGAATAGCCCTGGGCCACTAGCCTTGCCTTGTTCCTAGTAATGACATCATTCTCATCTTTCTTATTTTTGAAAACCCACTTAGTGCCTATCACCTTTTGATGACTTGGTCTGTCTACCAGCTCCCAAACATCCTGTCTGGTGAATTGATTCAATTCCTCCTGCATAGCCACAATCCAATTTGAATCTTTCAGTGCCTCCTTGATGTTTTTGAGCTCAATCAAGAACACATAGCAACTGAATAAGGCAGCTAAGTTAATAGTTCTCCTAGTCTGGACACCCTTAGTTGGATCTCCTAAGATCAGGTCATTGGGGTGATCAACCAGGGTCCTCCTTCCCGTGGTCTTGCCTGGGTGATCATCTTCTGCAGTACCTTGGTGATTATCACCACCTGCAGAAGAGCTTCCCCCTACAGGAGTTCCAACCTCTTCTGGTTCTGCTCCTTGTGAAGGCTGCTGCTTCAGAGAACCAGGAGATGGGTCCTCATCTGAATCTGAATCTGAATCAAGAATAGGTGGATTGACCTTGATAACTCTGGGTATATTCTGATTTTGGGTCTCATCAGGAGACTTAGGATCCACCTTGTACTCAAAAGTAGATTCATCAAAAACAACATGAGGTGTTTCCTCCACACAAAGTGAATTCTTATTAAAAACTCTAAAAGCTTTACTGGTGCTGGAATATCCCAAAAATATTCCATCAGCCACTTTAGCATCAAAGGTTCTTAATTTAGATTTCCCATTGTCATGGATGAAACACTTACATCCAAAAACATGAAAATATGAAACAGATGGGGTTTTACCTTTCCATACCTCATATGGGGTCTTATTGTGTCTCTGGGCAATCAGGCACCTGTTCTGAGTGTAACAAGCTGTATTGATGGCCGCTGCCCAAAATCTCTGTGGAGTGCCGTACTCTGCCAGAAGTGTTCTTGCAGCTTCTTTGAGAGTCCTATTCCTCCTTTCTGCAACTCCATTTTGTTGAGGTGTTCTGGCAGCAGATGTCTCATGAAAAATCCCATGATCCTTGCAATAATCTGCAATATGTGAATTCAAAAACTCTGTTCCTTTGTCACTCCTGATCCTGACTATGCTCTGGTTCTGCTCATTCTGAATCTGCTTGAAGAACTCTGGCAGCTTAGTTATAGTTTCATTTTTCTTAAACAAGAACACTACCCAAGTGTATCTTGAAAAGTCATCTACTATTACTAAGGTGTACTTCCTTCCACTGAAACTAAGAGGAGAAACAGGTCCAAACAGGTCCATGTGAAGTAGTTGAAGTACTCTGGTTGTGGTTGTGCTCTGGACATCCTTAAAGGAAGTCTTGGGTTGTTTACCCTTCTGACATGAACCACAAACCTGATCCTTCTTAAACACTTCATTTGGAAGACCTCGAATGAGACCCTTTCTGGCAATCTTGTTCAATGTTTTGAAGTTAAGATGACACAATCTCTTGTGCCAAATCCAGCTGTTCTCTGCAGATCCTTTAGCAACCAGGCAAGCATTCCTTGGGCAATTGCTAAAATCTGCAAGATAAATGTTACCCTTCCTCAAACCTATTAGCAAGATATCAGTATAATCAGAAGAGAAAACAGTGCATGAATCACTAGAAAACTTCACTGAGTATCCCTTGTCACAGAATTGGGATACTGAAAGCAGATTATGCTTGAGTCCTTCTACGTAGTAGACTTCATCTACAGATACTCCATTGAAGGTCAACTTTCCAACTCCTCTGGTGACTCCATAGTTGTTGTCACCAAACATCACTCTTGGTCCATTTAATGGCTTGAAATCTTGGAGATTATCCTTCTGGAATGTCATGTGCTTGGAACATCCACTATCAATGTACCAGACATGGTTGCTTGAAAATCCTTTCTCCAATGGACTCTTATCTACCTGCAGAGAGATCAATTAGGTCCCCTACTAGTGCTGGGTCCTGATTGGTTAGTTGCAGGTTTTGTAGGAATCCATAGATAAAGATCATCTCTTAATGGATGAGGAGATCTTATCTTCCTTCCAAATCTATCTACCAGTACATGTCCTCTTACTATGACATATTGAGCTACTGGTCTGATAAGGACACCTTTCCTATAAACAGGTCTGGTGTACCTTTTCTCAAATCTGGCCTTTGGAATGGCCTGCCTCAAAGACATGGTCTTAAAGGTCTGGTTATAAGGGTACATCCTAGAAGAACCATCTCTGGTGTCATAACTTCCCAAATCAGTTGGTTTTCTATAGATGGGTCTGGAAGACCTCCTCTGGTTCTGATAATTAGACCTGTTCTGGTGATTATAGTTCCTTTGAGTATACCTATTCTGGAATTGATTCTTCTGAGAAAATTGTCTCTGGGGTACCTGGTTCTGTTGAACATTGTTCCTTCTCTGGTAGTTATTACTCTGATTGGTATTCCCCCTTTTTGAGTGTTTCCTTTGAGATCCCCTAATCTGTTTAGGTTCCCTTTGAGGATTTCTCTGGGGTCCTCCAATTTGAGTAATTCCTACTCCTTGGGACTCATTGTTCACAGAACCATTAATCTTTAATGGTTCCCCTTTTTTACACTTATTCTCTAGCATCTTCTCTTCCAGAGTAGTTAACTCTTCTGGACCATTTGTTATGTGATTAACAGAGTGATTCCTTTTCCAATCAGGATTGTGAACCACCTTGTAACCATTACCAGTTAAGTCTTTATCATTCCAGATTTCTACCAATTTACCAGCTCTTACAGACTTGTCTTTGTTATAGAGGTACTTGTGAGTTTTAGTGGTAATTCCAGAATATCCTAAACCACTCTTATCACAGATGCGCTGAGAAGACTCTGATATGATAGATACAACAGATGGTATCTTAGGAGCTTCTCTGGGCATAGGTATCTCCTCTATGTTGTGAACAACTTGTTTTCCCTTGATAAGAGTTTGGTATTTGGCTCTGAGTTCAGTGATCTCATCCTCTTGAGAGTTTCTTTCTTTCATGAGTTGATCTACCAGAGTATCTCTTTCTGTGATCTTTTCTTGAAGTTCAGAGACTTCTTTGGAATGATCTTTCATGAGTTCTCTGGTGGATTTATGCTCATGAGAGAGAGATTGAACTTCTGCTCTGAGCCTACCATTCTCTTTCTCAAGTTTTTGGCAGAGTTGGACACAATTTTGGAGATCTGATAGCATTTGTTGCATATCAGACTCTCTGGAGTTACCAGATGAATTAGAGGATTCAGTACATTTGGAATTAGATAACACAAGAGTAGTTTCATTTACCTCAGTAATGTCTGCCATGAGACACACGTCATCATCTGATCCAAAGTCAGAAGAAGAAGAAGAAGAACTGGAACTAGTATCCTCCTCCTCTGCTTCTGCCAGCAGTGCTCTCTTATCTGCATATCTCTTATCTCTCTTGATTCTTTTCTCTTCTCTTTCCCTAGAAGTAAGCTGAGGACAATCATAACTGTAGTGACCAGTCTTGTTGCATGTGTAGCAGGCATTGTCTCCTCTGGGACTAGGACTTGGCTCTCTCCTCCTCTGGTTGTAGTCTGATCTGGCAGGGCTACTTTCTCTCCTCTGGTAGTCAGAGCTACCATCCCTCCTCTGATGACCTGATCTCCCAGAGCTGCCAGGGTTGTCATCTCTCCTCCTCTCTGGAGTTCTGAATCTGGTCTCCCTTGAGTCTCCAGATGTCTTCTCCTTCTCTACAGGCTTGAAAGAACTCTTCCTGTTTCTTGTAGACTCCTTCCAATGCCTTTTGTACCTGCCATATTTTGAACTCATTTTGTCTAATTTATGAGTTAGAAGTGCTACCTGCTCCTTGAGGCTCAAGTCATCTGCAGTAGACTCCTTTGGCTTGACATCAGATTTGAGAGTTGAAGAGAATGCAACTCCTTTCTGGCCAGAAGAGGAAACCTCTTCTGTTTGATCCTCCTCTTGAAGATCATATTCGTAAGCTTTGAGATCAGACAACAGAAGATGGTGATCCAGAGTGTTGAGATCCTTGTTGTCCTTGATCACAGTGACTTTAATTCTCCACCTGCTCGTTAGTGAACGTAATATTTTACTATTAATCTCTTTTTCAGAATAAGTCTTACCTAAGGCACTAGCCTTGTTTAAGAGATTCGTGAGACGCATGTCCAGCTGGTCAATGGTCTCGTCTGGTTTCATCTTAAATGTGTCAAAAGAGTGTTGAACAGCTTGGAGCTTGTTATCTTTAATCTTCTCGGTTCCTTCACAGAGCAGAGCTAACTTGTCCCACATCTCTTTTGCAGTGGTGCACGTCCTGACCTTTTCAATAACTTCTTTAGTAAGAGTGTTGATAATCTCAGTCCTCGCCACCTGGTCCAGGTTATGTAGCTTTCTCTCATCGTTGTCAAGTTCGTCTTTCTTTTTGAGGATTCGTTGTCTGGGAACTCTATCCTCTGCAGCGTCGCTAGTTTCTTCTCTGGACTCAGACCTGCCACTATCAATAGGAGTCCAGTAAAATTTAATGGGGCCACTTTCAACCACATCTAACATGCGGTGGTGAATAGCTCCAAGATGATTACTCATCATGAAGCTCCAGTGGCTATAATCCTCGAACGAGAATTCTGGCAGTTTGCGACTCTTATAAGAAGATTTCGAAGACATATTGATAAGAAATTTAGGGAAATAACAAGAACTTGAATAAAAGCACTAAAGAGCAATGGATCTGCCCGGTGACCACCAAAAGCTTTTCAAAGCAGTGGTCGTGGACACACTGCTCTGATACCACTTGTTGGTCCCACTTGATAGATTAATTGCGGAAGCTTATGTTTAAATGTCTTTCCAAAATCTTTTATAAGAGAGCAATAAACAATAATTAAAGTAAAGCGATAAAAAACACAAGATATATAGTGGTTCGGATAAATATCCTACGTCCACTCTCCCTTATCACCAAGGGGTCTCACTATCAACCAACTCACAAACTTACTCACTGGAATTTCTGAAGTACCAGCACCTTCTTACAAACTCTTTAGATCTAACTTCGATCTAAAGATAGACTTACTCCAACCTTGTCTAACAAGATGAACAGGTTGAGTATATAAACTCCTTACGAGTAGATGAGTAATTAAGAACAAAAGTGAGTGCAATATGCGTAGTGATCAAAAGCTTAGTATGGCTATATGCGCGTGAATGATTCTAGAGCTTTTTCCAGATCTGCACACAAGTATATATAGAGGGGATTAGGGACATAGCCGTTGGGAGGCTAATCCAATCAGATCCTCTATATATGGAAGTTTCAATCAATCAATTCCCTAATTGATTGATTGGGTTGGTGAGATCTTGATTGATTGTCTTCATATCTTCTCAATCCAATCTTGTTTTGACTTGATTAGAATCACCAACGGTCAATGCTTCCAATTGCCTAACTCTGATTCTCTCCAGAGAAGGCAGGACCAGACACCAGGCAACCTCGGTGTCTTCTGGTCCTTATCTGGTGAACAACCAGAATACTCAGTAGGATAAGGGGATCAAACTGAGCATCTTTTGTTCCACCAGACTCGTCTGGTCCGGACTCGTCTGGTCTGGGGAAGGTCCTCTGCCTCTGGTCTGATCTCCTCTGGTGAAGTCCTCTGGTGGAGTCCTCTGGTGAAGTCCTCTGGAGGGGTCTTCTGGTGACTCTTCTGGTGAGGTCTTCTGGTCTGGCAGTTCCCCCTAGACTAAGTCCTAATCTAGATCATCATCTGGCTAACAGGTCCAGATGGTCCTATTACATCTTCTGGTTTGTTTTAACTCATCAAAACTAACAAATTTTTATCCTAACAGGAATTTCTGCACATTTCAAACTATTACTTGTGTTCTGACATTATTCTTGTAATAGAAAATCATTTGGTTAGAAGTTTTGGAATCATCAAAAACGGGGAAATTGTTGGGATATATTTTAGTTTTGATGATTTTCCAAAATAACATGTAATAGGTTTGAAAGCAGTCAGGATTGTATCTTTTGTTTCAGGTCAGGCTAGGTTATTTCTCAGTAGAATAGGCTGTCAGTTGAGAAGAACTCAGTTGAGGAAACACTCAGTTGAGGGGGAACTCAGCGAGGGGGAACTCAGCAATTGCAGCCTGAGGATATCAAGATGACACGAAGAAAATCTAACTGAAGTCATGCTAGTGACCTGAACCTGAAGAGAAGCCTGAAGGATATCACACTGAGTGTAAACTTGGCTGTTCTAAGCTAATTCAGGTGGACCACTCAGTGAAGAGCATTATCAAGAGGATCAGTGTTGCACCAAGTAGGCCCTGAAGGTGTCAGGCTGTTGTGGTCAGGGAAATTTGTCATTCAGCCTTATGACAAAGTTCTTGGAGTGATCTTCAAACAGTCTCTGAAGGACAACTACACTGAAGACGTTCAGTCCACTGAAGATCATCAGCCAGTGAAGGAGGAAGCTACCTAAAGTTAGTCGGGTCTTGGTCAACCCACTGAGTCAAAGATCCGTTGAATCCAGCCCACGTGGACCAATCAGCACAAGGCAGCAACTCTGACACTGACAAGGCCGCATTCCAAGAAAAGTGGTCGAAACCATTAATTGTATGGATTCAAATGTAATTTCATCCAACGGTTACATTTGAATCCACACTACAAATACAAGCTCATAGCTGCGGTTTGGTGTTGTGTGTGAAGAAAGAAAAATCAACACCTACGAGCTGTGAAGGTGTGAGTGTTTAGTACATTATATTGGAAGTTATAAGGAGGCACGTTTCACACCTTGTACACTGAACTTTAGAGTTCATAGATATACACAAATGAGTGTTCAGCTTGTAACTCATAGCTTAAAGAGATTTTCCTAATCTTAGCTTTAGGCTAACACATTTTTAAAGGAAAATCTCACATAGTTGGAGAAACCTAACCGAAACCAAAACCCTCTTGTTAGGTTTGTTGGGAGTAAGTTGTCAGTGAGTTTGTAAGAAGAGGCAGCCCAGGGAGTGGCGTGAGTCCAGTTGTTAGTGCACCTTGGCACGTTAAAAACAAGAATCTCAGTTGAGTGGATTTCCTTTTAAATCAGGCCGTGGATGTAAGAGCTAGAGTCTCTGAACTATGTTAAACTGAGCGTACTTATCTTTAAAGTATTTACTAACGTATTGTGAAAATCTACTCACTGAGAGCATTGTTAAAAAGGAAACTTTAGTTAAATATTCAAGTTAGGGAGAATCCTCTCACTGACCAGTTCAGGCAACGCACTCGAGAGTTCAGTATCTCGAGTCACTATGTTGCTAAGAGCATGAGTCTTCAAGTCTTCTCACTGACTTGGTAGCTCAGCCTCTTAGCAATGCAGTGACTTGATAATTTTTCACTCTTGCTGAACTTCCTGAGGAAAAGGTTTAAAAAAAATTACTCCTGAATTCCCATTTTAGCCCTTCGAAGATGGGACCATCAATAGCCTTCTAGTCATCTATGTAGGGTTGTTCAACGGATACATCTCCCATGCAGCAGCCGTCCTTGCATGGATTTGGTAGTGCATTTAATGTTCCATTTAATGCTTGCCCGTTGAAAAGTGCAGTCTGAACTCAGTCTTCATGTCAGGTCCGTACGTGTGTGTCCTTCCTGGATTGGTCCACGTCATCAGGTTGGTGAGAATGTCAGAACTCATTCCTATGCTTCAGGCTTGTCTTATTGAGTTCTTTTTATCTCGAGCACAACGGTCTTGTCCTGACGCTGACATTCCTTTTGCATTGCTTGGCCCTACTCCAAGTCTTTTCCCATTACTCAGTGTCATCTTGTTCCCTTCAGGACTGAGTTAGTAATGACCTCAGGGTCATACTCTTCATCACTGACACTTACTCAGCCAGCTAAGAGAGACTGTCGTAAGTTCAGGATGGTGCTCTTGTATCTTCAGGCTTCAGTCTTGATTGTCATCAATGAGTACTCCTCTCATTGAGTTCCTGTGAATTGTAAAATAACTAAGTACTAATCTAACCAAGACTAGCCTGACCACTAAGGCAAAACATCTTTTCAGAGCCTTTGGGATCTAATCAAAACTGACATTATCCCAACAACACTATAAATAGTTGTGCTCTCATTTATAAAAATCAATTCATCCACATAAGAAATAGAAAAATTCTAGAGTGAGCAGTAGCTACTAGAGCTGTCAAAATGAGCCCGGCCAGACGGGCCTGCCCGAAAAGCCCGGGTTTAAGGATGAACTGGGCCCTAAAAATATAGGTCCAAAAAGACCGAGCTTTTTTGGCCCGGCTCGGTGGGCCTCTCGGGCTTGAGCAAGGCTTGGCCCGGTTTTTTGGGCTGGCCCGGTAGGGTTTTTTCTTTTTTTCTTTTTAAATATTATGTCATAAAAAAGGAAAACTTAAGCAAGAAGCAGAGTGTTGCCGCATGAAGATGATATTGAGGAGTAATTAATTAATAAGTAGTATTAACAAAACAAAAGTTTGACAGTACTATTGTTGTTTCATACAAATTCTTTCTTTATTCCCTAATCCATATGCTGGGAAGAGTTTCTTGTCCCATGAGTACAATATTTAGCTTTTGATATAATAAATGGTAATGAAAAGTCATTTTCGAGCATTAATCCAATACAATATATCATTTCCAAGGTTTGATTTAGGGTTGAAAGTTGAAACCTTTCCCCTTTCCAATGCATAAAGTCACTGATGAATAGTTTTAATTTAATTATTGAATTGTTGACAAACTAAATAATTTTTATAACTATATGAGTAGAATTTTTATGTTAAATTATAAATTAATGAGATAAATATATAAATCAAGTACAATAATAATATATTTTAAAAATATTGGGCCGGTTTGGCCCGGTGGCCCGAGACGGGCCAGGACGGGTCTGGGAATAGGTGGCCTGAAGACAACCGACCCGGCCTGATAAAACCTCATGGCCCGGTGGACCCAGGCCGGCCCTTCCCATTTGACAGCTCTAGTAGCTACTCTATTTCTTCAAAATTTTCTTCATTCAAATACACTTCACTACCATCATAGCTTCCGCACCTAACAAGGAATTTGATCCATCCATCACCCCGTATATCTTGTTTGAGGTAATCACTGTTATATTCATGTGCTCCATGTCGTCAGCGAAATTGGTGTCCTGTTCTATTTACATTTATAGGGTGCCCGTCATTAAACATGGTCATTTTCATCTTCATCGTTAAAAGTTTCATTAATGAGGGGCGGACGCGCGTAGATCACTTGGGTGGCCGTGCCCCCCTCCTCCCCGATTTTTTTTTACTTTCTACTATTATATATAGGTAGAACTATATGAGCATTGTTGTAAATCTAGAATATTTGATATGCCAAATCCAGGAGATTATGAGCATTACTTATGGGCCAAGTAGCCTTATAGGCTTTAGGGTTTTGATATTATATATATATATATATATATCCCCGTACTCAATATTGTAATATACACACATGTACATAGAAAGAAATATAATGGAAAACTCCTGGCTTGGTACGCCCCCAGATGTAGTCATTCATGACGAACTGGGTAAACAAATCGATGTTCCTGCTTGCGCTCTTTATTTTACAACACGTTATCAGCACGAGTCTCTACCCGCAATTAATCGGTACGAATCTTGATTTATTTTTCAATAGCATGATAATTAATTATCTGATTAATTTGTCGTTTCAATTCTTTTAGATGCTTATGTGTCATGAACTTATATGTTATCGTGCACTTAATTTATACACTGCATTTATATTCAAACATCTGCAATTATTCATATATTGATCGAAAAGAAAAAAAATTACACGACCAAGACCCAGCAGCATCGACCGCTACCAGAATCGCAACGGAACCATGTGCGGTGGTCGCCACAAATTCACGGCAGCTGGAATACTACCGTCGATCCTCTGGGAGAGGATCTGAGTCGCGCCGCCCATGGCCCACAAAACTTACGAGCCGCCACTGTGACCCGCGCCACCCAAAGAGGAAGATCAGGAGAGTCAAGAAAAGCTTCCTTGAGACTGTTTTTGAAGAAACTCAGAAGAGATACAAGGAAGAGACTCCAGAGGAGGAACAGGCAAGGATCAGGAAGAACATAGATGAAGAGCAGAGGCTCAGATATGTTAGGAGGCAAAAAAAGAAGAGCAAAGAAGCTGGTGCTCCTTCTGGTGCAGGTGGATCTAGCCAGAGGAGGAAAGCTCCTATTGAGGTGATGAACATTCTGCCTCTCAGGACAGAAGGGTCTTTTGATTCTACTGTGCCTGTTCCCTTGATTGAGAAATGGAAGGAGGCAAAGACTCTCTGGTTCATCCAACATTATATCCAGAGGCCAGCACTAGAGGATGATGAGCTGATCAACAGAACCTTCCACACCTGGATGCAAGCTTATGATGCAGAGTTGTACAAGCAATTGATGGACTCTACCATTGAGTTCAACCTGGAGGTGACTGCCCCTGAGTTCACTTTTCTCAACACTCCCATGGTAGGAGACCAGGTTGATTGGGCTGAGCTGAAGAGACTGTACAAGACCAAGTTGTTGGTGAACTTCATTCCAACATCTTCTGCAGAGTTGAAGGCCGTCCAAGATAGGTTCCTTGACTGGTTCCTTGTGCCCAAGGAAAACAGGAGATATGCATAGAATAGAACTCTGAACTTCAATGTATTTTGTAATCCTTTATCCTTATTATCAATGAAAATATCATATCTTCTCTGTTCAAAAGACAACCTCTTGTTGTCTTAATTGTTTGACTGATAAGATCTACTCTAAGGTCTTATCCTTTATTGTTTTCTTGCTTAAGTCTCTTGTTTTGATCAGTTCTGGTAGTGTTTTAACTTCATCAAAAAGGGAGAAATTGTTAGGAAAATTATTGTATAGTTTTGATGAGTTAAAAAAAATCAGAAGATGTAATAGGACCATCTGGACCTGTTAGCCAGATGATGATCTAGATTAGGACTTAGTCTATGGGGAACTGCCAGACCAGAAGACTTCACCAAAAGAGTCACCAGAAGACCCCACCAGAGGACTTCACCAGAGGACTCCACCAGAAGACTTCACCAGATGAGATCAGACCAGAGGCAGAGGACCTTCCCCAGACCAGACGAGTCTGGTAGAACAAAAGATGCTCAGTTTGATCCCCTGTTTCAACTGAGTATTCTAGTTGTTCACCAGATTAGGACCAGAAGACACTGAGGTTGCCTGGTGTCTGGTCTTGCCTTCTCTGGAGAGAATCAGAGTTTGGCAAAGGAAGCATTTGACCGTTGGTGATTTAAATCAAGTCAACAAGATCAGGATTGGAAAGTATTTAAAGATAATCAATCCAAGGATCCCACCAACCCAATCAATCAATTAGGGAATTGATTGATTGAAGCTTCCTTAAATAGAGGATCTGATTGGACTAGCTCTCCAACGGCTATTTCTTAATCCCCTCTATAAATACAAGAGTGCAGTTCAAGAAAAAGCTCTAGAGAGACACCCTACGCGCATAAGTCATTCCAAGCTTTTGATAATCACTCTTAGCACTCTTATTGTTCTTTCATTCATATTCACTCTCAAGGAGTTATTAGACCTTAACCTGTTCATCTCTAAGATAAGGTTGAAGGTAGCCTACTTTAGATTGTGATTAGATCTAAAGGAGTTGTAAGAAGGAACTGGTACTTTCCAATTCCAGTGTGTAAGTAAGTGAGTTGGTTGGTTGTTAGTGAGACCCCTTGGATAAAAGGGAGAGTGGACGTAGGATATTCAAATCCGAACCACTATATATCTTGTGTTCTTTATTGCTTTCATTTACTTATTCTCTTATTGGTTTATGTGCTCTTGTAAAAAGAATTTGAAAGACATTTAACTTAAGCTTCCGCAATTAATCTAACTAGTGGGACCAACATATGTGAATTAAATTTACTTTATTGGTTATAGTCTGCATATATTGTCTGGGTAGGCGGAACCCAGTATTTGTTGAACTGTAAAATCATGTGTGGGTAGACAAAACCCAATATTTGCACCTTTGTGATTGAGCATGTAAATTAAATCCTCTTTCTCCCTTGTTAATAAAAATTCGAATCGTATGTCTTACCATGTCCATTTAAAAGTAGTGAAAAAGCTTAGTATTACTAAGAGATAATTTATTGAGCTTACTCTCGATGGTAATAACTACGTGACGTGGGTCATAGATGTTGAGATTCATCTAGCTTCATCCTAATTAAGCGGAATCATTGTCCATGGTCCCAAATCCACTAATGTCCAGAAGGCAAAAACGTTGATTGATCTCAGGTACCACCTAAATCAAAATTTGAAATATGAGTACCTTACTGAGATGGACCCTAGCATTTTATAGACATCCCGGAAGGATTGTTTCTATCAACAAAATGATATAATCTCGCGGGCACAATACAATTGGCTGAATCTCCATTTTTAAAATTTAAACGGAGTGCAATTCTACCTTGCATCGTATTGTATCTCAGTTAAAATTATGACGGCAGCAAATTACTGAGGCCGAGTTGATACAGAAAATCTTATCAACATTCCATGCTTGTAACCTTGTACTCCAGCAGCAGTACACCTCTCACCCAGAGCTAATTTCTGCACTTTTAGTGGCAGAAAAACACAACCAGCTATTGATGAGAAATCACAATACTAGACCGGTTGACCCACAAGCAGTGCCTGAAGCACATTTTGTAGCTCAAGGGAGCCTGGGTGGGCGTAAGTGTGGAAGGGAAGAAATCTGCAAATCCAAGCACTTGATTGAGGCTTATCGAAAGATACAAATGGACAATAAGGGCATGACCCCTTAGGGTTAATCTCACCATGTCAGTCTGCCTGAAGCAGATTTTGACATAGACAACGATGATCGTTTGAGCTTAGAGCTCGAATATTTTGGTGACAAAGAGTGATTTACATAAATAGACTTTATTTGTATCCTGACTTAGGCTTTGAGATTCGTCTTGCTTCATTTGGGACAAATGTAATGAAATTTTGACCCCATCTTTGCCCAGAAGGCAGATGCACTGATTAAATTCTCCGATATCATATCAATAATATATCAATTGTTTATGGAAAATCCCTGAAGTATTATATTTATAGTAATTTATAAAAATCCTTGTATTCATTGTCGTTTATAAAAATCCCTGAAGGATTATATTCATCGACAAAATTTGAATAAAATTGATAGTAGAAAATATCGATAGATGAAAATCATGGCCGAGATTATCAACACACTCGCCAAGGAAGTGATAGAGAAGGAAAGAAAGAAAGAAAGATGAGCTTGACAACGATGAAAGAAAGCTCTACAACTTGGACCAGGTGGCAAGAACCGAGATTATCAACACACTCGCCAAGGAAGTGATAGAGAAGGTCAGAACCTGTGCCACTGCCAAGGAGATGTGGGACAAGCTTGCACTTCTCTGTGAGGGAACAGAGAAGATTAAAGACAACAAGCTCCAAGCTGTTCAACATTCGTTTGACACTTTCAAGATGAAACCAGACGAGACCATTGACCAGCTGGATATGCGTCTCACAAACCTCCTGAACAAGGCTAGTGCCTTAGGTAAGACCTACTCTGAAAAAGAAATTAATAGTAAAATCTTGCGTTCACTAACCAGCAGGTGGAGAATTAAAGTCACTGTGACCAAGGACAACAAGGATCTCAACACTCTGGATCATCATCTTCTGTTGTCTGATCTCAAAGCCTATGAGTATGATCTTCAAGAGGAGGATCAAACAGAAGAGGTTTCCTCTTCTGGTCAGAAAGGTGTTGCATTCTCTTCAACTATCAAGCCTGATGTCAAGCCAAGGGAGTCTACTGCAGATGACTTGAGCCTCAAGGAGCAGGTAGCACTTCTAACCCGTAAATTAGATAAAATGAGTTCAAAATATGGCAGGTACAAAAGGCATTGGAAGGAGTCTACCAGAGACAGGAAGAGTTCCTTCAAGCCTGCAGAAAAGGAAAAGACATCTGGAGACTCAAGGGAGACCAGATTCAGAACTCCAGAAAGGAGGAGAGATGACAACCCTGGCAGCTCTGGGAGATCAGATTATCAGAGGAGGGATGGTAGCTCTGGCAGACCTGACTACCACAGGAGAGAGAGTAGTCCAGCCAGATCAGACTACAACCAGAGGAGGAGAGAGCCAAGTCCTAGTCCCAGAGGAGACAATGCCTGCTACACATGCAACAAGACTGGTCACTACAGTTATGATTGTCCTCAACTCACTCCTAGGGAAAGAGAAGAGAAAAGGATCAAGAGAGATAGGAGATATGCAGATAAGAGAGCATTGTTGTGAGAAGCAGAGGAGGAGGATACTAGTTCCAGTTCTTCTTCTTCTGATTTCAGATCAGATGATGATGTGTGTCTTATGTCAGACATCACTGAGGTAAATGAAACTACCCTATGCTTATCTAATTCCAAATATACTGAATTCTCTAATTCATCTGGTAACTCCAGAGAGTCTGATATGCAACAAATGCTATCAGATCTCCAAAATTGTGTCCAACTTTGTCAAAAACTTGAGAAAGAGAATGGTAGGCTCAGAGCTGAAGTTCAATCTCTCTCTCATGAGCATAAATCCACCAGAGAACTCATGAAAGATCATTCCAAAGAAGTCTCTAAACTTCAGGATAAGATCACAGAAAGAGATACTCTGGTAGATCAACTCATGAAAGAAAAGAACTCTCAAGAAGATGAGATCAATGAACTCAGAGCCAAATACCAGACTCTTATCAAGGGAAAACAAGTTGCTCACAACATAGAGGAGATACCCATGCCCAGAGAAGCTCCTAAGATACCATTTGTTATATCTATCATATCAGAGTCTTCTCAGCGCATTAATGATAAGAGTGGTTTAGGATATCCTGGAATTACCACTAAAACTCATAAATACCTTTATAATAAAGACAAGTCTGTAAGAGCTGGTAAATTGGTAGAAATCTGGGATGATAAAGACTTAACTGGTAATGGTGACAAGGTGGTTCACAATCCTGATTGGAAAAGGAATCACTATGTTAATCACATAACATATGGTCCAGAAGAGTTGACTGTCCTGGAAGAGAAGATCCTGGAGAATAAGAGTCAACAAGGGGAACCATTGAAGATTGATGGTCCTGTGAACAATGAGTCCCAAGGAGTAGAACTTACTCAAATTGGAGGACCCCAGAGAAATCCTCAAAGGGAACCTAACCAGATTAGGGGACCTCAAGGGAAACACTCAAGAAAGGGGAATACCAATCAGAGTAAGAACTACCAGAGAAGGAACAATGTTCAACAGCACCAGGTACCCCAGAGACGATTTTCTCAGAGGAATCAATTCCAGAATAGGTATACTCAAAGGAACTATAACCACCAGAACAAGTCTACTTTTCAGAACCAGAGGTGGTCTACCAGACCCATCTATAGAAAACCAACTGATCTGGGAACTTATGACACCAGAGATGGTTCTTCTAGGATGTACCCTTACAACCAGACCTTTGAGACCATGTCTTTGAGGCAGGCCATTCCAAAGGCCAGATTTGAGAAAAGGTACACCAAACCTGTTTATAGGAAAGGTGTCCTTATCAGACCAGTAGCTCAATATGTCATTGTAAGAGGACATGTTCTGGTAGATAGATTTGGAAGGAAGATAAGATCTCCTCATCCAACAAGGGATGATCTTTATCTATGGATTCCTACAAAACCTGCAACTAACCAATCAGGACCCAGCACTAGTAGGGGACCTAATTGATTTCCCTGCAGGTAGATAAGAGCCCATTGGAGAAAGGACTTTCAAGCAACCATGTCTGGTACATTGATAGTGGATGTTCCAAGCACATGACCTTCCAGAAGGATAATCTCCAAGATTTCAAGCCATTAAATGGGCCAAGAGTGATGTTTGGTGACAACAACTATGGAGTCACCAGAGGAGTTGGAAAGTTGACCTTTAATGGTGTATCTGTAGATGAAGTCTACTATGTTGAAGGACTCAAGCATAATCTGCTTTCAGTATCCCAATTCTGTGACAGGGGATACTCAGTGAAGTTTTCTAGTGATTCATGCACTGTCTTTTCTTCTGATTATAATGATATCTTGTTAATAGGCTTGAGGAAGGGTAACATTTATCTTGCAGATTTTAGCAGTTGCCCAAGAAATACTTGCCTGGTTGCAAAAGGATCTGCAGAGAACAGCTGGATTTGGCACAAGAGATTGTGTCATCTTAACTTCAAAACACTGAACAAGATTGCCAGAAAAGATCTTATTCGAGGTCTTCCTAATGAAGTGTTTAAGAAGGATCAGGTTTGTGGTTCTTGCCAGAAGGGTAAACAACCCAAGACCTCCTTTAAGGATGTCCAGAGCACAACCACAACCAGAGTACTTCAACTACTTCATATGGACCTGTTTGGACCTGTTTCTCCTCTTAGTTTCAATGGAAGGAAGTACACCTTGGTGATAGTAGATGACTTTTCAAGATACACTTGGGTAGTGTTCTTGTTTAAGAAAAATGAAACTATCACTAAGCTGCCAGAATTCTTCAAGCAGATTCAGAATGAGCAAAACCAGAGCATAGTCAGAATCAGAAGTGATAAAGGAACAGAGTTTTTTAATTCACACATTGCAGATTAATGCAAGGACCATGGGATTTTTCATGAGACATCTGCTGCCAGAACACCCCAACAAAATGGAGTAGCAGAAAGGAGGAATAGAACCCTCAAAGAAGCTGCAAGAACTCTTCTGGCAGAGTACAACACTCCACAAAGGTTTTGGGCAGAGGCCATTAATACAGCATGCTACACTCAGAACAGATGCCTAATTGCCCAGAGACATAATAAGACTCCATATGAGGTATGGAAAGGTAAAACCCCATCTGTTTCTTATTTTCATGTTTTTTGATGTAAGTATTTCATCCATGACAATGGGAAATCTAAATTAAAAACCTTTGATGCTAAAGTGGCAGATGGAATATTCTTGGGATATTCCAGCACCAGTAAAGCTTTTAGAGTTTTTAATAAGAATTCACTTTGTATGGAGGAAACACCTCATGTTGTTTTTTATGAATCTGCTTTTGAGTGCAAGGTGGACTTAAAGTCTTCTGATGAGAAATAGAATCAGACTACTCCCAGAGTAATCAAGGTCAATCCACCTATTCTTGATTCAGATTCAGACTCAAATTCAGAGGGTGGCCCATCTTCTGGTTCTCTAAAGCAGAAGTCTTCACAAGGAGCAGAACCAGAAGAGGTTGGAACTCCTATAGGGGGAAGCTCTTCTGCAGGTGGTGATAAACACCAAGGTACTGCAGAAGATGATCAACCAGGCAAGACCACGGGAAGGAGGACCCTGGTTGATCACCCCAATGACCTGATCCTTGGAGATCCAACTAAGGGTGTCCAGACTAGGAGAACTATTAACTTAGCTGCCTTATTCAGTTGCTATGTGTCCTTGATTGAGCCCAAGAACATCAAGGAGGCACTGAAAGATTCAAATTGGATTGTTGCCATGCAGGAGGAGTTGAATCAATTAACCAGACAGGATGTTTGGGAGCTGGTAGACAGACCAAGACATCAAAAGGTGATAGGCACTAAGTGGGTTTTCAAGAATAAGAAAGATGAGAATGATGTCATTACTAGGAACAAGGCAAGGCTAGTGGCTCAGGGCTATTCTCAGTCTGAAGGAATAGACTATGATGAGACATTTGCTCCTGTTGCCAGACTAGAAGCCATCAGATTGTTCTTAGCATATGCTGCTCACATGAAGTTCAAAGTATACCAGATGGATGTGAAATCTGTCTTTCTTAATGGGATTCTCATTGAGGAAGTGTATGTGGAACAACCTCCTGGTTTTGAAAAAGGTGACAAGGTGTTTAAGCTTAAGAAAGCTCTTTATGGGCTGAAGCAGGCACCCAGAGCATGGTATGACACTCTATCTCAATTTCTTCTGGACAATGGTTTTTCTAAGGGTAAGATTGATAGGACCTTGTTTAGGAAAGAAGAAGGAAAGGACATCCTTCTGGTCCAAATATATGTTGATTACATTATATTTGGATCCCCTAACAAGAAGCTGTGTGAGAAGTTTGGTGAGCTCATGCAGAGTCAGTTTGAGATGTCCATGATGGGTGAAATGAATTACTTTTTAGGTTTGCAGGTAAAGCAATCAGAGAAGGGAATTTTCATAAATCAGGCAAAGTACATCAGAAACATGTTAGAGAAATTTGGAGTAGGATCTAGCAAAGCAACCAAGATTCCTATGATGACAAATTTCAACATGGACCCAGATGAGTCTGGAGAGAATGTAGACCAGACTCAGTACAGAGCTCTTATTGGTTCTCTTCTGTACCTGACTGCAAGCAGACCAGACATTACCTTTGTTGTAGGAGTATGTGCCAGATTTCAAGCTAATCCCAAGAAAAGTCATCTGGAAGCTGCTAGGAAGATATTGAAATATCTTAAGGGAACAGTGAACTTAGGATTATGGTATCCTGCAGATGACAACTTAGAGTTGAGTGGTTATTCAGATTCAGACTATGGTGGATGCAGAATAGATAGGAAGTCTACAAGTGGAACATGCCAATTTTTAGGGAATAAATTGGTATCCTGATTTTCTAAGAAGCAGACTTCAGTTGCTACATCAACAACAGAAGCAGAGTACATGGCTGCAGGGAGCTGTTGTTCACAACTACTCTGGATTAGTCAACAGCTTAGGGACTACCAGATTAGAGCCAAGGATATTCCTATTTTCTGTGATAGTAATAGTGCAATAGCAATCACCCAGAATCCAGTTCTTCACACCAGGTGTAAACATGTTGATATAAGGCATCATTTTATCAGAGATCATGTTGAGAAGGGAGATATAAGGATGGAAAAGATTGCAACAGAGAAGCAGAGAGCAGATATTTTAACTAAGCCTTTGGCTGAGACCAGATTCAGAGAGTTATCTTTTGAGTTGGGATTATTGGATCCAGAGACAGATTTGTTTTAGGGTGAACATCAGAGAAGTATCCTTTATTTAAATCTTACTGAATATTCTTTGCTATTTAAAACTAACATACCTGCAGATTAGACATATCAGAGAAGTTAATTCTCCAGATGAGGTGTGCACCAGGTGGCACTTGTCCCAGATAAGGTGCTGAGTCAGATTCCAGAAAAGGCCAAAGTCTTCTCTGACCAGGACCAGATGGGTTCCATCAGAGGAGATGTAGACCAGACTAGCTGTGGTATCATCTGGTTACAATATCAGGTGACAGGTATGCTTTTACTTCTCTGGCCTCTGATCATTGGGATACACCTTTCAAATTAGTAAGTACACTCAAAACGTTTCAACTTCAGGGTGTATTTAAGACTAGGGTATAGGGCCTAGGCAATCATTTCGCTTTTTCTCTTGACTGCCACAAAAACCCCTTTATGCCCAGTCCCAATGACCACGCCAACGCACCAGATTAAATCTGTATCTCGTCTTTCATTATGGCCATCAAATTTAATCAATGTGCAATATGTCAATCAATTCAAAAATTGATTTTGTTCCCCAAATTAAATTTGCTATTACACGCGTTCACACTTCATTTAATAATCAAGTCACGCGTCTTGCCCTATTTATATCAAATTCTTTTCAATTTGTCTTTTCACGTTTCCATATTTTCAAAACCCTAACTTCTCTCTGCAAAGTATCTCTCTCTATCTCTCTCTCTCTCACAGAAATGGCCCCTCCGTGCAACTTCGATCATGAACTGATGATGAAGAAACTGAAGACAGAAATGGTGGTTGACTTCTACACCACCAAGAACCCATCTGCACTGGCTATTTTGGAGCTAATAAGAAGATCCGGAGTGGAGCAGTTGATCTCCTCAGTTCCCAGAGATTTTCGCACTCTAGATGGTTATGCGGCCCAGTTTCTGGTCCGTATGAAGATTCATGAAGATCACTTTTCTTCGAAGATTGACAAAGAAGATCTGGTGTTTTCCAAGCAGGATTTCTGTGCGCTTTTTGAGAACATTTCTGCAGAAGGCGTAGACCCTTTAACTTACAAGGAGGATGATGTTGTTGGTTCTTTCAAGATTTTTGCTCGATCCTCTTGTCAGAATATCACGAAAGGATTTCATGGCCTTCCTGCTAGCTCTTTGCTTCTTAGCAGAGCCTCTCTTGGAAGCTTCATCAATAGCCTTCTCCAAGGCCTCTCCAAGATCAGAGCCAGAGTCTGACTCTTGAAGAATGGCTCTCTTGGCCTTGGATTTCTTCTTGAGGGGTTCAACCTCTTCTTCCTCTTGAGGTGATGAACATTCTGCCTCTCAGGACAGAAGGGTCTTTTGATTCTACTGTGCCTGTTCCCTTGATTGAGAAATGGAAGGAGGTAAAGACTCTCTGGTTCATCCAACATTATATCCAGAGGCCAGCACCAGAGGATGATGAGCTGATCAACAGAACCTTCCACACCTGGATGCAAGCTTATGATGCAGAGTTGTACAAGCAATTGATGGACTCTACCATTGAGTTCAACCTGGAGGTGACTGCCCCTGAGTTCACTTTTCTCAACACTCCCATGGTAGGAGACCAGGTTGATTGGGCTGAGCTGAAGAGACTGTACAAGACCAAGGTGTTGGTGAACTTCACTCCAACATCTTCTGCAGAGTTGAAGGCCGTCCAAGATAGGTTCCTTGACTGGTTCCTTGTGCCCAAGGAAAACAGGAGATATGCATAGAATAGAACTCTGAACTTCAATGTATTTTGTAATCCTTTGTCCTTATTATCAATGAAAATATCATATCTTCTCTGTTCAAAAGACAACCTCTTGTTGTCTTAATTGTTTGCCTGATAAGATCTACTCTAAGGTCTTATCCTTTATTGTTTTCTTGCTTAAGTCTCTTGTTTTGATCAGTTCTGGTAGTGTTTTAACTTCATCAAAAAGGGGGAAATTGTTAGGAAAATTATTGTATAGTTTTGATGAGTTAAAACAAATCATAAGATGTAATAGGACCATCTGGACCTGTTAGCCAGATGATGATCTAGATTAGGACTTAGTCTAGGGGGAACTGCCAGACCAGAAGACTTCACCAGAAGAGTCACCAGAAGACCCCACCAGAGGACTTCACCAGAGGACTCCACCAGAAGACTTCACCAGATGAGATCAGACCAGAGGCAGAGGACCTTCCCCAGACCAGACGAGTCTGGTAGAACAAAAGATGCTCAGTTTGATCCCCTGTTTCTACTGAGTATTCTGGTTGTTCACCAGATTAGGACCAGAAGACACCGAGGTTGCCTGGTGTCTGGTCTTGCCTTCTCTGGAGAGAATCAGAGTTTGGCAAAGGAAGCATTTGACCGTTGGTGATTTAAATCAAGTCAACAAGATCAGGATTGGAAAGTATTTAAAGATAATCAATCCAAGGATCCCACCAACCCAATCAATCAATTAGGGAATTGATTGATTGAAGCTTCCTTAAATAGAGGATCTGATTGGACTAGCTCTCCAACGGCTATTTCTTAATCCCCTCTATAAATACAAGAGTGCAGTTCAAGAAAAAGCTCTAGAGAGACACCCTACGCGCATAAGTCATTCCAAGCTTTTGATAATCATTCTTAGCACTCTTATTGTTCTTTCATTCATATTCACTCTCAAGGAGTTATTAGACCTTAACCTGTTCATCTCTAAGATAAGGTTGAAGGTAGCCTACTTTAGATTGTGATTAGATCTAAAGGAGTTGTAAGAAGGAACTGGTACTTTCCAATTCCAGTGTGTAAGTAAGTGAGTTGGTTGGTTGTTAGTGAGACCCCTTGGATAAAAGGGAGAGTGGACGTAGGATATTCAAATCCGAACCACTATATATCTTGTGTTCTTTATTGCTTTCATTTACTTATTCTCTTATTGGTTTATGTGCTCTTGTAAAAAGAATTTGAAAGACATTTAACTTAAGCTTCCGCAATTAATCTAACTAGTGGGACCAACATATGTGAATTAAATTTACTTTATTGGTTATAGTCTGCATATATTGTCTGGGTAGGCGGAACCCAGTATTTGTCGAACTGTAAAATCATGTGTGGGTAGACAAAACCCAATATTTGCACCTTTGTGATTGAGCATGTAAATTAAATCCTCTTTCTCCCTTGTTAATAAAAATTTGAATCGTATGTCTTACCATGTCCATTTAAAAGTAGTGAAAAAGCTTAGTATTACTAAGAGATAATTTATTGAGCTTACTCTCGATGGTAATAACTACGTGACGTGGGTCATAGGTGTTGAGATTCATCTAGCTTCATCCTAATTAAGCGGAATCATTGTACATGGTCCCAAATCCACTGATGCCCAGAAGGCAAAAACGTTGATTGATCTCAGGTACCACCTAAATCAAAATTTGAAATATGAGTACCTTACTGAGATGGACCCTAGCATTTTATAGACATCCCGGAAGGATTGTTTCTATCAACAAAATGATATAATCCCTCGGGCACAATACAATTGGCTGAATCTCCATTTTTAAAATTTAAACGGAGTGCAATTCTACCTTGCATCGTATTGTATATCAGTTAAAATTATGACGGCAGCAAATTACTGAGGCCGAGTTGATACAGAAAATCTTATCAATATTCCATGCTTGTAACCTTGTACTCCAGCAGCAGTACACTTCTCACCCAGAGCTAATTTCTGCATTTTTAGTGGCAGAAAAACACAACCAGCTATTGATGAGAAATCACAATACTAGACCGGTTGACCCACAAGCAGTGCCTGAAGCACATGTTGTTGCTCAAGGGAGCCTGGGTGGGCGTAAGTGTGGAAGGGAAGAAATCTGCAAATCCAAGCACTTGATTGAGGCTTATCGAAAGATACAAATGGACAATAAGGGCATGACCCCTTAGGGTGAATCTCACCATGTCAGTCTGCCTGAAGCAGATTTTGACATAGACAACGATGATCATTTGAGCTTAGAGCTCGAATATTTTGGTGACAAAGAGTGATTTACATAAATAGACATTATTTGTATCCTGACTTAGGCTTTGAGATTCGTCTTGCTTCATTTGGGACAAATGTAATGAAATTTTGACCCCATCTTTGCCCAGAAGGCAGGTGCACTGATTAAATTCTCCGATATCATATCAATAATATATCAATTGTTTATGGAAAATCCCTGAAGTATTATATTTATAGTAATTTATAAAAATCCTTGTATTAATTGCCGTTTATAAAAATCCCTGAAGGATTATATTCATCGACAAAATTTGAATAAAATTGATAGTAGAAAATATCGATAGATGAAAATCATGGCCGATGCCAAATAATTATTGAGATGGTCGAGATCGAGTATTCCCCAAGCGAATCTCAGCATACCAGTTTGCCTGAAGCAAACATGAACATTGTCAGTGACACGACATTAAAGACTATGAGTTCTCAAGATACATAGTGTCATTATTTTGTGATTTTTATGCATGTTATAACTATATGCTTTGTCATGATTAATATTTGCAAAAAAATTACAACTCAATTACCAGATGTCTTTAACAACTCTAGCAGAGTTACTGAATCTCATATTTATATAGAATATTCCCGGTTAAAATTGATGTCCCTAAGACTATGTTCTTTTTGGGTTTTAAGTGGTTTTTAAAAACCGGTTTTTGAAAACCAAGATTTTTGTAATCCATGGGGTTTTTAAAATCTTTGTTCTTTTTGGGTTTTGAGTAGGGTAGGTTTTAACTTTATTATGTAAAAAGTAAACGAGTGTTGTATAGGTTATTTATAGGGTTGTAGGATTAGGATTTCAAAAATCTAATTTTAAAACCCAAACTAGAATGGGTTTTGGATTTCAAAATCCAAATCCAGATTTTTAAAACCCAAAAAGAACATAGTCTAAGGACTAAATATCACATGTCAATGAATCTAAAGCATGCCTGAAGCGTGAAAGACCTTATTAACAAAATCCAACCTCCTGAAGAGTTGTAGATCTGGTCTTAAAATCCAATTTAAATTCATACATATTATAGCATAAGAGGTTAGTCCATCTAAAATAATAATGTGATATGTCGAATTTAGTCTAAGTTCATTGGCTATGACACGTCAAACCCTTTCGTAAATAAATTTATAGCATGTACAAAGGGTGAACTTAGAGTACGACTGAATCGTACTGAAGTTGGAATTAAATCTCCCATTTTTAGAATGGTTTCTTTGAGATATTTGTGGACTGATTATCCTAGTATGGGGACTATTTTGATAGTTAATGATCATAATTAATGCTTTTACACGGTGGATTTATGTATGCTTGTTATCCACCTACAATCACGCTTTTGTCAAGCCTATTGCAACACTATTGAGTTTAGTTCTCATTTTCCAAATTATCAAATTAAATACATTCGAATGGATAATGTCAGTGAGCTCACATTAACTGCATTCAATGTTTAGTATATGGCATTGGGAAACTAAAGTGAAGCATTAAGTCCCTTTATGTCCACACCATAATGGTCCAGCTGAGTTACTAATATGATGCATCAAACTATTCGCTAGACCGTTATTACAAGAAATTCCAACTTAGCTACATGTTAAGGGCATGAAATTTACATGTAGCTACTCAAATTAAATCTGACCCACTGCATATCATTAGTACTCCCCTCTACAACTAGTGTGCATAAAATGATACATCATTTCCTACCTGTGAACATTCTATTGTGCAGTACACGTACCACCACAACAAGTCAACAACCTTGTTGTCTAACTGCATAATTGATGAAAAATCTATTCTCGGCATTAGGGGGAGATTAGAATCCAAAAATTAAACGAATGCCGAGAAGTTTCCCCGAAGAAAACAGATCGAGATATTTTCCTTGAAGGAAAAAGACAAGAAAAATTTCCTGAAGGAAAAAGGTCCTCGATATTTAGACTCATGGACTAGTTACACTGAACTTGAAGTTCAAAAGATAAGTAACTTGCAATGTATAGCAAGTAATCTGCCAGATACGTTTACTGACCACAAAGGTGTAGAGGTCCCAATGAAAACGAGTATACATACCCCAAACACCAGAAGCGTAAAGGACCTATAAAAGAAACAATACACACCTAGAATGAAAACTTTTTGGCAAAATTCAACTCGGTCTCAATAATTTGCTACTAGCATAATTTTATCTGAGATACAATACGATGCAAGGTAGAATTGCACTCCGTTTAAATCTTGAAAATGGAGATTCAGCCAATCGTATTGTGCCCGAGGGATTATATTATTTTATTGATAAAAATAATCCTTCCGGGATGTCCATAAAATGCTAGGGTCCATATCAGTAAGGTACTCATATTTCAAGTCCTGATTTAAGTGGTATCTGAGATAAATCAAAGTTTTTTCCTTCTGGGCATCAGTGGATTTGGGACCATGGACAATGATTCCGCTTTAATTAGGATGAACTTGATGAATCTCAACAACTATGGACCATGTCACGTAGTTATTACCATCGAGAGTAAGCTCAGTAAATTCTCTCTTAGTAATACCAAGCTTTTTCACTACGTTTTAAATGGACACGACAAGACATACGATTTGAATTTTCATTAGCAAGGGAGAAAGAGGATTTAATTTACATGCTCAATGACAAAGGAGCAAATATTGGGTGCCGCCTACCCAAACATGATTTACGGTCCGACAGGTAATGGGTGCCACCTACCCAGACAATGTATGCGGACTAAAGGGTAAATTTAATTCACATAAATAGGTATACAAGTAGGAGAACTATTCAAGTTCAAATTTTAGTCAATGCTCAAGTTTGCTCTCAGACAAACTTGTATACGAAAATTTTGGGCATTGTTTGAGTGAATTAAATTAGCAGCAAAGATAGGCACATGAGGATTTTCATATAAATCCTAATTTCTACAGCAAATAATTTACAAGCATATATTGCGGAAAAATAAAGAGCGCAAACAGTGTTAATTGCTGGAAATATAAAAGAAGGAATTAAGCCTTTTACCAGGGCGGAATCCTACGATATGGGTTCCTAAACATCTGTTGATGGATTCGGCTAAGCATCGGGTAGCCTTGGACACGTCTCAAGTGGATGGAGCAATCATACAAGTATCGAGTCCAAAATAAAACTCAACACGAAATGGATTAGTAAATTCCAAGAGACATTTTATTTAATAATTTTTAGAACTAATATTTAATTAAATGAAAAAGACCCAATTAAATTAGAAGCAAAAAGGGGCAACCATTACACATCGTCGTTGTTAGTTACGCATCGTACCACTGTGCATCGTTTCGGTCACGCAGCGATCGTCGCTAGCGCTTGGCCGTGCTACAGCCAACGGTTTCCACCGAGTCACGTCGTCACAGCCCCGGGCGATACTAAGCCAACGAGTTGCAGCACCGGAGCCGGAGAAGAGGGCCGAGTTGTAGCGCCGGAGAAGAGGGCCGAGTTGTAGCGCCGGAGAAGAGGTCTGAGTTGCGCGCTTGGAGGTCGAGTTGCAGCATGCGGCTACCTTTCTCGACCCGAATTGGACTGTGGCCTGTGGGTCTAGATGGGATCGAGACAGCGCCGCCAGAGGCGCAGCCCTCTCGTTGCGATTTGCTCGTCGCGCGCGCGGCTGCTGTTTATCAGTAGAATTGGACTGCGGGTCCATTCAAGATCCAAACGGCACCGCCGGAAGCACAACCCTTCGTCTCGGTTTGAGGAATTGCGTCGGATCCACTTCGAGGGATTCCGAGTGTTCACTGTAGGGCGTTCGAATAAAACTCGACAGGAGTCTTTCCGATCGGACCTTACTCGGTTAACGGATCGGGATCAACAGGGGCCTGCTAATTCCGCAAGTTCCGTCGGTGGCGGCAATTTCACAGTTTAATTTAAAAGTATATGTTAACGAAGGCCAAGATTTGAAAGCTTATCCAGAGATAGGGTTGAAAGCTTATCCACGGCAATAAGCATGAATTCATATGTATATGCAAAGGTACAAATGAATGCCGAGAAGAATTAAATAAATTTTATGGATATAGGCATATACATGTAAAAACTGGCAATTAATTATCAACAGACATGTATATGAATTTCATGATACAAAACGGATAATTAATCAATGCTTAAAGAAAAAAAGTCGAGATTCGTACCGATTAACTGCGGATAGAGATTCGTGCTGATAACGTGTTGTAAAATAATAAACATAAAGTAGAAACACCGATTTGTTTACCCAGTTCGTCGTTAACGACTACATCTGGGGGTGTACCAAGCCAGGAGTTTTCACTAAATTTCTGTGTATATACAATACTGAGTACATGGATGTATCTATAATAGAGAAACCATAATCGAAACCCTAAAGCCTGTTTAGGTTATTAGTCCCATAAGTAATGTCTACATCAAATCTACCGAATTTACAACACTTTGCACTTGAATTTTAATATCCAATTATAATATTTGATCCGGTTTATGACCCAATTAAAATTCGCAAGCCAGCTGCTAATTCACCCAACTCACAAGATCTGCCTCGGTTTTAACCTCTGTATCGCTGAGGAGGTGGTTCATTATCAGGAATCGATCTTCGAAATTGGGACATGTCTATGGCGTTAATGGACGCCCACGATCGCGCTGATACAATCTGGTCACCGAAGAGGCTCTAATGGAGAGAAATCCGACTGAGATCGATGAAAGCTAACTGTAGAACTGCATTTCTAAGTTTCTTGTGATGCCAATGGCTTTGCTTTGGGGTTGGGAATGTTACAGGGGAAGGTGAGAGAAACCTGAGTTTCATGGAAAAAGCTTTTTGGCAAAATTCAATTTTTTTTTTAATAATAGAATTAGCCCAAGCTATATTGAATTCTAATCTATAATTTTTTGATATCACTGTTCAATGTATTGTCGAGTAATTTTTTTGGAAATTGTGATTATAACTTGGGGTATTGTTGAGTAATACTTGGGATATTGTTGAGTAATACTTAGGGTATTGTTGATTATAACTTGGGGTGTTGGTGATTACAAGATGATTAAATTTTGAGGTATTAGTGAATAATTTTTTTGGCATATAACTAGGGGTATTGGTGATTATAACTTGAGGTATTGGTGATTATAACTTGGGGTATTGTGATATAACTTGGGGTATTGGTAATTATAACTTGGGGTATTGGTGATATAATTTGGGGTAATGATGATATAACTTGGGGTATTGGTACGAAGCGCGCGCGACCCATTTTTGACCCGGTTTGTTGCTAGACCCGCAAAAAGTTAACAAATTTGCGAAAAGTCAAAATTAATTTTAAATTGAAATTAAATTCCAAGTGTATAGTATACACTTGTATGCACCTTAGAATTTGTGAAGATTTTTTCATTCATTGGTTTTTTTTATGTAGATAGTGATCGTGGCCAATAATAAATGAAAGTATACTTATCGTAGTCAAATAGCGCTCCAACTCGGACGCTAGACTAGACCGGGTTAACCAAGCTGGATAATCAGCTAGGTTCAGCTAGTTGCTTGAGCGACATACTTGCCAGCAGAAAATTCCCTGAATTGTACCGACGAAACGCAATGCACCGATCGGACAGCGATTCGTTTATTTAAAAAAAAATGTGCGAACTCTACTTTTTTTTCTCTTTTCTTTTTGTTATGACGATTTTATATTTTCTTTACCTTTGTATTGCAAGTTGAAGCATGAATGTAGAGCTGTTATTCGAGTCGAGCGAGCTCGAGTACTTGATGCTCGAACTTGACTAGGTAACTTAAACGAACTAGAAATAGAGCTCGGTTCAGCTCGCTAATAAGTTTAACGAGCCTAACGAGTCAAGCCGGGTTTAAGGCGTACGAAGACGTCAAGTGGTGGGGCTGCGGTCAGGCGGCGTCAGGTGTCGACTGCATAGTTCGACATAGGGCTTAGGGCGGGCACTGGTGGGCAGTGGATGGTGGCAGTCAGGAATGAAATTTGAGATTTCGGAATTGGGGTGAGAATTGTGAAGGCATAAAATTGTGGTTAGTAAAGACTGAAAAGAAAGGAAGGGTATAATGAGAAATTTTGACCTAAATAAGGAATTTACAAATATACCCTGAGCCTATTCGAACCTTATCGAGTATTTTTTGAGTTTGGGCTTAGCACTTTACGAGTCGAATCGAAGCTTACAAACAACTCGTTTCGTTTAATTAACAACTCTAAGCATGAGGATCTAATTAGAGAATTTAGGTTCTTTCTATTGTTTTTTTTTTTAATTTCCGTATAACACACGGGTCTACAGTACTAGTTCAGGGTCTCTATTAATCGATATACTATGTTATGGTATTAAGATAAAAGTTTTTTTTTTTTTTTACAATATGTTATGGTATTAATTGTATGTGCGTGTCACATCTACGAGAATTAATTAACTGTAAATTTCTATTGCCTGCCAACCCATTCAATTACCAGTTCAATAGGTTGACACGAGTCACATGATAGACAAGATAACCATTTGCTTTGCAACCCCAGAGCAAATCATTTTTTTAAACATCAATTTATTGAAGAATGTGTAAAACATGAAAATAACCAAAGCGATATATGTCATAACAACAAATTTCGTCTACTGCCTAATAATTAATACAATCAATCGGGCTATGCTGTTTCAAGCTATAGTGAACTTTAACTCTACCATTGTTTCTAATCTAATTCCAAGTTCTAGAGCAAAACAAGCATTTCTAAAAATTACTGAATTTCTTATCTTCCAAATCATACCCAACCACGAGTTGCTCCAAATTTTCGCGCAGGTTTGTAACCATCATACATTAAAAAGTTCTTAGCTAGCGTCAATACAACCTGTCGAAATTATGCCCATCCATTCTCTAAATTTTGCCTACAATGGGTAAACAAAGTGACATCCAAAAAAATAAATGTGATTCATTTTTTCCGGCCAAAACAAAAATTAGGCATTAAAAATTACTGAACTCAATGTCTCTTCTCGCAAGGTTAGCCTTATATATTTTCCATGCCAAAGTTTTAACTTTTCCTAGTACATTACACTTTCAAACTTTCATCCCATCATCTTCATTGTTTGTCATCCTTTCAATTAAAAGCTTCTCTTTCCCAAGTCCAGTAGTCCGTGATATTGACTTTCGGCGTTAATATCAACAACCATATTGGAAATAAGTCTCTCTCTCACTCAAACAACTTCCTCCTCCAGTTAAGATTCCAAAACCAAACTCCCTCGTCATCCCATCTCCCTACCCCCCTCACCATCTTCCCCTTCTCCCTCCTATTATAAAAAATAAAATCTAGAGTATTTTTCACATAAAGCCTCCTTCCCGCACCATTTGTCTCCCAAAAAATTAGTTTTGTTCCCGCCTCCTAACTGTCTTCTAGTATTTTCACTAAACCAATCACTCCTGTCCTCCTCAATAACACTCAAAATGCCTCTGAGTCCATGAATTTTGTTTCCATTGAAATGAACCTATTGTAAAATTTGTTTATGAATAAAGTATTTATTTTTGGATAAAGTTTAATGATAATTTGAATAATTAAGTGGTAGTAAAACTAATAAAGATAAAATAATGTTTTCATATACAAAAATAAATTTTGTGGACGTCCGCCAATCAAACAAAGTGAGAATAAATATGGTGAATAGATGAAGTACTAGCTAATTGGGTGTGGGTGGGGCATGAATTGGGAGATTTATTGTTTATGGGACTTATATATATATACCCTACCAAACATGCCTTTACTGGCTTAGCGTCTGCATAGGTTTAAGTATTTTACGAGGCATGAAATTAGATAAAATCTTTGAAACATAAGTCATCCCAATCAACGATTCAATATTTGGCATGCATCTTGCAAAAAAAAAAAAAAAAAAATTTTACCATAAAACTTCTTTGTATTTTGTAGGTATTTTTTAACAATATAAATTAACTTCTAATGTTATTTTGAAATGCACGGTGAAAATGGTTTACAAGAGAACTTAATTTACCATTTATGAGTAAGTCTCTTGTGCATTTTTAAAAGTAGCTTCTATTATTATTGAAAATTTACCTCTTATTAAATAAAATTTTCAATAGAAAAAAAGGTAATTTTTCAACATTGGTCGGGGTAACTTTTCAAAATGCACGTTGCACATGTGCATACTGAAAGTAATTTAATATTAGATTATTAAATTATTAAATATATATATATATATATATATATATATATATATATCCACCCATGAAGTAGATAAGTTAGGAGGAAGTTATTGATAACTCCTACGGGACTTTTTAATTCCCATATATATATATGAAAAAGAGAAAGAGATAAAGAGAGTCTTGATTATCTTTAATCACCGTATTCAAAATACGCAAGAATTCTCTAGGAGAATTCTTTTCTTCACTCAACATATACAAATCACACATACTATCTCAAAGACATTTACATTGTGGATTACGAATCAATTTGTGAATAAATTCACATAATTGAATTCTGACTGTGAGGATCACGGATACGTTCGAAGAATCCAACCAGGCTTGATTCATTCCGCTACAAATTACGAGGTTGGTCGTTCCAACTTCCTTATTTTTGATTATCGAAATCCAATATTGGTATCAGAATCAATGCGTTGGGTTCTCGTATTTGAAAAACTTGTATGAGTACTATATTTCTCAATTTTTTTGGATTTTTTTTTAAACGGTGGAATTTGGCTATGAAATTTTTACTGTATGTAGCATATATGATGATATAAATGTCTGCAAAGTTTCGAATTTTTTGGCCAAGCCATTTGTGAGAATTAAATCGGTCTTTGAGAAAATATAAAAACTTTGACTGTAAATTACGAACTGTATATAATGAGTCGTGATGATTTCTTGTTACTAGATTAAATTACCTTGAAAGAGGATTCTATTGATATAAAGTTCGTAAATTTTGGTCAAGTATTGAGTGAGTTATGAATTTTGCAAGTTTCGGTAATTTTCTGGAATTTTTTTGGTGAACAAAAAACTTCGATCAGAATTTTTCGAAATGAAATTGAGAAAATTGGTTTTTGTTCTTGTTGTTGGATGAATCTATGTTAAATAAGGATTCCATCTGTATATTGTTCGTCAATTTTGGTCAAGTATGAAGTGAGATATGATTTTTACAATTTATATGATTGTTCTTCGATCCAAAAGTTACAAGACGAAAATGAATGGATTAGGATTTGTTCTTATTTTTGGATGATTCTACGTTTAATTGGGATTTCATCCATGTTTCGTTTGTAATTTTTGGTTAAGAAACGAGTGAGATATGAATTTTTTAAAATTTCTTCGTACTGGGGCCAAATTTGCAAAGTTTCAGAAACTTTGTGGGTTGTTTATAGAGAATTTGATAATCTCTTAGGACCTAATTGTAATTTTTGAAACTTTAGAGTTGATCAATCATGACATGGTCAATAAAAGGTTGAACCGAACCGGACCGAACCGAATGAACCGGACCGAACCGGTTTGAACCAGATTCAGGACCGGCCGGCGGTCCAGTGGCGTTCCGGCAACGGTCCGGTGGCCGAAGGTGGTTTCCGGCAACTTTCATGCGGTTTTCCGACGAATTTTGGCGGTTTTCCGGCAGGGAAAGACGGTTTTCCGACGGGAACAGTGATTCTCCGGCGGCTGACGGTGGTTTCCGGCAGCGGCAGCGGTGGCCCGGTGGTGGCCAGCGATGCTCCAGCCGGTGGGAGTTATTTCCGGCGATATGCGCTCATGCAATCTTGTTTTAGCTCGTTTGGGCTCATTTTAACTCCGTTTTGGGTGCCGAAAATTCCAGTGTACTCGTTTTTTAGTGTAGAATCTGAATTTGCATAGTATGAAAGTGTTTGAACAAGGGATGTTTAATTACTTATTTATCTATTTAAATGAGAACCATAATTAAATTTATAGCACTTGTGAATTAGCTAATTACACTAAACAATTAAGTTTTCTTAGTGTAATTGTGAGCTTTAAATTCATATGTTAAATTTTTTATTATATAAATGTTCAAATGGTTTCTCATTTTATGGATATAGGTCGAATAGAGTGAACAATTAAAGTTCTTCGGATTCGATTGGTTGAAGTTAAGATATGCAAATTTTAAGATTGTGAGATGAAATTGTCCCACATGGCACATTACGTCAATTTTATAAAGATGTATAGTTTATAGCTCATTTATTATTTTATAAGAGAGTTTCAACTTTATAGCTCAAATTTAATAACAGTTGAAATTTGAGCTAGGACACGTCTAGGAGAACTTATGGTTTTCTGGGATAGATGTTTTTTTACGTTGGAACCTTATGAAAATTTTGGAATACTATGAAAGAGATTATTATTATGATTTCAAGAAAATAAGATGTGAAATCAGCTTGTTTTGTGTACAAAAATGATTCGACGATCCAATGTTCTTAATTTGACAAGTCAAAGCAATTTTTGGGTGATGAATCTATTTTTGTCATATCTTTCATAATGAGTACCATAATAGTACTCTATGAGCGTATAAATTGCATCGAAGATTATCGTGAAATCTTTATGAAATTGTCTGATGGTGATGCTAAAACAGGATTAAATTTAGAATAACCTTAGTAGTTGGTTTTGACTTAAGTGATTGATGTTTACCTTACTATTTTGGTTATTTGATTTATGACATGATTATACTTTATATTTTTAATGTTGGTTGAATGTCTTTAAAGCATGCTACTATCATGTGGTTCAGTGGGAGTTTTAGCTGTTTATTGGATTAGATGCTAGAACTTAAGATTTTTGTTCATCTTTATGGAACTGGATCTATTTAATGAGGATACTTTATGTTATTGATGATTAATAGCTTTAAGTTATTTTTCGATATCAAATTTTGTATCGAATTTTTCAGATGTCAGTTAGCTTGACATAGAACAATATAATACATAAATAAACATTAACTTTTAGAATTTTTCTATTAAAACCCAGACATTGACTTCAATAACGATCATCGCTGAGTTAAACCAAATTGAAAAACTCAAAGGCGATATAGTAACATGTAGCGTCATATGATATAATACATGTTCTTGGGAGAACATGATGTTTTAGACCCTATTAACCATGATGAAAAGTATTCTGGAACAGAGATAATACTCAAACTGAAAACAATCTAGACGGTTACCAGGCTTGGAATATTGAAAATTTCATAGCTAGTGAAATAATGGTAATTTTTGTCAATAATGACATATTCCATGATTGTGAATTGCATCATAGATATAATATCTAGGAATATTTAAAAGGAAAGTATGGTGACATTTCGTTTATGAGAAATATCGAATTCAGGATCTTATCCATTCACTTCCTAACAGTAGGGAACACTTAAGAGTCAACATGACTCTTGGTGAAAAAGTTGAAACTTTCACTCATACAGCTCATAGCGTTGAGCTAAAAGATGAAGAATTTGAAACTTCAAAGTCTTTATTAAGTGTTCACGTTATATTTATTAGTTCTATAGGAGCTTCGGGCTCTGAATATAAAAGAAAATGGAAGGAAGGTGAAAATGATAAGCAGTCTCTAACTGGAAGAATTGCTATCAATCTTGATGTCAATCTTAATGCTAGGAAGATTAAAGAAAAATGCTAGACTGAAAATGGATAAGAGAGAAAATGACCTGTTTCAGTTGAAAATAGCATGATCATTTTTTTTCTCATGAATGTACTAAGTTCAGGAGGGACATAGTAGCGCTTTCCAATTTTCTGTTTCAAGCACATTCATCTTTAGTAATGTGTTCTTAACTGAATCTTATCCTTGTGGATTATAGATTCAGAAATAGTAAATTATTGACTAAAGACTGTTGAGCATTAAGACGAGATGCAATTAAAGGAACTAAGCTCGAGTGAAGTCTTGGGACTTGTGAACTTGAGATTGACAATGGTCAATGTTTTATATCGCATAGTCTTTTGTTTGCTCGAGAGATCACTCAGGATCTCACCACTGTATCGGATCTTCCATAGTTGGGATATAATTAACTTTTTTCTGTGAGACATGGTTATAATTAGTATGTGATGGCAACGTGTTGGCTTCACACGCAGTCCACCAGCGAGTGAATGGTGGCACGTGGTGCATGTGTAACATAATTGATGGTATTAGACTTATTTTTCCATGTTTTTTAAATGGTTATGGACTATAAGTGAGCAATTATTTTAGTTATATGAAGTAAGTTCATGTAGACTAAATGTCTGCTCCTCTAGCAATGCTTATGTAGACGATAACATTTTGACTTGCTAGATTAGGTCATGTTGTGCAAGATATGGTGAACTGACTTATGATAGAAGGATTATGATGTCCGTTCTTTAAAAGTCAAGTTGTCAAAATTGTGGAATATCTTGCTCATAAGTGACTAGAAAACCATTATAAAACAGTTATTGTAGATTCTTTATTGCAATTATTTCATTCTGATAAATGTGATTCTATGAATGTCGATAAAAAAATATGGAACTTATTGTTTCTTCATTACCTTTTTTGATAATTTTTCACGTTTTTTGATATGTCTGTCTTTAAATTCACATAAGTCCGAGACATTGGTTTGATTTTTGGACACCACCTAAATGAGATGTGAATGGAAGACATAACTTGAAAGGTTTTAAGAACCTATAAAGCACATGAATATTTATCCAAAAAGGGTAACCTTGGGATCTTGAGATCAACAACTTGTGCACATGACTACGCGAGTTAGTACTAAGAGTTGGGTCCAATGATATATGTGTCTTCATAAGATGCTTTGTTAATTACAAGGGTTACGTGATGATTAGATTTCACTGAATTGAAAGTAGTACATTAGATAGAATCACATGATATTAATTTTCTTGGATATTGAATTTTCTAGTAAGGGCAACATTATTTGGATGCTAAACCACACTGAGATTAGAATAATCACTCTATCAGATCCAAGTGGGAGTGATTTAATGTGATTTTTAATAGATGTTTACCCATTAAAGATCAGATGGATCTTGATGAGAGTAATTATCTAGAGGAAATATCATTTACAGAATTTCACAGCATTTTAATCTCTTCAGTTACTAGGAAACATGTGCTTGAGAAGCATCATGATCTCGAGAAAATATGATAAATCTTTAGGGAATGAGAAACCTACAAACGTTTGAGAGGTTCTATCTTGTTCTAGTAAAAGATTGATGAAATAAAGCAACAGAAGAAGTTATAGAGGTGATGAAATCAAATCCAAGTTTGAAAATTGTAGTTTTTTCATCAAGACACAAAATAGTTGAGAATGTGAATTCTCAAAAGTCAAAGAAAGATCAATAAGTCTCTCTTGAGGTGACCAAGTTCACATGATAGAAAAGATTATACTCTAAAAGGGGATGTATAAATTTTTTTGTATAATGTGAGTTGTACCTCGATTCGTCACAACTCTAGCTAAAGTAAATTATTTTTTCTAAATTACATAAAGATGGATGTTGAACATTGTATTTTCTCAACGGAGAATTAGAAGAAGAAATCTACATGTAAAACAGTAGTTTTTTCTTCAAGGAGGATAATGTTTGTAGATTGAGGAAGTCAATTTACAGACTTAAACAATCCTCAATGACAATGGAACTGAGACTTTATTAAATAATT
The DNA here is from genome assembly GCA_947034835.1 of Ballota nigra. Taxonomy (NCBI): domain Eukaryota; kingdom Viridiplantae; phylum Streptophyta; class Magnoliopsida; order Lamiales; family Lamiaceae; genus Ballota; species Ballota nigra. The sequence continues at coordinate 70,888,296 of OX344724.1, forward strand.
GTCTCATTGACTTTGTTATGATAGACAAAGGCCACTGTATTTATGTTGAACGGTCCAAGGCAATTTTTTTGTAATTCTATCACTAGTTGATGATACATTGGCTAGAATTTTTTAACAATGAGTATGTTTCTTGGTTAAAAGATTCATTGAATTCATTTAAGGAAGTTACTTGAGTTGTCTCAAGAGACACACATAAAGAGTCTTCTAAGAATGATTCAGAATGAACTTTGAGAACAAAGTAGATACTCATATTAATCAAGGGCAAGTCATTGAACTATGATTAGTGTCTAAAGACTCTAAATATGAAATGTTTAGTACCATATGAAATTTGAAATTGGATGTCTGATGTTAGCTAAATTGTGCTTGCATCGAGACAGTTGTTGAGTTATTTGTCTTGGTTAGCAGATATAAATTAATCTGGGAAAACACACTGAAAGATAGTGTGAGAGATTTTGAGATATCTGAAAGAGTACTGCATATTATTATCTCGAGGAGATAATCTAGAATTAAAAGAATATACAGACAACAATTGGAATTGTGATTTAGATGGATATAAATAAAATTCCAATTATGCCTTCTTGCTTAAATGAGAAGCAATCTTAAGACATACCATGAACTAGATCTGTATAGCATTGTCCACTAAGGAAGTTGAGTTTGTGGTATGTGCATTTGCAGCCCAATATGTAGTTTGGTTGAGAGATTTCTGGATATCCTAGGAAATAGTAAGCACTTCAAAGGAAGTTGTGATGATTCATTTTGGAATCAAACAGTCGAGTGGGAGTTGTAGTGATTCATTGTGGAATCGAACACTTCAGTGGGAGCTGTAATTGTTCATTATGGAATTATACACTCCAGTGGGAGTTGTTCCAATTCATCGTGATAACCAAACAGCTAAAGCTTACTATGAGTATTTCAAGTATCAAGGAAACCAAACGTCTTAATATAAAGTTTGACTTTGTAAGGATGTTACAAAGTAGAAACAAATATTTTCTAAAAGATTCTCTACTCGTTTAATGTTAGCAAATCCACTTGACAACACTTCCCAAGAGATGTTTAAGACATATATGGTTAAAGTTCTTGTATGGATTTGAACATAGTACGATGTAGATGTTAATGTTCCTGAAAAGTTTATGTATTGTGAATTATATGAAAAGTTCATATAATAGTATGTCAACAAGTAAAGATTAGCTCTCTCATACGAGTAATCGCCTCTTACATCTTAGTATGTGAAGAGATGAGATTATTTGAAAGATAATCGTAATAGATTTTACCACAAATCTATTTGACTTGTTACAAAGCTAAATCAGTGGATTCCTTGACGAAAGTGGGAGGAAATCCAAGTTCAGTGTCGAGGATACACTTGAACTGTGATTTACACGATGTTAGAAAAATGACTTTTATGACATACGCTTCCATTCTTGGAAGTTTAGACATCGTGACATGTGTTTCATACCACATGTGCAAAGTTGACCATAAGGAAATGAGAAAGATATCCCTATGTTCTCATTGTATGAGGACTTGAGGTATGGATAAGCCTCTTATAAGTACCCTTAAGACTTTCTACAGTATTTCTAAGTCTTCACTTTAGTGTTGCTACTTTAGTATGTTACCAATAGCTATAAATTATAATGGTGATACGGTGCATGTCTAGGAAACCAGCTATAGTGGGAGTCTGTAGACATTTTGTGTGAAAGGAATGACATCTTTATTAACACATTCTATTGTGTTCATTGACCGGTCAATCGAGTTGAGAACTTGATTATGAACAAATAGATTCGATAAAGGTTGAATATGCTCTAATAATTTCAGGGGATTGAAAAAGATATGTCAACTTGTGTTAATCGACAAGAGTTCTGGGGTATAACGAGAATTGAATTCTTCATATAAATCTGGTTGAGTTGCTATATATCCTTAACAAGTGTATAGCGAGAAAACTCATATTCTCGAGGGTCACACAATATATTTGTCTGTATGAATAAGTATAATGTGATGAGTATAAAGATGTGAAGTAGATGGGCGTAATGCTCGAACTTCATGTGTGAGTAGGAGATGAAAGTAATTTAATATTAGATTATTAAATTATTAAATATATATATATCCACCCATGAAGTGGATAAGTTAGGAGGAAGTTATTGATAACTGCTACGGAACTTTTTAATTCCCATATATATATGAAAAAGAGAAAGAGATAAAGAGAGTCTTGATTATCTTTAATCACCGTATTCAAAATTCGCAAGAATTCTCTAGGAGAATTCTTTTCTTCACTCAACATATACAAATCACACATACTATCTCTGTTAATCACGATTTCGGATTCACAAGAAAACTTGTTTCCGGGAATCGGAATCAAATGCAATAAGAACGGAATTGAAAATCACACAAGAACACCAGATTTACGTGGTTCGGAGATGAATACTCCTACGTCCACGGGATCCGAGAGGATATCTTTTCACTAAGAAAGAAGAACGGAAGTTACAAGTTACAATCGCTCACAATCTCACAGTGTTTGCGCTCACAGATGTTGATCTCTCTCAATGATTGTTGATTTCTCTCAGTTGAGAAATCCCCCTTTTATAGATACAGAGATTTGAGCTGAATCTCTAACTTGATTCAGTTGTAACAACCCCAATGTAAGCAGTTATCCAGCTGGCTTAACAGATTCAATAACCGCTTTAGTTGTTTCAGTTAGAACCGCCCTTTCGCAAGCTTCAATTCGGTGTAATTCCCGTATTTTCACATTGGACCAGACGACACGACCTCCTCTGGCTCTGGTCAATTACACCAGATGACTCCAAGACCAGACCTCCTCTGGTGGACCTCATCTGATAAGCCTCCTCTGATGACTCTCATCTGATAGACATCTTCAGGTGACTCCTCTGCCAGACTCCTCTGGTCAGACCTTCTCTGGTTGGTCTCATCTGGTACAACTCATCTGATACCCCAAATTAGCTAACTCTCTACGGCTAACACTTTACAACATAGCTTCTGTTGAAACTTCAGCTCAGCAGATTACCTACTTCACATATGACTTCACAATTCTCCACCTCAGATGAGAAGTATCAATCCTCTCCTCCTCTCCTCCATGCTCCAGCAAGGGCCTAAGGAACATCCCATACACTCATCTTTACCAATTCAACACAAAGCTTGAATTTAGTACCTGGTAAAGACTTTGTACACATATCTGCAGCATTGTCTTCTGTAGATATCTTCTGGATGAGAACCACTCCCTTATCAATGATTTCCCTTACAAAATGCAACCTTACATCAATATGCTTTGACCTCTCATGGAATACTTGATGTTTCACCAGATGAACTGCACTCTGATTATCACAATGAATGACCACAGCCCTTTGACTTATCCCAAAATCCTTGATTATGCCTTTCAACCACAAAGCCTCCTTAACAGCCTCAGATACTGCAACAAACTCTGCTTCTGTAGTAGACAAAGTAACTCCACTCTGCAGAACAGATCTCCAGCTTACAGCAGTATTGTACAGAGTAAAGATATACCCTGTTAAGGATCTTCTGGTGTCCAGATTAGCAGCAAAATCAGAATCTACAAATCCTTCCAGTGGACTCTTCTGGTCAACCATCTTCTCAAACATCAAACCCAGATCAGATGACCCCTTAAGGTATCTGAATATCCATTTCAAAGTTCCCAATGTAATCTCCCAGGATTAGCCATGTATCTGCTCACCATACTCAATGAATAAGCCAAGTCTGGTCTGCTACAGACCAGAGCATACATCAGGCTTCCAACCCCACTTGCATAAGGTACTTTCATCATAGTCTTCTTCTCTTCATCAGACTTTGGTTCCATTTCCTTAGATAATTTGAACTGTTGTCCCAGAGGAGTTGACACAGCTCTACTCTCATGCATGTTAAACCTCTTCAGGACCTTCTCAATGTAACTCTTCTGGGATAAGAATAGTCTTCCAGCTTTTCTGTCCCTAAGAATATCCATTCCAAGAATCCTCTTAGCATTTCCCAAGTCCTTCATATCAAATCTAGCACTTAGCTTCCTTTTGATACTCTGAATCTTCAGAAGGCTTTTACTGGCAATAAGCATGTCATCTACATAGATCAGAAGATAGGCTATCACATCACTACCTTGCCTTTCCAGGTATACACAAGTGTCATACTTGCTCCTTACAAAACCAATGGATAGCATAACTTCATTGAACTTCTTGTGCCACTGCCTTGGACTTTGCTTGAGGCCATACAATGATTTCTTGAGCAGGCACACTTTCCCTTCACTCCCTGGTTCAACAAACCCTTCTGGCTGGTGCATGTACAGATCCTCAATAAGATCACCATGCAGAAAAGCTGTCTTTACATCAAGTTGTTGTAGCTCCAGATCCTCTTGGACTACTCTGCTGAGAAGTAATCTGATTGAACAATGCTTAACAACAGGTGAGAAAACCTCATTGTAATCAATTCCTTCCCTCTGAGTAAATCCTCTGGCAACTAACCTGGCCTTAAACCTCACCTGATCTTTCACACCAGATTCAAGCTTTCTTTTAAACAACCATTTACAACTGATTAGCTTCTGCCTAGGTGGCTTATCAACAAGAATCCAAGTTTGATTCTTCTTAAGAGACTCCATCTCTTCTGTCATGGCTGTCACCCATGACTCCCTATCATCACACTCAAGGGCTTCCCTGTAGCTTTTAGGTTCCTGGTACTCTATGGCTTCTGCTGTAACAAGTGCATAGGAGACCAGATCCACACGGCCAAACCTTGCTGGAGGATGTATTTGTCTTCTGGATCTGTCTCTTGTCAAACTATAATTTCTCAAGTCTGCTTCTGGCACTTCTTCCTCCTCTTCTGCAGGTGCACTATCCTCATCTGATGACCCATTCTCTCCTGTTTCCTGCTCTGGTTCAGAACCAGATGTACTCTCATGATTATCATGATCAGGCTCAACCTCAACTTGAGTAATTGGCTCAGAAATAACCCCATCCATCTCCTCAGCTGATGGCTCCCTATCACCTCCACCAGACTTGTATCCCATCTGTACTTCATTAAACACAACATCTCTGCTGGTAATACACTTCTGGTTCCCAGGCTCCAGACACCACAACTTATACCCCTTAACACCTTTGGGATACCCAATGAAAACACATTTTAAAGCTCTAGGTTCAAGTTTGTCTTGCCTCACATGAACATAAGCTAGGCACCCAAAAACTTTCAACTTTGAGTAATCTAATATCTTTCCATACCAAACCTCATCTGGGGTTTTAAACTCAATAGCAGATGATGGCACTTTATTAATGAGATACACAGCTGTGTTAACAGCTTCCCCCCAAAAACTCTTAGGTAAATGAGCATCAGATAACATACACCTAACCCTTTCCAGAATAGTTCTATTCATCCTCTCTGCTAGACTATTCTGCTGGGGGTTTGAAGGAACAATTTTATGCCTAGTAATACCCTTCTCCCTACAGAATTGTTGAAACTCCTCTGATAGGAATTCAAGCCCATTATCAGTCCTTAAGTGCTTGATAGTCCTGTCTCTCTTATTCTCAAGTTCAATCAACCATTCTTTGAACTTAGAGAAGGCATCACTCTTCTGTTTAAGAATGTAAACCCAAACTTTTCTGGAATAATCATCAATAAGGGTAAGGAAATACCTGCCTCCACCATGAGTGGATACCCTTGCTGGGCCCCATACATCAGAATGTATATAATCCATAACCTCCTTGGTGGTATGCTTCCCTTTCTGGTATGCTTGCTTCTTTGATTTCCCAAGAACACACCTCTCACAGAATTCCAGCTTACATATCCTCTTCCCAGGGATTGCTCCCTTCTTGGATAACTCCACCAGGCCCTTCTCACCAACATGTGCCAATCTCTTGTGCCACAGGTTAACCTCAGAAGACCCCATGGTAACATCAGCTGACCCTGTAACAGTTCTTCCAATCAAAGTATACAAACCAATCTTGATGGCCCCCTTCATGACAATCCTTCCAGATTTGGTTATTGACAGACTTCCCTTGTGTGTCTTGAATTCAAACCCCTTTGAATTCAAGGTACCAAGAGAAACAAGATTTCTCTTTAACTCAGGAACAAACCTGACATCAGATAAGATCCTATCAACCCCATCAAACATCTTGATCTTGATAGAACCAGATCCTTGCACTCTACAGCTCTCATCATTACCCAAAAGAACAAGACCTCCATCAATCTTCTCAAGATCCAGGAACCAGTCTTCATGTGGACACATATGAAAAGTACACCCAGAGTCCAGGACCCACTCTTGACTTAGTCTTTCATGACTAACCATCAAGACCTCTGCACTATCATATCCTTCAACCTCCACAACAGCTGCATCTCCATCTTGATCACCTTGATTGTCTTTCTTCTTTCTTTCAGGGCAATTCTTTCTCAGATGACCTTCCTTATGGCAAGTGAAACACTTCCTCTTCTCAACAAAATCAGATTTCTTCCCACCCTTATTCCCTTTTCCACCATCCTTCTTCTTGGACTGAAACCCCTTCTTCTTCTTGGATTGAACATTCAATCCTTCAGCAGGCTTCTTCCCATCAGCTTGGATCTGTAGAAACTTGGTTTTCAGGGCAGTTTGAACATCATCAAACATCACCTGATCTTGTCTTCCAAATAACAAGGCATCTTTGAAATTTTCCAGAGACTTAGGTAGGGCATTCAACAACATCAATGACTTATCTTCATCATCAATTGTAACATCCAAACTCTCCAGATCATCCACCAATCTGTTGAACTCGTCCAACTGATCACCAAGATTCTTATCTTCACTCATTTTGAAGACTTGAAGCTTCTGTTTCATGTATAACTTGTTCGTAACAGACTTGGTCTGGTATAACTGCTCCAACTTATTCCAGATCCCAAGAGCGGTTTCCTCCTTCGATACTTCCCTCAATGGCTTGTCCCCAAGACACAAGATAAGGGCACTATGCGCCTTCCTCTTGTTCTCCTCCACCTTCGCCGGATTAGATCCAGAAGCCACCTGAGCCGGTGGCAATAAGGCTTCGTACAACCCATTGTGTACCAGGAGTGCCTTCATCTTGATCTTCCATAAGCTGAAATCGTTCTTCCCCGTGAACTTTTCAATATCGAACTTAGTTGCAGCCATGATTGTTTCCCACAGACGGCGCCACTTGTTAATCACGATTTCGGATTCACAAGAAAACTTGTTTCCGGGAATCGGAATCAAATGCAATAAGAACAGAATTGAAAATCACACAAGAACACCAGATTTACGTGGTTCGGAGATGAATACTCCTACGTCCACGGGATCCGAGAGGATATCTTTTCACTAAGAAAGAAGAACGGAAGTTACAAGTTACAATCGCTCACAATCTCACAGTGTTTGCGCTCACAGATGTTGATCTCTCTCAATGATTGTTGATTTCTCTCAGTTGAGAAATCCCCCTTTTATAGATACAGAGATTTGAGCTGAATCCCTAACTTGATTCAGTTGTAACAACCCCAATGTAAGCAGTTATCCAGCTGGCTTAACAGATTCAATAACCGCTTTAGTTGTTTCAGTTAGAACCGCCCTTTCGCAAGCTTCAATTCGGTGTAATTCCCGTATTTTCACATTGGACCAGACGACACGACCTCCTCTGGCTCTGGTCAATTACACCAGATGACTCCAAGACCAGACCTCCTCTGATAGGACTCCTCTGGTGGACCTCATCTGATAAGCCTCCTCTGATGACTCTCATCTGATAGACATCTTCAGGTGACTCCTCTGCCAGACTCCTCTGGTCAGACCTTCTCTGGTTGGCCTCATCTGGTACAACTCATCTGATACCCCAAATTAGCTAACTCTCTACGGCTAACACTTTACAACATAGCTTCTGTTGAAACTTCAGCTCAGCAGATTACCTACTTCACAATCTCAAAGACATTTACATTGTGGATTACGAATCAATTTGTGAATAAATTCACATAATTGAATTCTGACTGTGAGGATCACGGATACGTACGAAGAATCCAACCAGGCTTGATTCATTCCGCTACAAATTACGAGGTTGGTCTTTCCAACTTCCTTATTTTTTATTATCAAAATCCAACACATACAATATTAGACCCATTTATAGTTTAATTATCATAGATTAATATAATTTTAATTTTATTAGCCTAGCTTTCCATCGTAATTTTTGGATACGAATTTCACAATGTAGGATATACTATATGGTCTTTGATTTGCAAATATTTCATCAATAGATTCTATTTATTCTATATCTCTCCGATTTTACATATAATCTCATTAATTTTAGAGTTTACCCTAAATCCATATTTTCCCGTGCATGTATAAGATATTGTAAATCTCCAATCCTAAACATAAAAGTAAGGGAAAGTCTCATATGCACCAAGTGCACGGTGCACTCACTCAACAGTTGATACTTGTATATACTAAAAAGTTAGTGAAAATTACACTGAAAAGTTTATATTGTAAACTGATTTTCAGTGTAAACTTTTCAGTGTAATTGAGACGAACTTTTCAGTGTGATTGAGACTAACTTTTCAGTGTATACATTATCAACTGTTGAGTGAGTGCATCATACACCAGACTTACCCTAAAAGGAAAAGAATATATGAGGAATTATTTGAACTAATCTGAAGTATGGCCGTATCTAAACATCCATTCACATAAGATATATATATATAATATATGACATTAATTGCGCTCAAAATTAAGTACCTAGGTTTAATTATCGATCAAAGTTTATGCAATGGATTCCTCTGCTCCGGTGAGAGCCACGTATTCCAAGCTGTTTAAGTGGCCGGAATCGGATGCAGAGTTCATCGAGTCGATTATCCGACACGGCGGAGATGGGCCCAGCTTGTTGGAGAATGGGTTTTCACGGCGACAGTTGTATCTTAGAAGCTACACTTTCACATCTGAAAAGGAGCATAAACGCCTTGCCTGGATCAAACATAACATAAACATGAGGTGGCGCAGTGGCGGCGACGGAAAAAAGCCGCCGGTGGACTCAATTTTCCGGCGGTTGCTTAGTTGCATCATCATCAAGGTTGATGTTCTCGACTGATGCATGCTTTAATTTGGTACACAAGTTTTTGCTATGAAAATTAATTGTTCGAGCTTCAAAACCTGGTTCAAAGTACTGTATAAAATTCATATATTTTTTATTTTATTTTTTGTATTATATCACTCTCATTATAGTCCTAGAACGCCATTATTTGTCATGATTCTCGTATTAGCTGTGAGGCTTTGGATTTATTTTCTTGTAGAATATTATAACGAGTAATTTTATGAAATATTTGGGGAGAACCCCCTGGTCAAAAATCTCACATGTCAAATTATAGACCGATTCAAATCATAGAGATAAACTACTAGTACTTTTATCTTGATATTACATGATGTCAATCTAAAATAAAGGGGGGAAAATGGGTTTTATAGTTAGTGTTAGAGATACGATGTCAAACATCACAAATAAAAAAATATTAAAGATAAAAATTAAGATCAGCATAATATTGTAAAATTGATTTATTTACTATGTAAATTTTATTGTAATTTGTTATTTCCTTGTGAATAAATTTTAGGTTTGATTTAGCTAAGATTTTTTTTCACAAGAACATTGTATGGGTCAAAATCACGAAAGACCACCTCAAAAAATTAAATAAAGTAAGTATTATGTACACTTTGTGCATGACCACTATATGTCATCACAAATTTTAGCATTCACTTGGATTTTAAGCTTAATTTTAACTTTAATTTTGAATTTTTTTTTTCAAAACATGCACAAGCACACCGAACTGTAATTTTTTTCAATTTGAGTATTACTGATTACTTCTTAAGGTATTGCTGATTATTTTTTGGGGTATTTCCGATTACTTTTTAGGGTATTACTAATTTCTTTTTGGAGTTTTTTTTTTTCAAAACTCAAGTGCATACCAAATTCTCAAGTGTACACTAGAACTACTCATATTTCATAATATATATATATATATATATATATATATATTTCACAACATAGTATATATTTCATAATTCATGTTTTTATAGTATATATTTTTCATAATATTCATAAAAACATTTAAAATACTTGGTTTCAAGATTGGTTAATTTTTTGTACATATAGAGCATAATACCGTAAAATATCAATTTTCAATTCGATAAACAACCTATCAAATCTTTGCAATTCAATTTGTATAATATCATTGAAAGTGTGGGAGGATGTCTTTTAGAAATGTATTGCGTAAGATGTTGACAACATATAACATAGGAGTATGTATAGAGTGAGATTGGTTCATACATAAATTATCAAAGTATTGGTTATTATCACTAAAAAGTATTAGATGTTTTCACTGAAGGGTATTCGTTGTTTTCACCGAAAAGTCTCAGTTTATTTCCACTGAACAACTAAGACTCTTCAGTCTGGTTGCCTTATTTGGTTGTCCACGAAAAATAGTCATGTTGCCTAAAATGGAAATAATAAATTTTATCTACACTTTTCAACATACACACATAATATTTTTAAAATAATTTATTTCGTATTTGATGTGACACAATATTCTTATTTTTTACATATTACAACTTTCTTAATAACCGTGCATAAAGCAACAAGACTATATTTCATGGACGGAGGGAGTACTATTAAACAACTATTTTCTTAAAACTCATGCAAACAGTAAATGAGAATTTAAGTTTGGGACGGAGGGAGTAATATTTTTCCGTAAAAACAACTAATACTGTTTAGAGAAATTAACTAATATCATTTAATGATTCATGTATAAACCATTTTCACTCTATACTTCTCATAACATAGACAATACAATAGAAGACTTGTGTTGTATTTGATAGAATTTCCCTGAACAACATTAAAATTACACTCAATTATATGGGTGGGTCTGACCTAATAAATTGGATGGGACGAATTTTACGGTGATTTTAAAAAAAAAAAAAATATTTGTACAATTTTTTATATTGAAAGTATGGCCTGATTTAATTTATTTAGAAGACGAGGCGAAATTTAGATAAACCAAACTGGAGGCCCATCTTGACTATTCCGGCCTGTTTTAATTCGGGTGTTAGCAAGACTATTTATAATCGAATCAAATACGGAGGTCAGAGTTGCTAACTTTTCCAGCTACAAAAATGGTTCTGCTTTCACCCAAAGACGAGGGTTTGTGATCAAAATTCTCTCCACATCAACTAAAATATCACAATACATCTCTTTATTTACCAGATTTCTTGCTTGCTTATTTATGTAACTGATGAAACTTGTCAACTTAATTTAGTTTAAAGTCTTAATTTCGAGTTCCTTGTGCCTGTGGTTTGATCATTTTCAGATTTTAATGTGGAAACAAGAAGCGTTTCGCCTCAGCATTTGGTGGTGAGAATCGAGCGTTTTTCTTTACTTTCTGGGAATGGGATTCGGAGATACGAATCCAGGGAATTTGAATCGGGAGACCACAAATGGTATATTCATTCTCTTTTTATATATGTTTCTCATCTCATTCTTTTAGTTAATGTTGCTTGGGAGCGATTATTCCACAAAAATGCAATTTCTTCTTTTGTGAAATTTATGTGAGGCATTTAAGCGTGTTTGCTTGTTTAATAGAATAGGAAGTTATCAGATATAAGCCCTTTGCTCTTGGTCGATTAGAAGTTCATCGATTCATCTTTATAAAGACATAATAAAAGGAAAAATTGCACTTTTGGTACGGAGTGAATGACTTCAAAACACTTTTGTCACCTATTTGCGAGATTAGTCCCCCTTTTTTTTTTTTTCAGTGTTGGTCCCATCAATTAATTTTCAATACCAAAACTGCAAATTTGACTTATTCTCTTAAGATCAAAACTGCAATTTTCAAAAAAAAAAAAAAAAACTGCAATTTTCAAAAAAAAAAAAAAAAAAAACTGCTATTTATTCATTCTCTTGGGACCAAAAGTGTCAAAAAAAACTACAGGACTATAAGCGCCGAAAAAAAGATCATTTTGAAATAGATACATTCTCTAAGGACCAAAAGTGCAATTAACCCATTTTATTTATATGTGCAAAATGGTTAAAAATGATGATAGGGGCAGAGGCATGAATTTAAGGAACAACTTAAAGTAATTGAACATCACTTGGTATTGCTTGACTTCATTTTGTATCAAATTATTGGAATGAGGCAATCTGTTTCTAGCTTGTAGTGTTTATAAGATGCAATTAGGGACGTATATAGGATTTAGGGGCAAAATGTAAAGAGGATAAAATTTTATATTCAAAGGGGGTAAAATGAAAATTTTATGTACTTAAGGTATTCATAAAAAATAAATCTATATGTATAATAAGGAAAATTTAAATCCCGGGGGGGACCATCCACCCCTAAATGTGTCACTGAATGCAATTCCATTAAAAGCATGTGGATTTGACCATAATGTGAACAGGAAGCTCGTAATCTATCCTGATGGAGACGACAAGCAAGGCGACCACGTTTCTGTATACTTGTCTGTTGTGGAGACTAGCACTCTGCCTGTGGACTGGGAGGTCAATGCCATTTTCAACATCTTTTTGTTCAATCACATCCGAGACAACTATACTTGTTTTCGAGGTAATTTTTTGTCAACAAGAAATTAATAGCCGTCGTCTTTTGTTGTTTTCTTAGTACAAACTACCTTCTATATATCTTGAACAGGAAAAACGCGGCGCTTCCACGCAATGAATCCCGAATGGGGATTTTCCAATTTGATCTCCAAAAATAGCTTGATAGACCCATCTAATGGATACCTTGTTGATGACAAATGTGTGTTTGGTGCTGAAGTTTTTATAATTGAAAGCCAACGAGTCATCGACCATCTGTCCGTTCAGCAAGTTGCAAATCCACATAAGCGTAGTTTTGTGATTTCACACTTCTCCAAATTGAAGGATGTTTGGAGTTCTGAAGCATTCACTGCTGCAGATCACCAGTGGTATCTTACATTTCCCATTTCTTAACTTTTTCTTTCTGCTCGTGTAAATATATATATATATATATATATGAATGCAATTTAGCTTTGTGAATTCAGGCAGATACAAGTATATCCAAATGGAGATGGAAGTGGAAAAGGGCATTATGTGTCTGTGTATCTGTATTCTATTGATTCTGAGAGTTATGCCGAGCATCAAAGAATGAGGGCCGACATTTCCATGTGCATCAAAAACAAGACCCACGATAAGCACTCCACAAAGTGTAAACTTTCTGTTTTTCATGCTTTTTTTTTTTATCATGTGCTTTTAAATGAGACTTCATAATTTGGAAAAGTTATATGATGTTTATTCACTCTATGAAAAAAAAAATTGCCCACGAAAATTTTCAATAGCTACAAAATTTAATTCCAATGCAAATAATTTTATCCTTAAATAGTGAAAATTGCCTACGAATTACCTACACATTTTTTTTATTTTTCATTCATCATATTACCTAGAGCAAAGTTTTGTTCATAGGAAATTTTGCTAATTTGGTAATGAAAAGACGTACTCCTTCCGTCATATAGAACCCTTAACACTGCCTTATCGAAAATTCTCTGATCAATTCTATATTTTTTTGTAGTGATTTTTGCATGAATAGCTAGTATTATTAATTTTTATGTTCCATTCATTAAAGATTGTTTTTCATACTATCCTAGTTTTTTAACCTTTATTATACTAAAGTTTATGAAAGTAGATGTGTTTCCTTCCTTATTGCAGTGTGCAGTGAATGGTTTTCATGTTCTAAGAGTGAGACGGGATATCCAGAATTCATTCCGATTGGTGATATGCAAGACTCCACCAAAGGTTTCGTGGTTGATGACTGCTGCGTTCTCGAAATTGAAATCTCTGTCACAGCTCTAACTACATGACGCAAAGGAAAGGATGAAGGGGACTTGATATTTATTTATTTTTTATTATTATTATATATGTAGACATTTTCTTATTTAGGTACTTATAAGGAAAGGATTAAGGTGACTAGTATTTAATTTTCCTTTTGACTATATATGCAGATATTTTTTTATTTAGGTGTTAAGTTCGTAAAATTTTATCATTAGTGAACTTTTTTGCCCCCCTTAAACAAAATTCTAGATCTAGTCTAGTGACGCACCTATTAAAATATGTTTAATTTGAAATAGGATGTCCAAACAATTACATTTGATGTGTTGGAACTGGTGCTCCTTGTTTTGACGGATTTTCTCCATGGATGCATATATAATAGTGAAAATATTACCAAATATCCATTTTCAACTTTCAAAACTTTATTTTACCAATATTAACTTAAATTTTTTTTTTTTATACCCAATTCATGTTATAAGTCCAAAATACCTCTACAAAATGGGTATAAAAAAGTTAACAAATTTAAATTGGGTTCCACCTCTTCTCATACCCACTCATCCACTTCATCCCCCTTATTATCACTTAAACTTTAATAAATACATACTAATTTATTTATTAAACTACTACTTTTTTAACATCACGACTTTTATATATATATTAAGCATTATTTTCATTAGATTCAATTAGAATATTGTTAATATATGATCCGATTGTCATTAGTTAATATGTTAAAATAAATTAGTATATATAATTTAAGAACTTATTGCAATATTTATTAATTTATTATTATGTATTATTTATTAAAATTTAATTTATATAAAATGGAGGATGGGGGGTTGACTTAGATGATGGTGTAGTGAGCCAGATGGATAAAATAATTGTTTGAAGTTAAAAATGGGTAGAAAAAATTATTTATATTTGAAGTGGATAAAATAAATTTCTTGAAGTTAAAAATAAGTATTTTACGTTATCTCCCTATATTAGTAAAACTACGTTTCTTCTATCCATCATCTCAGATTCTCAGGTTGGGGTAGGTGTTTGATCTATTCTATCGGTTTTGGGCTAATTTTTTCTACTGAAATATAGAATCGGATCGAACTGAATTAAAGTATGTTCAAATAAATTGATAAATCTTGTAAATTGTTTTAAGAGTTTAAGATAAAATTTTAAATAGCTTAGGATCCGGTTGGTATGGTGGAATTGCTTAGGAATGGAATTACATTCATGGATACACTAGAGTGTACCCACGCGAATTTCGCGTACTGAAAAAAATATATTATTTTTCTGTAGACATTTAATATAAGAGTATTTTTGTTTAAAAAATTTCGAGGTATATACAATAAATTATAGGGTCTGTTTAGCTGTGGCCCGTGCCCTTCACTAAACTCTATAGGTATATCCTACAAACTAAATAATTAAAAAAAACATCAAAATTCACATAAATTAATAACAATTATGGAATAACATTACTTAGACTAATAATTTAATAATAATCAATTTCCATTTCAATATTGAATAATTTATAAATTAATCAACATTATTAGTTATTGGGAGTATATGGTAAGAAATTAATTTATATAAGAAACAATACAAAATTTGAAATAAACTTTAAAGTTACAAATACCCGTTCATCGATCAAAATGAGTTCCAAGTAGAACTTGTCTCTATTAAAATCATTAAAAATATTGTCCAATTTTTTCAATCCTAACTTTAACGGTCAATTTTTGGCTCTCACTCTTGATATTAGAAATCAGAGAAAATTGAGGTGTCATACTCTTGAAATCTAAAATGAGATTTAAATTACAACAATTAAACCATCATAATTAATCAGATAAAAATACATGGTATAGTTAAATTTATTATTTGTGCAAATGAAGAATATTTAAATTGAACGATGTAGAGCATAAATCAACAATCATTATTACATTCATAGTGATATTGATATTTAAATCTAATCAAATTGTGAGTACTTAAAATGATGAATTTAATTATAAAATAAATATACTAATAACAATAGATATATAACTAACCAACAATTGATGGGAGAAATCTCAGCAAAAGAGTGGAACAAATGAAACTTTGATGTGAAAAAATGAAATACAATATGCTCTTATTTATAATTAAAAAAATGCATGCAATATTATATCTTGTCCATAATAAGAATATATCACATAAGAATATTCTTTGGAATATATAACTATATACCTTTTATTTTAGGAAAAAAATAATCGAACATTATATTATACTATATATACTAACTCAAACTTAGAAATGATAAATTTAGATTCATTCAATAAATAGATCATATTTAATTACATTAAGGTTTGGAAAAAATATGATTTATAATAAATTCTAAAAATATCTAAATAAGAAAATGGAAAAAATATCTATTTGCATTAATTATGCAGATATAAATTAATGGTTTAGATTTAATGATATAGAACGAAGGGTCGAGATTAAAAGTTTAACCAACTTTTAATGAGAGCACAATATTTCAAAATGGAGAGATTTAAGACATGCCACATCAGCCTAAGAATAAGGTGGTGTTGACACATCATTTTGGAGAGGTTTGAGAATATATTATTATAAGATTCCAAATTTTATAATTGGTAAGAATTTTTAATTGGAATAATGATTCCTTAAAGAATGGTTATTTTCAAAAGTAAAGAATAGTCATTCCTTTTAAAACTCATGTTTTCAATTATTCCATGCTATAAGAAGTCAAAGTTTTTATTTAATAATAGAAATATTAATATGATAATTTCAACATTATAAATAATAGTAATAATAACAAATTATAAAAAATATTATTTTTAAAAACACTAAAAAAAATTAATACTTATAGAAATAATAAATAGTAGTTTGAGAAATAATATAATAATTTTCAAGTATAATATTAGTATCAAACAATATGAATAATAATTTCCAATGAAATACTTTTTTTCTACAATATAAATAATAATATAATAATTTTCAAATGAATGTATTAATAAAAATATAAATAAAAATAATATTATTATTTTATAATAAAAAATAATAACTAATAATAAAAAATAATTTTATTATTCTTATTCAAAAATAAAATTTGTATTATAATACAAATAAATATTAATAATAATAACTCTTCTATCAATACTTATTTTTAAACTATCAATAATAAAATAATATATTATTAATTTTATAAAGAAAAACAATAATCATTATTATTATTATTAAATAATAATTACAATACCTTAAAACATTAATAACTTAAAATCAATTTAAACGGTATAATATTTCATTCCTAATCAATACCAATCATAAAAATGATCATTCCTATGTTATTCCATTCAGGTCTTTATTACATTCATGAGTTCATTCCATTCAGCCATAATTTTATTCAGTCTACCAACCATACCCTTACGAATTATTAAAGTATTTGACTAGTACAATTATTAGATTTTTAATTATTTATAAGGAATACTTTTAAAAGTTAAATTTTAATATAAAATAATTTATTTATTTTTTATGTTGAGATAAATGTGGGTAAAGATGGGGGACGGGTGAGATGAGTCCAGGTGGGTGGTTGGGTGGTTGGGGTTGAAGGTGGTTAGAGAAATAAGTTGAGAAACCTTAACTTTTTTTTTTTTTACTGTTTATAAGCTCGGTCAAAAGTGTTCTAAATATAGATAAATTTTAAAGTGCATCCAAGTACATGTGGGAAAATAGGAGTGCCCGGAATCTATTCGGTATGAAATTTAAATACGAATTTAAATACAATTATTACTAGCATGAATTAATCCTAATTAATTCAAATAATAATTCCAACAACCAATTTAACATCATGCATGTTGAATTAATTCACATATAATCTATGGCAAAATAAACCAGATAATATGTGATTAACGTACCTCTTGTAGAACTTGGCCTTTGAATAAAACGGGACTAACACGTACGCGCTTTATCAACCCAAAAACCTTCTCAAGTATTCCCTTTCACCTTATTCGATCACCGGTAGGAGATGCTTTCGAATAATTTAAATAACTAAGGAAAAAGAAAAATATTTATGCTCTTGATTTTTCCAACACATGGAATTATGTACTTGGGGATGAAATAATCATCCCCTATTTATAAGAGAGATGGCCGAAAATTTGATATATTTTATGGGCCTAGAGAAAAAAATTTCTTAGTCTCTAAGAAATCTTGAATATATCTCATATATTCTTTTCTCCATAATAAAATATTCCACAAAAATCTCACTCTCCTATTTAATCATGTAATTCTCGAAAACATTAAGAGTAGAATCCAAGATTTGGATCTTCTTGAATATATGAGATAATCTTGTATTCCAAGAATACTTATCTTTCATAATATATTTCCAAGAAAATCAACAAAATCTTTTCTCTCCTAATTTGACAATTTTCGAAAATTACAAAGGAAAAATCAGCATTATATTATCTTTTTGTTTTAATCACCTTATCATTATTGGGCTACTTGAGGGGCCTTTAAGGAGAATTAAGATTGGACCTCCTAATGGACTTCTGAATTTCAATATTGAGTCTCAATATAATTCAATCCATTAATATTAATTATTACCACTAATAAATTAATATTGCACTATCCATCTTTATCCATATTACGATAATATGGGCTCCCGGTTATTATTTCTCGCGTTTAAGATTATCAAGTCCATTAATTAATTAAGCTTCTGAATAGCTCTAAATTAATTAATATATTTCACATTGGAGTAAAAACAGCTCAACATTATTATCCGTACCGAAGAAACTAATTCTTCACTTGCAAGATTTGGTACGATAAAACTTCTGAGCCCACCAAGGGGACTAATCACACGAGCCGTACTCGCACGCGTTTCTCCGTATTAAATCTTAGCAACTGTCGTATGATTAATATTACTGCCCAAGACACAAAGTTCGAAGTCACAATGATTCTCACCCAACATGAATCAAAGCAGTAACCATTAAGCATACACGGTCCTATTTAAGTGACGGAGATTAAGAAATCAACAACCACTGAGGTCTAATTCTTCACATTTCAGAACAGAAGAATTTATCCTCGCTGTAGGTCCTCTTCAACACATACTAAATGTGCTAGTGCAATCTCTTAGTCAAGACAGACCAATCTGAGCCTTACACATCGACCTTTCACGGCGGATTGTTCAATTCCACCTAGGTCGTGAAAATGTATGTTTTAGTTACAAGGAAACTGTTAATGTTGTCTTCCGTGATCGGGTATCACCACATTAACTACAATATAACTAGTACCATATATTGAACGGTTTGCAATAAATATTCAACATTCAATCATATCTAAAGCATATGCGATAAAAGAATTATTCTCATAAACAAGTGTTTGATACACGAGTTATACAAAGTAAAAGCATACTTTCACGTATAACTCCAACAATCTCCCACTTATACTTAAAGTCTGCTTTTTAGTATACATCATGCATGTCTTAGTGTAGTAGCTCTACGTGACATCTCATGTCAGCCTACACTAACCTAATAATTCCTCCCACTTATACTTAAAGCAGATTGACAATAGTCTTGACTCCCATTCCATCCACATGTCTCTCGAATGTACTCTGAGGCAGACCCTTTGTGAATGGATGTAATAGGTTGTCCTCCGACATTTATCTTTGCCACCTCTTTATCTCCTCTCTTAACGATTTCTCGTATAAGATGGTGTTTTCTTTCAATGTGTTTGCTGGTCTTTTGGGCTCTCGGTTCCCTTGAATTTGCAACTGTTCCGACATTATCACAATGGACAGTGATTATGATGGGCAAATTCGGAAAAAAATCCAAGTCCACTAAGAAGTACTTGAGCCAAACCACTTCTTTCGCTGCTTCACAAGCAGTTACTTATTCGGCTTTCATGGTCGAATCGGCGATGCATTTCTGCAAATCGCTTCTCCATGTCATGGCTCCTTCTCCCATGCAGAACACACTACCCGAGGGAGTTATTTTGGAGTCTATGTCTGATTGGAAATTTAAGTCCGTGTATCCCATGGGAATTAGATTGTCTGATTGTTAAATCAGCATTCCATACCAAGTTCTTTTCAGAAACTAAAGAACGCATTTAATTGCAATATAATGTGCTTTCCCGGGGTTACTTTGATATCTTGTCATCATGTCCACGACAAAGCAGATATCCGGTCTCGTACACAACGTTGCATACATAAGACTTCCTACGTCCGAAACGTACGGAACGTCTTTCATGTCATCTATCTCCACTTGCGTCTTAGGGCATATTTCTTTGGATAGATGGATTCCGTGCCTAAAAGGTACAAAACCTTTCTTGGAATCTTGCATGTTGTATCGCTTCAAAACAGTGTCTTTGAATGAAACTTGCGATAAGCCCAACATCCTCTTCTTGCGATCGCAAGTGATCTTGATCCCAAGGATGTGACCGGCTTCCCCTAAGTCCTTGACTTGAAGCGATGTTACTAACTTCTACTAGTCGCTCACCCGCAAGCGGACGGGTTCACTGTAGTAAGAGTAAGTATAATGACCAAGTATTATCGAACCCAAGGGATGGTGTATATGCGAATAGATCCCTGAAGATCTACGCGTCGTAGTTAATATGAGTGTATGTTTTTGGATTTTTTAGAAAGATTAATTAAAACTAAAATAAACTAATTAAACTAAAATACTAAAGCAGACTAATTAACTAAGGGTTGGATTCAAATACGAGATGGTGATGCTTAGGATAGGAATCCCTACGTATACTAACGGAGCAGGTCCATAATCAAAATAACTGTGACACAC
The DNA here is from genome assembly GCA_947034835.1 of Ballota nigra. Classification (NCBI taxonomy): domain Eukaryota; kingdom Viridiplantae; phylum Streptophyta; class Magnoliopsida; order Lamiales; family Lamiaceae; genus Ballota; species Ballota nigra. The sequence continues at coordinate 70,908,847 of OX344724.1, forward strand.
AAGAATTAACCTAAGTCTAAGAATGCAAGGTGAAAGCTCAAGATTCTAAACCCTAATACTTTACCCTAACACTCGACTCCACTAATCCACTAACAAGTTAATGGATTGTGCTCAATTAATGAGACCCTAATTTAACTAAGGTGATGTGGTCGTCCTCCTTCGCTAAACCGGTAGATGAATTAACCTTTCTTAAACCTTCTCGTTAAGACTACTAATCGTTATTGAGTGATGCGGTCGTCCTCTCTCTAACACTTTCGTACTAAATTCAAAGGTAAAGTTCAGATTAATTATAAGAATTCATTAACCAAGAGAATTAAAACCTAACGTCACAAGTTACTCTAATTACGTACCCACAACCTACTTCTACGAGTTCATCCTACCCTAAGCATGCAAGGGTTTTAGCTAGACATGACGTTCACAAACACAAAAGCAATAGGAGAAACAACGAACATAAACATAATGAATTGAAGAACGATAATATGAAACATGAACTAGGGTTTAAAGAAATAAATACTAAGAACTGAAATTTGAATTGATAAAAACGAAGTTTAAAGCGTTAAAAGTAATCGAGCTAATTAAAAGAAACTAAGAAAGAAAGAAACTAAGAATTCGTATGCAAAACCTCAACAAAACGTAAATAAAGCTTGCTCCTCTCCTTTCTCTCCAAAAACTAAGTCTAAAATTATTTCTAAAGTTCGGGGGTCTTTTCAAAACGTGTTTGGAAGAGGTATATATAGGCACGGGTCGAAACGGGAGTTAATGGGCCGAAAATACGCATCCGGAGGCAAAAATCCGAGGTTGCTCGAGCAAAACGCTGGAGCGGTCCCGCTCGAGCAGTGTAGCTCGAATGACACAATCGCTCGAGCGGTTCCGCTCGAGCCGGTCGAGCGATGAAATTACACTGTATGTTTTGAGCGCTCGAGCAATTCGCTCGAGCGGTGGCGCTCGAGCTGCTCGAGCGCAAGAAAAGTTCTGTACGTTTAGGCGCTCGAGCAATGCGCTCGAGCGGTGGCGCTCGACCTAGTCACTCGAGTGACTTCCAACTCATCCAACTAATACTTTTCCTCGTCCGCACTAATACCAATCGTATTTCTTCAATATCTTCTCATCCGGGCATCCGTTTGAGTCGATTCAAAGTCCTACGAACTCCGTTTTTCGTCCTCTATTCACCTATGAGCATCAAAGAGACAAATTCATCAATGTGTAGAAATAATGCTCAATTGACTCTAAATACTCTATAAACTCGACCAAGATTGGGGTATTTCAAGCTACGAATCATGACAATTTCACGCCTAATCAACCCCCCCAAACTTACCATATTGCTTGTCCCCAAGCAATGAAAGAATAAGTCAAGTGAAATTGTTAGGAATGAGTAAAAATCAATCATGCAAGCTAATGAACTCAAGCTTCAAAAGTCAATCACCCGTATACTCACTCACTTTCTTTTATCGTACTCATGCAACAATGACAAGAAACACCAAGATCAAGCATGGATGTGCACTCAACGATGTATTTCGCTCCCTCACAAGTGTATAACAATGATCAAGGGACTCACTCAAACAATCAATCACACAAATTGGCAGCCATAGGCTTGTAAGTGCTCTTAACTTCGACCATATTCTAGAAAGCAATGCCGAATCAAAAAGGGCTTTTCTCAAGGTTGTAATGTAGGCTCTTTGGACGGGTGGGATAACAATATGGGTAAGTGACTCAAGTGAATGGAGAATAGAAAGTCAAACTTTGGCACTTCGAGATTAGGAACAGAATACTTCAAACATTTTCAATCAACACTCTTTCAATTCCATGTCTCTCAACACTTCAATCTTTTCTTTCTCACTCTTTTCACTTTTATCCAATCACTTTTTTTTTCTATTTTTTTTTTCGCACAAACACATGAGCTCATTTTTTTCTTTTTTGCTCATTCTCAATTTTCTTTCTCTTTTTCCCACATCTCAAAACTTCATCACACCTTCTTCTCATATTCACTCAACAAACAACCTTTTCCTTTTTCAACTCAATTCACTCCCTTCATATTCACACTTTCCTATTCTCCACTCAAATTGGGATAAAAAAACTCAGGAATTGGAATAGTGTTCATATGTGCTAGCAAATAAAATAGGCTTTAGGCTCAAAGGGGCTAGCAAGGGATCAATGTCATTGGTAAGGAAAATTTTGGCTAAGTGACTCAATAAAATCAAAGATGGCCTAAGATCCTATTCGGCATATCAAACTAGACACAATCAAGAAGTAAGAGCACACACAAGTTCTGGCATCCTCTAAGGTGATGATTCACTCACAAACGAAGAGATCAATTTATGCATTTAAATCTCATAAGGCTCAACTCTCACGGCTTTCACATCCATGCTAGTCCTAGTGCATTCTCACTCTCATCACACAAGTACTCAAAAGAAAACTTCACAAGCATACAAGTTCTTTCTCAAATCAGCTCAAACTCAAACAGGCACACAAAAGAATTTCTAACTCACTCTTACTACTCACTCTACTCATCAAATCATACTCAAAGATAGCAATCAACAAGCATAAGATGATTGATAGGCATGAAATATACAATAGCGAGTCAACTCAAAATCACCCCAAGGAGTATCTCAACAATCTAATAATCAATCAAACTCAACTCAAAGATAAGGGCGTGCATGCATGTGCAATGTAACAAGAAACATAAAAAAAACTCCACCCCCCCAAACTTCGACCTTGCTTGAGGTCTAAGTTTGGGGTTGTGGGTTACCTCAACCACATAATCCCGTTTCTCTCACTAGCTTTGCACACTTCCTTGTCTCAAGTTGGTTCCTTCAATCTGAATAACTCCATGATACCTTTACTCCTTTAGAGACAAGCCTACAAAATAAAACTCTCAAGTACGAGGTTAAACATACGACTCAAAATACTCCCTAATAATATAAAAAGACACTAAAAATAAATGAAAGCAAATAAAAATGGGTTGCCTCCCAATCAGCGCTATTTTTAAGGTCCTCATGTCGGACCAAGCTCAAAGGAGCTTATGGGACATCATACTCAAATTTACCTCCCCCACTCTCATAAGAGTCGTGTTTGAACTCCTTTCCTTGATGCCCCACCATCATGAGCCCTTTTGCTTCCTTCCCCACCTCAAGTGGTATAGGTCTCAACTCCTTCTCACCTTTATCTGGAGGAGTCTTACTAAACAATTTCTTGAATTTTGACTTCTTCTTCTTAATTCCTCCTTTTCCCTCTAGCTGGACCACGTCCATTTTCTTCACCTCTTCATCCTTCAACTTCTTCACTTTATCCATATCAACATAATCAAGAACATAATGCTCATGGGTTAAATAGTCAAGTGAAGGACTAACAAAATCATGAGTATGAGAAAGATTAGGGATAGGAGGCGTGTCTTCAACACGAGGATCAATTGCATCCATGCAATACAAGCTCTCGTCCTCCTTCGGGTGCTTCATGGCTTCATATAGGGAGATCTTCACTTCTTGATCATCAACCTTCAGCGTAATCTTCCCGTTTGCCACATCTAGCACCATCCCCGCCGTAGCTAAGAACGGTCTTCCCAAGATCAGGGGCACGTGCTCATCTTCCTCCATCTCTAGAACTGCAAAATCGGCTGGAAAAATGTGATCTCCAACTCTCACTAGAACATCTTCAACCACACCTTGAGGTCTAGTAATAGACCGGTCGGCTAGTTGAAGCATCATCATTGTGGGTTGAAGTTCACCACCTTCCAACTTCTTGAAAAGCGACAGTGGCATCAAATTAATGCTCGCCCCGAGGTCGCACAACGCTCCCTTCTTGATCCCGTTCCCAATATCACATAGGATCGTGAAGCTCCCGGGATCCTTCAGCTTTGGTGGAAGCGCCTTGTGCACTAATGCACTCACCTCGTGGTTCAACTGCACCAACTTCGGCTCATCAACTCTTCGTCTCTTCGCTATCAAGTCCTTCAGGAACTTGGCATAATTTGGCATCTGTTCCAAAGCATCATAAAAATGAATGTTAATGTGAAGTTGTTTAAAAACATCAAGAAATTTAGCAAACTTTTCATCAAGCTTCTTTTTCATGAAGCGCTGTGGATACGGGACGGGTATCACAGATTTGGGTACCCCCCATTCATCTCTTTCTGTTTCTTTCACTTTATCCCTTGCTTCCTTTGCCTTTTTCCACTTAGGAACTCTCTCAACCTCCTCTAGGTCTTTGTCCTGATGGGACTCATCCACATCTTTATGCTTCTCAATCCCTTCACTTTCAATCCCCTTCTCAACTTGGGGCGTCTCAGAATCAGCAGGCATCTGAGGCCCTTCATAGTTGGTTCCACTTCTTAACTGGATAGCCTTGCAATGTTCCTTCGGGTTCCCCTCCGGCATTCTATTCACTGACTTTGCAATCTGGCTCATCTGGAACTCTAAAGAAGTGAACCTTCGATTGTTCTCTTGTTGAGTTCTAGTCCACTCAACATTCATCTTCTGGAGCTCTTGATCACGTTGATCACCCTTCTTATGCAACTCCTTCACATCGTACTCCAAGGATGACAACCGCTTGCTCCCTTCCTCCACCTTCTGAAGGATCGCTCTCAACATCTCCTCGGTTGATGCACCGCCTTCTCCACCAGGAGGTTTAGACCCCGGATCAACACCTGCAGGAACAGTAACACCAGCTTTTGGGTTAGCATAAGAAAAGTTCTCATTCTTCCTCCATGTGTTTTGAGGAGGCTGCTGGCCTCCTTGAACTCCTTGTGTGTTCCTCCATTGATTTTGAAGTGGTTGTGGGCCTGGAGGTACAAATGGTTGGCCATAAGAAGGTCTTCCATACTGGTTTCCACCTTGGTAGCCATTCTGGTTGTAATACGGACCTCCCATGTAATTGGCTACCTCTTGCTGCCCACTTGGTTGGTCTACTCTCTCATTCTCTACTGCATGCTCTCCACCCAAACTCTTCCCCAACTCGAGGTTGTTGATCTTTTCCATCATGGCCATCAATAGCCTTCTCGTTCCTTCTCCCTCTTCAACCTGATGCACTCTCTGAAAATCTGCATCTCCACTCCAAGCATCGGCATTCGTGACAATGTTGTCCACGATCTCCCTACACCTCTCTATCCCTTGGTTCAGGAATGCTCCGCCCGCACAGGCGTCTAAATGATCTTGTCCCGCCTTATTGGCACCACTATAGAAGAATGCCATAATATCTCCCTCATTGTACCCGTGCTGCGGGCACTCTATCAGCATATTTGAGTATCTCTCCCACGCTTGGCGTAAATCCTCTCCAGACTTCTGGCGAAAGGACGAGATCTCAATTCTAGCCTTGATCGTCCTAGATGGAGGGTAGAATCGCTCGAGGAACAGACGCTCGAGCTCGGCCCAAGTGGTAATACCTCCCCGCGGGAGCGTATTATCGTACCACTCCTTGGCTATTCCCGTCAATGAGAAAGGGAACAGCCTAAGCCTCTTGGCATCTTCAGACATGCCATTATAATTAAATGTTGAGGCTATCATGAGAAAACTCCTCAAGTGAGTGTGAGGATTCTCCTTCCCGATCATCCCCTTGAACTGATTCTCGGTAAGCAGCTTTAAAATCCCCGGGGATATCGAGAAGTTGTTCGCCTCTACAGGAGGTAAATCCACTCCATCATAGTACCGCTGTGGCTGCGCTGCAAACCTCCCTCGAATAGCCATATTGTGATCTACGTTCTGAGGAACGTGTTGAGGATTAGCAGCTGGTACGGGTACTTGTTGGGGTGGTGGTTGGTAAACAGGTGGTTGGTTGTAGACAGGAGGTGGATGATATCTATATGGTGGGTAAGGATAAGGTGGGTATGGGTAATGTTGGTATACTGGGTTGTTAAAAGGGTTATTTGGGTTTTGTGGGTAAGCAGGGTTGGTATGAGGATTATGGACAAGGTTCTGAGCTGGATTCCCTACGTTTTGTATATCCGGGTTTAGGCTCTGGCTATCCCCTAATGGAATTTGATTCTGGCTACCACTAACTCCAGTGCCTTCAACTCGGTCTACTGCCTGATTGAAATCGTTGGCAGCATCGTCCAACTCATTATTGATATCCATTGGTTCCTTTCCTAAGTCGGCAGCGTTCATCCTTCTCAAGAAGGCTCGGTTCCTCCTGGCTATTGTCTCAGGGTCCAACGGTATTCTCTCTTCGCTCGTATTGCCTTGTGAGCGTGTTTTCATAAACCTGACACACTAGCAGAAGGATCAAAACGCAACTGCCCAATGAATGGAAATAAAATTAAAAACAGAAAATAAATCACCCACTACTAACTACTAAGCTATCTACAAGTCCTATTCAAAAAGCATACACGCCATCCCCGGCAACGGCGCCATTGACTTGAAGCGATGTTACTAACTTGTACTAGTCGCTCACCCGCAAGCGGACGGGTTCACTGTAGTAAGAGTAAGTATAATGACCAAGTATTATCGAACCCAAGGGATGGTGTATATGCGAATAGATCCCTGAAGATCTACGCGTCGTAGTTAATATGAGTGTATGTTTTTGGATTTTTTAGAAAGATTAATTAAAACTAAAATAAACTAATTAAACTAAAATACTAAAGCAGACGAATTAACTAAGGGTTGGATTCAAATACGAGATGGTGATGCTTAGGATAGGAATCCCTACGTATACTAACGGAGCAGGTCCATAATCAAAATAACTGTGACACACAAGAATTAACCTAAGTCTAAGAATGCAAGGTGAAAGCTCAAGATTCTAAACCCTAATACTTTACCCTAACACTTGACTCCACTAATCCACTAACAAGTTAATGGATTGTGCTCAATTAATGAGACCCTAATTTAACTAAGGTGATGTGGTCGTCCTCCTTCGCTAAACCGGTAGATGAATTAACCTTTCTTAAACCTTCTCGTTAAGACTACTAATCGTTATTGAGTGATGCGGTCGTCCTCTCTCTAACACTTTCGTACTAAATTCAAAGGTAAAGTTCAGATTAATTATAAGAATTCATTAACCAAGAGAATTAAAACCTAACGTCACAAGTTACACTAATTACGTACCCACAACCTACTTCTACGAGTTCATCCTACCCTAAGCATGCAAGGGTTTTAGCTAGACATGACGTTCACAAACACAAAAGCAATAGGAGAAACAACGAACATAAACATAATGAATTGAAGAACGATAATATGAAACATGAACTAGGGTTTAAAGAAATAAATACTAAGAACTGAAATTTGAATTGATAAAAACGAAGTTTAAAGCGTTAAAAGTAATCGAGCTAATTAAAAGAAACTAAGAAAGAAAGAAACTAAGAATTCGTATGCAAAACCTCAACAAAACGTAAATAAAGCTTGCTCCTCTCCTTCCTCTCCAAAAACTAAGTCTAAAATTATTTCTAAAGTTCGGGGGTCTTTTCAAAACGTGTTTGGAAGAGGTATATATAGGCACGGGTGGAAACGGGAGTTAATGGGCCGAAAATACGCATCCGGAGGCAAAAATCCAAGGTTGCTCGAGCAAAACGCTCGAGCGGTCCCGCTCGAGCAGTGTAGCTCGAATGACACAATCGCTCGAGCGGTTCCGCTCGAGCCGGTCGAGCGATGAAATTACACTGTATGTTTTGAGCGCTCAAGCAATTCGCTCGAGCGGTGGCGCTCGAGCTGCTCGAGCGCAAGAAAAGTTCTGTACGTTTAGGCGCTCGAGCAATGCGCTCGAGCGGTGGCGCTCGACCTAGTCACTCGAGTGACTTCCAACTCATCCAACTAATACTTTTCCTCGTCCGCACTAATACCAATCGTATTTCTTCAATATCTTCTCATCCGGGCATCCGTTTGAGTCGATTCAAAGTCCTACGAACTCCGTTTTTCATCCTCTATTCACCTATGAGCATCAAAGAGACAAATTCATCAACGTGTAGAAATAATGCTCAATTGACTCTAAATACTCTATAAACTCGACCAAGATTGGGGTATTTCAAGCTACGAATCATGACAATTTCACGCCTAATCAGTCCTTCATATCAAATTGTCTTGACAGCCATACCCTTACGTCTGACAATATCTTTACATTGTTTCCAACGAGCAGAATATCGTCTACGTATAATACTAAGAATACCACTGCAGTTCCGTCACGCTTCTTATACACACAACTTTCGAACTCGTTTTGATCAAACCCATAAGACTTAATCACTTGATCAAAACACTGGTTCCAAGTACGCGATGCTTGCTTAAGTCCATAAATGGATCTCTTAAGCTTGCAAACGAGGTGTTCTTGGCCTGTTTCAATAAAACCTCTGGGCTGTTGCATATAGATATCTATCCCGTCAAGACTTCCGTTAAGGAAAGCCGTCTTGACATCCATTTGCCAGATCTCGTAATCTAGGTGCGCAGCGATCGACAAGAGAATACGGATGGACTTAAGCATAGCTACATGCGAAAAGGTCTCCTCATAATCGATCCCTTCTTTCTGAGTATACCCTTTGGCCACAAGCCTTGCTTTGAAGGTCTCTACCCTTCCGTCTGGTCCTCTTTTCCTCTTGTACACCCACTTACATCCAATGGGTTCTACCCCACTGGGTGGTTCGACCAACTCCCACACTTGATTATGATCCATCGAACCCATCTCGGTTTCCATTGCGGTTTTCCACGCCTCCGCGTCTTTGTCTTGGATTGCCTCGTCGTACGTCCATGGGTCTGATTCATCGCCGGGAATCAAATCCGAAGATTCTCTAATTCCCATGAATCTCTCGGGTTGCCTTGCAATCCTCCCACTACGACGGGGTTCCGGTTGTGAAGGTGTGACGTGTGGTACATCATCTTGTATACTTGGTATAGGAGTTTGCCCTCTTAACTCGTCTGAGGTAATCTTACTTCTGGGCTTTCTTTTATTCATATAGTCTTCCTCCAAGAATTTAAAGTGTGAACTAATCACGGTCTTTTGATCCTTGGGACTATAGAACATACACCCTTTCGTTCCCGCAGGATATTCTATAAACAGCCTTAATTCCGAACGTGGATCCAATTTACCGGCTTCCTTGTCTAGCACGTATGCCGGACAACCCCAAATCCGCAAGTGTCTTAGACTGGGCTTGCGCCCGGTCCACAATTCCATTGGGGTTTTAGGAATCGATTTGGATGGCACCAAGTTTAGAATGTAAGCCGCTGTTTCCAAGGCGTTACCCCAAAACGATTTGGGTAAATCCGAATAACTCATCATGGATCTGACTATTTCTAAAAGAGTCTGGTTCCTTCATTCCGCCACACCGTTCTATTGAGGGGTTCCCGGTGCGGTCAACAGGGATACAATCCCTTCGTCCGATAGGTAGTTCAAGAATTCATCGCTAAGGTATTCGCCTCCACGATCAAATCGTAGAAACTTGATACTTCTTTCCCTATGCATCATAAGGTAGATGTATCCATATCTCGAGTAATCATCAAATTACTCATACCCCTTCTTGCTATGATTGTCATTGAACCACACATATCGGTATGAACGAGTTCTAACACTTTGGTGGCTCTATTCCCCTTGGCTCTAAATGCCGTCTAGGTCATTTTACCCTCTAAACAGGATTCACAAGTTGGAAATGACTCAACTTGAAGTGACTCCAAGGATTCATTTTTCACCAACCTTTGTATCCGCATTAGATTAATATGACCTAATCTAAGATGTCATAGAAGTGTTTCATTCATGTCTGAAGAATGCTTCCTTTTATTACTCGAAATAATCGATGTGTTATTAGATTCAATTTTATGAGTGGTGTGCCCAAATAATGGTATAAAGATCATCCATTGAAGTTCCGGAACAGATAAACTCATCGTTTCAAGAAATAATAACATCCTTATTAAAAGAAACTGAGTATCTATTCAAAAACCATTTAGAAACTGAAGGTTGAGTTCTTTCTAAACTAGGAACATGAAGAACGTCTCTCAAGACCATAACTCTATCTTCAAAAGATAGGCGCACTTCTCCCACTGCTTCAGCTGTCACTCTCGTAGCATTGCCCGATGTGATGGGGATCTCACTTCCGTTAAGTCGTCGGGTTAGCTTGAACCCATGAAACAAATGTGATCAGTAGCTCTCGTATCCACTATCCACGAATAGACAGCATACACCACTTCACAAGTTTCGACGACTAGGGTGTGTGAATTACCTAACTCTCCTAGCCTCTTAGGCTTGGAACAGGCAGACCTCCATTGTCCTCTCTCACCGCAACTAAAACACTTCCCCTTCGATGCTAGCCTTTGTATTTGCCTTTCGCAACAATTGGATTTACTTGGATCCGGCCTTTGGTTCTCTTCCTCTTTTTCCCTCCCTTGGGACCAAAAAGAGGTAGACGAACCATTAGCCACCATAGCACTAGACTGGTGCTCCATTATCACCTCCACCGAAACTAAAGCTTGCAAGAGCTCGGGCAAACGACTTGTCCGTTCATTCATCTGACAGTTCAGATGAAACTACTCAAAGCTTCTCGGTAGAGAATGGTATATGAAATCAATCAAAATCTGCGCCAAGTACTTCCAACTTGTTAAGGTATGCCATTATCTCGAGAACGTGCTCCCTCACGGGCGTTCCCTCCACCATTTCCAACTTGACCGAGTCATGTTTGGTGAACTGATTAGTCATGGGTTTCTGATGTGTAAACATCTCTTCAAGGCTTTACATGATTTCAACAGTGGATACAATGTCTTCATTAACGCGCCTCACATCCTCAGACAGAGATGTCAAGATGATGCACTTCATGTGTTCATTGTCATGCTGTCAATCATAAACTGCCTTTTCCCATTGCTTGACTTATCATTAGGCTTGCCGGGTTCATTAACGTGAATAACCCAATCGTATTTTCGTGCAGTAAGGACAAATTTAAAATTACATTTCCAATCGATATAATTCTCTCCAAAAAGTTTATTAACTTTAAGTATATTAAACAGTGGATTAAAAGGTTGCGACATGATGAAATGAGAATAAAACATACATTCATATTAATATCTAGAAAAATATGAAATTATCACATAATTCGATCACATCAATTATATTGAAACCTTAAAACAATATAATCATGCATCAGCCAACATCTCGAAACAATTTAAATGCGCCACGAGGGGTGGTCTATACATTTAAACACATTCAAGCGGATCACAAACTTAAAAGTTACAAATCCTTAATTCAAAATTAATAGTTGGCTCCCACTTTGACCACATAGAAATTGACAGGGACTTCGAGGGGAGTAAGTTAATATCAATTTCCTATGCCTAAGTAATAACCATAATTAAATACAGGATTATTATTTCGCTTTGAGCAAGCCACTCGTGGTGAGGGTCAATACCGCCACTAGTAATAATCCACAATCATCCTTTTGGAATTTATTCATGTGAAATCCGTTCTTTTGGCCGATCCGAGGGGGAAATGTATTCCAAAAGAACTTCACAAATAAATAAATTATGGAGGCCAAATTAATCCAATTTTAATATCCGGAATAAAATTGCGATTAAATAAACATACTTAGTAATTTTCGAAAGTAAGGTTTTTCTTGGACAATTAAATTCATGCAAACACATATTAACAATTAATAATAATTGCACGAAATAAAACATCCATCAAAACAAAATTAAACACATTGGAGCACTCAAATCCAATTGTCACGGTTAATTTCTTCACGTCTTGATGCGAAAAATCGTCCTTGTTGCTTTCCGTCATTCGTCTCGACACGCTCCCACTCGAACAGCAACACTTCATCAAAAATAACATCATTTGGGGTTCGGGATGACGTTTAAAATCACACGAAAACAAACAAAACCGAAAAAATCCCACAGCGCGCGTCGGCCCACGGAGTGGGCCCACGCGCCTCTCGGTCATGCAGTCGAGGCGCTGCATGCTGAGCGCCGAGGCACGCGCGCGCGCTTGCGCAGTGCCGGCCACCCGTCGCGCGCGGGTCATGCGCCTTGTACACCCCGTGCGCCGAGTTTCGACGTTCGTTCTCATTTTCTTCACCCCATGCATGATTTTACGTCCATACATGCGCCGTGCATGCATGCGTCGTCTGGGTACGCCGTCTTTAATTCTTCGTTCTTCGTCACAATCCGGTTACAATTTATTTTACAAAAAAATAAATACTAGATCTAGACTAGTCTATTACAATGATCGAATCAAAATAAAAACAACTAATCTACTCGTAGATTTTCTCACGAGAAAAACGAATTCGAACGAATCGAATTAAAAACAATTAATTCACACGCATGAAAAAAAATAACAACATTAAAACCATGACAATTGGATACCTGCAAAAAAGATCTAGCAATTCTACTATCCAATTTCAATTTAATGTTTAACAATTTAAATTCCAATTTAAAGATCAGAGCCCGAAACCGTGGCTCTGATACCAGTTGTTGGGAAAATAGGGGTGCCCAGAATCTATTCGGGATGAAATTTAAATACGAATTTAAATACAATTATTACTAGCATGAATTAATCCTAATTAATTCAAATAATAATTCCAACAACCAATTTAACATCATGCATGTTGAATTAATTCACATATAATCTATGGCGGAATAAAAAAGATAATATGTGATTAACGTACCTCTCGTAGAACTTGGCCTTTGAATAAAACGGGACTAACACGTACGCGCTTTATCAACCCAAAAACCTTCTCAAGTATTCCCTTTCACCTTATTCAATCACCTGTGGGAGATGCTTTCGAATAATTTAAATAACTAGGGAAAAAAAGAAAAATATCTATGCTCTTGATTTTTCCAACACATGGAATTATGTACTTGGGGATGAAATAATCATCCCCTATTTATAAGAGAGATGGCCGAAAATTTGATATATTTTATGGGCATGGAGAAAATCTTTTCTTAGTCTCTAAGAAATCTTGAATATATCTCATATATTCTTTTCTCCATAATAAAATATTCCACAAAAATCTCACTCTCCTATTTAATCATGTAATTCTCGAAAACATTAAGAGTAGAATCCAAGATTTGGATCTTCTTGAATATATGAGATAATCTTGTATTCCAAGAATACTTATCTTTCATAATATCTTTCCAAGAAAATCAACAAAATCTTTTCTCTCCTAATTTGACAATTTTCGAAAATTACAAAGGAAAAATCAGCATTATATTATCTTTTTATTTTAATCACCTTATCATTATTGGGCTACTTAATGGGCTATTTGAGGGGCTTTTAAGGAGAATTAAGATTGGACCTTCTAATGGACTTCTGAATTTCAATATTGAGCCCCAATATAATTCAATCCATTAATATTAATTATTACCACTAATAAATTAATATTGCACTATCCATCTTAATCCATATTACGATAATATGGGTTCCCGGTTATTATTTCCCGCGTTTAAGATTATCAAGTCCATTAATTAATTAAGCTTCTGAATAGCTCTAAATTAATTAATATATTTCACCTTGGAGTAAAGACAGCTCAACATTATTATCCGTACCGAAGAAACTAATTCTTCACTTGCAAGATTTGGTACGATAAAACTTCTGAGCCCACCAAGGGGACTATTCACACGAGCCGTACTCGCACGCGTTTCTCCGTATTAAATCTTAGAAACCGTCGTATGATTAATATTACTGCCCAAGATACAAAGTTCGAAGTCACAATGATTCTCACCCAACATGAATCAAAGCAGTAATCATTAAGCACACACGGTCATATTTAAGTGACGGAGATTAAGAAATCAACAACCACTGAGGTCTAATTCTTCACATTTCAGAACAGAAGAATTTATCCTCGCCGTAGGTCCTCTTCAACACATACTAAATGTGCTAGTGCAATCTCTTAGTCAAGACAGACCAATCTGAGCCTTACACATCGACCTTTCACGGCGGATTGTTCAATTCCACCTTGGTCGTGAAAATGTATGTTTTAGTTACAAGAAAACTATTAATGTTGTCTTCCGTGATCGGGTATCACCACATTAACTACAATATAACTAGTACCATATATTGAACGGTTTGCAATAAATATTCAACATTCAATCATATCTAAAGCATATGCGATAAAAGAATTATTCTCATAAACAAGTGTTTGATACACGAGTTATACAAAGTAAAAGCATACTTTCACGTATAACTCCAACAGTACATAGTATGCATTTGAATTTTAAATTAAATTTTAACATTTTCAAAGTCCATTAGAAAATCGGGTTAGAAGCGAGTCAGAGCAAGGCCAATGGAAAAAATAGATTTATGCAGTATATGGTGACACAGGCGAAAGGGCGCCGGTGATGCAGGAAAAAGGGCGGCAAAGAGTGGCACGGGCGGGCGATGGTGAGCGCAGTTGGTAGAGGGTGAAGACGGACATCAGTTGGGTGTGTCTGAGAAATGAGAAAAAAAGGAGAGGCGAGAATGGGGCAAATTTATGCTCTCTACATCAGGTTCGTTGGATAGAAGCCGCCTGTGATAGTGATTTGAATATCACCAATACAATAATCTATACAAAAATATATACAATCACCAACAAATCAAATCTTTAACTAATATAATCGCTATTACCTCCCTTCAAGCGCTGCGTGGGGTGAGGACACACGCAAAGCTTGGAACGAAGAAACTCGAATGCTGGACGAGAGAGACTCTTTGTGAAGATGTCAGCGAGTTGCAGATGAGAAGGAACGAAACCGGTGTGGAGTTTGCCAGAGGAGACCAACTCTCGAACAAAATGGTAATCAAGATCAATATGTGTGGCGCGTTTGTGAGCAACAGGATTCTGACTCAAGAATATGGCACTCTTGTTGTCAGAGAGTAAGGTTGGTCGAGTGGTAGGGAGAGCTTTAAGTTCTCGAAGAAGATTTGTGACCCAGACTAGCTCGGCTGCTGCATTTGCCATAGCTCGGTATTCCGACTCACAACTAGAACGAGCAACAGTAGGCTGCTTTTTGGCGCTCCAAGAAACTAAGTTGTTCCCAAGAAAAATAGAATACCCATATGTGGAACGGCGGGTTTCGATACAACGCGCCCAATCAGCATCAGAATATCCCAAGATAGAGGAATCAGGAAGTCTCGTGAAGGAGAGACCAAAGTGAAGCGTTCCTTTAACGTAACGAAGTATACGCTTAACAGCGGAAAAGTGAGCATCTGTTGGAGAGTGGAGAAACTGGCTAACGGAGCTAACAGCATAGGATAAGTCTGGACGAGTGATAGTTAAATACTGAAGAGCCCCGACAAGAGATCTGTATAATGTAGGATCAGAACAAGGAGAACCAGTGCTGAGGAGAGATTCCTCCATGGCTAACGGTGTGGCAATGGGCTTGGAATCCAGTAAATCCGCACGCTTGAGGATGTCATGAGCATACTTGGCTTGCCCGACAAACAGACCGGCAGGAGTATAGGATACCTCCAGACCAAGAAAATAAGTCAACCGCCCGAGATCTTTAATAGCAAACTCCTGATGCGTACGAGAAATAAAACCACGAAGGGCAGTGATGTCATTTCCTGTAACAATGATGTCATCCACATAAAGCAACAAATATATGGTCACAGGGCATTTGTGAAAGTGAAAAAGAGAGGAGTCTGCCCGACTCTGAACAAATCCCAAGCTGAGGAGATAGGAGCTAAATCGCTGAAACCAAGCAAGAGGAGCCTGCCGAAGTCCATACAGAGCCTTCTGTAAACGACAAACGTGATCAGGATAGTGGGGATCAATAAAGCCAAGAGGCTGAGACATGAAGACAGGTTTGGCAAGAATACCATTAAGGAATGCATTCTTGACATCAAGCTGATGGAGAGGCCACCCATGCTGAACCGCAAGAGATAAAACAATCTGTATTGTAGCTGCTTTAACAACACGGCTAAAGGTGTGATGAAAGTCAGCACCAGGGACCTGAGTAAAGCCTTGGGCGACCAAATGAGCTTTGTGGCGCTCAACAGACCCATCAGGATGGAATTTCATATGAAAGACCCACTTAGATCCGACAATGTTGGTAGCGGAGGGACGAGGCACCAAGGTCCAAGTGTCATTTGTACGAAGAGCATCAATCTCCTCCTGCATGGCAGCAAGCCATTCTGGATGCTTAGCAGCGGACTTGAAACCACGGGGCTCAGAGGTGGCAGTAAGTGCTGAGAGAAGAGCCGTAGTTGACAAGTCAACTGGATAGCGAGGTTTGAATATGCCAGCACGAGCTCTAGTAATCATGGGATGAGGGGGAGCTGGCGCAAGGGCAGACGGGGCTGCTGGAGGCGAGATTGGCTCAATATGAGCAGGGGCAGGTGGTGAACCTGGCTCGGCATGAGCAGGGGCAGGTGGTGAAGCTAGCTCGGCATGAGCAGGGGTAGGGGCGAAACCGGCTCCTCAGAAGCAGGAATAGGCAGTGTTGCAGTGGGTAGATCGTCATCCTCATCAACCAAAATAGGGGTCGAACGAGTAACCGAATCCTGTGGAAGAGAAGCAGGGCGCATGGGCTGCACGAGTGGCGGGGAAGGATGGGCAACCGAAGAATCCAGAAAAGTCGACATATCAAGATTAGAGAGGCGAGTCGAGGAAAGAGCCCGGGAATATGGAAAATAGTGCTCATCAAATTGAGCATGACGAGTGACAAAGACTCTAGATGAATCTGGATCAAGGCAGCGGAAACCTTTGTGTACACAGCTGTAACCGAGAAAAATACAAGCACGACTTCGAGGTTCCAGTTTATGAGCCGCATAATCCCGAAGATACGGAAATACACGACATCCGAAAGGTCTAAAATTTGCATAATACGGAGGAGATCCAAATAACAACTCAAATGGTGAAGAATTATGCAGAAGTTGGGAAGGAAGCCTGTTGATAATGTATGTAGCAGTCGCGAAAGTTTCATACCAAAAGGAAGCAGGTAAATGAGCATGAAATAGCATAGACAACCCAGTCTCAATTATATGGCGATGCTTTCTCTCTGCCCGGCCATTCTGTTGAGGAGTGTATGGACAAGAGAGGCGGTGAAGAATTCCATGCAAATTCATAAAGTCCCGAACTCTACCATTCACGAATTCAGTTCCCCCATCACTCTGAAAGACTTTAATAGTGCGAGAAAATTGATTGCAGACAAAAGCAGTAAAGCGAACTAGAACATCATAAAATTCAGACTTCGCACGCAAGGGATAAAGCTAAGAGAAACGTGAGTAATCATCCACAAACACCACATAATAACGAAAACCATCAGAAGTAGAAACGGGTGCAGGACCCCACAAATCACAATGAATTAAGTCAAGAGCGGCAGAAGCCCGTTTGTCATTCAATGAAAAGGATAAATGCTTGCTCTTAGCTAACTGGCATGAAGAGCAAGTGCTAGGGTTCGGTAAAACAGAAGTAACAGATACCTGACCCAACTTATTCAATAACGTTATAATAGAAAAAGGGGTATGCTCTAGACGTAAATGCCACAAATCAAAGCTGGCCTTCAAATCTTTATTCCGTATTGCTGCCACCAATGCCGGAACACCTCGATCAAGTAAATAGGGACCATTATCACACCTTCCTTGATCCATAATTTTCTTTGTTACTCGATTCTAAATTGCAAAGAACTTATCAGAGAATGTAACGTCAACAGGATAATCCGCAGTTAATTTACTGATAGACAAGAGATTCTTTGTGATATGGGGAACAACCAATACATCCAATAATTTGACATCCTCAGATAAATTACTAGTACCAATATGAGAAATACGCAAAGAGTTACCATCACCAACAATAACAGAACCGTTACCAGAATAAGGCTCGTAGGAATCCAGAGCAAAAGGCTAGTTTGTCATATGAGCAGAGGCGCCAGAGTCAAGGTACCAATCGGGGTTTGGCTCCGAAATGTTGCAAGTAGAGTTGAACGCCTAAGCCAAATTAACCGAGGACAGAACACCACGGGCTTGAAGGAATTGAGGACATTTGTCGGCATAATGGTCCCCTTTACAGATTTGGCAGCGAGGCGTATAGGGACAATGAGTACCACCATGAGAGTTGTTCCAATTCCCTGAATTGCTACTGGAACCACCATTTGTAGGAAAATTCCTACGCTGATTACTACCTTGGCCACCAGTTGAGAAAGGACGGCCATTATTCCCTGATTGGCCTCCCGAATTGTGCCTACCTCGGCCATTATTGCCGGAATTGGACCGGTCACCCCGTGATGCGGTAAACGCTGCAGACGGCTGGGAGGGGCCATCCATGGCGCGCAGCATCCCTTCAAACTGGCAGGCTTGATGCACCAGATCGCGGAACCCGGGAATGGTGCCCATCGCCAAACGAGTGTCGGCGAAGCTTGCAAACTGCATACCGAGGCCGTGCAGGAACCAGTGGGCCTTTTCGTCGTCCGGAATAGGGCGCCCGATGAACTGCAATTGATCGCAAAGCGATTTGAATATCTTCCCATAATCATCAACTGATAAATTACCCTTGCGAAGAGAAAGAAGCGCCTCTCGCAGAGAGTGCGTGTGGGAAGCCGACGTGTCGGAGAAAGCGGTCAGCAACGCCACCCAAGCTGATCGAGACGTCGTGCAACTGAAAATCTCAGCGGCGGCATCAGAGGTAAGGGAAGTGCGAATGACACTGAGCAACTTCTTATCTTTCTTACGCCATTCGGAGAACGCCGGATTCGAGGAGGTTGAGCCATCAGAGGAGATGATGGTCAGAGACGGTTGCATCACAGAGCCATCGAGAAATCCCAGTAGGTCAAAACAATCGACCATGTCTGTAACTTGATCACGCCAGATCAAGAACGTAGAGGCTTCAAGCTTCGTGGGCACCATATTGATCATGGTGGCAACGTGAAGCGGATCGGAGGTGGGGGTAGTCATGATAGAAGGGAGGAGGAGAGGAGTATGGCCGAAAGAGAACAAAAAAACTGGGAGGGGAGACTGGAGGAGACGAGTCCAGTCACGAAATCGCCGGAGGAGACCGTCCAGAAAAGCAGCGGAGGAAGCGGCTAGGGTTTAGGATCTTATTGTTTAGCTGATACCATGTGATAGTGATTTGAATATCACCAATACAATAATCTATACAAAAATATATACAATCACCAACAAATCAAATATTTAACTAATATAATCGCTATTACCGCCACCTCTTTTTTCCAAAGCTACCGCCGCTTGAAGAAAGAATGCTGATTTTTTAAGATGCTATCTTGAAGTTGCAATTGAATTAGATTCAAAATTTAAATTTTTTATAAATAATATTTTGCAATTTCAATTTAAGTTTTGTCATTGTGTTTTGATGATTGATTCTTACTGTTATTGTATTTTGTTGAATTTATAAATTTTTATTGGTCAAGTAAATTTGTGTTGTTGAATAATTATTGGGGTATTGGTGATTAAGTTTTGAGTTCCACTCAGTAACTCTTGGGGATATCTCTGTTCAATGTATTGTTGAGTAATTCTTAAGAAATTTGTGAATATAACTTGGGGTATTATTGAGTAATTATTGGAGTATTGTTGATTATAACTTGGGGTATTAATGATTAAGTCCCATGGTATTGGTGAATAATTTTTTGAGGATATAACTTGGGGTATGAGTGATATAACTTGGGGTATTGGTACGAAGTGTGTGCGATCCATTTACGACTCAATTTGTTGCCAAACTCGCGAATTTTGTATGAGCAATCAATAGACCCGCGAAAAGTCAAAATTAAATATTAAGTTGAGATTAAATTCCAAGTGCATGTATACACTTGCATGCACCCTAGAATCACTCTTAAATATTGTATAAATTTAAATATTTTATGAAACATGAAATAAGATAGAATCTTTTAAAACATAAATTATACCAATCAAAGATTCAATATTTGGCATGCATCTTGCAATTTACGCAAAATATACCATAATTTGTAAATCAGTTTTTTTTTTTTTACTGATTACAATATGGGTAACCCTGTTATATATTTAATCACATCCAGATATATTTGTAAACGATATAATTTTCTTTTCACCCCATCCAGATATGTTTGCAACTTGCAAGTAATATAATTTTCTTTTCACCACAACCGATATGTTTGGAAGTTTCTTTTCACCACAGCCGCATCGAAAGATAGTTGAGTTCTTGTTTTTTTTTTCCATTCCCCGAATTATGAAGTCTCGTTGCTATAGTGGACCAATTTGTTATGAGTTATTTGTATTTTATGTGTATTTTTTTAAAATAATATTAATTGTTGACTTGTTTTATTAAAATGTAAATGTTTAATAATAGCGTAGTTTTAGTGTGTACTTGAGTGCATGGCGTGCATTTGAATTTTGAAAAAAAAAAAAATACCACATGCAAAAATCAGTAAGATCCCAAGAAATAATCAGTGATACCTCAAAAAATAGTCAGTAATACCCAAAGAAGTAGTAAGTAATACACCTACTACAAAAAAACATACAATTTGGTGCGTTTTGAAAAAATTAAAATTGAAGACAAAATTGAACTTAAAATCCAAGTGCAGCACTTGAGTGCATGCTAGAATTTGAGGATTTAAACCAAATTTGTCCTCTGTCTTTTCACCCCTATCAAAATGGTCCTCTATCTATTTACTTTATCTATTTAGTCCTGTATATATTCAAGTTTCGTATTGGCCAAAAAAATGTATATAACACCACAGTTTTGGGCCTCTATTTTTTTTTAATTATTAATTTAGTCCCGTATCAATTCACATTTTTCCAATTAGGTCATAATTGAACAAAAAATGCATAAAATGCCTCTTTTTTAGTCATGTGCATTAGTTTTTCGGGGGAAGCCTATGATATGGTTTTTTTTTCAGGTGACAATCTTTGCCAAATAAAAAAACTTGAAATAAAATACAAAATCAATGCATTTTGGATCTAAGAGTGTTCATTAAATCTTTATTAAAAAAAGAGATTTTTACAAAATAGTACAATATCAAATTGCTATTTACAAGATAGTACAATATATGTTCAACAAAATATGTACTTATGTCCAATTTTTTTTGTGGATCTGTTCAATTATTTTGTACCAATTTGTAAAAAATAGTTTGATATTGTATTATCCAGTGAATTTCTCTAAAAAAAAATTCTACAAACTCAAATTTAATCCTTAGTTGCTTGGATTGGATTGTTTAGATCTTAAATTGCATGGATTGTTGCAACAATGGTTAAAACGGATGTACAGGTGAAGAAGACAGTCTCCTTAATATTTTTTTTATTTAGTTTTAGTTTTATCTTTATTTTGGTTCATTTTTTGTGTTAAAATTTGCTTTTGATTTTACATTATTTTTAATGGTGAAAATTGTCATTCAACATGTCATGAGCCAAAAATGTATCATGTAATCATCACCTGCCATAAATCACAAGCACATGACCGAAGCGGTTGTATTTTGTGCATTGTTCAGCCAATTAGGATCATTTTGACAAAACTTGAATAAATACAGGATTAATTAAATTGATAAATTAAATAAATGGAGGACTATTTCAATAAAGGTAAAAAGATAGAGGACACGTTTAGTTTAATTCCTCTAGAATTTGGGTTAATAATATTACTGTACAGTAAAAACTACTTCCTCCATCCCTGAATAAATATCACATTTTTCTTTTGGGGATGTCCCACAATAAATTTATATAAAAAAAATAGAAATAAAATAATCTCACAATACTCACTTTATTTTAAATACTCTGCATTGGTTAACAAATAATGAAACAGTTTCTCTTAAAAATGTTGCATTCTCTCCTATGAAATTTATTAGGGGATGTAGAGAGTAATATTGTTTTGAGCTATATGGTAAAATTGGTTTATAAGATAATATTTTGCAATTTCTAGTTTTATTGTATAATTCTAATTAATTAAGTCTTTCCATCATATATTTTAGATACGATTTTGACAATGTAAGATACTATGTGGTTTTAGATTTGCAAATCTTTCATTGATAGATTCTATATCTCCCCGATTTAATTGGAAACAACTCTCATTAATTTTAGAGTTTACCCTAAATCCATATTTTCCCATGCATGTATAAGATATTGTAAAATCTCAGGGGAAGTATTTGGAACTAATCTAAACTATGGCCGTATCTAAACATCCATTCACATAAGATAAGATATATCTTATCTTATATATATATGACATTAATTGCACGCAAAATTAAGTACCTAGGTTTAATTATCGATCATTGATCCAGTTCCAGTATTAGCAAAAAAGGAAATGGATTCCTCTGTTCCGATAAGAGCCACCTATTCCAACCTCTTCAAGTGGCCGGAATCAGACGCAGCGTTCATCGAGTCGATTATTCGACACGGCGGAGATGGATCCTTGTTGGACAGTGCTTTTTCACGGCGACAGCTATATCTCAGAAGCTACACTTTCACATCTGTAAAGGAGCGTAAACGTCTTGGCTGGATCAAACATAACATAAACATGAGGTGGCGCAGTGGCGGCGGCGGAAGAAAGCCGCCGGTGGACTCAATTTTCCGGCGGTTGCTTACTTGCATCATCATAAAGATTGATGTTCTCGACTGATGCATTGTTTAATTTGGTACACAAGTTTATTAAACATATTTCTAAAGGAAAACATGTATAATGAAATATTTTATATTAATTAATGAGAGTCTTTTTCTTCTTTTTAAGCTTATAGGTGTGATACTTTTACAATTTTTTTTTGTGTACTTTTATAAATAAAACATAGAATAGAAAAGAAATGTTCTATTAATGTCAAACTATATAATTAACCTCATGCCCATTGAGCATCAAACTCAGTATTGACTAGCTAATCGTTTTCCAAATCAATAAGATTAATATGTTGAAATCGATAATAATTCAGGTATACCAAATACACAAAAATAAAGTTAGATGGATATCAATGAATGTACCCATATTCGTTAGAGCGGATATATCAATATGCAATCACAATATTAGGGCATCCATATTAATGGGAGCTTTTACAATGAGTTTAGGGTGTAAATTGAATTGATTAAAAAAAAAAAAAATTGTGAGATGTGACTTACAATTGACATTGGCATGACATGAAGAGTTTGTAGAATATTTGAAATTACAGACAGGTTGAACGATCGATGAAATAAACTGGGAACCCATGCCCACTATATATCAAGTTCCACATGTTTTGCTGCTTGTTTTTTCTAGTGGGATTCTTAGGGGAAAATATGGCAATTACTACCAAAAAAACACCCTGCTTTGCGACGGTTACGTGTCCGTAGATAAAATGGTCGTAGCTAATTTTTACGACGGCTTTTTCCGTTGCAGACTGACCAGGTCAGACCCGATCGGGTTGTTAAAATTTGCAACCGGCATAGGGCCGTCACAAAAAATGGCTGAATTTCAAAAAAATTAGCAAGTAGGAGTGGGAATGTTGGAGCTAAACTGGGTTTATGTAACAAAATTCAACCAAAAAACACTAGAAAGCTATCGAAAATCTAACGAACGGACTTACTAGGAAGTAACAGAGCATGTAATTTTGGAATTGTGCGAAATGGGGAGGCTGTAGAGACCGATCTTCTTGCACATAATTAATTCCAGCAGTTAGCGTTGCTGATTGAAATAGCGAAAATAGCCGATTATTGTATCAATGAACTCGATCGCATCTTTGTCGAAATTCCAGAAACGGGATGTGAAGACGAAACAAACAAGCCTGGACAATATGAAAAGGACTCACAGTATTGAACTATCCCATTGCTTTAATATATCATAGTTGAGTGATTGATTGATTGATTAAGGCATTAAAATCACCTTTGTATAAAACAATGGGAGGAGATTACAGATGCCTAGTACAGATAGTTTTCTGTTTTTGCCTGTACCTATCATATTATATCATCTCACCCAACCCTAAGAACATACTAAGTAGTTTACAATTGCTGACTTTTAATAAAATTGAGCTTTTCTTTTGTTTGCTTACCCAAATGTATGTTAATGTTAGAGTAAATGTGTATTACTACAAATATGTGTTACTATTGGAGTAAATGTGTATTGATATTAGAGTAAATATGTATTATTACAAATGTGTGTTGATATTAGAGTAAATATGTATTACTGCAAATGTGTGTAAATGTTAGAGTAAATGTGTGTTACTATTGAAACGAATGTATGTTAATGTTGGAGTAAATATTACTGCATATGTGTATTAATGTTAGAGGAAATGTGTGTTACTACAAATATGTATTACTATTGGAGCAAATGTATGTTAATGTTAGAGTAAATATGTGTTACTGCAAATTTGTGTTAATGTTAGATTAAATGTGTGATAATACAAATATGTATTACTATTGGAGCAAATATAAGTTAATGTTAGAGTAAATATGTGTTACTAAAAATATGTATTACTATTGTAGCAAATGTGTGTTAATGTTAGAGGAAATGTATTTCACTACTATTGGAGCAAAGTGTGTTAATGTTAGAGCAAATATATGTAAATGTTATAGTAAATTTGTGTTACTGCAAATGTGTGTTAATGTTAGAGCAAAAGTGTGTTAATGTTATTGTTAGTGAAAATGTGGGTGAATGTATGAAACAATAAATCTAGATTTAAAGAGATGAGAAATAAATAATTAAATAAATAATACATATTTATTTTTGTAAAAATATATATTTGTTTATTGTTGTTTTAAAGTACAAAAATCTATTTTTTAAGGACCAGTAATATACATTTTGTCCTTCAGTAATATGCACCTGTCCATATAGTAACACAATTTGGGAGTGAAAAATCTTGAAACTTAATTTGTGCGAGATTTAAAATAAATAACTAAATCCGACTCGACCCAGCCAAGATCCGTGAATTTTGATCTAAAGCGACCCGAACAGTGATTATTTTTAATATTTATCTATTTTAGATATATTTGATATGTAATATATTTTACAAGAGAGTGTCTCAATATATTATTATTAGACAAGAGAGTTCAAATTTATTTTAATGTTGTAAATTTAATATTTATTTTTTGTTCTATTTTTAACTACATTTATAATTATAACTTTTTGAGGGTTGAATTATTTATTTAAAAGATTTATTCAAATATATATGTATTATTTCATATGATTAATTGTAGTTATTAAATGATATAAATATAAATTAGTTGATTTGGTGAATTTAATATACTTTTGCAAAGTTTAAAATTTGACTGTATAAACTTATTTATTGTATGGAACTAAGACTGTGTCATTTGATCTTATAAACTAAGGTTAGTAATCATTTTTTGTCCATGCCTTTCGAATTTCATCAATTCTAGTCTATATCATGTTAACCCATACTTCTAGTTACTACTTAAAGGGAAAATTGAGTTTTTTGTCCTCTAAGTTTGGTCAATTTTGTTTTTCGTCCTCTAATTTTTGACTTTATTTTTTAGTCCGATAACTTTTAAAAAATTAACATTTTCGTCCTAAAACCGATAATCTTTTAGCCCTAAAATTAACATTTTAGTCCGATAACTTATGTTTTAGGACGAAAACGTTAATTTTTTTAAAGTAATCGGACTAAAAAATAAAGTCAAAAGTTAGAGGACGAAAAACAAAGTTGACCAAATTTAGAGGACAAAAAACTCAATTTTCCCCTACTTAAAAATATCTTCTATCATATATATTTATATGTTTATGCCAGAATCCACATCAATTTTAGCCCATACAATTAAAATTTTCTTTATTATTATTTATAATTGATATAAATCAACATCACAAGTGGATTCGGACGTTCACATCATATGAGTCTTGCTTGAAAATGTGACGTGATGTTTATAAGTAGTAACTGAAAGTCACTACAAAAAACTTGCGTTTTTTTTACCAAAATTAGCTACCGCCTTTAAATCGGTCTCTAAATAATGTATTAGCGACCGAAAAAGACCACTGGTCTCAAATTAAAAAAATTTACGACCGACACAAAAATCGGTCTCTAAATCGAACGATTAGCGACCGCCTCGGCGGACGCTAAACTCAAAGGTCAGTCAAAATTGACCAACACTTTTTACCGCCTGATCAGCGACCGCCAATGCGGTCGCTGAATTCAATTTTGTAATCAACGATCGCCAGTTGGCGGTCGCAATCTGGTCAGTTTACCTGTGCTTGGAAACGGGCAATGGTCATTAATGCGGGGGTAATTTGCGACCGCCTTAGGCGGTCGCTAATCACAAATTTGGTCAATCGGGACCATTGGTATATGTGATTAGCGACCGCCTAAGGCGGTCGCTAATTTTTTTAACCCTTTTTAGGCGAAGTCCGTACTCACTTTCGCCATCAGTTTTAAGAATCCACCGCCGCCGCCTGTCGAGCAATCCGTTCCGGTCAATTCACTTGTTGCTTTCCCGTCTACACAATAATAGTAAATTTTTTAAACTTTAACCGTTTATTATGTTTGTATATCATTTTTTAAAACATATAGGATTTATATACATGAAGTTATATATATGTTTGTATGAATCATGCATGTTTGTTTATAGGATTTATATATATGTACGTATATGTATGATTTTATATGTTTGTATATATTTTTTAAATCATGTATATAAATGTTTAGTATTTTTTAAGTTAGTTGGTATGTTAGTATATATTAAATTAGTTGGTATGTTAGTTTAGGATTATACATCTTTACATGTTGATTGGTATATGTATGTTATAGTTGATTGATATATATTTAGTTGATTGATATGTGTAGGTATGAATTTAGTTGATTTATATACGTAGTTATGAATTTAGTTGATTGATATACGTAGGTATGAATTTAGTTGATTGATATGTGTAGATGTGAAAGAGGTCCATGGTGTCCGAGCGAAAGTGGATGGACTACTTCGAGGAATTCAAGGCATATTTATTATGATTTTAATTTTTAATATTTTATTTTGAATTTATTTATTAATATTTTATTTTTAATTTAATTGCAGAAGTTGTGCGTCTGGGACCTTGCCCATGATAGTGTTATGTACAACTTGTCTGCGCGAAAGTGCAGGAGCGGTACAAAAATATTATCTACGGGCTGAACAAGCAGTTTGATGAGGGGAAGCAGCTCGAGCTGGGTCGAGGGCCAGACGGATGTTCCGTCTGTGGCACTTTGGTTGCTCACTAGGATAGTAAGCAATTCAAAGCCAAGTCCTCGAAGTCCAAGGAGAACCTGTTGAAGGACCCCACCGGGCAAGGCGTCGCCAGACATCGGGCTGGATCCCGGTCCATCTATGAGCACTCTCTCGCCTTTGTAAGTATTATAATTTTTATTTACATTTGAATATTAATAAATTTTTAAATGTTTAATATTTAAATATCTATTGAATTTGGTTCGCAACAGGAGAGGGAGCACGGACGAAAGCCTCTCTCTATGAGCAGATGGGGATCTCCCACCCAGTGAACCAGGAGACTGAGACATCTACCTACGCCCGCACCACCGAGATCCACGTAAGTATTTTTTTTTAATTTTAATTAATTTTAATTTAATTATTATAATTATAATTTATTTATATAATTTCAGAACCAACTTAAGGATCGTCTCGCCCAGGCCTCGCAGTAGGTGGCTCCCACCGACGATAGCGGAGAGAACCCCACCCCTCCCCTCCCCTCCCCGAATTGACAAGTACCGCATTTATTTAGATGTGGTCGGAGTCAAGAAAGGGAAGGTCGTAGGGGAGGGCGGTCATAGTAAGGCCATCCTACAGACCTACCACTAGAGCAGTGGATCGTCCTCCTCGATCGACTCTGCTCCTCTCATGTGGAGCGTGAGCTGAGAGACGTCCGGAAGCAGATGGAGGCCCTCACGAGCTACAACGAGAGTCTTGGGAACTGGTTCTCCAGCATCTCTCAACAGATGGGATTAGCTGCTCCACCTCCACCCCCACCCCCACAAAATTTTGCTGCCGGGGGGAGCGGTGCAGGAGGGATCGGGCACAAAGGGGCAGGTGGTGAGGGTGAGGATGACGATGGTCGTGTGTTCGATGTAAACTGCTTCCTCTCTGATGATGATAGTTAAGTGAAGAGAGAGAGAGAGAGGGGGGAACGTTTATATTTTTTGTTGAATATTTTATTTTATTTGTTGAATATTTTTTATTTTTTATTGAATATTATAGATTTCCATATATTTTATGAATCTATATATAAATGATGAATTTAAAAAAAAAAATGGGAGTCAGTTTGAAGTTATATACAATTAAATGGATAAAACGAATGAATTAATAATTTTTAAAAGTCTAAAATATTAAATTTACAAAATTAAAAAAATTAGTAAATATATATATATAAACGAATTAGAAACAAAAAGGAATTAATTTGATGAATTAAAAAAACTGGAGTCAATTTGAAGTTATATACAATTAAATGGATAAAAACGAATGAATTAATAATTTTTAAAAGTCTAAAATATTAAATTTACAAAATTAAAAAAAATAGTAAATATATATATATATATATATATATATATAAACTAATTAGTAATAAAAATGAATTAATTTGATGAATTAAAAAAATTGGGAGCCGATTTAAAGTTATATACAATTAAATGGATAAAAACGAATGAATTAATAATTTTTTAAAGTCTAAAATATTAAATTTACAAAATTAAAAAATTAGTAAATATATATATATACATATATAAACGAATTAGAAACAAAGAGGAATTAATTTGATGAATTAAAAAACGGGAGTCAATTTGAGGTTATATAATGCAAATAAACGAACAACAATAGCAGGAGTCCTAGTGGTTCACACCTCTTTCGGGTTACCCGGAGGTCGCTACTACGATGTAATCTTTTCAAAAGGTGATTAAAAATGTATCAATTTGTTCATAATCACGGAGTTCGCAGCTACGATGTTCTCTTTTCAAAAGGTGGATCAATATGAAATCTTGTGATAAAACTGTATAAATTGATAAAACAATCCAACGTTGATTGTGTTATTGAAATATTGGGATATGTGTTCCAACAAAAATAACAACATACTGAGGATTCGAATTACTTATTATTTGGTATAGATTAATTAATTTTCGAAATAGAGAAATATTAAGAGAATCTATTAAGAATATTCTGCAGTAATTATTTAATTTTAGTTTTAAGCATAAAGATCATGGGTAGTTATTTATTTTCAGAATTATCACAAACTCGCACACACGTTCGAAACCTGTTTTTATGGAGGTTTTCGAAAACCACCACATAGTACACGACATATAGTGGAGTATGTGTGATAACTTCTATATTTTCTTGCTATATAAGATTCTCGAACTTAGTGTTTGTTTCCATATATTATAAGCTTATTTCAAGTACTGTTTAATCGGATTCCAAAGGTATTATTTAAAAAAGCACGTCAGTATTACTTACAACAATAGTTGGTATTATCTTCTATGACCTATAGAATGCTCAGTTTATTAAGTCTTGAATATTTTTATTCATTATTTCGAAATTTATATCAGGTTTTATTGCAGATTAAAATGAAATCTCAAGGAAACATTTCGTCTTCTCCACATTCAAAATCCCCCAAACATCCAACTTCTTCCTCTACATCTAAAAATCCACTTAACATACTAGCATCAATGGCAACAAGAACAAATTCCCAGAATGTTTCGACTAATGTTGGCACCACTACGCCAACATCTCCTTCTATTACTATCGGTTCTATCGAGGTACAGATTCCTCAAGCCACTGCTCCTTCTTCTAATTCGATTCCTGTCCTAGAATCGATTCCCACTGAAAACCCTACTGAAAAATCCAAACCTCTGAAGGATTTGACTAAAATTCCTTTCTCTTCGGTTAATCCCACTACTGAAATAATTCCTTTCCTTGATCTTACACCTATTACCATCAGTTTCAATCTAGGAACTCCATTTGAGGAGATAGTTGCAGCCTATCAGGATCTTAGGCTAGAAACAGAACATCCTAAAATATTGCTTGGTGATGAAGAGGTTGATCTGACTGAACTTGAGAGGATGTGCAATACTCCTTAAGAAAATCAAGAAGTTGATGTTCAGAGGACCAAGGCACAAGAACCTGTTGTAGGTGTTCAACAAGAAACTTCAAATGAAACTGAAGGACTTGGTGAGAGAATCAGGAAGGCCTGGAGAAAGGGTAGTCCCTCAAAGAAAGGTGGAAAGAGAAGAAGAATCTATAGGAATATGGGAAAGAAAGTTGACTATGTTGATACAAAAAAGAATGGAAAGAAGGAAGATGCTTCAAAACCCATCATGATTGATGAAAGCTCAGAGGAAACTGCTACTGGTCCTGAAAGAGCAGAAGTTGAAGAAGTCCAATCTGAACCTGCACAAGTTTCAGATTCATATTCTGAGATGAATGTCACCCTTGCACAAGTGAGAAAGAGAAACAAAGGAAAGAAGAAAG
The DNA here is from genome assembly GCA_947034835.1 of Ballota nigra. Lineage (NCBI taxonomy): Eukaryota > Viridiplantae > Streptophyta > Magnoliopsida > Lamiales > Lamiaceae > Ballota > Ballota nigra. Next base: position 70,939,015 of record OX344724.1, read on the forward strand.
CAGTCCCAATGCCAACTGTGACCAAAAGTGAACCACATGTTACAGAAAATGTGTCATCACCTATGGCAACATCCAGGGAGTCTGAACCAGCACAAGAAAAAAGTAAAGAGAAGAAAAGTTCCAGCCCTGATTCCAGTGATCCCTCATCAGGCGAATCTGACTCCAGTGCTAAGGTACTATCTGACCATTCCTCTAGTGATGAAGAATATAATGACATCAAAAGTGATAAATATAGGAAGATACGCACTAGAGTACTTGTTGGAGAAAAGATTGTTAAAATGGCTGATTTTAGAGAACAAAATCTGATTGAATTTTTTAGAGAAAGGTCATTGTTGTATTGTATTAGAGTTTTCTACCCCGTGGATAGTAGAATGGGTTTATGAGTTTTATGCGAATTTGAGAAAAAAACTAGGAAAAATAAACTCAAAACATTATGGTGCAGTCTGGTTTAGAGGGGTCAAAGTACGTTTTACACCTAAGATAATCAACATGTTTTTTAAAACTAAAACAATGATTGAGGAACCTGTTGAGGATGTGAATGAGGTTATTAAAGTCTTGACTGGTGGACAAATTGAAGTATGGGAAAATAGACTTAGCAGTTCTAAACTGACTAGTTTATATTCTGTTCTTCACAAGATGTGTGTTTACAATTGGCTGCCCTCTTCGAATACTACTGTGTTAACCAAGGAAAAAGTTATCTTGATGTATAAGATTGGGAACTTGAAAAGGTTCAATCTGGGACAAACAATATTCAACAATGTTCTGTCATATACTGGTGACATAACTGGGAAAGGACTGCTGCCATACCCAAGTCTTATTTACAAGATGCTAGAAAATAAAGAATTTGAAAGGAATCCAATGGAGGGTTCACTATCAGTTTTGGAATCTCTAATGTATTTCTCACAGGCCCCAGAGTGATAGACCTACCATACCATGATCCATCCGAAGTGCAACAAGAACAAGAAGCTCCTAATGCCGCTAATGTTGCTGAGAATGTTGGCACAACTTCTGCCAACATTCCCCATAATGCTACACTCACTTCTGTATCTTTAACTCCCAATTAAATAACTAAGCAAATTGAAACTTTGCAGACTACCATTATCAATATGCAGTCACTAATTGAAGATATGAAAAACCAGAAAGCTTTCTGGGAGCTGCTGCTTTCTACTCCAACAGGAGGAGTAGAACTTGATGTTGATAGAGGACTAAACGCAGAGGGAGTTGATGGAAGTGGTGCTAGTACAAGTGGTGAAGGATAGAGGAGATTCCAGGAGATGATGTTGTTGTTCCATTCAATCCAGATGCTGAGATAGATGATGAAGACCTAGAGACACTTTATGGTATTCTAGATGGTGAGAAGTAAAGAGCTTGAAGTCCGGGAAGAATGAAGTTAGGGGGAGTTTATGCAGATTATGGAGATGTAGCTGACTCATTAAGATCAGCCCAATTCTCACCCTACTTCACATATTCATTCCTAGTGTTTCAACAGCTCTGTAGTTTATTCATTTAGTACTTAAACACTGTCTTTAATTTCTGTCAGTTAAACTTTTAGTAGAATGTTGCTGTTTTTGTTTGGATTAGTTTGAAAACACTTAGCTTATTTTGTGTTCGTGCAGTTTGGCCTAAGCACACAGTTTTTGTGCTTATTGTTGTTTATTTTAATTTTAATTTGTTTACTTTAATTTATTTTAAGCAATTAAATATCCTTGATTTGACGTTTAGTTGTGTTTCTAACTTAACACATTTTACTGTATATTTTCAACATCAGATGTGTTGTAGTAGAAAGGCCAAATTGGGGGAGATTGTTGATGTTAGGTTAATGTTGTTCAGAATGTTACAATAATTTCCGCAACACCAGAATTTGCCCTTTCTTCTAATACTTACTCCAAATGTTTCAATGTTGACTTTAATGTCTAAACAAGCAGGATGATGACCTGGAAGTTACCAAGTCAAACGGTTGCAGTTTTTAGAGTGAGAAGTTAAAGATGGACATGGGAGGTTATCGAAGTCATGGAGCTTAAGTGTTGGACGATTTTCACATCATGGGAAACCATGATTTTCATGTGTTCACATGCTAGATTCGAATTCTATAAATACCATACGCATTGGACACTATCAAGTGAAGAAATCGAGATACCTATTTACCTATAGCAAGTGTTGTTGTTTTGATTCTCTCCATTGTAATTCTAAGAGTGTCTTTGTTAGGTCTTTGAGTAGGCTATTTTTACACGATTAGAATTCTAGGCTTTTGATTGTATAGGTATATGATCTTGTCGTAAAATCTTACAGTGGGATTTTACTTTATCTTTGTATCACTACTTCGTTATAGTGAAGTTTCGTCATGAGGCATCATAGATTATTTTATAATCTATGAAAAAATATTTGATATTTTGTTTGCAATTTTATTTTTCAAGTCTTGCATTGTGCATGTTGTCTTTTATGTTTCAACATTTTCGACAACATTTTGGAAAAATACCCGCACACACCCTTCATTATTACATCTTTTTAAGCCATAATAACTGAGTCAACAACTCTCTGCTGCAGTATACTAAGATTCAGCAGTGGATAGTGAAACACAGTTTTGTTTCCTACTGTGCCATGAGATGAGATTGTTTCTCATGTAGAATCATCATCCACTTGTACTCTTTCTATCATCATGTTAGGATATAAATTTGTTAGTTTTGATGAGTTAAAACAAACCAGAAGTTGTAATAGGACCATCTGGACCTGTTAGCCAGATGATGATCTAGATTAGGACTTAGTCTAGGGGGAACTGCCAGACCAGAAGACCTCACCAGAAGAGTCACCAGAAGACCCCACCAGATCAGAATACAACCAGAGGAGGAGAGAGCCAAGTCCTAGTCCCAGATGAGACAATGCCTGCTACACATGCAACAAGACTGGTCACTATAGTTATAATTGTCCTCAGCTTACTCCTAGGGAAAGAGAAGAGAAAAGAATCAAGAGAGATAGGAGGTATGCAGATAAGAGGGCATTGCTGGCAGAAGCAGAGGAGGAGGATACTAGTTCCAGTTCTTCTTCTTCTGACTTTGGATCAGATGATGATGTGTGTCTCATGGCAGACATCACTGAGGTAAATGAAACTACTCTTGTTTTATCTAATTCCAAATGTACTGAATCCTCTAATTCATCTGGTAACTCCAGAGAGTCTGATATGCAACAAATGCTATCAGATCTCCAAAATTGTGTCCAACTCTGTCAAAAACTTGAGAAAGAGAATGGTAGGCTCAGAGCTGAAGTTCAATCTCTCTCTCATGAGCACAAATCCACCAGAGAACTCATGAAAGATCATTCCAAAGAAGTCTCTGAACTTCAGGATAAGATCACAGAAAGAGATACTCTGGTAGATCAACTCATGAAAGAAAGGAATTCTCAAGAGGATGAGATCACTGAACTCAGAGCCAAATACCAAACTATTATCAAGGGAAAACAAGTTGTCCACAACATAGAGGAGATACCTATGCCCAGAGAAGCTCCTAAGATACCATCTGTTGTATCTATCATATCAGAGTCTTCTCAGCGCATTTGTGATAAGAGTGGTTTAGGATATTCTGGAATTACCACTAAAACTCACAAGTACCTTTATAACAAAGACAAGTCTGTAAGAGCTGGTAAATTGGTAGAAATCTGGAATGATAAAGACTTAACTGGTAATGGTTACAAGGTGGTTCACAATCCTGATTGGAAAAGGAACCACTCTGTTAATCACATAACAAATGGTCCAGAAGAGTTAACTGTTCTGGAAGAGAAGATGTTAGAGAATAAGTGTCAACAAGGGGAACCATTAAAGATTGATGGTTCTGTGAACAATGAGTCCCAAGGAGTAGATATTACTCAAATTGGAGGACCCCAGAGAAATCCTCAAAGGGAACCTAAACAGATTAGGGGACCTCAAAGGAAACACTCAAAAAGGGGGAATACCAATCAGAGTAATAACTACCAGAGAAGGAACAATGATCAACAGAACCAGGTACCCCAGAGACAATTTTCTCAGAAGAATCAATTCCAGAATAGGTATACTCAAAGGAACTATAATCACCAGAACAGGTCTAATTATCAGAACCAGAGGAGGTCTTCCAGACCCATCTCTAGAAAACCAACTGATCTGGGAAGTTATGACACCAGAGATGGTTCTTCTAGGATGTACCCTTATAACCAGACCTTTAAGACCATGTCTTTGAGGCAGGCCATTCCAAAGGCCAGATTCGAGAAAAGGTACACCAGACCAGTTTATAAGAAAGGTGTCCTTATCAGACCAGTAGCTCAATATGTCATAGTAAGAGGACATGTACTGGTAGATAGATTTGGAAGGAAGATAAGATCTCCTCATCCATCAAGGGATGATCTTTATCTATGGATTCCTACAAAACCTGCAACTAACCAATCAGGACCCAGCACTAGTAGGGGACCTAATTGATCTCTCTGCAGGTAGATAAGAGTCCATTGGAGAAAGGATTTTCAAGCAACCATGTCAGGTACATTGATAGTGGATGTTCCAAGCACATGACCTTCCAGAAGGATAATCTCCAAGATTTCAAGCCATTAAATGGACCAAGAGTGATGTTTGGTGACAACAACTATGGAGTCACCAGAGGAGTTGGAAAGTTGACCTTCAATGGAGTATCTGTAGATGAAGTCTACTACGTAGAAGGACTCAAGCATAATCTGCTTTCAGTATCCCAATTCTGTGACAAGGGATACTCAGTGAAGTTTTCTAGTGATTCATGCACTGTGTTCTCTTCTGATTATAATGATATCTTGCTAATAGGCTTGAGGAAGGGTAACATTTATCTTGCAGATTTTAGCAGTTGCCCAAGAAATGCTTGCCTGGTTGCTAAAGGATCTGCAGAGAACAGCTGGATTTGGCACAAGAGATTGTGTCATCTTAACTTCAAAACATTGAACAAGATTGCCATAAAAGGTCTCATTCGAGGTCTTCCTAATGAAGTGTTTAAGAAGGATCAGGTTTGTGGTTCATGCCAGAAGGGTAAACAACCCAAGACTTCCTTTAAGGATGTCCAGAGCACAACCACAACCAGAGTACTTCAACTACTTCACATGGACCTGTTTGGACCTGTTTCTCCTCTTAGTTTCAGTGGAAGGAAGTACACCTTAGTAATAGTAGATGACTTTTCAAGATACACTTGGGTAGTGTTCTTGTTTAAGAAAAATGAAACTATGACTAAGCTGCCAGAGTTCTTCAAGCAGATTCAGAATGAGCAGAACCAGAGCATTGTCAGGATCAGGAGTGACAAAGGAACAGAGTTTTTGAATTCACATATTGCAGGTTACTGCAAGGACCATGGGATTTTTCATGAGACATCTGCTGCCAGAACACCTCAACAAAATGGAGTTGCAGAAAGGAGAAATAGGACTCTCAAAGAAGCTGCAAGAACACTTCTGGCAGAATACAGCACTCCACAGAGATTTTGGGCAGAGGCCATCAATACAGCTTGCTACACTCAGAACAGGTGCCTGATTGCCCGGAGACACAATAAGACCCCATATGAGGTATGGAAAGGTAAAACCCCATCTGTTTTATATTTTCATGTTTTTGGATGTAAGTGTTTCATCCATGACAATGGGAAATCTAAATTAAGTACCTTTGATGCTAAAGTGGCTGATGGAATGTTTTTGGGATATTCCAGCACCAGTAAAGCTTTTAGAGTTTTTAATAAGAATTCACTTTGTGTGGAGGAAACACCTCATGTTGTTTTTGATGAATCTACATTTGAGTGCAAGGTGGATTCTAAGTCTTCAGATGAGACCCAGAATCAGACTACACCCAGAGTTATCAAGGTCAATCCACCTATTCTTGATTCAGATTCAGATTCAGATGATGACCCATCTCCTAGTTCTCTGAAGCAGCAGCCTTCACGAGGAGCAGAACCAGAAGAGGTTGGAACTCCTATAGGGGGAAGCTCTTCTGCAGGTGGTGATAATCACCAAGGTACTACAGAAGATGATCACCCAGGCAAGACCACGGGTAGGAGGACCCTGGTTGATCACCCCAATGACCTGATCTTAGGAGATCCAACTAAGGGTGTCCAGACTAGGAGAACTCTTAACTTAGCTGCCTTATTCAGTTGCTATGTGTCCTTGATTGAGCCCAAGAACATCAAGGAGGCACTGAAAGATTCAAATTGGATTGTTGCTATGCAGGAGGAATTGAATCAATTCACCAGACAGGATGTTTGGGAGCTGGTAGACAGACCAAGTCATCAAAAGGTGATAGGCACTAAGTGGGTTTTCAAAAATAAGAAAGATGAGAATGATGTCATTACTAGGAACAAGGCAAGGCTAGTGGCCCAGGGCTATTCTCAGTCTGAAGGAATAGACTATGATGATACTTTTGCTCCTGTTGCCAGACTAGAAGCCATCAGATTGTTCTTAGCATATGCTGCTCACATGAAGTTCAAAGTATACCAGATGGATGTGAAATCTGTCTTTCTTAATGGGATTCTCATTGAGGAAGTGTATGTGGAACAACCTCCTGGTTTTGAACAAGGTGACAAGGTGTTTAAGCTTAAGAAAGCTCTTTATGGGCTGAAGCAGGCACCCAGAGCATGGTATGACACTCTATCTCAATTTCTTCTGGACAATGGTTTTACTAAAGGTAAGATTGATAGGACCCTGTTTAGGAAAGAAGAAGGAAAGGACATCCTTCTGGTCCAAATATATGTTGATGACATCATATTTGGATCCCCTAACAAGAAGCTGTGTGAGAAGTTTGGTGAGCTCATGCAGGGACAGTTTGAGATGTCCATGATGGGAGAATTGAATTACTTTTTGGGTTTGCAGGTTAAGCAATCAGAGAAGGGAATTTTTATTAATCAAGCTAAGTACACCAGAAACATGTTAGAGAAATTTGGAATAGGATCTAGCAAGGCAGCCAAGATCCCTATGATGACAAATTTCAACATGGATCCAGATGAGTCTGGAGAGAGTGTGGACCAGACTCAGTACAGAGCACTTATTGGTTCTCTTTTGTATCTAACTGCAAGCAGACCAGATATTACTTTTGCTGTAGGAGTTTGTGCCAGATTTCAAGCTAACCCCAAGAAGAGTCACTTGGAAGCAGCTAAGAAAATATTGAAATATCTTAAGGGAACTGTGAATTTAGGATTATGGTATCCTGCAGATGACAATTTAGAATTAAGTGGTTATTCAAATTCAGACTATGGTGGGTGCAGAATAGATAGGAAATCTACAAGTGGAACATGCCAATTTTTAGGGAATAAATTGGTATCCTGGTTTTCCAAGAAGCAGACTTCAGTTGCTACATCAACAACAGAAGCAGAGTACATGGCTGCAGGGAGTTGTTGTTCTCAACTACTTTGGGTTAGTCAACAGCTTAGGGACTACCAGATTAGAGCCAAGGATATTCCTATTTTCTGTGATAGTAATAGTGCCATTGCCATTACCCAGAATCCAGTTCTTCATACCAGATGCAAACATGTTGATATAAGGCATCATTTTATCAGAGATCATGTTGAGAAGGGAGACATAAGGATGGAAAAGATTGCAACAGAGAGGCAGAGAGCAGATATATTAACCAAGCCTTTGGCTGAGACCAGATTCAGAGAGTTAGCCTTTGAGTTAGGTTTATTGGATCCAGAGACAGATTTGATTTAGGGGGAACATCAGAGAAGTATCCTTATTTTATTAATTTTCTTCATAAATTTCCCTTATGCTAACATACCTGCAGTTTAGATATATCAGAGAGGGTATACTTCCAGATGAGGTATACACCAGGTGACACTTATCCCAGATGAGGTGCTGAGTCAGAGATATGTCCAAAGTCTTTACTGACCAGGACCACATGAGTTCCATCAGAGGAGAAGTATCACCAGACTAATTGTGGTATCATCTGGTTACAATATCAGGTGACAGGTATGTCTTTTCTACTCTGGCCTCTGATCATTGGGATACACTTTTCAAATTAGTAAGTACACTCAAAACCTTTCAACTTCGGAGTGTATTTAAGACTAGGGTATAGGGCCTAGGCAATCATTTCGCTTTTTCTCTTGACTGCCACAAAACCCCTTTATGCCCAGTCCCAATGACTATGCCAACGCACCAGATTAAATCTGTATTTCGCCTTTCATCATGGCCTTCGGATTTAATCACTGTGCAAAATGTCAATCAATGCTAAAATTGATTTTGTTTCCTAAATTGAATTTGAAACAACACGCTTTCACACTTCATTTAATTTTCAAGCCACGCGTATTACTCTATTTAAATCAATTTTGTTTTCAATCTGTCCTTTCACGTTTCTATACTATTCAAACCCTAACCTCTCTCTGCAAAGCATTCTCTCTCTCTCTCTCTCTTTCACAGTTATGGCACCCAAGTGCAATTTCGATCCAGACTTTGTCTGCAAGAAACTCAAGACAGAAATGGTGGTGGACTTCTATTCCACTAAGAATTCGGCCGCTTTGGAGATTTTGGAACTTCTCCGATGTTCTGGGCTGGAGGAGTTAATCTCAAAGGTTCCCAAGGATCTGCGTACCTTGGATGGATATGCTGCACAGTTTCTTATCCGGATGAAGATCCATGAAGACTATATTTCATCCAAGATTGATTCAGAGGATCTTGTTTTCTCTAAGGCAGACTTCTGTGGTCTTTTTGGTAACCTTTCTGCGGAAGGTGTGGACCCACTGAAGTACAGAGAAGGAGAGGCGTTGGAATCCTTCAAGATGTTTGCCAGAAATTCATGCCAGAATATTACTAAGGGTTTCTTGGACAAGCATCTTAGGCAGAAGTATAAGGTGCTATTTGACATTGTGGTAAAGATTCTCATGTGTGAGAGCCATAGCACAGATGCCATCTTCGTTGGCAGGCTTTGTGTTATGAGGGCCATTCTGGATGGTGTTCAATGTAACTGGGCTGAGTTCTTCTGGGGGGTGCTGAGGAAGAACAAGGTGAAAATCCAGAAGGAAGAATGCCCCCAGTTGCCAGGAGAGCAACAATTTTTGTTCAATGCTAATGTATCATTGGGCACAAAACTCACCCTAATTCTGGATTCGATTCTTCCAGAGAAGAAATGGAGACAATCCTGGTGTAAGGGCTTTCATAAGTCCAAGATTATGTTCTCCAAGGATGGTCCTCTCCATGGCCATCCTGATTCTGATGGTGAGCAAGCCATCCCTGCTCCTCCCCTTCAAGCCATTCCCTCACCTGCTAAGGGGCAGAAGCAGCAGCAGCAGCAGAAGACCCAGAAGAAAGCTGCTGGAGCAACTGGTTCTTCAACTGTTGCTTTCTCTGGTTCCTCTGAGGAGGACCAGATCCCTCTTCTTGATGTACTGAAGAAGAAGAGTGAGATTGCCAAGAAGGCAGGAGCTTCAAAGAGGAAGAGGCCAGAGGAGGCCAAGAAGAAATCTGCCAAGATGCCAAGGACTGGCAGAGGAGCTCCCAAGAAAACCCTTCTGGTGGATGAGCCATCAGAAGAAGAAGAGAAAGAAGAGGAAGTGCCTCTTGTGAGGAAATCCAAGGCTAAGAGAGCCCTTCTTCAAGATTCAGACTCTGGATCTGATCTTGGAGAGGCCTTGGAGAAGGCCATTGAGGATGCCACCCAGATGATGGAGGATGCTCCAGAGCTTGTTGTGTCTGCTGGTGTTGACCCAGCAGAGGTAAACCCTTCCTTTCCCTCTTCCTCCCCCATAAATCTTGTTTCCCCTTCTACCTCTCCCCCAGATAACATTCCCCAAACCCCATGGTAACCCCATTCTTCCACCAGAGCAGACTATCCCAGATACCCCCGTCTATACTCCCTCTACCATTCCTACACAAACACCCTCTCCCCCAAATTCCTAAACACATATCCCCACTAACCCCTCTCCCCCACCTTCTGTACCAGAGGTTCCCTCAACCTCCTCTGGTGCAGAAGTCCCCCCTTCAAACACTTCCACCTTCCAAATCCCTCCTACACATTATGTACCAGATATTCCTTCCTCTTCTGGTGCAGAGCAACCAATCCCTACCACCTCTACTTCACAAAATCCAAACCCTCCCCAAACCCATACAGATCAGGACCCAACCATTGCTATGGCTCTGGGATTCCCTGCCCCTCCCCCCTCCCCAACCTGTTTAACCAGCGATGATAGTGAAGATGAGGAAGCTTCACTTGAGCCTGTTGACTTAGCCCCTTCCTCCTCTGCCTCTGGGCCCAAACCCTTCACTTTCTCTTCTGCAGAAATGGGTCCCATTAGGCAGAGTATGAGTGTAAGTGCTCAGCTCTGGCTAAGAGAGCATTTTCCAGTTCTTCTGGAGCACTTACCACTTCTGGCAGAGCTTACTGATGCCAAGGTCTGGAGCAAGGCCAGACTTGAAGATGTGGAGGACCTGATGCTATTGCTTGAGGAAATGGGTGCCTCCAACTTCACTGCTTGGGAGATTGAGTTGAAGCAGAAGATGAACATTCAGAACCCAGCAGAGCTGGAGACCCCTGGTGCAGCTAAAGTCTTGATTCGCACCCTGCTCATCCAGAGAGGAGTAATGCTCACTCCAGAGGGCCCCACTTACAAGTTTGGTCCTCATTTTGTCTTCCCTCCAGAGCTTTATTCAGACGAGGAGGACTTTGAGATGTCTCCTGCTGTGCTCCAGAAGATGAAGGCCTTCTTCAACGAGCAGATCATGCAGATAGGGCGCTTTTCCAAAGCAATCCAACATATGGCCCCTGCTATGATTGAGCATCAGATTAAGCAAGAGAGGAAAATCTTCATGAAGCAGCTCAAGTCCTCTCTGGCAGAGGTTAAAGCTTCGTTCAAGGCTAATGGCTTGTTTGTCAAGCTAGATGTCATGCATAGCCAGAAGCAGCTCCAGGAGCACGTGATGGAGCAGATGAGGCCAGTTTCTGTACTCAAAGTGGAAATGGCCAGCCAGATGATTCAAACTGCTAGGCTGAAGGACTCCCTCCAGGAGATGTTGGAGAAGCAAGAGAGACTTGTTGCAGAGTCTAAAGCCTACCTGGAGGAGGCCAAGCAGCTTCGTGATCTTCACTCTTCCTCCAACACTGCCTTGCCTGATCTCATAAGGCAGGTAGTGGAGCCCCTCCTTGATGAAGTTAAAAAGGGGGAAGAGAAGGCCAGAACTGATCTGGCGAAGACCACAAATGAGACTCTTTTTAGCCATGGAGCTCGTCTGGACCTGCTGGAGAACACATTGGCCCAGGCTGAGTTGCAGAAGAAGAAGAAAGAAGAGTTGAAATCTCTATCTATGGCTAAACAGCTTGCTGCAGAAGAAGAGTCATCTGAAGCTGAGCAGGATCCTTCTACCATTCCTGGTCCTGCTAAGAGGAAGATTAGAAAAGTAAAGAAGAGTTTCCTTGAATCTGTTGTCGAAGAAGCAGAGAAGAGATACAAGGAAGAGACTCCAGAGGAGAGGCAAGCCAGAATCAGGAAGAACATAGATGAAGAGCAGAGGCTCAGATATGTTAGGAGACAGAACAAGAAGGCCAGAGAAGCTGGTATTTCTTCTGGTGCAGGTGGCTCAGGTCAGAATAGGAAAGCTCCTGTGGAAGTTATGAACATCTTGCCACTAAGGACAGAAGGGTCTTTTGACTCTACTGTGCCATATCCTCTGATTGAGAGATGGAGAGAAGCCAAGACCCTCTGGTTCATTCAACATTATATCCAGAGGCCAGCACCAGAAGATGATGAGCTGATCAACAGAACCTTCCATTCTTGGATGCAAGCCTATGATGCAGACTTGTACAAGCAGCTGATGGATTCAACCATTGAGTTCAACCTGGAGGTGACTGCTCCAGAATTTACTTATCTTAACACTCCCATGATTGGGAACCAGGTGGATTGGGCAGAACTGAAGAAGCTTTACAAGACCAAGGTGTTGGTGAATTTCACCCCAACATCTTCTGCAGAGTTGAAGGCCGTCCAGGATAGGTTCCTTGACTGGTTTCTTGTCCCTAAAGAGAACAGAAGATATGCCTAGAATAGGACAATGAACTTCAATGTAATCTGTAATTATTTTGTCCTCTGATTATTAATGAAAAATACATATCTTCTTTGTTCTAAAGACAACTCCTTGTTGTCTTATTATTTTCCTGATGAGATCTATTCTAAGGTCTCATCCCTTTATTGTTTTCTTGCTTAAGTTTACTTTTGATCAGTTCTGGTAGTGTTTTAACTCCATCAAAAAGGGGGAAATTGTTAGGATATAAATTTGTTAGTTTTGATGAGTTAAAACAAACCAGAAGTTGTAATAGGACCATCTGGACCTGTTAGCCAGATGATGATCTAGATTAGGACTTAGTCTAGGGGGAACTGCCAGACCAGAAGACCTCACCAGAAGAGTCACCAGAAGACCCCACCAGAGGACTTCACCAGAGGACTCCACCAGAGGACTTCACCAGAGGAGATCAGACCAGAGGCAGAGGACCTTCCCCAGACCAGACGAGTCCGGACCAGACGAGTCTGGTGGAACAAAAGATGCTCAGTTTGATCCCCTTATTCTACTGAGTATTCTGGTTGTTCACCAGATAAGGACCAGAAGACACCGAGGTTGCCTGGTGTCTGGTCCTGCCTTCTCTGGAGAGAATCAGAGTTAGGCAAATGGAAGCATTGTTCCGTTGGTGATTCAAATCAAGTCAAAACAAGATTGGATTGAGAAGATATAAAGACAATCAATCAAGATCTCACCAACCCAATCAATCAATTAGGGAATTGATTGATTGAAGCTTCCATATATAGAGGATCTGATTGGATTAGCCTCCCAACGGCTATGTCCCCAATCCCCTCTATATATACTTGAGTGCAGATCAAGAAAAAGCTCTAGAATCATTCACGCGCATATAGCCATACTAAGCTTTTGATCACTACGCATATTGCACTCACTTTTGTTCTTAATTACTCATCTACTCGTAAGGAGTTTATATACTCAACCTGTTCATCTTGTTAGACAAGGTTGAAGTAAGTTTATCTTTAGATCGACGTTAGATCTAAAGAGTTTGTAAGAAGGTGCTGGTACTTCAGAAATTCCAGTGAGTAAGTTTGTGAGTTGGTTGATAGTGAGACCCCTTGGTGATAAGGGAGAGTGGACGTAGGATATTTATCCGAACCACTATATATCTTGTGTCATTTATCGCTTTATTTTAATTATTGTTTATTGCTCTCTTATAAAAGATTTTGGAAAGACATTATAACATAAGCTTCCGCAATTAATCTATCGAGTGGGACCAACACATCACTATCACCTGCACAATCTGCATCACTATAGCCAATCAATGTACAGTTAGTGTCCTTACCATACCAAATCCCTAGATCACATGTACCTGCCACATATTTTATTATTATTTTTACAACATTCATGTGAGATTCTTTCAGATTTGCCTGATATCTAGCACAAAGACACACACTGAACATAATATATGGTCTACTGGAGGTCAAATATAATAAATTGCCTATTATTGATCCTTACACAATTTTTGTGTTGAACCCATCTGAGTTCTCATAGTTTTAGCAGTTTCAAGTCCAAACTTCTTAACAAGATTTTTTTGCGTATTTGTTTTGTGAAGAGAAAATTTCATCTTTATCTTGTTTAATCTGAAGACCTAAAAAGAAATTTAAGTCTCTAACCATTGACATTTCAAAAGTAGCAGTCATTTCTTTCACAAAATGTTCAATCATCTTATCACAAGTAGAACCAAATACAATATCATCAACATAAATTTGGACAATCATGATATGATTATCAGTTTGTTTGATGAATAAAGTCATATCTGCTTCACCTCTAATAAAACCAAAATTAACCAGAAAATCAGTCACACTTCCATACCATGCTCTATGAGCTTGTTTAAGACCATATAAAACCTTATTTGGTTTGTACACATGGTTTGGAAAATCAGGATTTTGAAATCCTTTTGGTTGCTCAACATAAGCTTCTTCAATCAATATCCCATTTTGAAAAGCAGCTTTAACATCCATTTGATGCAACTTAATGTCCAGAAAACGTGCAATAGCAAGCAACAGCCTAATCGATTCAATTCTAGCAACTAGAGCAAAAGTTTCATCATAATCTATTCCTTCTACTTGAGTGTATCCTTAAGCAACTAATCTAGCTTTATTTCTAACAATATTACCAGATTCATCAGTTTTGTTCTTGAAAATCCATTTGGTTCATATAACATTTGTATGTTCAGGCCTAGGAACTAATATCCAAACATTATTTCTCTCAAACATATTTAACTCTTCATGCATAGCATTAATCCAGTTCTCATCTTTTAAAGCTTCAATTATATTCTTGGGCTCAATTAAGGAATGGTAACATCCATAACTTACCTTGTTGCAGATGGAAGACATGCAAATTGTCCTGACCAGATTACTAACTATACTCAATAATCTGATCCGCAGGATGATCCTTAATAATCCTGGAAGATGGAACTTTATTATACTCAAATGAATTCCCTGAAGATTTTGATTTTTCAGGTAATGTTGTTCTAGATGACGGAACATTTTGAACAACATCCTTAATCTGAACAGAATCTGTGGAACCCATTGTTATATCAATAAGTCCAGAAACGCATCCTCAATGGTTGGACCTGCAAGGCTTGCACTATCATCAAATACTACATTAACAGATTTTTGCACAGTATCAGTTCTCAAATTATAGATTCTATAAGTCTTACTATTTTTAGAGTAGCCTAAAAAGAACCCTTTATCACTCTTTGAACCAAACTTGTGCAATTGCTCTCTTTCATTAAGAGTGTATCAAACACAACCAAAAATATGAAAATATTTCACATTTGGTTTTTTGTTATTCAAAATTTCATATGAAGTTTTTGTAGTACCTGACCTCAAATAGACTCTGTTTGGAATGTGACATGCAGTGTTCAAAGCTTCAGTCCAAAATCTTTTTTAAAGATATTTTGACACAAGCATGACTCTAGCCACTTCCTATAAAGTCCTATTTTATCTTTCTGCAATACCATTTTGTTGTGGTGTTTTTGGTGTGGAAAATTCTTGTATGATACATTTATCTTCACAAAATTTAGTAAACTAATTTCAAATTCCCTACCATGATCAGATCTAACCTTCTTGATTTTGGAATTGAAAACATTTTTCAACGTTTTGTAAAGATTTTTTAAAACAGAAAGAGTTTCAGACTTTTCCTTGAGAAATTCAATCCATGTGTATCTAGAAAAATCATCAACCAAAACAAATGAATATATTTTTTCCTCCAATACTCTCAGTTTCCATTGGACCCATAAGATCCATGTGAAGAAGTTCAAAATATTTTTGTGTAGAACAATGTGACAACATTTTATGTGACACTCTAACCTGCTTACCTTTTTTACAAGGTCCACACACTTTTGACTTATTCAGATGTAGTTTAGGAAGACCATTTACAGCTCTTGTACTAATCAATTTCAAAATATTCTGGTAATGTGTATGACCAAGTTTTTTATGCCACAAGAAACTCTCATCAGTTTTCACATTGTTACATATTTTGAGGGTATCAATCACATAACAATTATCTACAGATCTATGATCAATCATAAGACATTCACCTTTTTCATTTTTCACATAGCATGAATCCTTATCAAAGTCCACATGTAAACCATCATCACATAATTGACTTATACTGATCAAATTTGCAATCAAACCATCAACATGCAACACATTAGTCAATTTGGGAAAACCAGGAACATTTAAGGTGCCTTTACCAATGACTTTACTACGGGTACTACCTCCAAAAATCACATGACCATCAGCATCCAATCTATAATCGGTTAAATAATCAATATTATCAGTCATATTTCTAAAACAACCACTATCAAAATACCATGAACTGGGTGCATGAGCTTTTAATGAGGTATAAACAACATTACATCTTTTAGACTTACTGACCCAAGTAGTTTTTTTATAAATGTTCTTTTAAATGAGGTGACAATCTTGACGACACAGTTTTTGCAAGTATATCTCTTTTCAATTTCCAACAGTATGGTCTAATATAACCCTTTTAAAGATAATAATGACAAGAAAAATCCTTATCAGAATTTGACAAAATTTTATTTGTAGTATCAGGAATATTTCTATCATGTACGAAGCACCCCTGATTTTACAAACTTTATAGGATCATTACTTGTCACAGATTCAGAAGAATTATTAATGTATCCAAGACCAGATCTACCAGAATTACCAACAACCAAGACATTGTCCAGGTTTTCAGTGCCTTTAGCAAACTTCTTGAAGTTCAATGTTGAACCTTTCAGCTCTTCTTTCAGTTTTTCAACCTCCATATCCATCCTTGTGAGGACTACTTCAAGTTTAGTCAAAGAGACTCTTAATTCAGAATTTTCTAAAGTCATAGACTTAAGAATCTATGCTTGAGAATCAATCTCCTTGATGTTTTCTGGACATGAGATACAACTTGTTCTCACCAGTGAGGAAGTACCTGTCTCCACAAATGAACTCGTAAAATAGTTCACATCTAGACAGATATCACCAGATGTTGTGTCAAATGATGGAACATTTGTCTCAACATCTGAATAATAGTCATCCAAATGATCATCAAAAGTATCATCATATTCAATTCTTGTAGAGAAAGCACATTCTTCATTTTTCTCAGACTCATTTTCATCTTCTGATTCATCACTCAAAGTAGCATTGAAATTCAGTTTCTTTCCTAGAATGGTGTTGGCACATTCATTCGCATAATGACCAAAACCAGTACATGCATCGTATCTCACTAATTTCCTATACGCATGATCATACCTAGGTTCGCTACTACTACTACTACATGTTCTTCTATTTTGATTAAATCTATTTCTTCTCTCAGTCATTTGTTGATTATTGTTGATTTCCATTTTAGGTTGGATATTGCTCTTTAACCTATTAGCTTTATTCTTTAGAAAAGGCTTAAACCGTTTGGTTAAGAAAACAATGTCCTCAGAAGTGTCATCACATAAATCATTACATTCAGAATCAGAATCAACTTCAGTTACAAATGAAGATTTTTCATTGCTAGACAAGGTTTCACCTTTGAAAACAAAAAATTTCTTATCACTAGACTCTTCTTTATGTTCAAAATTTATTTCATAGGTTTTTAAGATACTTATCAATTCATTTTGACTCATAGTATCAGTATCCTTGCCTCTTCTATAGCACATATTTTAGCATCAAACTGTTTTGGAACAGTTCTTAGGATTTTATGAACTAATCTGGCATTAGAAATTGGATCTCCTAGAAAGTGTGATTCATTTTCAATCTCAGAAAGTCTCTCATTGAAAGCACGGATGGTTTCATCATCTTTCATCTTGAGGTTTTCGAATTTGGTGCCCAGCATTCGTAGCTTTGTTCTACGATCACTCTCAGATCCTTCACAATGCTCTTGCAATCGATCTCAAGCATCTTTTGCAGGGATACAATTCAAAATCAGTTTGAACATAGATACATCAACCGATGTAAATATTGCGTTCAAAGCTTTCGAATTATAACTGGACACGGTTACTTCATCATTCATCCAATCAAGTTCTCATTTGATCTGTGCTTTGTTATCTTCATCAGCTGGAGTTCTGGGTTGAGTCCATCCAGATAGTACACTCCTTCATGCTCGTTCATCAAGGGATTTGATGTACATCCGCATCTTTAGTTTCCAATATGCATAATTCGAATCATCTAAAGTTGGTGGTTTAATAGCGGGGATAAATGGATATTCCATTGCAAATGAAATTTACACACTCAAAGACATAGGATCTAATTAAGTATACTTAGTTATGTCTCTGGTGCCAAATGAAGGGTGTGTGAGATGTTTTTCCAAAATGTTGTCGAAAGTGTTGAAACATAAAAGACAACATGCACAGTGGAAGACTTGAAAAACAAAATTGCAAATGGGATATTAAAACTTTTTCATAGATTGTAAAATAATCTATGATGTCTCATGGCGAAACTTCACTATAACGAAGTAGTGATACAAAGACAAAGTAAAATCCTACTGTAAAATTTTACGACAAGATCATATACCCTAGGTATACAATCAAAAGCCTAGAATCCTAATCATGTAAAAATAACCTACTCAAAGACCTAACAAAGACACTCTTAGAATTAACAATGGAGAAAATCGAAACAACTACACTTGCTATAGGTAAATAGGTATCTCGATTTCTTCACTTGAAAGTGTCCAATGCGTATGGTATTTATAGAATTCGAATCTAGCATGTGAACACATGAAAATCATTGTTTCCATGATGTAAAAACCATCCAACACTTAAGCTCCATGACTTTGATAACCTCTCATGTTCATCTTTAATTTCTCACTCTAAAAACTGCAACCGCTTGACTTGGTAACTTCCAGGTCATCATCCTGCATGTTAGACATTAAAGACACATTGAAACATTCGGAGTAAGTGTTAGAAGAAAGGGCAAATTCTGATGTTGCAGAAAATGTAGTAACATTCTGAATAACATTGACCTAACATCAACATTTATAGCATATGTAGCATTGAAGGTTGTAGAAATTTGTTGGGTAGTCCCACATAATGAAGTGCATCAATATGCGAAAGTGAAATGCATCTTAAAATCAATTTGTAGTGGGAGGAGTAGCCTACCAGCCTTATAGACTAGTTTTGCTTATTTTACTTGGAGATAAACCTTAGTTTGCATTTTGGTGTTTTATGAAAGAACGTCAACAGGTCAAAAATATACAAGTTAGAATTTAATGCTATTTTTTTAATATAAAAAAAGAATCTTGTTATGTATTTATAAAACCATAAGGAGGTTTCATGCAATTTTTAAAGCACGTGAGTATTTCACGCCAATTTTCTTAACCACAAGGGAGTTTGGCGCAATTTACAAGTTCATGGTTTGAAACATAAATATTTGTAATTTGGCATACATCTTGCCATTGTAATTTTTGTAATACTTTTGATTTGAAACAAACTTATAAATTAATCAAAGATTCAGTATTTGGCACACATCTTGCAATTTGTAATTTTATTATTAGAGATAAATATATGTCTTATGGCAAATTTTTGTGTGTAATTGGTGCACCAATTTGAATTTTTGACTCAATTTCAATTTAATTGTATATTTTAGCATGTTTATGAATAAGTAAAAATTTAAATTAAAATTGAATGTGGCCCATTTTTTATTAGTTTTATTTTTTTTCTTTCATACGAAATTAATATATATATATCATATATTTGGGATATGACTTTGATATGGTCTTAGATTTGCAAATCTTTCATTGGTAGATTCTATCAATTCTGTATCTTTCAGATTTTGTTCGAATTGGTAATCTGGGAGATCAATAATAATACCTTCTCAAAAGTATATACTAGTAACCAAAATTTCTATGTACAAACTCTTCGCAACATGGGATTCTCTTTTAGAAACTGGAGGACGGGTTACAATAGCTAATATATTTTTTTATAACGGTATAATAACATAAAAGCCCTTAACAGTAAAAGGAAAAAAAAAACAATAAACTATAACATATATCATCAAATACTTTATGCAAATCCATTTTCACATATTAATTGTGATTTGTAATCTCCAATCCTAAACCGAATATGGAAATAATATCGGGGGAAGAATTTGAACTCATATATATCCATTCGCATGAGATATTCTATAAATTCGAATTTTTAATTAATTGTCGATCAAGTTTTATGCAATCATCACGTACTTTGCAGCAGAAAAAGATGGATTCCAATGACGGCTCTGTTCCGGTGAGAGCCACGTATTCCAAGCTGTTTAAGTGGCCGGAATCGGACGCAGAGTTCATCGAGTCGATAATCCGACACGGCGGAGATGGGCCCAGCTTGTTGGAGAATGGGTTTTCACGGCGACAGTTGTATCTCAGAAGCTACACTTTCACGTCTGAAAAGGAGCGTAAACGCCTTGCCTGGATCAAACATAACATAAACATGAGGTGGTGCAGTGGCGGCGACGGAAAAAAGCCGCCGGTGGACTCAATTTTCCGGCGGTGGCTTACTTGCATCATCATCAA
This sequence comes from Ballota nigra, assembly GCA_947034835.1. Taxonomy (NCBI): domain Eukaryota; kingdom Viridiplantae; phylum Streptophyta; class Magnoliopsida; order Lamiales; family Lamiaceae; genus Ballota; species Ballota nigra. The sequence continues at coordinate 70,959,001 of OX344724.1, forward strand.
GATTGATGTTCTCGACTGATGGTTTCATCATATACTATACCATCATATATAGAGTTAGGATAAAAAAATTAATTGTTGGAGCTTGAAAGTAATTTTACTAAATTTCAAAATCCGGTTTAATTAAAGTATTAATGTGTAAAATTCATAGTACATTTTATTTTTTTGTATATTATAGCACTCTTATTATAGTCAATTAGTCATACTATAGCGCAATTATTTGTCATCAATTTTTTGTTCTCGTGTTTGTATGTGAGGTCTTTGTGTTACTCCCTTGCAAACTATTAATTCGTGTGATATTTTAAAACACCTAGGGAGGGGAATTCCAAGGTCTCAAAATCTCAAAATTATGGGTTGAATCACTTTATCTCTTATTTGAGATTGTTACCCGGAACTAGTTCTTGAGATAATGCACACGGTTTAATCTCTTTTTAACATTAATGCATTCTAGTTAACATTAAACAAAGTTATTAATTAGTTTCATATTAATTTATAAAGTGCCATTAATTCCTGAAGTGGAGTTGTCCCCGCTAGTGCGCAGTTAAATTGGTATGTCGGAATAGTCGATCTACCAAATTAGTCATTAACAGAAAAGAAAAAATAAACTATCGAAGTATTTTTTTTTTTAATTATGCTAATCCATTCTTCCGTATAAATTTGTGGTTCTTTTAATCTCCAATACTTCAACCACGCGAAAAGAAAGGGAATATCAGTGGATGTTTTTGAACAAATTGAAATGTATCGTAAAATATCTCAAAGTATATATATATATATATATATATATATATATATATATCCACTAAGGCAAAATATTATATGAAAATAGTTTATGATAAGTTTATCATGAAACCATTTTAAAGTATTAAATATTTGACCAGAAGTATCGGTAATCTCTTCAGAAGTATCATTAATTTGGGTCAGCGATACTTTAATAATTGTTATAAATTTTTCTTGAACAAATATTAGTGATACTCTTGATGAGATTATCGATATTTCTGATCAAATATTCGATACTTTAAAACAGTTTCATGATAAACTTATCATAAACCATTTTCATATCAAAAATACTCACTTACTTAATATATAAAGTTTATAACACCTCTCTTACATATCATAAAAATGATGTGCAATTGAATCTATATCAAAAAAAAATTCAATTTACTCTTCAAATTGAAAAAAAAAAAAAGGTTGATTTACATGAAATGTTGCCTGCTTTTATGAATACGAGACTTGTTTCTCTACTCCGATGCTACTTCATAGTCGGAAATAGAAGAAGCTGATTTGAAAGAACATAACCTTCTATTGCATTTATTAAGTTGCAACCATATAGGTAGTTCCGCCCTTCAAATTATAAATATATCATGAGATAATTGCATCCATCAAAATTTTATTAATGGTTATTTCTTCACGCCTACAAAAAGAAAAAAAATGAATTTCAACAGCGGCTCTATTCCAGTAAGAGCCACCTATTTCAACCTCTTTAAGTGGCCGGAATCTGACGCTAAGTTCATCGAGTCGATTATCCGACACGGTGGTGATGAGCCCAGCTTGTTGGAGAATGGTTTTTCAGGCAGGCAGTTGTATCTGAGAAGCTACACTTTCACAACCAAAAAGGACATCAACCGCCTTCGCCGGATCAAACATAAGATAAATATCCGTTGGAGTAAAT